>CM067337.1:16862500-18062500 GCA_034376525.1 Nicotiana benthamiana
AAATAGTGACCATTTTTGGTCGCTATTTACTCATGAATTTAGATTAGCAACCAAAGTTGGTCACTAACTTTAAATCATATTTAATTATATTTCATAGAATAATCAAATAAATAAAATAATTATTAAAATTGAATAACTGGGACCCAATTAAGCGACAAAATTGGTCGCTACCTTTCTTTCCTTTATTTAGCGACCAACTTTGGTAGCTAATTCATAATATATATATATATATATATATATATATATATATATATATATATATATATATATATATATATATATATTGTAGTTTTTTTTTCAAAATAATAATATAATTATTAAAATTTTGTAAGCGGGTCGCACTTTAGCGACCAAACTTGGTCGCTAATCTCAGTAAAAGTTTGACCAAGCAAGTCTGACCAAGCCAGTCAATATTATGACTAAGTTAGCGACCAACTTTGGTCGCTATTTTGTTTCCTGAATTTAGTTTATTATTTTCGCTAGTTTAGCAACCAACGTTGATTGCTTTTTCCCATAGACCAAATCTAATCGCTATTTTTTGGTCGCTTTTTACAGGAATTCTAGTAGTGAGAATTCACAATTTTAAGTTCAAAAGTTTTTACAATATTTTCAAGTTAATATACAATAATAATGGAAAATCCTTTTGCAGGAAATAGGACAATGGAACTTTTTCCTTTAGTATTTTTATGTTTTGTCTATTCTTAAAATGATTACTAAGCAGACTAACCCTAGTAATTAGGATTTGGAAACACTTTAAGCAATGATTTGGTTTCATACAAAAAGATTGACATGGAAATCTTTGTGTAAAAGTTCCCTCTCTACTTTAATTTATTAGTTTCCTAAGAATTGTCAATTTCGATCTAAGAAGGGAAGAGAATAACTAAAACAAGCATTATATAATCGTTTTCGCCTCAATGTTATGTTCTGACTTTCATAAAGTTCCATGTATTCCTAAATTAATTTGAATATACTTAATGGTCCCTGGCAGTTTGATACTTTAATTCACATCGACATCGAAACTCAATATTCAATGTAGACTAGCGCTATCACTATAGGTTGTGGTGAGTGGTAAATACCATTCATCCTTAATTAGGAGTTATATTTTGGGTTCGAATCTTAGAAACAATGTCGTATTTTGTTGGAAGTATTTTAATCCTACAAGTGACTTTTCTCGATACAAATTCAAATTAATCGTATCTCAAAACAGATAACCAAAAGTAGCTTAGCAAGAAATACTTTGCCACATTGGCTGTAAGATGATTATACAAAGGAAACTGATAAAACATGCCGAGTAGTATTCTTTAATTTTGTACTTTGATTCTCTTCCATGAAAATTCTGCTTTTGCCAATGCTTGAAGAGAGTGTATACTTCTCTAAATGTGGTATGAATTTGAATTATTCGAATTAACAAAGTACTACCAAATATCAAAATGGTGCACCTACCCCGTATTAAGTCCACTCACATTCGGTCGAATGCTTATGAATCTTTTGGAAAACTAATGAGTATTTTCATTAACCAGAAGGTGTACTCTGTTGATTCACCAAGTCAGTCAAAGGGAAATATGCTTAGCTTAAGAAGATGCCAAGTAGAAATACATCTGTTTTTCTTACACACATGCATATAAAACCAGTAGCTGACTACTTAAGTGTCTCCATCTTCATATCTATAAGGAATTACTCGTGCTAACAGCAGCTTTTTTCAGCTGAAACCTGCTCAGAAGTGACACAGTTCAGAACTGTTAAATCTCAGAGAGCGTTGAATTGAACAGTAATTTTGCCAAATAATGCCACACTAGTGACTAGTCTAACCATCCTAAAACACTCCTATTTGCCCCTATCTTTGCCATTTGCAATATAATGCCATCAAATCAATGCATGCATGGGTTGCATGGGGTTGCGGTTTAAGCGTCGTCTTCTGGAAAATTGTGAACACTGGAACTGAGACAAGAGAGTAGCAGAGTCAAAGATTTTAATTTGGTCCAACTCACTGACACCACCTCGTACATTTTTGAAAGGTGTGTCAAAGAATGACTTGAGAGAAAGGATTATTCTGCAGAGTATATGACATGGACATATTCCTCCTGCGAATTCTCTATGACCTTTGACCGTACTTTTTTTTTTCTAAGCCAAAATACATAAGTTCCTCTAAACTAGTTCGAATGGCTCGATTGACTATTAACCTAGCGTTTGATCATAGATTGTAAATTTATTTTAACGAATTTGATTTGGATGAAATTTAATTTGAAGATAAAAATATATTTGGACATGCATTTTTAAAATATATTTTTCAACTTTAATTTAGAAAATATGTATACAATTCCCAAGTTTTGGGATTTTGATCCATAATCAGCAATTGGGATGGTTTTGAAATTTGGGGTTTGAGATTTAGGATCTTGTCAAAATATAAACAAATATTTTGGCTAAACATAAGTTTTGAAAATAAATTCCAAATTTATTTTGCAAAACTCATGGACAAACGGGTCCTAAAACTTTACGAATGTTCATGCAAGAAGATTGTTTGACCAAAGAATATAAATCTTTGATTAAATTAATTAATTTTGTATAATGAGGGTTAAACCTAGTTAATGATAATAGCCCTAGATCTATAATTGATTAACACAAATAACGCAGAATAGTATCTGTGAGGGACTAAATGATGTGTGCAATCAATATTTCGAATTGTTTAAGTAATAAAAGACAAATATCAAGTAATAAATAATAATAAATGATATTAATGTAAATAGAGAGAATGATATACCCAATATTGAATGAGATGGATGATTCTCCCTTCAAACAATGATGAATAATGATAGGCAACTCATAGATTATTAGATATATTCTCGGATCTGCTGGAAAAGTATTGAATAATGGATGATAGAAACTTAATGAAGAAGCAATATTTGTATCTTTTCTAGAGAGATTCTTCTTCTCAAATAGTATCCTTATCAAATGGATCCTACATGCCTTTCACTTTATCTCTTTTTCTATTTATCTAGGACGTACCCCTAGTCAACCCTAAAAGTATAAGTACAGGAAATATTTAGTGGGATATTCTCCTGAAGATCCTATTACAAAACTAGCCGTTACTATTGTTCATGATATTTGACCTCGACCGTTATTAACTGCTCGGCTATAACCCCCATTATTTACTAGTCGACCTCGACCACATTACTTCTGCAAGAGATTTGTGAGCGTTATAGAACAATGCTGAAAGAATGCCCCAACAATGATATAACCGAGGCTGTGATCCAACAAACCTTCTACCGGGGCATCAATACGACAAACCAATGCATAGTCAACCAACTTGCTAGGGGAAACTTTATGAAGCTGTCATATGATGAGGCATATGATATTCTTGACGAGATGGCTGACTCTTATTCTTTGTGGCAAAGTAGAGAAAATGTTCCCCAAGGTAACCCCACGGTCACTCATTTGCACAAGGAGTTACACGACCATATGCATGCCATAGCTGAGCTGACAACTACTAGAAACCAATTGGCAAAGGCACAATTGCAACAACTTAAAAATCCTCACCAAGTGAATGCGATGGAGGGTGTCAATATGCTTGTCACCAAAAGAAGGCAAAAATGGCAACAAAACTAAGGGAATTCCGAGCAATTTGACAATGATTGCGGTGAATTTCAAAATGATGGTTATGTTCAATACGTGAATAATTATCAAGGCCTATGGGGCAACTCTTCCAACCAACAACAATGAAGACCTCAAGGCAATTGGGCAGTCGACAACAAGGCAATGATAATTAGGGAAATCAACAACAAGAAAATGGTAATTGGGGGAACAACAACCAAAATAACAACTAGTGCAATTAGAACAACAATCAAGACAATCAAGGTAATTGGAATGGTAATAATAACAATTGGGGTGTTAATAACAATAATCAAGGTGGATGGAATAATGGAAACCAAGAAAACGAGGGGGGAGGGGGGGCAAGGCTATCAAAGGCCCCCAATGTACCAACAACTGAACAATCTTCCCCATTCCATCTCAAGGTCCTAGTTCTTCTAGAGATGATATGGGTAGAATTGAAATGATGTTCGAACAGATGATGAAAAAGAATGCGGATTCTGATTCACAGTTCACTTCCCATAACACCTCTATCAGAAATTTGGAGGTGCGGTTAGTCCAAGTCTCACAGTCTTTAAATACTCGCCCTAAGGGTGCTCTACCAAGTGATATGGTAGTAAACCCAAAGGGTGGGAACAATAATATTATGACGGTAACAACAAAAAGCGGGAGAGGCGATGATGTGAATGCCTCCAAACAAAAGCAAGTCTTGGATGATAATGTTGAGTTGCAAGAATAAGAAGTTCCTTTGGTAGTTGAAGATGTGGTTTATGAAAATGTAAACAAAGAAGTGAGGATTTATATTCAAGAGGCCAAGGTGGAAACTCAAAATGACGTGAACCCGTCTAAGGAACAAGTAATAGACATGCCGGAGCCGGTTGTGCCAAAATCCAAGGTACATTTGCCAAGGCCACCTCCGCCTTATCCTTAAAGGCTCGCGAAGTAGAAAAATAAGAATCGATTTAAAATTTTTATTGACATGATGAAGAGCTTATCCATTAATGTGCCTTTGGTGGAGGCTGTTGAACAAATGTCGGGCTATGGTAAATTCATAAAGGACTTCGTCACAACGAAGCATTCTATGGATTGTGAAACTATAAAGATGACTCACCAAGTTAGTGCCATAGTGCATTCAATGGCCCAGAAGTTTGAGGATCCTAGAGCTTTCACCATTCCTTGCACCATTGGGCGTGCGGACTTTGCCAAGGCTCTATGTGATTTGGAGGCTAGTATCAATTTGATGTCCTACTCAGTTTTCAAATTTGGGTATTGGGAAACCTAGGCCGACTTCCATAAGGTTACAAATGGCGGATAGATCGATGAAGAGACCGTTGGGTATTATTGATGATGTGCTTGTCCGGGGTGGACAAATTTATCTTGCCAGCCGACTTTGTAATCTTGGGCTGCGAGGTGGACTATGAAGTTCCTATTGTTAGAATATACGCTTAATGCTAGGGGGGGGGGGTGAATAGTGTTATAATAAAAAATAGCGTAAACTTGCGGAATTTAAAAATTGCAGGAATGAAATAAGTGCGATAAGTAAACAATAAAGAACGAACGCACCGATGTTATCCTGGTTTACCACAACCCGTGGCTAGTCTAGTCCCCGAGAGACTCTCTTGAGATTTCCACTAACTTCGTTAAGCTTACGGGTGCTTAAAAAACCGTTACAAACTGAGAACTTGAGTCACACAAGCCTCAACAACCTTTGCTCGAAGATACCACACTTCAAGACTTCAACCAAAGGAATCACAACGTTCCTTCTTACAATACAAGGGATTAACACTTCCCTTCAAGTGTATAAAAACACTTTGCACTCACAACAAGACTCTCCTTAAGAGTAGATATGAGTAAAATAAATACGCTCAAGAACGCAACAACTTTCGTCAAGAATTTGGCTCTCAAAAACTTATGTAATGAATAGAAAATGATGAATAAGAGATATGCAAGCTTTAGCAATAATATGATCAGTTGTTGTTGTTTAGAAGACTGATTTGAAGATGTATTTATAGTGTAAAAAACATGCATAACCGTTGCCTAATTGCCAATTAAGAATTTCTGATTTTGTGCTACGACAATCGATTGTCTAATTGGCACAATCGATTGTTTTCCAATCGTTCCAAAAATCATTCCCAGATTTTACGCAGCATAATCGATTATCTAAGATGTATAATCGATTACTGGCAACGTTCAAAAAATCATTTCCAGATTTTACTTAAAACAATCGATTATCAGAAATATACAATCGATTACTTGGCAACGTTCAAAAAATCTTTTTCAGATTTTACTTCAAACAATCGATTATTACAATACTATAATCGATTATCTGACGGAGTTTGAAAATATTTTGGCAACGGTCAATTACATAATCGATTATGCTATATGGACAATCGATTATTTTTCAGTCTTGAAAAATCTAATAGACACTGCCTCAACACAATCGATTGTCATAAGGTTCACAATCGATTATTTTGTATCTTTGAAAAGTCTGATAGACACTGCCTCAACACAATCGATTGTCATAAGGTTCACAATCGATTATTTTGTAGCTTTGAAAAATCTGATGGACACTGTCTCAACACAATCGATTGTCATATGGTACACAATCGATTGTCTTGCAGTTTTGACAATTCTGGTGGACACTGCCTCAACACAATCGATTGTCATAAGGTACACAATCGATTGTCTTGCAGCTGGCTTTAATATAATCGATTATCATAAGTACATAATCGATTATTTTTGTCCAGATTTTTGAGGCATGTTTAAAAATCATTTTGGCTAACATAAATATCCATGATTTAAAATCATTTTGCTTTAAACTAAATATGCATGATTTGATAAAAATTATTTTACGAGAGAAGCCAAGTCTTGAGTCAATTGTCGGATCAAGATCACAATTAAAGAACGACTCATGTATAACTTTATTTAATCTTGATCTTTGTTTGTCTTGTGCTTGAGCTTCGTTATGTATCAATTGCGCTCTTGTGCTTGGACCTCGTCATATGTCAATTGCGCATCGTTTGTCATTTATCAAAACCTACAAATATGAACACACGTTTAGTTTAGTGCCTTGAGAACGTGTTTCAGCACCTATTATATTGGGAAGACCTTTCCTAGATACGCGGAAGGCCTTAGTTGATGTGGAAGTATGGGAACACACCTTCCGGGTGGGTGATGAAAAGGTGGTCTTTCATGTGTGCAAATCAATGAATCAGCCCAATAGTACCGAAGTGTGCTCTATTGTGGACCTCGTCACAATAAAGATAATTGATGATAACGGTGAAATGATCAATGTGGAGGACCCATTGGAGGCCGTATTGTTGAATCTAGATGTCAATGAGGATGCAAGCCTAGTGGAGTGTGTGAATGCTTTACATGGAACGGGTTCTTATTCTTATGATCCTAGGAAATTATCTTTACACCTCGAGAATAGAAAGACTCCACCAACTAAACCTTCAATTGAGGAGCCTCCGGTGTTGGAGTTGAAACCACTGTCTCCACACCTCAGGTATGAGTTCTTAGGATCAAGTTCTACTTTTTCAGTTATTCTTTCTTCTTGCCTTACTAACGTGCAGGTTGATGCCACATTGGCGGTGCTTTCAAAAGCAGAAAAAGGTAATTGGATGGACTTTTAGCTGATATTCGATGGATAAGCCCCATATTCTGTATATACTAGAGCATCAAAGGAGGTTGAACGAGGAAATTCAAGAAGTTGTGAAAAAGGAGGTGATCAAGTGGTTGGATGCCGGGGTTGTGTACCCCATCTCTGATAGCTCTTGGACTTTAACGGTGAAATGTGTATGGAAGAAGGGTGGCATGACCGTTGTTACAAATTCTCAAAATGAGTTGCTTCCCACAAGAACCTTCAGTGGTTAGAGGGTATGCATGGACTACCACAAGTTGAATAAAGTGACCCGCACGGATCACTTTCCTTTACCTTTTTTGGATCAGATGTCAAATCAAGTTGCTGGGCGTGCCTTCTACTATTTCCTAGATGGGTATTCTGGGTACAACCAAATCTTGATTGCTCCGGAAGATTAGGAGAGGACCACATTCACTTGTCCATATAGCACCTTTTCCTTTTCTAGGATGCCTTTTGGGTTTTGTAATGCACCAGCTACATTTCAGTGGTGTATGATGGCCATTTTCACCGATATGGTGGAAGACATTTTGGAGGTGTTCATGGATGACTTTAGTGTCGTGGGGGATTCATTTGATGAATGCTTGAAGAATCTTGATAGAGTTGTGGCCCGATGTGAAGAAACCTCTTGTCCTCAGTTGGGAGAAAAAATTTTGAACCATGGTATCGAGTTAGATAAAACAAAGATCAATGAAATTTCAGGGCTCCCACCCCCTACATCTGTCAAGGGAGTTCAAAGTTTTCTTAGGCATGCAGGGTTCTACCAGAGATTTATCAAAGTCTTTTCGAAGGTAGTGAATCCATTGTGCAAGTTGTTGGAAAAAGATGCTAAGTTTGTGCTTGATAAAAAATGTATGCAAGCCTTTGAACTTCTCAAACATATGCTGACCACCACTCATATCATTACAGCGCCTTATTGGAGCTTACCCTTTGAGCTCATGTGTGATGCGAGCGATATTGCGGTTGGTGCGGTTTTGGGTTAAAGAGTAAACAAAATATTTCATCCGATGTAGTATGCGAGCAAGTTAATGAATGTTGCTCATGTGTACTACACGGAGACTGAGAAAGAACTTTTTGCTATTGTGTTTGCAATGGAAAAGTTTTGGTCGTATCTTATGGGTGCTAAGGTTGTTATTCATACCAACCATGCCGCACTCCGGTACTTGATGTGAAGAAGGATTCCAAAGCTAGACTGATGCAAAAGTTTGATTTGGAGATTGTGGATAGGAAGGGTAGTAAGAACCAAGGCGGGCCACTTGTCTCGCTTGGAGAAGGAGGGGGCATCATGACGGACTAGAGATCTATGATTCATTTCCCGAGGAACAACTCCTTTCGGTGTCAATGAATGATATGCCATGGTTTGCCGATATTGATAATTTCCTTGTGACCGGTATAATCCAATATGAGCACTCTTCTAACCAAAGGGAGAAGCTCAAGTGGGATAGTTTGGAACATGGATTTCTAATTGGCATGATCCGTACTTGTTCAAGATTTGCACGGATAGGGTGATCCCAAGGTGTCTCCCGAAGGAAGAGCAATTGAGTATCTTAGAGGCTTGTCATTCCTCTCCCTATGGTGACCATTATGGCGGGGCGAGGACGGCTTCAAAATTTCATAGTTGTGGGTTTTATTGGCCAGCTTTGTTCAAAGATGTAGATGATTTGTTGAAGAGATGCGACGAATTCCAAAGAGCAAGTGGAATTTTGAAAAGAGATGAGGTGCCTCTCAATACCATCCTTGAGGTTGATATTTTTGATGCAATGGGAATTGATTTTATGGGCTCGTTTGTTTTCTTGTGTGGGAAGAACTTCATTCATGATATTCAAATTGACCGGGCAGCCCTCCGCGCGGAACATGAGGAAATGTATGAAGAAATTCGGAGGCGGATAATGGAATTCCTCTTTGATGATCCTGCCCCGGTGAACCAGATGATTATTTGGGAGTTCTATGTGAACTGCCCTGCAAACTCAGGTAGAGATGTGATTGTGAGGGGTACGATAGTCCCAGCCCACATTCCATATATTTGCCAGGGGTTGCGGCTGCCTGATTTCACGGGCGACATTGACTACTACCACGACAGACCAGATGTCACATGGGAAGTTATGACTGATGTAATTTGTGCTAGGGGCGACCAACCTGTTTAAGGACCACATCACCCTGAACTCCAACTCTTTCACGCACTTGGCTAAGTGTTGGTTGACTGTCATCTACAGCTGGTTCATGCCTTCCAGCAACACCACTGACGTGAACTTCAATTGAGCCTTATTGACATGGTGCTTCGTGACGAAGAAGGATTTTGATGTAGCATAGGTAATTGGTGATTAACTGGTCCTGCGGGGACCGCTGCTGCCAAAGGGGTTTTACTTCCCCTCCTTGGTGACTGCACCGCGCTTGTGAAGGAATATCCTCACTGATCTTGCCGATGGAGCATTATCACCTGAAGTACCATTCCGAGCTTCACGCATCAGAGTGGGCAGGGGTATACGTACAACAATTGAGATAGATGATGAGGATGATGACCCGGTCCCTCTCGCACCGTCCAAGAGATCTACTAACAGTGCCGGACCCTCTCGGCGCCCCCATACTGGGGAAGGCTTCTCCAGATCTCAGTCTACCCGGCCCCTGCTGTGTTCCATGGAGGAAGAGGTCGCGGATCTCCGCACCTCAGTGGATGGCCTAACACATGGATGGATGTCATGTCTCAGAGGCAGGCTAGGTCCTAGGGACGGTTCATGTCCTGGTTTTGTGCTTTGGGGAGAGCATGCCATGTGGACCCGAACACCGTCTTCAACTCTGAATGAGTCTCATGGAAGTATTCTTACCCTTGTGCTCTTTACTTTATTGATATGACATGGGCACATGCCATAATTTTAAGTGTGGGGTGGAGAGATGCTCTGGTTATGTGTTGTATTGTACATAGACATTGTGACTGTTGTAGCATTGGATTGATGTATTGTATACAACTGACTGTAGGTATATTAGGAGTAACTGACTTGACCCAAGGACGGACACTTGTCGACGAGTCTCTTGAGGGTCCAAGTCGGATACATAAAAAAAACTAAGTTAGATCTTCCTGAGGACGGACCACTTGGACATTACTCATGAGGGAAGTATTCCACGTAGATTTTTCGTTTTATTTTTCCTTTTTAGGTAGTTTAGTAAGTCCCCCTTGATTTTTATTTTGACCATGGTACTTTTCCAAAGGGTTTTCTTGAATCGGGTTAGGTAGATTTTTCTTATGTAGTGTTAGGACTAAGATGGGTAAAGGCTATAATGCTACCCTTGATGTACACACCTGCAAACAACTAAAATGAACTTGAGAGTGTGACATATACGCTTAGTTGTGGACCTGTAAATCTATGCCTTTATTTTGCACATCTTGCCTTGCTTGAACGCTCGTATGAGTGTGTTGATAAACTGATTCAGAATGAGTTACATGCTAAGTGTGTGTAAGATGTTACTTGCATTCTGTGCTTGCATGCGATACGTAGAACTTGCCATGTGTGTTTGCAAAGCGACATAGAAGTTGTTTGATTTTAGAGATGATTGTTGCATTTCTTTGTGTAAACCTATATATAATAGTGAATCCACATATCTATATTGCCATAGTTAACCTCTTTGAGCCTGAATCATGTTCTTTGATAACCCTATAATGACCTATATCCCTGTGTTTGAATAGCTGATTGTTTGAACCTATACTTCCTAGAAGCACTCGAATCACTAAAGAACAAAGTGTGGGGTGATAGGAAGTTAGCAAAAAAGGGGAATCAGGAATGAATCATTTGAATAGTGCAATGGCATTGTAAAAGAAAAAAAAAAGAGAAAGAAAAAAATGAGACAACGAAAACAAAACAAAATAAATAAAGAAAAGAAAAAGAAAAAAAGCAAACAAGAAGCCAGTTGCACCTAAAGGAAAGTGGGGGTCACCTGTGAAACAAAAATGTGGAGGAATGATTGGGCTGAGCAAAGGAAGTGTGTAATAAAAGTGCTTAGGGAGGTTATTCACTACATCCAAATGTATCATACCCGTCCCTTAGCCTACATTACAACCAAATAAAGACCTCTTCATCTTTGACTAAACAGCTCGATTAATAGAGTACTACACTAGGGAAAAGCTTATGGTGTATCTGTGTGGCATGCGAATGCTCTTTGCTGAGAGTTAGTGAATTCTTTCTATATTTGGTTCCTTGTTTCTTGAATTTTATGTGTGTGGAACTTCTCTCAGACTTTTGATGTGAGGGCATGTGACTCAGGAAGGAAAAGTAAGTCTTCACCTCTGTTAGAGTAACTAGAGTGAGCACGAGTGTGTCGTAGAAGTAGAGTCTGCATCTGGGGTATGACTGTCGTACTACTTAGGTTGTTCCCTCAAAATGGCGGGTGTGACATAACTGGGGAACCGCATTAAACGGTTAGGCCCAAAAGTGTGGTTTAGCTTGCTGGAGGACGAGCAAATGTTTAAGTGTGACGTGTTGATAATATGTGAATTTAACTATATTCAGGCCCTAAATAACCACCTTCTTGCATAGTTTTAATAATAAAAGTGATAACAAAATGCTCTTATCAGTGCTTCTCATGACTTGGAGGTTATATATGACTAGGGAAGGCTAGGGAGTACTTTTGGAGTCAAGAATGAAGAAAAAGAGGCCAACCGTGAAAATTCATAAGTGAACCACGCCAAAAATAGGCTGAACATTCAGAGAACTGGTGCTGCCGCGGTTCTACCGCGACCGCAGTAGAACCGCGGTGAGAAGCTGTTGCAAACAAAAGAAGAATCAGAGGGGCTGTTTGGCCGCGGTTGTACCGCGACCACGGCAGAACCGCGGTAGGCGCAGTAAACTTCAGGGACGGAAGTGTCAACACGGGAATTTTAGCCCTAAAACATATTTTAAACACCAGATTTCGCTAAAGAGAGGCATGTATTGAGTTTTTGAGTTCTTGGAAGGAAAAATAATTGTGAGAGAATACTCAAACCATATTCCTTCATTTCCTTTGATTTTTATAGTTAGTTTATGATGAATCTTAATTTAGTTTGTTTACCCATAGCCATGAGTAGCTAATTTCCTTGTCTAAGGCTTTGATGGAACCTATTAGAGGATGCACTTCTTGTTTATGTGAATACAAATTTTTAGTTTCAATCTTTATTTATTCAACTATGTTCTTGTTGTAGCTAATTGACAGGATCTTCAATTAGTTATGGTTATTTAGTGTGCATAAATCGGAAGAGAGTGCATATTTAGGTTATTGTTGAATAACACCACTCCTAAAATATATGAGGAATTTATAATTGTGGGTTTAAAGGCGAGATTAGGGATAACGAAGCCTTGGGTGCAATCTTAAATGAACCGTGTTAATTAAAGCTAGCTAGTGTATCTCGGGAGAGTGCAATAGTATATTACTGTGATTACTCAGGAGAGATTTACTGTAAGACGAGCGTTCATGATTGATAGAGGTGTGTTGGTAAATTTGTATGAAGCATAAACAGAAGAGATTCCATCAATAGGGGAAATCTTTGCCTTAGCTTTTTCTCATCATTGTTTACAACCTAAGCGTTTTAGTTAATAGCTGTTTAATTTACTTGCAATCTTAGTTACTAAAGAAATCATCAGCTGTGATTCAAACGTTTGAGAAACTGGTTCTGAAGAGTTTAGTGGGTCTAAAGATTGTGATTGATAGGTTAACTCTGTGTGGATTTGACCCTGGACGTAATACTCGGGTTATATTTGCAACGTCCGCATTATCCTTATTTATAAGACATATTTGGACGTGATCCGACAATATTATTATCGAGTCCAAAAGAACGCGTAACATGTGAATTTGTATTATGCCTTATAAATCTTTTCACTTGATTTTCATTCTGCTGTAAGATTTGTTTAAGGCGATTGGTACACCCTTCTTTAGAAACTTACCAGTCTAACCGAGCTCTGTCATGTGCATCACATCTTCCAATGTTAAGAACAATAATGTCAAATTGCACAGTGGGTAAGAAAATCATTTTGTTACCAGTTCTTAAAATTAATTTTACTTCTGTAATTAATAAGCTGCATAGCGTGTACGATGAGATATATAAAATGAGGCATTAAGTGAACTTCGCAGGTATACAAAATTTAACCAAGTTAATCATATATTTCGATCAACAAAATATTTATCCTTCGTATGGTAATTAGACTAGTGTACAAAAAGAGCTTCTGAGATATGTACTTCAAGGGACCAAGGAATTGTCCTTTGTTTCGTATATGTTCCTAATAACAAAGCGAGACCTACTGGTTCATTGAGGGAACACAATTACCACAAAGTGGTGAACTACATTTAACAAAAAAGGAACAGGAGGGCAAGGTGGATCCAGGATTTAAGAGAATGAGTGCATTATGTGAATTCAGAATATAAATTTGACAAATTTAAATAGTTAATTTATTTTGTAATCTAATAAAATGGATAATTAACTTACTATAGTAGGATAAATCAAACGGATAATGCAAAAGATCTATATAATGTGTGTATAACTTGAATCCTATTCTTAATCGAGATGTATAAAAGAGATTATTAATCAAAAAATATTTCAAATTCTATGTTAAAGAGGGGATATAGTTGTGATGACCCGATAGGTCATCTTAGGTTATAGAATCAAATTTTGTGTTTTGAAATCCTTAAAACCTCATTTTAGTTTTCCTCGATTTGCATGCGCAGTCTGAGCATTGATCCAGAAGGCTTATATGTTAAAAACTGATAAAAAATCAACAACAAGTAATTTAAGTTAACTTCGGTCAACGTATGAGTAAACAGACCCGGATACGTGTTTTGACAGTCTCGGTGAGTTTGTATTGAAGTACGAGATCTAGTCATATGTCCGGAATCGAATTTGGAGGTCCCTAACTCGAGTTATGATTTTTTGCTAAAAATGAAAGTCTAAAAATTTAATTGGTTTTAAGAATTGATTGATACCGGGTCCGTATTTGGTTTCGGGGACCTCTACATGTCCATTATCATATTTATAACTTGTCAGTAAAATTTGGTAAGAAATGGAATTGGTTTGACGTGATTTGGAATCCGGTTGCGAAAATAGAAGTTTTGAAACTTTCTTGAAATTTCATTCGATTTGGTGTTCAATTCGTAGTTTTATGGGTTATTTTGGCGATCTAATCGAGCGAGAAAGTTCGTATGATATATTAGGATTTTTTTCCATGTTTGGTTTGGAGCCTCGAGAGGTCGGGTGAGTTTCGGATAGACTACGGATTGTATTGAACTTAGAGAACATAGCTGCTGGTGTATCAGATCTGTAAACTCCGCATTTGCGATGTCTGACTTGCAAATGCAAGCCTTACATTTGCAAAGAGGCCATCGGATTTGCGAGCAGTGGGGCTGGAGATGGACCTTCACATTTGCGGTCATCACAGGACGTATTTGCGAACGCTATTCGCATTTACAAAGGAAGCAAGCTTAAGTTATGCTTCGCATTTGCGAAGTATTATTCGCGTTTGCAGTGTTCGCATTTGCGAATCCCAGGTTGCAAATGTGATACCTGCAACTGATCAAAAGTTAGAAAAAGGGGATTTTCACTCCTTCTTTAAAATATTAAAATAAGAACAACCTAGGGGCGATTTTTCCAAGACTGTTTCACTTCGTCGGTAAGTGATTTTAACCCATTTTATTTGAATCTCTCATTACACTTCACAAATCTTCAACCCAAAATCTAGGACTTCATATAATTGGGGGTTTGGGTAGAATTAGGCATTTTTGAGAAATTAAAATTTAGACCTCATATTGAGGTCAAATTCTAAGACTAGTTACATAATCGGACTCGGGATTGAATGGGTAAATGATTTTTGTCCGAACCTTGAATTTTGACCAAGTGAGCATGGGTTGGTTAATTTCACATTTTGGAAAATAGTTTGGGTATTCTAAATTTATGTGTTTTAGTTGACTCCTTTAGCAATATTTAATAGTATTTAATCAATTGTGGTTACATACAAGTGGTTGGAAGCGAGTTCTAGGGGAAAGGCGCCGGTAAAGATTTGAATTAACTACGGAGTGAGGTAATTGTCTTGGTTGACCTTGACTTGAGAGAATTAGGAACCCTCAAACTACGTGGAATGTAAATTCCATGTGAGCGGCGTATATGCGAGGTGATTATACGCCGCCGAATTATCTATTTTCCTTGATTATTTCCTTCCCTGTCTTAATTGTTATATGCTCTAAATGCTTTCTATGCTTAACTACTACTTGTCAATCATAGACTTCTCCTATTACCGATGTTAGCCCTTCCATAATTTCATGATTGCCTACTATTTGCTTAAATTGACTTACTCGTACCTTCTAATTATTAATTACGGGACTGGTCTCGATGTGTAGTATTACTCAAGTAGATTTCTTTATTATACAAGTTCCCTTTTTGGTTCAGTTTGGCATTTATTGATCGTAAAGGCTTTGCGATTGGACTATAGATTTGATTGTGCTTTGAGTATTTGGTACTGATATAGTGGGATCGGGCTGCACGCCGCAGCAAGTGTAATAAGGGTGAATTGATATAGTGGAATAAGGGTGAATATGTTCTATACGATGGGACCGGATTGCACGCTGCAACAGGTGAAATAAGACTGGATTGATATGGTGAAATACGAGTGAACTATGATATTGATATTGATATATGGTGGGATCACGTTGCACGCCGCAACATATTTATGTATATTATCTGTGTTGTTAATGCTATCGCGGTGAGATAAGAGAGGACTTTGTGTTGTCTGGTGGGATCGAGTTGAGTGCCGTAACAACCTATGTGTTTTCATTTCTTGAGTTGCATTGGTTTCCGGTATTTTTGTTTGAACTGTTAAAGATTGGTAACTCTGGACGACACTGGTGTATTCTTGAGGCTGTGGTTATTATTCTCAGTTGATTGTTTAATTCTACTTTTCTGTCATTATTATATATAATGAGTACACGTTATAGTGTAAGTGACCCGCTTTGGCCTCGGCACTACTTCGTCGAAGTTAGGCTCGACACTTACCAGTACATTTGGTCGGTTATATTGATAATATACTCTGCACTTCTGTGCAAATTTGGAGTCGGTCCCAGTGGTGGCTACTAGAGAGCTCGAATTGGACAGTTAGGGAGACTTGAGGTACGTCTGCTCACCGCCCGCAACCCTTGGAGTCACCTTCCCCTTTCTATTTAGCCGTGCATTTTCATTTAGACAACTTTATATTTATTTCATACCCTCGTATGTAATACTCTAGTAGTTTGTGCACTCGTGACACACGGTTCATGGGTTTTGTAGTAGGTGTTCAACAGTTTTAACTTCCGCATTCGTATTGAAGTTATTTCAGTATATCTCGTCATTCAATTCAACTATTAAAAATGAAAGATATGTTTTAACACTGGTTTGTCTAGCAAGTGAAATGTTAGACGCTATCAGAATCCCAACAGTGAGAATTTTGGGTCATGACAATGACATAATATTACACAAAATTGTTAATTCCACTAATTTACAGGCAAAAGAGAAGACATTATTTTGGTCTTGCAAGATCATTAAATTAGTCACCTAAACAAGCGTACCCCCATGCACATAATCACGAGACTGTGCCCAGCCTCATTTTAATCTGACTAATTAATCATTGATGTTAACGCTATTGATGACATCTTCATCAAAGTTTGAAAACAGATTTGACTGATTAAATTTTATCAAGCAAATGGTTCTTGTTTCCCATCCTTTGATTAATTTGTGAGAGGCCATAAATAATGGTCCCCTACCCCCCCCCCCCCCCCCCCCCTTATCAACTGGATTAGGGGTCAAATTATAAAGTTGAGGAGTTCAAAACTCCTTTTACTTTTCTAATTCTCTAATGTCAAATCTGTTGTCACCAGATCACAAGAAAATTTGTCTGACTGTCTCTCTAAATTGATATGTTACTTTGATTAATATTTTAATATTTATTATCGTAATTTTATTATATGGGAATTATAATTTATAATAGATTTTTTGGTAGTTTTGGGATATCAAAATATTAATTTTGAAATGAACTAGTGTTATTCCATTTAACTATGAAAGAGTAGAAGATAATCTTTATTCTTTGGAAGAGAGGGGAACATGAAGGAGTAAATTCTTGTTTTATATTTGTAAGGGATTATGCTTTAAACAGCTCCATGTTTTGTAATAATGTGAACCAAAACAAGAATTTAGTCCATTTTGAATCTGAAAAGGCATTTTGTGGTAGTAAGTTTATGTGATTACGTATATTTTTAGAATATATTTTTAAAATTTAACTGAAGTTTTTTTAATAATAAATTTTTATAGCCGCACAATATTATAATATGCTTGTTTAAGACCATAGTTCAAAAGTCTCTTTTTCTTTTTTGGATTATATGACAAACATGATCATATAAAAATAAATAAAGAAAGCATTTTCTTTTCTTTTCTTGTTGGGTTTTTTTTAGTGGGATGGAATCAGAGAGGTAGAATTGGCAAGGGAGATATTACGGTGAACGATTTGAAATTATATTTGAAAATGTATTTTATTTAAAAAATTAAAAAAAATTGTGAGTAAGAAAAGTCAAAAACTATTTTAAAGCTGTTTTTAGTATTTGAAAATTATATTTTTGAAAAAAAATAATTAAAAAATTTATAAATAAACATATATTTGAAAACAAGATTTGGAAAAAAAACTAAAAAATTTATGACCAAACGGGATCTAAGTAACTTCAAACGTTTATAACTCAGTTTATGGATTTTTGATAATTGGTTGCTAGACATCTTGACCCCCCCCCCCACCCCCCAACCCCAGGAAAAGAGAAGAATTACGGGCAACACTAATGGTGACGTACCTTTTTTTTTTGGTAATTAAACTTTCATTAATCACCAATGAAGTTGCATTACAAAATCACAGTCGGATGTCAACTTAGCCGACTGTCTGATTGCTAACATAATAACTACTTTCCAATTCTAACTATCTAGGTTCTACTATATACTAAGATGCTGTAATAGTTGTCTAATTTTTGGGGTGCCTCTAATGTTACAGTTGTCTACTATGTCTTTCAATAGAGCAGTATTACATCGAAAAGTCTTGTTGAACCCTCTTGCATTCCTCTCCAGGCAGATAGCATATGTAACTTTAGCTGTAACCATCTTGAAAATGGCTGCACGACATGTTCTTCCTTTCGCTTTGGCAATCAACCATTGCATTTGCTGCCTCCAGTTGCTTCTAAGTATATATTGTTCCTGTAGCCAATTCATTACTCTTCTCCATATATCCACAGTGACAGGGCATGTTGTGAGGAGATGGTCTCTTGTTTCAGCTTGGGCTTGGCATAGAGGACAGTGCTGCTCAATTCCCATTCCCCAGCTATGTAGTCTGTCTGTTGTTGGTAGTCTGTCTTGTAAGTCTAGCCACAGATTGAACACTGTTTTTGGTCTGGCTTGGTTCTGTATAATTAAATTCTTCCATGGGGCTGGTGGTACGTCTTGTAACTGCAACTTGTACAACTGTTTGGTGGTGCATTTTTGATGTCTTCGGCTTTGGAACTTTTGTAGGGTATCCCTGGACTGAATTATCTTCTTAACCATCCAGCTGGCTGGACAGGGATTGGCACAGTATCTGATGGCCTATCTTTGATGTAGTACACTGTGATCCACCGGATCCACATCTTGTCCTTCTTATGTGCTACGTCCCAACAGGTCTTTGCAATGGCAGCCTTGTTCCACAGTTTAAGGTTGGTTAGAATCATTCCCCCTATTGACTTTGGAGTGCACATTCTATCCCAGGAGATGTATGCTTTCTTGGTGACAGTATTCTTACTAGACCAAATGAAGCTCCTGCAGATACTTTCAATCATTTTGAGGACTTTCACGGGGAAGATGAACAACTGAGCCCAGTAGGCTTGAATACCAACGATGACAGATTGCACCGCTTGTAATCTTCCAGAGTAGGACAGGATTCTGGCTGTCCAAGAAGTGATCCTGGCTGTGATTTTCTCCACTAGGGGTTGCCATTGCAGTAAGGTGAGTTTCTTGGTGCTCAATGGTACTCCCAAGTATTTGAAAGGCAGTTGGCCTGCTTCATAGCCAAGATGATGGAGGATCTGTTGCTGTGCTAGTATTGGTACTCCCCCAAAGTAAATTGAGCTCTTGCTCAAGTTGGCTTTGAGACCTGAAGCTGCTGAAAATTGGTAAAAACAGTTGGACAATGCCTTAACAGAGTTGAGGTCTCCTTTGGCAAACAGTAATAGGTCATCTGCAAAATACATATGTGTGATTTCCAGTTTTTTACATCTGAGGTGGAATTGGTATGCTGGGTCGTTGCGCAATTCAGTGCAGGCTCTGCTTAAGTACTCCATGACCAATGCAAAAAGGATTGGGAACATGGGATCCCCCTGCCTCAATCCTCTTGCTGCATCAAATGGAACTGTTAAAGAAGCTGAACTTAAAAGTGAAAGGGCATGCGTACCATACTAGAGTTTGAGTTTTGGCTTAGAGATCTTCAAAAGAAAAAACTACTTCTCTATTTTTTTCTACCTTTTTCTTTTGTGTTTTACTTAACCATGCGTTTGAATTTGATAGAGCAAATGTTTATGATTCATCCGCTTTTGTTCGAGTAATTTACAAGAGGTGTCTATTAACGCCGGTCACCTTCTTGGTGAAGTACTTTTTTAGCAGACGCGAATTTAGAATTTTTGAAATATAGGTATATCATTATGGAAAAGAGACAAAAAAAAATATTTAGTGGGAATTGATCTTTTTCTTTAAGTAAATAACTTATTATATCAAGTAAATGCATCGTTTAACCTTTTAATAATATGGTGCCAGCAAATAATATTAGATTGTTATGAAACAATAAAAGAACAAGAGCAATATTGCAGAGAAACAGAGAGAGAAAATTCTTATTGAATTTTGGGGTTGGTTACAATGGGGTAAGACCCCGCTATTTATAGGAGAACAAATGACTTAGCCTCAAAGTAAAACACTCTACAAGATAGACATTCACTCTAATTAGAATTCTATTCTTAACACTTCCCCTTGAATGTCTACTCAATAAGCAATGTGCCTTATTAAAACCTTAACTAAAATAAAACCCAATGGGAAAAAAAAATCTACAAAGGAAAAAGAGTACACATATTTAGAAATGCGCCTATTGGTTGCCTCGTTAAAAACCTTTCAAGAAAAACCCAGTGGGACAAAACCTTGTAAGGGAAAAAGAGCGCAACGTGCATTAACTCCCCCTGAAGAGAGCATCAATTCACATCCTTGAGCCTTCTCATTCCAATCTTGTGCACCAGCTTCAAGAGATCGTTGGTAGAGATTTGATAAATAAATCAGCCGTATTAACTATAATGAATATTTGCACCTTGAAATCATAACTCGTGATAGATATATAATGTCTTCACAAATATCGTGGAATGACTCTTCAATATCTCCATAAAGGTATCCTCTCTATCACATTATCATGTTTATAGTTATAGAAAGATACATTTGTGCATAAGTTGCACTAAGGAAGTGGTACCTCAAGATCAAGAATTGTAGATGCTTAAAGCAACTTAAATCCTTCATGGATTGTCATATAAGTTAAGTCATATAAGTCATATTATAGACTTTAGATGCATATCAAGTTTTCATGTCATGCTAGACAAATAAGATATCGAAAACTGATTGCACATACCATTGACTTTATACTTTTAAGTATTTGAACTACATGTCCAAAACTAATTGTCTTTCATATGGAATCAATTCTACTTGAATTGTATCTCTTCCATTTGGCCGATACTTTTGTGTCTATATTCGATAGACTTAAGATCCTCATCTAAACTTAGCGCTATAATAGATGTCGTCGACAAACATGCTATATCGGTTCCAATAAATTTTCATAAAGACATAACATAGAGATCTCTTCATTCATATATTCAGGTACTTGAATCTCTCATGAGATTTTATGAAGTGTTATGTTACATGACCTTCTAGATCACTTGCCTCATTTATTATGATTACTTTGATCATTTGCTCATCTTCTTTATCAAGAAGTTCTATTTGAAACTGATTTGTCTATACGCTTTAAACGTACCATAGATTTTGTCCTTCTAGGACTTAATATGAGCATTTGCAATGAGAATATAGTTACTTTCTTTAGGTCAGCAAATGCGTATGTCATGCTTTGCAATATGTTGCAAATGAATTATCCTTTTATGAACTTCAAGTTCATATTATCCTATTCAAGGATCTATATGTATAAATAATAATTCATTCCATGTAACTTTTTCTCAACTGTTGTATCTTGTCTCCCCCTCATGTTAGAAAAACTAACTTGCTTCCTCAACTTTGAAATTCATCTTTGTGCATTATGATGTTAATAAAAATATACACCGCACATCAATAATAATAAGATAAAATTATTTGGTTCTTGACCCTGAACTATTTATGAGGGGATAATGTAATATACTTTCGTATATAACATATATCAAACAGATATTGATAACTTTGTTCTCATAAGAAAATATTTTAGCTATTAAGTGGAGGCACTCAATAAATTATCTTGCTAAATCAACTATGATGTAAATCAACTTATCAAGATGAACTTCTTGAATAGAAAATCTAGAAATTATGCTCGAAATTAAACTACTGAGCAAGTTACCTCGCAAACGCCAGCGAGGTTACGGGTTAATAATAATCGCGCATATAACCATCTAATAGATGCATCTTATGTGGTATACATGGCAGATGAATGGGCCCATATTTACCTTTGATATTTTCAGCATTTATGGGATTCAATCCCAATTTTAATTGGTCTCTTAATTAATAAGAACAAGGAATATAAGAGAATTCGTAAATGCGTATGGCATTTGATTTGCTATTCTTTGCAAATGGATAATCTTTTGCACCTCTTTTTCACAAATAGAGGCACATGGATCAAGATGAGATAATGATGGATTTTTCCAAAAAATTTCTCGTTTGGTTTCACCAACTTCTCCCCATAATTTTGGGAAAAGTGTCTCATCGAATTGACAGTCTGCAAATCGTGTAGTGAACAAATCCCCTGTCAATGTTTCGAGGTAGCAAATAATGGAGGGCGATTCAAACCCAACATATATTCATAACCTTCTTTGCGGACCCATTTTGGTGCAATATGGTGGTGCAGCAGGAACATATACTGCACATCAAAAAATTCTTAAATGAAATATATTAGGTTCATGACACAAAACTAATTGCAACGGGGAATATTTATGATAATTTGTCGTCCTGAGACGAACTAGCATTGTTGCATGCAAAATGGCGTGACCCCAAACCGAAGTGGGCAACCTCGTTTTCATGAGTAACGGTCTTGCTATCAACTGCAAACATTTAATTAAAGACTCTGCAAGACCATTTTGTGTGTGAACATGAGCTACAGGATTGAAAAGCAATAATCATTAAATGTTTGGGATGAAAATTCAGCAGCATTATCTAGTCTAATAGAGTTGATTGGATTATGGGGAAATTGTGCTCGTAATCGAATTATTTGTGCCATTAATTTTTACAAACGCAAGGTTGTAAGATGACAATAGGCACACATGAGACCATTTAGAAGATGCGTCTACTAAGACCATGAAATACCTAAATGACCCACTAGGTGGGTGAATAGGTCCATAAATGTCCCCTTGTATACATTTCAAAAACGCAGGGGCCTCAATTCCAACCTTTGTTAGTGATTAACTTGCCTTGATAACAAGAAGTGCAAGAAAATTTATTATTTAAAAGAATCTTTAAATTCTTTAATGGATGCCCATTTAAATTTTCTATTGTTTGTCTCATCATAATTGATCCAGGATGCCCCAATCGATCATGCCAAAGTACGAAAGTATTAGAATCAGTAACCTTTTGGTTTAAGGTAGAATGTGCCTCAATTGCACTAATTCTTGTCCAATACAGGCCGCAAGATAAAGATGGGAACTTCTCAATAACCCTCTTTTGGACAGAGACATTCTTTGTAATGATGAGATATTCAAGATTATTCTCATCTATTGTCTCAATATGATATCCATTTTGACGGATATCTTTAAAACTCAACAAGTTCCTCTTGAACTTGAAGGAGAACATTGCATTCTCTATGATAAGTATTGTTCCCTTTAGGCAGAGTTATAGTAGCTCTTCCAGAGCCTTCAATTAATTTACTGCTACCAGAAATTGTAGTAACATCTGCCTTTCTACATACTTAAATGAGAGAAATATTTCTTCTCTTTGAATATCGTATGCGTCGTACATGAATGAATTAAATAAATATTTTTATAATTGAACTTTGATCCTAGTTTGTTTTGTGAGATATCCATATTTGCTTCCCATTCAAATAAGACAAAAAAATATCAGCTAGCTAGAAGATGACGTAATGCGGTACCAGAATCCATGGTTGCTAGATCTAACAAACAAACTGAAACTGGTAAATGTAAATTTAGCTACCACAAGCTGTAAATCTAATTGAACTGATCTCGTATTCTGGAAATTAAACCATTAACCTGATATCCTTCAGAACTTAGCAGATAGCTAGCATGATTTTCACAGAATATAAACCAAAAATTTTCGTCTAAACCAACAACATGCTCTACAAAGCAAACACTGATCAATAGGTAAATAAGCAGCCGTAAAAGGACAAAACAACATACGGACAGAAATTTAGAAGTAATACCTGCCAGAGAGTGAAGGTGAGTTAGCAGAAGTTCGACCACTAGCGTAGCTGATCTGGTTCACAACTCGTTTCCCTAAGCTCACGAGTCCACGCCTCTGCAAATTGGCGGCCATACAATACACACTTAATCTTCTCAAAAGAACTTCTTGAGACGGTAGAGTCTCGTGTTGATAACGTGTTATGAAATAATAAATGAATAAGAGAATTATTGAGAAAAAGAGAGAGAAAATTCTTATTGAATTTTGGGGTTATTTATAATGGGTAAGACCCCTCTATTTATAAGAGAAAAAATGACTTAGCCTCAAAGTAAAACTCTCTACAAAATAGACATTCACTCTAATTAGAATTCTATTCTTAACATAAATCAAAAAATACATAAAAAATACATAATTTGATGGAAAGTCATAAGTCCACATGCACCATAAGTTGGGCCTAAATTCGCGCCGACTTTTTAGTAAGAAAGACAAAATAGAAAGGGGGAAAAAGGATGTTCCCATGCAATTAAAATTAAAAAGAAATCGAAACGGAGAAAAGAAAACATTTTAATCCTGCACCATATAGTAATGAGGCTGAGAACAAAGAAATTATATTGTGTTTTTCTCAAAAGTTATTTATGTACTTTACAAGCTTAAAAACAATAAAAAATGAACAAGGGTCAATCATAGCAGATCGTAATAAATCAAAGGACCGAATAAAAGGAACAAGAAGCAAGCCTTTTGTATTAAGAAGAGATATATGGAGAGATTTTTAGTGATGATATTGATTTGGTCTGCCTCTCCTTGGAAAGGTTCAGAACTTTATAATGATGTTCCCTTTCTTCCTTGGAAATAGTGGAGAAGATGAAGAAGCAGCCCCCTTTTAGGGTTCTTTCTCTTAGTTTTTATAGAGGTGATCTTTACTGCTAGCACTGGGTGGCCGTGACCACGTTGAGAGGGCGCCTTCGTAATGGCGGATAGACCGTGGCCTTGCTGGTCGAATCGGGTAACCATCAGGTACCATTGTTAATAAATGACCGTACTATTTATTACTGACAAATAGGCTTAAGAATGGATTAGTTCCGTTAATTATCATGGATTCGGGTTTTGACCCATACTGTTAGTCCCTCTACTCATTGAGCTTGTGCCCTGGCCGAGCTCGATGGGCGGACTTTGTCGACTGTAATTCGAGAAACTAGGAGATGGGGGTCGAATGTTGTCTTGGTCGAAACTGAAGGTGGCCCTAGCCGTTTATACAATGGAGATGGCCGAATCCGTTTATACATTGGATATGGCCGTAGCCGTTTATACACTGGATATGTCCGTTGCCTTAATATTGTGGACGGACTTAGCCGTTTACATATCGGGGATGGCCATAACCTTAATACTGTGGACGGCCTTAGCCGTTTACACATTGGAGATTGCCATAGCCTTTATATTGTGGACGGCCTTAGCCGTTTACATATCGGGGATGGCCATAACCTTAATACATTGGACGACCTTAGCCGTTTACATATTGGAGATGGCCATAGCCTTAATATTGTGGACGACCTTAGCCGTTTATATATTGGAGATGGCCATAGCCTTAATATATTTGACGACCTTTAACCTTGTAAGGTGCTAGCATTATCTAGGTGTTACTGCGCTGTCGTTCGGGAAAGATCATATTTTTCCCTTTGGCGAAGGCACTTAGATTTTCAACTTATTTCGTGCAGGGTCGAGCTCTTGTTCGTTTGAAAGTGTAGTCGTTGTCCTCGGCGGTCGAGTCGTATGTTGTGTGGCCGAAGGGAGTGCGGGCATGCTTGACGCACATTTTGGCGGCGTTCAAAATTTGGACGTGTATGGAACATCCTTTCAATGCTTTCAGGTCGTTATAACCGTTTCCAAGGTGAAGTGTCGGTTGACGATCGAAAAGCCATTCGTGGTGCCTGTCATATGACGCACGTTTCTGTAAAACTGAACCGTTTTGCAGTTGGTTATACAATTAATGATGGCTATTAGAATTCGCGAAAGCCACTTGTGATGCCTATAAATAAGGCGTTATGTTATTCATTTCTCACATTTTCCTTATTTGTCTAAGTGATATTTCTGAAGGAACTTCCTTTATCGTTAGTTCATCTTCTTCCTTGTTCTTCATTTAACACCATCTTTGTTTTTCTCTCGTTGAATCCCATCCTTTTCTTTCCTATCAAGCAGCAATGTCAAGTAGTTCTCGCAAAAACCCCACTCCGGCGTCTCTTCTAGTTATTCTTCCGGTGGCTGAAGGGCCATCTACCGTAGTGAGAACCACTAGATCGGCGGAGGTTGACTGGGTTCCGTTAGTGAACGATATTCTATCCCTGGCCTAAGTCCGACGACTGACTTCACCAGTGATACGGGAGAAGTAAAGGTGGATGAGGCCCCATTGATGGGAGAAGTAGGTATTGCCCTGTTACGGGAACTGTGGGATATCCCCCGCTTCGCCGATATTCCCTTGCTAGATGCGAGGAGAGGGTCCACGTCGACTGTGGAGTGTATTGCGTCTTCTATGCTTATTCCTTCAAGTTAGGGTTCAGGCTTCCTCTTCCTATGTTGGTGGTCGACTTTTGCTGTCATTACAGGGTGTGCCCAGGCCAGCTCGTTCCGTCTCTTTACAAGATTCTTGGAATGTTTATTGAGTATGTGGAACTGGCTCGAAGAGAGGCAACCATGATTCGGGCGATCCCTCCTGGGCCGCTGGGTTGGACTTCCAAACTAGATGACGAGGTCGACTCTCGCCCTTATGAGCATTTCTTCAACATCAGGACTGATCATATGGTAGCGTGCACTACCGCGTTGCCAGACTCTTGGAACCATGCGCGTAAGTTTTTCACTTGTTAAATTCAGCTTTTGGCCCCTCCTTACGTCCTAATCTTATGAGTATCAATTTTTCTCATGTTCATAGCTAAAATGCCGCTACTGGCGCCTTCACTTGAAATTCGCGAAAGATCGAGGCCGTGCTGCCTCATACAGCGCGGATTTGCACGCGGGCGTCTTTTTGCGAAAGGCATGACCGTAGGCCCACTGTTGGTGAGAATTTTGACTTTTTTTTTGTCCCATTCTTATTTTATTCCATTTTGCCTTTTCTTTTCAACTTTGTTTTCCTGTGATCAGGTAGGGTACGCCACGTGAGGGCTCTTCGGCTAGCCTTCCGTAGGCCGAGCGTGACTACCTGACTCGTTGCAATGCCAGTTCGGAGAGCGACGTCAATTGAATCTTCGGCGGCTCATTCCCCGGCACGGACTGCACCTCGAGTTGAAGATTCCTCAGGGTTCGTGTGTCCTACGACAGAGTCACCTTTGAATGAGGATGAGGAGGAGGAGGAGAGGCCGCTGGTTAGACGTAGGGTTGCATTTATGCCGGCTCCTCCGGTAGTGATAAGTTTGGATTCTCCACCATCGGATGTGGAAGGGAATGTGGTGGTGGCACCTGCCCTTGAGGGCTAACCCACAGTCGGGGTTTCCCCCATTGGCTCAGGCCAAGATGATACCATCACTTCAGCAACTCAGTTGACAGTTCTAGTTGTTGAGAGGGGAAGTAGTTCCTCAGAACCTGTTGTTGTTGGAGAAACAAGTTCCAATTTTTTGGCGGGGGCGGGAGCCTCAAATTCTCTGTCGGCGGAGGGAGGAAGGGGCGTCGCATGAGAGGAGTATGAATCCGAGTCTGACTTAGATCCGGACGATGTCCGCATGTTCCAAGAAGGCTCTCCAACTCGATGATGCATGTAGAGGGGCGGTTTTGCTATGTTGAGATTCTCACGGAGCAGAACTTGCTGCTTCAAGAGGATAACTTGGTGCCGTTGTTCGGGGTGTTGATCTTGGAGACCGAAAGTACATCGTTCAGGGGCGCTATGGACGTCGGCTTGATGACCAAGGCAGCCGTGATGGGCTTTAGGGTACGTATGATGACCTTCTTCCACTCCCTTCTTGCCTTAGTTTATTTTCCACCTCAATCGTTGTCTTTGCTTTGCAGACTCATCTTTTGGAGGTGGAGGGCATCTGCCGAGCCAGCGTCTGCTCGGGGATCATTTTGTATACGTTGGAGAAGTACCGCCGCTACCGGGATTGGTGCCGCGAGATACGAGAGCGTTTGAGGAACGACCCCGGAGTCGGGACGTGGTTGAGGAGTTGGCAAGGCGAGAGCTCCAAATGCATCAAACCGTTGGCTGGGTAAGTACCCTCGAGGGGCAGCTTCATCAGAGAGACGAGGAAATGGAGACCGAAAGGAGGGTTGCAGCCGAGAGGGAGCGCCAGAGTCAGGTTAGGGATACTGCTCTCGTTGCCGGTGTGACAGTCTGAGTTGACGGTGCTCTCTTTCCTGTTGTTTTTGGGGTTCATAACCGGTGCTATTGAATCTACAGTTAAGGGAATCTCACCAGTTCTTGGAATAAGAGCTCTGGGACTTCATGGCTTTGAGGGAGGTTTAGCCTAGCCCTAAGCCTTTTCGGAATAGAATGCTTCTTTGACAGAGCTTCAAGCAAGAAGGAGGAAGGCCCTCTTTTCGCCAATGGATCACTTAGTCGGAATAAGCGGGCTTAGGTTGATGCGGAATAAGTCATTTTCCCCCTCTTTCCATGGAAATGTGACGAAGGAATAGGCACATTTAGAGCTGTGGGACTTGAAGGAATAGAATGCCCCGTTAGAATGGGCAGGGACAGTCGATCATTGGCTTAATTTCCTGGGGGACTCTAGTTTCAAAAATTCCCGATATTTCGTCGTGAAAGTGTCACATTTAGATTGTTCTTGGCAGAGGCCTCTGAGACTTTAACCGGGCAGGTGGTTGCTTTGGTGGCCGAGGTTGCTACCTTGAGGCCTGTATAAAGGGACGTCTTCTCGAGGGTTAGGGCATTGGAGACGGGGAATCGTGTTCACGAAAGGGAACGAGAGTTAGAGAGAGCTTCCACGGTCTTTCGAGAGGGGGCACCAAAGTACCGCATTGGTGTCTATGAACGGGATTACGAAACTGCGGCGGATCAGATTACGGCCTTGGAGGCCGAGAATCAACGCCTGAGGGATCAGACTGCCTCTACCAACCAGGCCCGTGAGCTTTGGACGTTTGCTGAGGCCTAATGTGATGTTTACAAGAACTTGTGGGAGGCCGGCATCGTCCCTGAGGCAACTTTTGAGGAAACCCGTCAGAGGGCTCGTGAAGCCCGTATTAAATGTGGCTTTTACCCAGCGACGCCGGGGGTTGATGATGGCGTTGGAGGCGCTGATGATGTTGATGGTGGTGCAAACTGCGCCGATTAAAATAGATTTGTTATGTTCTTTTCCTTGTTTTCGTTGCCGTTTGGCCAACTTTTTTTTTGTTATTGTTCCTACTTCTCTCTTTTCTTTTTAATTTACCGTCCTTGTCCGGGTGTAAGCGGGGATGGCCCTTTGTAAACTTTTGTAAATATATGCAGCTTTAGTTTCCTTTATCTGCCTTGCGTTTATTTTGCCCTTTTCTTTTTTCCCAAGTTATCTTTTGCACATGTTCATGGGGGGTTTTGCTTCAGAGTTTTTCTGGCAGGCGTGTTAATCCCCTTACGTCTTTGGTCGTATTGAAGTCAATGGCCTTGGCCATGATGACGTCGATGGTCTTGACTAGGTAGGTGACTTTGACTGTCGTCAAGTCGTTTGCCTGCCTTAGTCAAAAACTAGGTTGGCTGCTAGTCGCGATAGTCTTTGTTATGATTAAATGCTTTTTGCTTATCATTTTCTTTTACTTGGTGTGAGCGAGTTTTAGCTATTATTGACGACAACGGCACTTAGCATTAGTCCTAATTCGGGTGCGATCAAACTTGTGGCCGGTGATTGTAAGAACGCGGCCTTCTAATTCTATCGCTCTAGAATATAATGGAGTGAATTTGTGCTAGTTCTTTATATTTTTCTTTTGTCTTATCAGTATCCGTACCAAATTTTAAATTGATAAAGTGGCATGTACCCAATTCGCAAATATAATGGGAGCCGAAGGAGTGCGGCTGAAGAAGATTGACCGTTTTCTTTTCTTTTCCTTTATTTGTCTGCTTTTTGTGTGTGAAATGTCCAAAATTTTTTCTTAAATTTCTCTTTTCTTATTCTTTTTTTCCCCTTAAAAAGTTGGTACAAAGCCTACTAAGCATAAAAGGATGTGAAGTTAGAAACATGACAAGCACACGTGAATCTGATCTTACCTTTTCTATGTTTCTTTTTCGTTTTGGGGAGTCCGGAATTAAAATATGATTATTTTGGACTTAAAATACATTAATAAGTGTAAAAAAAAGAGTGAACGAAATATATATAAAGCCATCAGTTGTGACGCCATACAGTCGCTTTATCTGACATCTATGTATGGCGCTATATCAGCTTTTTCTGCCACGGACAGGTATGGTGCCATCGCTTGTGGCACCAATACTCCTTTCGTATTTTTTTTGAAACGTATTAACGTATTTTGAGTCCAATATAATCCAGACACGATTATGGTAAGACAACATAATTTAATGTGAATTGTTATGTAGATTTTTATATTTTTTGGTATAGTAAAACAATAACTTACTTAACTTTCACTTAAATTAAAATAAATTTTAGTACAACAAACAAGAAAAACACTATTACAGCACAAACACAAACATAACATGCTAAAGTAATAAAAATACATGAAATAAACTAAACACATACATGCTAATGTTTAGTCCCGCATACCATTTATTCTCTGCTCCAACCAATTAAATCGTTCTAGTAGTTTTTCTTTTTCTTCTTCTACCTCTTTTAGTCTCACCTTCACCTCCGCAAGTTCCCGTTTATATTTTTGTTTACGTTCCTTTTGTGCTTGACAATTCCATTCTGCTTTCTATTTTTCTTCTCCCACCTCCTTCAGTTTCTCCCTCATTTCTGTAATAATATTATTGCATTCCATATTTTTACTCGCTTCGACTTCCCACATACCATGATGATCCTGTAATCGCTGCCTGTAGTATTCTTGATGACATGGTTCATCAGCCCATTCATCAAATTCACAAGTAGGTTCTTTAGGTTATTTGTACAAGGCGTTCCTACAACACCAATTATTAGGTACAATTACTTTAATTAAAATAACTTATGTATTTGGTATAGTAACACAATAACTTAAACTTAACTTTCACTTAAATTAAAATAATATTTTGTACAACAAACAAGGAAAACATGACTATAGCACAAGGAAAAACATAACAGGCAAACATAATAAAAATACATGCAATATGAAAATGATACTTAATACATACACGCTAATGTTTAGTCCTAGATGCCATTTATTCTTCGCTCGAACCACATAAATCATTCTTCCATTTTTTCTTTTTCTTCTTCTAACTCTTTCACTCTCGCCTTCACTTCCGCAAGTTCCCGTTCATATTTTCGCTACGTTCCTTGTATGCTTGACAATTCCATTCAACTCTCCAATTTTTATCTTCCAACTCCTTCACTTTCTCCCTCATTTTTATAATAATTCCATCTCCCTTATTTTGCATTCTCACCTGGAATAACCACATACCATGAAGATCGTGGAATCTCTTCCTGTAGCTTTCCTGAAAACATGGTTCCTCAGCCCATTCATCCAATTCACAAGTAGGTTTATCGGGTTGCTTGTACAATGTGTTCATACAGCACTAGAAGCGGCGTCCACCGTCAACCCCTTCCCACATATAGTCCATCATGCATGATTTTCCACAGAAGCAAATTGGTGGACGACCAAGTTGAGCAATTTGTGAAATATTTACTTATAATAAAAGAATCTTACTTACTTTTAATAAAATATTTATGGGGAAAATTTTGAGCACACAGAAAAACTACAATGAATCCATTATTTATAGGCGAAACAACACAGATATAGCGCCATATGTAATGGCGCTATATCATATAGCGCCATATCGTGATGTTGACAAGACAACTTTATGTCAGCTGGTCCATTTTTTTTAGTTTAACAAGACAACACACACATAGCGCCATATACAATGGCGCTATATTTTGCGTATTAAATATCGTGTTGTTGACAATACGATTTTATGTCAGTCGGTCAGCTTTTTTAGTTCGACAAGACAACATACACATAATAAATATACCGATAATTATATTCAATTTTTATTTAAATAGAAAAAATGGGAAAGTACAAATCATAATTAACAAACAAGTAAATTTTATTTCATAAATATTTCAAACAGATACAGATACGCAACAACTAATTATTACAACGTGAACTCATGGGTAGTTAGGTAGAATAGAAGAACATCCGCCCCGAGCTTGATTACTGTTGCCACCCAAAGGACATTTTCTACGATCGTGTCCTGTTTGCAAGCATATACCACATTTGCGCGCATATACGGTATCACTAGCATCCATTTGGTTTCATATACGCGTTCTCTTTTGTACCTGTCTTTTATGCAAATAGGACTTGTTACACACCATTTTAAATGGTTCTGGGGGCCAGTAATGCTTAGCACCCACTGGCTGCAACTGAAAACACTATATTGTTGATCAATATAGTTGGTCTCTGCATATCAAACATGCTGAAAACACTTGATGGCATGTGAGCAAGGCATGTGGTAGATTGACCATTTAGCACATGAGCATAACCTTGTAGATTTGTTCACAGTATGTACATTATTACCCCGATTATTATGAATAGCGGTTTGAACTTCAAAAATACCTCGTTCGTTATCATATTGCAAAAAGGAATGCCAATGTGCTCGCCTTCTGTATTTCTCTAATCTCTTCATAGGCACTGGGATAAATTGAACACCCATTTCCATCAACCCCGTTGCTGCTGCAGACCATTGCAGAAACCTCTTCGCCATCTGCTTGAACGACATACGCATCTTGGCTGTGACGGGCAATCCTCTTGCCGACTTCAACAACCCGTTGAAGGACTCTGACACGTTTGTAGTAAGAATTCCCCATCGTCTTCCATCATCTGCATGCAATGTCCACTTTTCAGGGTCATGTCGCATTAACCAACGATATGCTGCCTCGTCTTCTTGCCTGATAGCATCCATATGCCGCCGGAATTTATGCTGTTGGTGGTCTATTGCTACCATCCACATCAAATCGTGTAGATCCTTTTTGGGATGTGCCTTCTGGAAATTGGACTTCAAGTGCCTCACACAGTAACGGTGGTATGCATAAGTTTCTTGACATTCTGGAAGGTTCTCCACTAAACTTAATATACCCTCATGCCGATAAGATATTAGACAAATACCTGCATGCTGTTTGATAACGTGCTCTTTCATATGGTTCAAAAATATTGTCCATGCCTCTGTGCTTTCATTGGCACAAACAGCAAAGGCTAGAGGAAATATTTTTCCATTAGCATCCACTTCCATTCAACAACTGTTTCGGGGTAAAACTGCTGCAGTGCTTCCATGTACCTAGGCAGATCCGCAAATGACTTATCCCAGTTACCATAGACTATTTCAAACGCTCTTTTGCGCCCAAGATATGCCTTTCTTTTAGTAATTGTGTGGCCAGCTGTAATGCACTCTTTGATTTTATACCTTATGGATGCTTCGATGTGCGTAATAAGTGCAAGAGATATCAAGTCAATATCCAAGTTGAAGCGATTCCCGTTGAATGTGTCCATTTCGCATGTGTGGGTGGGAATGTATTTACCCACTTTCCACATACCTGTCTTCTTCTTCGACGCACGCAACATCCAGTCACATGGCCAAAAATACTTGCGACAAATAGCCTTGTATACCTTCAGACTTGACTATGATACCTGCATCTCACGACACTCTTTAACATTGTGCATTTTACAAGCCCTGCTTACTTGTGCTTTATTAGGAAAAAACATCTCCTTTGCAAGCACCGTTGGTCTAGACTCATCCCACATTGCTGTCTGGATTTCATCAAAATCCCTTATGAGAGCTTCCGCATCCGGCACAGCTAGAAAGTTGTCAATATACGGAATCTCCCTTGAATGAAAGGGCACTTCAGACTCGTACAATTTTTGTCTATGGGGGTTCTCTGCAAATCGGGTCCTTCCTCCTCATCCTCTTCATCAACATCCTCACGAGCAAATGGTGTCTTGTCTCCCGATTCATCGGCATTGTTATCGTAATCGCTGTTCTCTTTCTCACTCTGTGCATCTGCCAGATCCTTATGTAATATGTTGTTTTCGGACAATTGAGTGAGTACGGGCAGTTCAACTTGCTCGTTTTCACTACACATTTTAACAAAAATATAAGCTACTATATTAATAAATGCTTTACATATGGCTATATCATTTCACTTACAAGTCGTAATGTGATGGCATTCCATGATGGACGTTTTCCATTAGGTGATGACTACCGCATGGGCCACTTGTATAATTCATATCCGGCCGGTACCCCCTGTTAAATAAATGAGCGTTAATAAAAAATTCAATACGCCAAAAATATACATAATTAACTCAAATGAAAATTGAAGTTTACCACTATTCTTGTGAATTATGGAAAGCAGAGTATAAATTATTTTCTCGCTGCTCATTCGCCGATGGTGATAATTTTTAATCAAGAAAAAGACTTTTATCCGGAATATGTCGGGCAAAACCTGATCTAGAATAACTACCAGATGACTGCGGGTTATCTATACTACGCACAACCTCATTTTCTGAACGTCTTCGACCTTCACGTACATCTCCAACATTGTAAATACAAGAAATTCACGGCATTCGTCTGGAGTCCTCAGGAAATCACTCAAAGTGTCATCATCGTCGATATTAAACTATGAGTAAAAAGCAACCCCTTGCGGCGTAACGGAATACGGATATCTTCCGGTTACTTTGAGTATCACTGAATGTTTTCTCACACTCATTTATTTGCATAACAACGATATCAATGTTTCGTACTCCATTGAAAGTGGCAATATAACAGTACACTTAGCAGGTAAACTGTAGCCCACAGAGTTATTCTCCATCACAACCTCACCCCCCAATATAATGATACTCTTATTCTACGTTCTTCAGACATAATGAAAAAGTGCAAGAGAATTTAACAGTAATACAAACCAACAAGAGTTAAAGAAAATTTTTGAATGAAGATATGCAATTCTTACAATGTTTATATAGGAGATGGCTAGCTGGAAAAATTAGTTTTTATGTATATAGCGCCTCATTTGGTGGCTTCATATGCTTTTGAATTATTGCCCACCAATTATTGGTGGGGCCAGGGAAATAAGAGGTATGGCGCCACAAGTGATGGCACCATACCTGTCCGTGGCAGAAAAAGCTGACATAGCGCCACAGTTGGTGGCGCCATACAGAGGTGTCAGATAAAGCGACTGTATGGAACCACAACTGATGGCTTTATATATATTTTGGTCACTCTTTTTTTACACTTCTTAACGTATTTTAAGTACAAAATAACCACATTTTGGTTCCGGACTCCTATATTTAGAAAATAAGATTACCCTATCCCAGTATAAGACAATTAAATTAACTCTTACGATGTGACGACATCCAAATATTGGCCATAGCCAAAATGAAAGAAAAAAGTGCTAGGTAAAAAGCACCATACAAAAGGGCTCAACGAATCAACGACTTTGAACTTTATTATGAAAAACGCCTTTTTGCTCTTGCCCTTTTTACTATTGCACGTCTGGTAATGCGTACTGTTATGCTACGCCTTTCTGAGATTCTTTGGAAGGGCGTCGTAAGGTTAAGCAATTGATGTCAATGCAGTTACTATTCGGCAAATGAGGTCCTTCCGTACGCTAGACTAGATCGTCAGTACCATGCGGGAAATCCAACGTCAAGAGCAATTGAGAGAGCAGAAATGAAAATTGAGAATGAAAGAAAGCTTCATTGCATTAATGAAGCTATTACAGAAAAGCAACGCGGTGTCGAGGGGGAGAGACACCATTAAAGAGAATTATTTTCTTGCTAGAAAGTTTGATTGCTTCATCCCCCATAATAATAGTTAAAAAAAATAATCCAAAGCTACAAGACTAGACTTGAATAAACTAGAGAAACATAATGGAAGTACATCAAATAAAACTACTCTATATTTACAATGAAAATGACTTAGTTTTGTACAAAGCAAAAATAGGTCCGTTGTTAGGAGCAGCATCTTTGGCTTCACGGTCGGCGCGCGTGACACTGGTGGCACCTGCCTGCGGCTGGGAGCTGGCAAGGGATATCGGTGGGGCAACAAAGACATTGCGCGCTTCTCACTTGGCACGAGCAAGACTACGGGTCTATCTGTGGTGCTAGGCATTGGGAGGCTTGCTAGGACGCCACGGGGCACGCCTAAAGGGTCATGGGGCTGGAAAGCCGCCCATGACATTCTCCCCCAACTGAGTTGGCGACATCCTCGGTGCCTTACCTGCAAAATAATCTTCAATGAGGCTCTTGTATTCTTTGAGGTTTATTCCCCCCTCCCAAGTATTCTCTTCTGCATCACAGCCCTACCATTTAGCCAAGAACTCTTGGTGATCTTTCCTTGAGGCATGAATCACTCTATCATCAAGGATAGCTTCAACACGCCTTTTTCCGATTGAATTGGGACCTCAAATACTGGGTATTGTGAGCTGGCTCCGTGAAGGAACCTTCGTGTCTTCCCAAAAAGGTTTCAAGAGACTGACATGGAAGACATGATGATTTTTCCACCAATCTGGGGTATCCATCTGGTATGCAACTTTTCCAACGCGCCTTTCAATGGACAAGGATCCAATGTATTTTTGCAATAGGCGAGGGTAATGGACCCTCGCAAATAAGTACTGGTTTGGTATTTTGACCATCACTTTGTCTCGTACTTAGTATTCAACAAAACGGGGATTCTAATCGACATGCCTCTTCATTCGCAATTGAGTTTTGACAAGATATCTCCGCACTATATCCCTATTCCGTTTCCACTCTTTTGAGAAGCTAGCAGCTCGAGGAGATTTAGATATGTTTGGTGCATCCACACCGTGTGGGAGTAGTTGTTGCTGTCCGGTAACAATTTCAAAAGCGCTTTTGTTTGTACTGGAGCTCTGTTGTAAATTGAAACACAGTTGAGTAGCATCCAGAAGCCTCACCCAATTCTTCTGCGATCCGGTTACAAAGTGGCGGAGATGTTCCTCCAACATACCATTGAACCACTCCGCCTGGCCATCAGATTGCATATGAAAACTTGAGCTGTGACTCAATTTTGACCCAAGGCACTTAAAGCGTTGGGTTCAATAGTTTCTATTGAAGCGTGAGTCGCGATCACTAACAATGTCTTTGGGCAAACCCCAATATTTAATGACATGAGAGAAGAAGAGTCGAGCTGTGTCTTCTGCTGATATATATTGTGCGGCTACAATAAAGGTAGCATACTTGGGAATCGCTTTCCCAAGGTCTCTTTGGGACACCTAGTGATTCCAACAGTCCCGCTTGTGTCAAGATGTCCAACTTGTCCTTCTGACATACTAGACAAGTCTTTACATATAAGGGACATTATCGGCCATTTGAGGACAATAATAGGCACGACGAAGTAATTGTGTCTAGGTATATGCTTTGATTAGAAACTGCACAACAAAATGGAAGAAGAGAAAGAAAATTATAGTTTCATATTACTGGAACTATACTGGTCCTAGAGTGTGCCTGTAGGAGCCTCTAATTTTAACCCATTTGTCTCCTAAAAGACATTAAAAATAACTTCAGTAGCTTTAGTAGTTGAGTGAGAAAATTGAGTTTTGACTAATAACCAAGATTACCAATAAAGTATAACACCTGAGGTGGTAATAACAACTGCATAATATGATAGTCCCAAGTTTCGTAGCTTGCAGACATATTTCTAATGCAAAATGAGCATAACCTTTTACCTGGATTGATGATTAAAGTGTCAGTTCATTAATAATAGCATAGAATAGCACTCATATCATGCCATAAAATCAAATGTGCTTAAAAAAAAAAGTTCAAATGTACTTGATATTATCAGAATTGCTAATAAAGGAAAATCCTGTAAAGATTAATCCTCGAATTAAGTACTAATTTAGCATATTTTTCAAAAGTATCAACTCTACCAAGTTAAAATAATGTACACAACTTCTTAATTCTTACCACTTTACCTATTTGGTCAACTATCTTTTCCTTTTACTTAATAGGGGAAATTTTTTTAATTTAACTCACCGGACGGAGCACGTTGGGGCATTACGCCTAGGGTCAATCTGACCTTGTCGTAGGCTCCCCCTGAGTCTTTCTTTTTGTGTGAATGTTTTCCTATCAATATCCGGTGATCAAGAAGAGAATTCCGTAATGGAATGGTCACCCTCTTCGCTTTCTTTTCTTGAGAAGAATGCTCTGGTCAGGCATAAATGCCACTAGGTCATCTATGATTTGCATCTGCAAGAATGAAGGATAGAAGATTGGAAAATTAAAAAGAAAACCAGGGCGTCCGGTGGATGAAGTTTACCTTTGTAATTAGTTTCATGACATTCCTTTAGAAGAGTCCTCCGTATATCTTCTCCTTTCGGAACATAAAGTCGGTTCCCTTTCACTTTCAGAAAATATCTTCCGTATAGAACTAGCGAGTCTTGCCCTGTCCTACCAAATCAGCCAAATACTGAGCAGCGGGATCCTTGATAAGTAGATCCTGTATCCGATCCTTGATAGAAGTGGCCACTTCGTTCCCCCTTAGGTGTGGCAGTAGGCACACCAATACTAGATCAGCTCTCCGACTGAGCGCATCAGCAACATAATTGGTCTTTCCACTGCGATACTCCAGGTTGAAGTGGAATTTAGCTAGGAGTTCCTGCCATCTGGTCTGTCGACCAGTTAGCTTCGGCTAGGTCATGAAATGGTTGACAACTGTCTTGTCTGTCTTGACCACGAACAGGGTCCCTAGTAGATAGTGCCTCCAAAGTCTCAAGAAGTTAACGACAACCAATAATTCTTTCTCATGGGCAGTATAGCGCCGCTCTGCATCCTTCAGCTTCCGACTCTCGTACGCTACAGGGTGCCCTTCTTGTAGAAAGACTCCACCGAGGGCATAGTTAGATGCATCCCTTTGTAGCTCGAATGGCTTCGCCAAAGTAGGAAGGGCTAAGAAAGGGCTACTAGACATAGCCGCTTTTAATGCGTTGAAGGCCTCTTCTCTCCTCGGTCCCCAATCCTAGGGTGTGACCTTCTTGAGGAGTTCTATCACTAAGATAAGTTAGTAGTTCTTCACAAACCGCAGGTAAAATTGCATAGGCCAAGGACCGCCCTCAATGCGTGGACATCCTTAGGCGACAGCCGCTTTGTGGTGGAATAAATCTTCTGTTGGTCTATATTGAGTCGTCCTTCCTCGATAACATGTTCGAGGATGTCAATTTTCTACTGAGCACTTGGATAGCTTCGCATAAAGTTCATGCTCCCTCAAATAGGCTAGGACCTTCCGCAAGCGTACTAGGTGTTCTTCCACTATTTGACTATATACTACAATATCATCTAAGTAGACTACCACGACTTCGTCAATGTACTCTCAGAAAACTTGGTTCATCAGAGTGTATAATGTAGCTAGGGCGTTAGTCAAGCTGAACAACTTAACCAGGAAGTCGTACGACTCATATCTTGTCACACATGTCATCTTGTGTTCATCACTCTCTGTGATCCGAACTTTCCAATAACCTGTCTTCAAGTCTATCTTGGTGAACACCGTCGCACTACCCGGTATATCGAACAAGTCTGACATAAGAAAAATAGGGTACTTGTTCTTCACAGTGATTTTATTTAGCGCTTGATAGTCCACATAGATTCGCATGTTGCCATCATGTTTCTTTTGGAATAGAACAAGGGACTCGTGTGGGGACTTGGAGGATACGATGATCCTTTTATCTAGCATTTCTGTAAATTTTCTCCAAAGCTCGATAAGTTTGGGTTGTGAGATTTTGTAAGGCGCCCGGGCAGGTGGCTTTGCGCTCGGTACCAACTCAATTTCATGGTCCATAGTGCCCCTAGGCGGAAGCTGATTTGGCATGTCTTGTGGCATGACATCTTCAAACTACAGTAGTAGCTTCTTCATGGGTTCAAGAATGAGACCGAGGAGCATTCTATATCTTCAATGCAAAGGGTTGCCAGGAACGTAAGTTCATTCCTTTTTACCCCCTTCTTCAACAGCAAGGACGAGATGTTCTCAACGGGAATCTTCATGGGCATGCATGGGATAATGTAGGGCTTGTCCCTATTGGTTCCCATCATCAGTAGCAGTTCTGCAAATGGTATAGGCATGATGTTGGTTTGCCTTAGGAACTCCAACCCAACTATCATCTCGAAGTCATCTATGATCACCACTCGCAGGTTGAATTTTCCTTTGTAATGGCAATGCGTGCCCTCGTTCGATGTCGAGCCTAGGATATGATACCAATTTTTATGCAGAGCCTTCCTGAGATTCCTTGGAAAGGTGACTCTAGGATAAGCAACCGATACCAGTGCAGTTACTGTCCACCAACTGAGGTCCCCTTTGTACGCTAGACTACATTATATTGCCAGTATCATACGGGAAAACCAATGTCAAGAATAATTGAGGGGACAAAAATGAGAATTGAGAATGAAAGAAAGCTTTATTTCATTAATGAAGCTATTACAGAAATGCAACACGGTGTCGAGAGGGAGAGACACCAGTACAAAGAATTTTTTGGTCGAAAGTTTGATTGTTTGATTCCCCCTAATAACGCTTAAAAAAATAATCTATAGCTACAAGACTAGACTTGAATAACAAGAGAAACATAATGGAAGTACATGAAATAAAACTACTCTATATTTACAATGAAAAGGACTTAGTTTTCTATAAAATAGAAATAGATCCGTTGTTAGCAGCAACGTCTTTGGCATCACGGTCGGCGCGCACGACGCTGGTGGCATCTGCCTGCGGCTGGGCACTGGAGAGGGATATCACTAGTGCGACAAAGGCACATGCACCCTTGTCACTTGGTGCAACGAAGACCACGGGGTCGTTCATGGCATTAGGCATTGGGAGGCTTGCTAGGACGCCACGGGACGCGCCTAAGGGGTCATGGGGCATGGGTGAATAGCCGCTAATGACTACACAAAATTCTACTAGCTTTGTCAATTATATTTTTTTCGATAATCATGATGTAAAGATTAGTTTATACGTATTTTGACAAATTTCGTAGAGTAAATTTTTATCTCATACCAGTATACGTACCAGTTAATTTTGTCCAATAAGGCATAGCTCTGACAAGCTATTTTGCGTATTGAATTGCAAACTCAGAGTTTATTTAAATAGTGTACAAAATCTTATTACTGTCAACATGGTTATGCTCTTTGTTTCTGTTGTCTAAATTATAAACCGCTCTTAATTATTTGTCTTATTGTTATAATGCCACCGGAAAAATATTTTAAGTTATAAATGTTTACCCTAAAAATGGATAACAATTAAATTTATATATGATTTAAATGATATGTGATTAATTTAATTTAACACAAATGATTAAGAACAAAAAATATTGAATTGAAATGAGAATAAATAATCAAACCAATTTGTTGAAGTAATAAAGCCTTGTGTTAGGCTTAAATGCTAACAACCGACCACATCGAGCCCTCAAGATAGAGTTCGAATTTTTTGAATCAATGAACAATTGAAGAATACTTGAACAAATGCTGAAGGTAGAATAAACTTTATTGCTTTGATATGCATATCAACATTGACCCAAAAATAAAAAGGTTCCTCTTTTTATGTAGTAGAGGAGTTTAACCCTAATACAATCAAGATAAGATAAAAATCCTTCCTGGCTGATGACAGATATTTCGGCTCCCCGTTTGTCCTCTATAACCGTCTTTCCGTTGCCTTCGATTTTTCATTTCGCTTGAGCTTGATTTTTCCTGAGTTCAGCCATGGTCGATTTCCAACGTATCATTCATCCACCTTCCGTCTCGATATGTGGGCATCTTCGGTTTCATTCGAGATAGTAACGAATACCGTTGTTCCTCTGCTGATTAGGAATGACAAACAAAGATAGATTAATTTTGATGCTCCAGTATTTTCTTCTGATTCGGTCAATAGTAGTGTTTTTAACAAAGGTAATTATTTTTCATGCAATGCTTCTAGAATAGATTTAGTTTCTTGGATTTTAATTATGGTGCCACTTATTATATGACATCACATATACACATATCGAACAATATTTAACCTATGTTGACTCTCATTACATTACCTAATTAGCGCATTCCATTCAATTCAATTTGATTTCTATACATCAACGCCTTACTCAATTAAATTGTATGATATTCTTACTAATGCATCTCTTTTCCTATAGGGCCCTTCTATGAAGAAGTCATTGGAAATTGGTAAGGTTGCTCGTGGTCTCTACATTCTTCGCATGTCTTATAATGTATCTATTACTGCCCCTTTTTTGTTTTGATCATTCAGCAACTAATTTAGCACCTATTGCTTCTGCTTCCATCAGTTTCTCTTAATATTTCAAAAAATTATGTGTCACTTAGTGCATGTTCTTTAGATACTAGTGTTAATAATGTTTCTCCATCTTATATATTTCTAACTTCATTTAATTCTGCAACTACTAATAAAAAATAATATTTTGTAGAATCAATAAATATGTCATATTCCTTTTGTGAAAATGATTTCTATCCCATATTTCTCTTCAACATTTTGAGCAAAATAATCTTTTAATTTTCCAATATGTCCCATGTGGTTATGATATTGCTACATTGGAGGCCGGTGACAATAAGGGAGATGTGGGCATGGACCAAATTAAAAAGGACGTCTGTTATAAGGATTCGTATCCTGAGAGGGGTGGTGATGGTTAAGGAGAATATGGGGATAGTCTAGGTGATCAAGCCGATGGCACTGCTCGGCTTGGAAGCGACTAGTAATTTTTCTTTTTCCTTTTTTTTATTTTTCCATAAACCTCTGCATTTTTATGGGCGTCTTTACAAGCCTTTGTAAAAATTATTCTAAGTATAAAATGCCAGTGTAGTTATTTGTACCTGATTCTTTTTGTTCGGTTCATGCTTGTATGTTTTTTGATTTTGTAATTTGGTTACCTTGGCTTTCCTAGTCATAATCACTTAGATAGAATAAGGTTGAAAATATTTCTAGTTTAGTTATAGTCGAGGGTCAGCAGCTGTTAGTTCGAACAAGGTCGAAACAAAACCTAAGTTTGATCATGGCCGGGGGTCAGTAGATGTTAGTTTGATTGGAGCCAAACATATCATATTATATGGTGAGGGCTAATTAGCTTTTAAGTCGAACGAGGTCGAATATAAACTATATTTAGTTATGGTCAAGGGCTAGTTAGGTGTTAATTCGAACGAGGTTGAACATAACCTATGTTTAGTTATGGCTGAGGCTAGTGAGATATTAACCCAAACGAGGTCAAACATAACCTATGTTTAGCTATGGCCAGGGGCCGGTTAGGTGTTAATTCTAACGAGGTTGAACATATCCTATATTTAGTTATAGCTGAGGGATAGTTAGGTGTTAATTTGAACGAGGTCGAACATAACCTATATTTAGTTATGATCAAGGGCCAGTTAGTTGTTAGTTCGAACGAGTTAGAACATAACCTATATTTTGGAAAGATATGCCTCTAGGTGAGGCATTTGTCGAAGTTATGAACTTTAAGGCAACATTGCCTTACTTGTATACTTGGCGAAATAGAAATAAATGTCATGCATTTGTGATTTGTTCATACACTTGGAGAATGTTTACATATTTTTCGGGCATTGGATGACGTTCCAGTCCCAGTCTAACTACTCCCTTCATTGGTTAACTTGGAGGAGTCTTGGGAGGTGGAGCAATGAACTAGTCGTACAACCCGTTGTAAGTACGTACTTCGTCCTGAAGTGTCCCATTCATCGCCTCATTAAAAATATCATTGAGAAACAAGGATTGGGACAAAACTCAAGCGAGGGAAAAAAGTGCGACTTAGGGAATGCTTTATTTCTTAACAGTTGAGGTGGGTAGTGTTTCTGTTGTTTGGTAGTAGCTTTCCTTCCATTTTTTTAGTTGGAATGATCCTTTGTTCGTTGTTCCTGTGATTTTGTATGGGCCATCCCAATTTTCCCAGTTTACCTTCCCGTGGGTCATTGCTTATTTGGTTTTTAGATTTAAGCACGTAGTCCTCGACTTTGAGTAGCCTGACCTTTGCCTTTTTTGTTATAATAGTGTTATCCTTGTGGCTTTTGGACGATCATCCTTATGTAGGCCATATTTCTTCATCGAGCTCTTTGCGTTCTGCTTTCATCGTTCCTTTGTCAACCTTTTGTGGGAGTATCTTAGGCTGCGCTCCTCGACTTCGACCGGTATTACTAAATCAGTCCCATGGACTGATGAGTAGGGTGTCTCTCATGTGCCCGTATTTGGCGTTGTTCAGTAAGCCCAAATTACTTCTAGTAATATTTTCGGCCACAACCCTGTGACGTCTTTGAGATCTTTCTTCTTCAAGTTCAGCATCAACTCTTTGGAGGACTTTGCTTATCTGTTGCCCACAGGGTGATATGGAATTAAGAGTATTCTTTTGATATACCATTTTTCAAAAAATTCAACGACCTTTTTTCCTGTGAATTAGGGTCTGTTGTCACAGCTGATCTCTTTGGGAAGACCGAAATGGAAAATGATGTTTTTTCATATGCAGGCGATCACTTCCTGCTCGCGTATTTGGGTAAATGCTCCCGCTACTACACACTTAGGAAAATGGCCAATGTAAGCCAAATGGAATTGTACGTCACCTTGCTCTACCGGGAGAGGGACCACGATGTCCATTCCCCATTTGATGAATGGCCAAGGGGAAGTGAATTGCTGTAGGTTTTCTCATGTTTTGTGAATCATTGGTGCATACTTTTGCATTGCTTGCAATTTTTTACGAACTCTGTAGCCTCATTTTTTATGGTGGGTCAGTATTATCCCGCTCTTCAAAGACATCTGGCCTAAGCCTGATTTCCAGAATGAGCTCCATAGTTGCCTTCGTAGACCTCCTCAGGGATGTACCACATCTGATTTGGGCTTAGGCATTTCGCCAGAGTGCCACCGTATGTCCTTTTGCACAGGTTTTTGTGAATGATTTTATACTTGGCTGCTTGTATTCATAATTTCTTGGCCTCTTTTTTATAAACTGGATGTGCACAATCCTCAAGTTTGTAACAACACGGTTGTGCTAGTGCCAAGTTAGATTTATGGTTCATACCTCGATTAGGTCTATCGACGAGTTGAGAAGGTGGAATACACTTTCATCTCTAGTTGCATTGTTTTTAGTGGTTGCTGCGAATTTGGTGACGTCAAATGCTTAGGTATTCTATGCTCGGGGAATCTGGTCAAGTTGGCATTTTTCGAACTCGGGTAGCAGCTTGCAGATTTTAGCATGGTACTTTTACAAGCATCGTTCCTTGATCTAGAAAGTCCATATGACTTAATTGACCACGAGTTGACAATCATAGTGTAGTCTTATCCATTTTCCCCATATTTGAATGCTAGTCTTCATCTTGCAATTACGGCCTCATACTTGGCCTCGTTGTTAGTCTTGTCCAGGCATATTATGGTCTGGAAAATCACTTCGCCTGTTGGGACTTCGAGTATGAGTCCTAGTCCAAATCCTGATGCTCACACGCGCCGTTAGTATACAGGACCAAGAGCTCATGTGTTTGGAGAGAAACTTGGACAACTTGTTTTTTCAATTTTGGGCATTATTTTTGTCCTGAAGTCGCCAATAAAGTATGCCTGGACTTGTGACTTTATCGTCATTCACGGTCGATATATGATATCGTGCTCGCTCAGTTTGATGGCCCATTTGGCCAACCTTCCTGATAACTCGGGTTTACCCAAAATACTTCTTAAAGGGAAAGTCGTGAAGACCGAGATGGGGTAGCACTGGAAATATGGTCTAAGCTTTAGTAAAGTTACGACTAAGGCCCGATCTAGTTTTTCGAGGTGAGGATATCTCATCTTGACAAAGGCTAGTGTTTTGCTAATGTACTAGATGGGACACTGCGTACCTTTATTTTCTTGGACTACGACCGCGCTCACAACTACTTCGGATACAGCAAGGTAGACAAGGAGGTGCTCCTCCGATTCTTGTTTTGAAATCAATGGTGGCGATGGAAAATATACCTTTAGCTCCTTCAGGGCTTGGGCGCACTCAGAGGTCCATTGGAGGTTGTTATCCTTTTCTAGGGCACCAAAGAATTTGTTGCACCTATGATCGCGAACTGAACCTTGAAAGGACGGCGATACGGCCAATCAACCTCTAAACCACTTTTTTGGTGGTTAAGTGCTCTTGTATCCCTTTGATGTATTTTATTTGATCGGGGTTGACCTCAATACCTCGCGATAATACTACGAAACCTAAGAATGTTCTCGAGGCCATGCCGAAGGCATACATTTCGGGGTTCAGTTTCATTCCACATTGCCTGAGTATGTTAAAGGTTTCTCTCAAGTGGTTGACGTGATCTGCTTTCCTTTTGGACTTGACCGACATGTCGTCTATGTAGACTTCCTGGCTTTTTCGAGTTGATTTTTGAACATCCTCATGACTAACCTTTGGAAAGTTTTCACTACATTTTTCAGCCCAAAGGGCATGAACCTGTAGCAGTATGTCTCTTGATGGGTGATGAAAGTAGTTTTCTCCAGATATTCTTCATCCACGAGGATCTAATTATAGCCCGAGTTAGCATCCAAGAAGCTCAGTATCTCATACCCCGATGTTGCATCGATGCATTGCTCAATGTGGGGTAGCATAAACGAATCCTTGGGTCATGCTTTGTTCAATCCATGAAATCCACGCACATCCTCCATATCCCATTCTTCTTTTTCACAACAACTACGTTGGCGACCCATTGGGGGTTATTCTGACTCCTTAATGGAGCCGTTTTCCAATAATATTTTGACATCTTCGCATACCATATCATTTATTGCGGAACTTAACTTACTCCAAACCTACCTCACTGGGAGATGGAATGGATCGATGTTCAACTTGTGCGTGGCGATTTCCTTCCGGATACCTGGCATATCAGCATAAGTAAAAGGAAGTAAATCCCTATTAGCAGTTAAGAATTAATGAAACTTACCCGGTTCCAAAAGTTTGCAGCCGATGCAAGCTTTCATGTTATGGTCGTCGCTACCTAATTGAACGGGGTCGAGGTCATTTATGGTTTGCTTCAACCGTATCGAGGTCTCTGATGACGTCCTTTCCATCTTCACATATGGACCTCGACCCTATTGATTGCTTCGCCTCTTTTTCTTTGTCCTTTGTTTGTTGAGTGACTGTACATTCTATAACGATGAGGGTAGCATTCTTGGGTTGTGTATTGTTCCCCTCGTATATTAAATATTTCCCATGGAGTTGGGAATTTGATGACTTAGTACAAGTTGGAGGGGATGGCTCTCATGGTGTGTATCTATAGTCGCCCTATTATGGCATTGTATTTTGTGTGTGATGCAGTGCGATGCTATCTTATCCTCGAGTTCCATTTGTGCAAATACTCGAAGGTAGATAATGCACATGCTGCTTCTATCGTCTACCATAACGCGTCTCACATTAGTATCGAAAATTCGTAAAGTGATAATAACGGCGTCATAGTGAAGGAAAGCCAAAGCGTTGGTATCTCACTTATCGAAGATGATACTTTCTTCGAGTTCATCATATCGTTCGTAGTTGATTGACCTATTGACGTTATGGGTTGTGATGAACTTCACACTGTTGAAAAAAGCATCTTCGCTACCGCCAATGATCATGTGGACGGTACGGGTTGGCGAGGGCGGCTTCGGCCCTTGATGTTATTCGCGTCCTCTGGAAAGGTTGGTCCTTCCCTGGTCGCTTAGCAACTCTTTGAGGTGTTCCCATCGTAGGATGTTGACAACTTCCTACCTTAGGGCGACGTAATCCTCAGTTTTGTGTCCTCGCTCTTCGTGGAACTCGCAAAGAGCGTCTGAATTTCTGGTATTCGATTCTGACCTCATCTTTTGTGACTACTTCACCTTCAGTCCGAGCTTCTCCAAGGCATAGACTATTTCTGTAGGTTACACACAAAACTATAAGCGGATAACAAAGGAGTCATACCTCTTTCATTTCGGTGAGTCCCTGCTCTTGATCGGCATGGGCCCTCTTCATGGCGGGAGAAGGACATAATGGCAGTTACAACTATCAATATGGGCCAGGCAGGGTTATCCCATCCCAATCCATATCGGCTTTAGTAATTGCTTGGTTCGGCTGGGCTAGCTTACCATTTTATGGTCCTTATAATAGTCAGCCCATCCCAGCCCTATGTGGGTTGCGAGACTCCATGGGCCGACCCATCATTTTTTAAAAGATAATTTTATTTTTTTCTTTAAGTTCTGATCTAAAAAAAAGATATTTGTTTAAAAGTTAAAAAATATCTTATTGAAAAAATTTCGCATAATTTAATACATTGTTCCAATATATTCACTAAAAGTCAAAACTCAAAACAAACTATTCAAGAGAACGTCTATGACGCTTATGGGATATCCAACATATCATAAGAATCCTCTTGTGACAAGATTGTCTTAACTTTTTCACTTACATCTACATCTAAAATTCATATGCAATATTAATTAGTTAATTACAAAGAATAATTAAATTATAAAAACTAACAATATCAAATTCACATAAAAAAATATTACTAGTTTGATTTTGGGAATAGCCATGCAGCCAATTTCGAGTAGTAACAAGAGTTTAATAGACATTTTCATAATGGATGCTTCTTCTGTACTTTGTACAAACATGCCCACCAATGCTAAAAATTAATAGGTGCTACAGCGGTAATATGAATGCTAAGTACACCATACGCCATCACTAAAAGATCGAGATATATTTTTAGAATGGTCCTTCTAATACATGACATCATTCATCTCTTGAAACTTCTCAAGATCAAGCTTTGGTTCCTCTAAGTAAAGATCTAATTATGACTTTCCATCGCCATAGTTAGTATATGTTTTGTATTTTAAATAACTATTTTTATTTTGCCCACGGGCCGGCCTAGGACCTCAGTCAAGCCTACTTGGCCAGGCTTAAAAGCCTTGTTTCAAATAGACTCTAAAAATTCTAACCCTACCCAACTAAATCACGGGCTGGGTTGGGCTTTCCCAATGAGCCAAGCCCATATTAAGGGCACTAATGGGAGTTCTAATATACGGTAGATGTTGTTCCCTGTTGGGTCGCGGAGTTGCAAGGTCCCTTCTGACATTATTTCTTCGATCTTTTCGGGATTCGGCTTATACCGAGGTCATTCGATGATTCGTCCCATTGAGGTCGCCATCATCTCCACGGACTTTGGTACAATACACGTTGTGTATTTCATCCCAAGTAGTTTGGGGGGGGGGGGGGAGGGGTGGTACTTCATAAACCAACTTAATAACTTTCTTGCTGCCCTTGAACCATTTTTGCTTAACCTATTTTGAAAAGATGAGGTCGTCATCCCTTCAATCCCTCTCCTGGATATTGTTCAATAGCAAATAAGTTGTTTTTAATGACCCGACCAGTCATTTTATGAATTTCAAATCCGTTTTTCCTATTTCTGCTTCTTTATATGTTGTTCAGTTGAATTATATGGTATTGGGTTCGTTGGTATGGATTCAGAGTGGTTTTGGAGAGGAATGAGACACTTAGTCTCTTTTGTGTAAGCTTAAGTTGGAAAAGTCAATCGGATGTTGACTTATATGTAGAAGGTCTTGGATGTGGATTATGATGGTTCAGATAGCTCTATTAGGTGATTTCGGGCTTAAGAGCATGTTCAGAATATGATTTGGAGGTCCGTGGTAGATTTATGCGTGAATTGGCGAAATTGAAAATTTGGCAATTTCTAGTCAGCAATGGAAATCTTGATATCGACATCGAAATAGAATATTAGAAATAGGTCCGTATTATAATTTGTGATGTTTGTGCAAAATTTCAGGTCATTTAGAGTTGATTTGATAGGTTTCGGCATCATTTGTAGAATTTGAAAGTTTCTAAGTTCTTAGGATTGAATCCGAGATAGATTTGACGTTTTGATGTTGATTGTGTTAGAAAATACGCTTAACGCTAGAGGGGGGGTGAATAGCGTTATAATAAAATTTAGCATAAACTTGCGGAAATTAAAATTTGCAGGAAATAAATAAGTGCGTTAAATAAACAAAAAGAAAGAATGCACCGATATATTCTGGTTCACCACAACACGTGGCTAGTCCAGTCCCCGAGAGACTCTCTCGAGATTTTCCACTACCTTGTTAAGCTTACGGGTGCTCAACAAACCTTTACAACTTAAGGACACAAGCCTTAACACCTCTGCTCGGAGATACAACACTCCAAGACTTCAACCAAGGAAACACAAGTTCCTTACAACAAGAGAATCACAATTCTCTTACAAGTGTGTAAAACACTTAACACTCAAACAAAATACTCCTTTATGAGTAGGTATGAGTAAAATAAATAAGCTCTAGATCACAACAACTTTGGACAAGAATATGGCTCTCAAAAGCTTTATGAAATTGAATATAAAATGATAAACAAAAGTATGCAAGCTTATAGCAATGTAATGATCAGTTGTAGTATGTTGTTGTGTTTAAAAAACTGAAATGAAGCTGTATTTATAGTTGAAAAACTTGGCATTACCGTTGCCTAATTGCCAATTAAGAGTTGCTGATTTTACTCACAATCGATTGTCAAACCCCAACAATCGATTGTCTGCCAGTCAGATCAAAAATCAATCCCAGATTTTACGCTTGATAATCGATTACTTACAATCCATAATCGATTACTGGCAACGTTCAAAAAATCCTTTCCAGATTTTACCACAAACAATCGATTGTCCAGAATCAACAATCGATTACTCAGCAACGTTCAAAAAATCTTTTCCGGATTTTAATCAAAACAATCGATTATACCAAATCAATAATCGATTACCCAATATCGTTCAAAAAATCTTTTCCGGATTTTAATGACAACAATCGATTATACGGAATCAATAATCGATTACCTGACGGTATTTGAAAACTTTACGACAACGGTCAGCTTCACAATCGATTGCACAAAGTCAACAATCGATTACTTATCAGTTTTTGAAAATCATATTAGACACTGCCTCTTGACAATCGATTGTTATATACTCATAATCGATTATTTAATAGTTTTGAAAAAGTCTGGAAGTCACTGCCTCAACACAATCGATTGTTATAAGTTCACAATCGATTATTTTGTGACTTTGAAAAATCTGAAGGACACTGTCTCTTCACAATCGATTGTCATTAGCTTCACAATCGATTATTCTGAGTTTTTGAAAAACTTTGATGGACACTGCCTCATCATAATCGATTGTCATTTGTTCACAATCGATTGTCATGTAGGTTTGAAAAACCTGATGCTCACTATCTTACTCACAATCGATTGTCATTAGTTCACAATCGATTGTCATGCAGTCTTGGCTTAAAAACAATCGATTATCATAAGTACATAATCGATTATCTTAGTCCAGATTTTTAAGGCATGTCTAAAAATTATTTTGACTACTGTAAATATGCATGATTTAAAATCATTTGACGATAAATTAAATATGCATGATTTTGAAAAATAGTTTTATGAGAGAAGCCATGTTACGAGTCAAGTTGTAGGATCAAGATCACAAATAAGAATGACTCAATTAAACTTATAAAACTTTGTCTTGAGCTTGAATCTCGTTGTATATCAATTGTGTGCTTGTTTCTTGAACTTCGTCATATATCAATTTTCGCTTCGTTTGTCATTCATCAAAACCTACACAAAAGAACACACGTTTTAGTATATTGCATTGAGAACGTGCTTCCAACAATTTCCCCCTTTTTGATAATGGCAAACATTAAGCGGGATATGCAAGACAAGCAATTTATATTGACGATTCAAGACAAGTATATATATACATGTAACAAGTATGCAATTTGTTCCCCCTCAATTTGAGAATTCCCCCTCAATTTAAGCATATAAATACTGAGAGTGCATACCCGTTATCTTCCCCCTGTTTCCATTAGCAAAAATAATAATAAGATGCCAAAGATGAAATAAACCTTGTTTATTTATTGGAAAGAAAAATTACAGCAACAGCGAAGACAATACAACATATAAAAACAAACTTAAAAACTACAATTATTCATTCATCATTTTCCGCCTCATCATCCGGCGCTGCTTCATATGGAACAAGACCCGCATATGGATAATGAATGTGGTCAAAATATCCATGGATCTCGTGAGTTAATTGACCGACTGAGGTGGTCAGGGAATCAATTTGGTCGGAAATGGAATGGAGAGTGGGTTCTTGAGGCGGACGAGTTCGACGGGATGAAGGAGGAGCTGGCGCTACATGATCACCGTCATGATGAAAGGAGGATTCCGAAATTTCCCACTTTTTGGTACTCTTTTTGAGAGGACCATTTCCAGTGACGAATCCGGTGGCTTCAAAAAGTTCATGATGAGGAGAGCATAAGGAAGAGGCCTATCATCTCCGATAGCGTCACGCATGTGAATTTTGATAAGCCGACACCAATTGATGTTAGCTCCGGTTATTATGGCATGCATGAGCTTAGTGTCCTCTTGAGAAATGGTAGTATGGTTGTGCTTACGAGGCTTGAGGACTCGGGTGATGAAATAGAAAATCAACCGATAATTGGGATCCATTCCCGTAATTGTTGGACGACGGGAAGAAAGATTTGGATCATAAGAAGTAAGACCGATTTGGTGTAAGAGGGCTGTTTCATCAAAAAGGGCTCCAGCCTCTCCGGTGTACCGAAGAATGTCTTCACCATTATGAGGAAGACGGGCAATGGTATGAAGATTTTCATCGGAAAGAAGAATTTGAATAACATTAATGTTGGTGACAAGCTCACCATCATCATCCTCATGGAGGTTGGAATAAAATGCTTGAACCAATGTAGTATTGATGTAAGGATGGGTAAGGAGTAAAAAGTCAAGAAGTTGAGAATTTTTGAGCATATTTGCAGCAGGTCCAAATGATTCAAGATACTTGTGGGTTGAAAAGCGGGGTGGAAGAATGTCGCGCTTTTCAAATTTGGTTAAGAATCGAGTAAGCTCGATATCGGAATTAAAATATAGAACGGAACCATCTTGATAGGGATAGTTCGGACGAGGAGGGGCAACAGAGGAGGATGCGCCGTGCCTAGCAGAACGGGAACGTTTTGAGTGACGGCCCGACATTTTTAATGAAAGCTGCTGGATTTTGCAAAGGATTAGAGAGAATTTGATATTTTGAAAGCTAAAATTGATGCTTGAGTGAATGCATATGAACATATATGAAGCCTATTTATAGAGCGGAGAGTGGCTTATCATTTATGGAAGAAATCTGCTGAGAATTTAAAGCCAAATCAGTCAGAAACGGTAAAATAAATTCACTGACCGTTAGACAATCGATTGTTGAGAAGCAATAATCGATTGTTGAAGAGTTATGACCTGACTTGGAACTGACACAAATCTATTGAGGAGCCAAACGGTAACAAGAGTTTAAATTTCTGACATGAAATAATCGATTGTCAAAATATGGTAATCGATTGTTATGTTACAGTGAGCACAGAAATTTTCTGATTTTGAAAATAATCGATTATATTTTGAAACAATCGATTGTTTTGGAAAAGCCTTGATGAATGATTGAGACGGAAATCGATTTTGCAGTTTAAGGAATCAATTATTTAACGAAACTGCATAATAAACATGAACCATAAACAATCGATTAGTGATACTGCTAATCGATTTTCAGCACAGTAAAATAATCGATTATTTGCTTGGAACAATCTATTGTTCTGTGCCAAAACTTCATAATTCCCCCTATCTTTTAGGGCGATACCTGCAAAATAGAATTAAACGTCTCCGACGCTCAAGTCAGTAATTTGTAAAGAAGTAATAACTTAAACTAGTGTTGCCAAGTGAGAACGTGAGCTCTTAAGAAGTGTGTTCTAAAGTGTTCTTAAGAGAGTTTCGGGTACTTACCTTTCCTCTGACGTTTCCAATTACCTGTTCAAGAGGGTGATCTTTGATCGTCCTCCACTCATTTGGCACTTTTGTTTCTTTTTCCAATTGTGGAGCTTCTTCCATTGGTTGTTCCTCAGTTTCATCTTTATTTACCTTGGGTGGTTCCTCTTGTATTTTGTCTTTCAAGCTATCTAAGATACCTGCAAGATCAAAACCGGAATCCTTTCTCGCCAAGCGAGCATTATTTTCGGAAAATACAACATGAGGGAATTCCTCCACAATTTGGGTTCTTTTATTAAAGACCCTATATGCTTTACTACGTGAGGAATATCCAACGAAAATACCTTCATCCGACTTAGCATAAAATTTACCCAATTGGTCTTTGCCATTGTTATGAACAAAACATTTGCAACCAAAAACTCTAAAATGGGAAATATTTGGTTTTCTTCCCTTATAAAGTTCATAGGGGGTTTTCATGAGTATCGGCCGAATTACTACTCTATTTAGAACATAGCAAGCAGTACTCACAGCGTCCGCCCAAAAATGTTTGGTTCTAGCCATCTCTTCGAGACACCTATTTTTCCTTTCCACCACCCCATTTTGTTGTGGTGTACGTGGAGCGGAAAAGGTATGCTCGATTCCGATTTCGTCACAAAAGTCCGCAAAGAGATTGTGATCAAACTCTCCGCCATGATCACTTCTAATTGAAGTGACGGTTGTTTCTTTCTCATTTTGAACACGCTTAAGAAAATATTTAAAATTTTGAAATGCATCATTTTTATTGGCAAGAAATAAAGTCCAAGTAAATCTCGAGTAATCATCAACAATCACAAAAGCATATCTATTTCTTCCTAGACTTTCAATGCGAGAAGGACCAAATAAATCCATATAAAGTAATTGCAATGGTCTAGAAGTTGAAACAATGTTTTTAGATTTGAAAGATGCTTTTGTTTGCTTCCCCTTTTGACACGAGTCACAAATAGAGTCATTTTCAAATTTTAAAACGGGAAGACCAACAACTAAGTTTTGAGAAATCAAGTTGTTCAAAAGATGCATATTGATATGCGCTACTCTACGATGCCATATCCAAGTATCATCCTCTTTACTCATTAGACAATCAACATAATCGGGTGAGAAATTAGCAAGATCAACCATATAAATATTATCCACTCTAAAACCACGGAGGATAATTTTGAAATCACTACGTTTGAACACTAAGCATTCATCTGAATCAAATAAAGCAAGATTTCCCTTGTCACACAATTGGCTTATGCTCAAGAGATTATGCTTTAATCCTTTAACAAGTAATATATGCTTAATAGAGGAATTTTCATCCTTACCGACCGAGCCGATGCCGATGATCTTTCCTTTATTGTTATCACCGAAGATAACACTTCCTCCTTCTTTGTGCTCTAATTGAAAGAATTTGGATTCATCTCCCGTCATATGCTTGGAGCATCCACTATCAAGGTAGCATAGTACACTTGATCCCTTCAAGCACACCTACAAAACAAATTAATGTTCTTTAGGTACCCATGCCATCTTGGGTCCTTGGGGGTTAGGCATATTATAATGATGCGATTGAGTAATATGTCTATGACGTGTAAAGCATGCAAGAGCTATATGACCAATGCGTCTACAATAATGACAAGTCACATTTGGGTTATGCATCTTTCTAGGTTCATAGTAACTAGACGGATAAAAATTTCTTACTCTATTTTGAACACTATGACTATTTCGCATTTCATGAGAATTATTTCTCCTACTATGAGCTCTAGGATGTGCAGCATTTCTAGAGTGATTGTTTCTCGGTTGAGGGCCATTTCTAGGTCTTCTCAAAGGTTCAATATTTGGCCTAAAATATGCATCATTTCTAGGGTAACTATTTCTAGGTGGTAAGTCATTTCTAGGTCTCCTAAAATGTTCAACATTTTGTCTAGCATGCATATTGGTTCTAGGATTGGTATTTCTAGGATAAGCATTTGTTTTATTAGTCCTAGGTTGAGCCTTAGGTGGTTGGGGTTTGGCTTCAACCTCATTCTTAAATCCTATGCCATGCTTGGTTGATTTCAAATTAACAAGGACCTCATTCAAATTCTTGTGGGAAGAATTAAACTTATCTAAGGTACCTTTGAGTCTATCTACCTCATTTTTGAGATGCAAGCAAGAAGAACAATTTTTAGTAGAACTTTCGGGCTTATCGGCGCTTCTTTTTCCAAAAAACTTGTTTTCCTCTTTCAGCTTTTCATTTTCTAAAACCAGTTTTTCTAAATCCTTTTCTTTCAAAGGGAGCTGTTTTTGAAAGTCCTTTTCTTTTAATGAAGTATTTTCTTTTATGCCCTTAACAGTTTTTGAAGCCTTAATAAACTCAGCATATAATTCATCAAAAGCAGTTCGCATTTCTTCAAGAGTAAAGAAGTTTTTAGACGAAATTTGACATACCTCATCTTTGTTGTCTTCATGTGCCATAAGGCAAAGATTTGCTGCTTCGTCTTCTTCTCTTTCGCTTGACTCATCTCCGGAGTCGCCTCCCCAAGAAATGTATGCACGTTGCTTTTTAAAAGGTTTCTTCTCCTTTTTGATGTTTGGGCAATTTGATTTGATGTGCCCAGTTTCACCACATTCATAGCACTTGATTTGTTCGCCTTGCTTTTTGCCCTTGCGTTCATACTCCTTGCGCATGAACTTTTGAAATCTTTTGATAACGAGTCCAAACTCGTTGTCTCCTTCCTCATCAATTTGCGGTTGGCTTGTGCTTGCCTTTAGAGCTATTCTTTGCCTCCTTTGATCATCAACAAAACGGTTAAGAATAGTAGATTCATAGGTCTTATGGTTACCTCTTAGTGCGTCGATGGTGACGTTTGAAACACCAATGGATTCTTGAATTGCATCGGCCTTCGATCTCCATGCCGGTGTGAGACTTCTAAGAATTTTTCGCACGAGCTCTCTATCCGTGAATGTTTTCTTGAGAGCATGTAGGTCATTTACGATTATTGAAAATCGCTCAAACATTTCGTCCACCTTTTCACCTTCCTTCATGTGAAATAATTCATAAGAATGGATTAGGAAATCAATTTTTGCTTCCCTTACCTGGTCCGTACCTTCGTATGTAACTTCTAGCTTATCCCACATCTCCTTTGCCGTTGTGCAACACGATATTTTCCTCTAATCGTCAGCATTAACAGCACAATATAATAAATTAATAGCTTTAGCATTATTTTGAACCTTTCGGATGTCATCCGCGTCATACTCATCCTCGGACTTGGGAACCCATTCGTTTTCCACCTTCTTTGTTGGAATTTGGTTTCCCTTCATTATCACCTTCCAGAGGTGAAAGCTGTTGACTGAATGAAGATCTTCATCCTCTCCTTCCAGTACGTGTAATTTGTACCGTTGAATAGAGGTGGTCGTGTGGAGCACTGTCCTTCATCAATTCCTACAAAAGAATCACGAGTAGAAGCCATGGATGGTTCTCTCAAACTGTTAAGTTTTCAGAGAGTTGGGCTCTGATACCAATTGTTAGAAAATACGCTTAACGCTAGGGGGGGTGAATAGCGTTATAATAAAATTTAGCATAAACTTGCGGAAATTAAAATTTGCAGGAAACAAATAAGTGCGTTAAATAAACAAAAAGAAAGAACGCACCGATATATTCTGGTTCACCACAACACGTGGCTAGTCCAGTCCCCGAGAGACTCTCTCGAGATTTTCCACTACCTTGTTAAGCTTACGGGTGCTCAACAAACCTTTACAACTTAAGGACACAAGCCTTAACACCTCTGCTCGGAGATACAACACTCCAAGACTTCAACCAAGGAAACACAAGTTCCTTACAACAAGAGAATCACAATTCTCTTACAAGTGTGTAAAACACTTAACACTCAAACAAAATACTCCTTTATGAGTAGGTATGAGTAAAATAAATAAGCTCTAGATCACAACAACTTTGGACAAGAATATGGCTCTCAAAAGCTTTATGAAATTGAATATAAAATGATAAAGAAAAGTATGCAAGCTTATAGCAATGTAATGATCAGTTGTAGTATGTTGTTGTGTTTAAAAAACTGAAATGAAGCTGTATTTATAGTTGAAAAACTTGGCATTACCGTTGCCTAATTGCCAATTAAGAGTTGCTGATTTTACTCACTGACAATCGATTGTCAAACCCCAACAATCGATTGTCTGCCAGTCAGATCAAAAATTAATCCCAGATTTTACGCTTGATAATCGATTACTTACAATCCATAATCGATTACTGGGAACGTTGAAAAAATCCTTTCCAGATTTTACCACAAACAATCGATTGTCCAGAATCAACAATTGATTACTCAGCAACGTTCAAAAAATCTTTTCCGGATTTTAATCAAAACAATCAATTATACCAAATCAATAATCGATTACCCAATATCGTTCAAAAAATCTTTTCCGGATTTTAATGACAACAATCGATTATACGGAATCAATAATCGATTACCTGACGGTATTTGAAAACTTTACGACAACGGTCAGCTTCACAATCGATTGCACAAAGTCAACAATCGATTACTTATCAGTTTTAGAAAATCATTTTAGACACTGCCTCTTGACAATCGATTGTTATATACTCACAATCGATTATTTAATAGTTTTGAAAAAGTCTGGAAGTCACTGCCTCAACACAATCGATTGTCATAAGTTCACAATCGATTATTTTGTGACTTTGAAAAATCTGAAGGACACTGTCTCTTCAAAATCGATTGTCATTAGCTTCACAATCGATTATTCTGAGCTTTTGAAAAACTTTGATGGACACTGCCTCATCATAATCGATTGTCATTTGTTCACAATCGATTGTCATGCAGGTTTGAAAAACCTGATGCTCACTATCTTACTCACAATCGATTGTCATTAGTTCACAATCGATTGTCATGCAGTCTTGGCTTAATAACAATCGATTATCATAAGTACATAATCGATTATCTTAGTCCAGATTTTTAAGGCATGTCTAAAAATTATTTTGACTACTGTAAATATGCATGATTTAAAATCATTTGACGTTAAATTAAATATGCATGATTTTGGAAAATAGTTTTATGAGAGAAGCCATGTTACGAGTCAAGTTGTAGGATCAAGATCACAAATAAGAATGACTCAATTAAACTTATAAAACTTTGTCTTGAGCTTGAATCTCGTTGTATATCAATTGTGCGCTTGTTTCTTGAACTTCGTCATATATCAATTTTCGCTTCGTTTGTCATTCATCAAAACCTACACAAAAGAACACACGTTTTAGTATATTGCATTGAGAACATGTTTCCAACAGATTGGAGTGATTCAAAGGTTCGACTAAGTTTGAATGATGTTATGGGATATGCTGGCATATTTGGTTAAGGTCCCGAGGGCCTCAGGTGTGTTTCGGATTCTCAACAGGTCATTTTTAGACTCTAGAAGTTAGCAAATTTTGTTGGTTTTCTGTTGTAGAAGGGATGTTCATCGCAATTGCGAAGAGGGGTCCTCGATCGCATAGGCTTAATTGGGGAAGAGGTTAGATTTTTCCATGTAGTCGCATAGTTAAGGTCGCGATCGCATTTGCTTGTGATGTTATTGTAATGTCCCGTAAATAATTTTGTCTCAGAACTTAGTAAATCGTGGTGTCTACTCCGATTATGTGTTATTAATGTGTCGAGTTCTTCGCGGCTCGCTTCGGACCCTTGGTAGTGATTTTATCCATTAAAAATTGAAAGAATTAACTTTTCCAGAAAAGTGTCAAAATACGGTCCAGAATGCGATCGCAGATCAGCTATGCGGACCACATTCCTACCGCAAAATGAATCAGAGAGCAACCAAATTTTGATGAGGAAAATGCGGTCAAATCTGCGATCGCATAATCAATATGTGGACCGCAGAGTGAATGCATATTGTCCTTCAAGAAATTCAAAGGTCAGTTCTGCGGTACATTCTGCGACCGCAGAACGCAAATGCAGACCGCATAATCACCGCATTTCCAACTAGAGTGGTTTGAAACTTGAGCCATTTATGTGGTCCATTCTGCGGACCGCATGTCAGTTTTGCGATCGCAGATGGGCGTCGCAGGTCGTGTTCGCTCAGTTATTTTCGAAAATTCTAAGCCCGACCCCTCTTTTAGTAAAACACCCCATCTCTCATTTTTAACCCATTTTCTGAACAAAATAAGAGAGAGGAAGAGAGGGTTCTAGAGAGAGAAAGCTATTTCTTTATCAAATGATCTTTCCAAAATCATCAAAGCCCGGAAAATCTTGAGCATCTGCCTTCCCCTCTGATTTCAAGGTAAAATCCCTAACCCTTTTCCCCTAATTTTCGAACTCAGGTTTGGGGAGGGAGTTTCATACTTTGATTTTCAAAATTCTTGTTAGAAATCCACATGCATGTCTTCAAAACCCAAAAATATTGTAAAAGGGGAACTGGGTAGTAAATTGTGAATTCCTATTCTAAAGGTCAATATATTAATCATGAACTAGATTGATCCTTCTTGATTGCTTGATGAATTGGAGTAGAGGTTAAAGAGGATATTCAATTCCAGGTATGTATGGCTAACTGTGATCCTCGTGAAATCGCCCATGTATGGCCTACGCCACTCCTGTTGTTGTATTTTTGAGTTTGTATATTTTGGCAAAGGTATAGCTTGGGCCTTGTCGTCGGAAAATGTTGTACCACCATTCTCGTAGAGGCTCCGTAGACAGTGGTATGTGGGTCAGGACTTATGTATAAAAGGGTATGTTTGGGCGGTGTAAACTTGTTTACCACGTTCCTTGCTAATCAAATATATGTTTTGTAAAAGGTGTCCCCTGTTAATCATAATGTGTAGTTATAAAAGAGAAATCCTAAGTTCTTTTAATTGAAATATTGTATCTTTTGGTTAACTATCATAGAATAATGTGGGGTAACGCGTGGGGAATAGGAAAGGCACCCAGGTCCACTCGAGGGGGGAGGGATTTTCAGAGGATTGATTGGGGTAAGTATTTTTCACTCAAATTTGGTTAAATTCCATGATTATGTCTTGATTTTCATCATTTAATTTCGGAATTTGGGGTGAAAATTTGGGGAAGATGGAAGAAAGTTTGGTGAGTGAATTTTAGAGATTTAGAGGATCATTTGATGTCGGATTTTAGTCAATTTGATATAAGTAGACTCGTGAGTGAATGGCCTTTCAAGTTTTGCGATTTTCATCGGATATCAGGCATAGGCTCGAGGGTCAGGTTTGGTCAACTTTGGGATTTTTTAATTAATTTAATAATTTATGTATGTGTTTCATTCCTTTAGCATATATTGATGATAATATACTGATTTTGGTTATATTCGGGCCATTTGGAGGCCGAGTCAAGAGGCAAAGGCGTCGTGAGCTAGAGATTTGGCTTAGTTTGAGGTATGTAGCGCTTCCAAATTTGGTTTCTGAGGGTTTGAAACCCCGAACTATGTATTCTATGATTAACATTGAGATGATGTAAATGACAAGTGGCGGACGTGTGGACGTGCATCGTGAGAATTGTAGCCTTGATCATTCCATGGCAGCGCTTAGTGACTCTTTCTTGTTGATATCTGTGGTGTGATTATGTGATTAAGCCAAGAGAGGCTCAATACTATTCGGGGCCTAAAGCCAAACTTTCATTGAAGACCCTTAATTATTTTCTTATTATAAAAAAACTTTCATATATATTATTTATTTGAAATCTAATTTTCTAGCTTTTTCAAATACAAAATTATGAACATTTATTTTACAATCAATTTCTTCTAATAGTTATTTTAAATTGATCATATAGTTAACACATTCAATCTCGTTCGCCATTGTTGATCTTAAGTAAGATGTTATTAATTTTAATTTAAAAACTTCTTTCAAAATTTCAAGTTTGTGATCGAGGACGACCCAAAATAATTATTACAGGAATTGTTGCCATTATTTTATATACAATATTACATTTGAAAAGGAATCAAGTCTTTCTATTGGATCGATTATATCAATAAGAGTACTATCATTTCTTCTTTTTGGGATTGTATCAATGATTCAACTTTTTTTTCTTTTAGTTTTGAATAACTGAATTCATACTTTGTATTTAGCGTATTTAAATTTTAGTAAATACTAAAAGGATAATATATGCGTATGTATAATAAATACACAGATTAAAACTGGTACTAAAAGGTGGAATAGAAGAACTTGACTCATTAATTTGATGTGAAAAAAATATTTGTTGCTTTCATTATATTTCTGGTAGGCTTAGTTTGATTGACGAAAAATACAGAACAATATGATCTCTTGAAAGCCATAGAAAAAATATAATAGTAGCAACGTTTGGTGAGAACTGAGAAAGACTGAAAAAGAAAATTGAATATTGTACAAACCAAGAACGGAAGTGAAAAAAGGTTTACACAAAATTTAATGAGAAAAAGAATAATCACTTGATTCCTTCCATAGATTTTGTATTATACGTTAAGAGCCATTTTTAAGAAATAAATTTTTACTTTACCAAAATATGTAGTAAGAAAAAGTAAAAATACCTCATTAAAAATATATAGGGTAAAAAATGGGGCCCTCTAAATTAGGGGTCTAAATCTTGGGCTTTAAAGGCTTTTCCCAAAATTCGGCCTTGGATTAAGTTAATGAGTCTTAAATCATGCTAATTATCATGTTAAGGCTTCACACTGATACTGTTGAGACCCGAGAGGTCTTTTCTTGTTTTCATATCATTAGTTTCATCGATAGTTTGTACGCAGTTATGTTCATGCATATTATATCATGTCTCAGTCTCGATTATTCTTATTTTGCACATCATATCATTGTTTCGAGCTAGTACCATAGCATTTGGAGCCCGTGTGTATGAGAGACTGGAGTGTGATGACTAAGTAAGGCTGAGAGCCTGATATAAAGTGACAGTATGGGATTAGGCTGCACGCGACAACAGATATTGATTATGCTTTTGTTGGCTTGTCATCGTGCTTAGGCTGAAAAGAGTCCCTCCGGAGACTATGCACCCCCAGTGAGCGCAGTTGATATTATTGAGGGATGGATCTTCCATGGACATGGATCTTGTCTAACGTATTTATACCTTGAGATGGATCTTCTCCTTAGGGATGGAATGGCCTTCCTCGGTACTGGATGACTACGATTAGTGATGTGTATATATTCCGGGATGGATCTTCCCTGGACCAGATGGCCATATACAGTACCGAGTGTTTGAGAACTTGAGAGTGGAGGTACATGGTAAATTTTTCATTCTTTTGTGCAATGCTACATAGAGTTTTGCCGAACTTTATACTCCACACTTTTAGAATTGTATTTATTTACTGTTGAGTTGAATACTTAAACTGTAAGCATGCCAACTTTATTGTACAGTTTAATTGTATTGATTTTTTGAGGTTTGGTTCTGTCACACCCTAAAATCCGAGGAGCGCAACCAGTGCTTCATCGAGTAAACCCGACTGAGCAAGCCTGCTATGTTTCATTCTACCAAAACTAGTTCATAAATAAAGAGGGGATATTATCCCATTTAATAAAACGATAAGAAATCTATCGTTAGCAACCTTCATTTCATTCACGCTAATTACATCACTTAGTTTTCAAAAATTTACAAGTTTAATGAAAAACATACTTATCAAGTAACAACACTTCTAGTCCGTACTCCCCACATCAACCACAACTCACAATAGTCTACGGAGCCTCTAAATACAAGGTTAGAGCAATAGAGATATGCCGGAAATAAGGCTCCGGCTATACCTCAAAATGTAATAAGAAAATGATAAAAGATATACAAAATGACCCGAAGTGGAGTAGGGCTAAACAATACAGCTGACGGAAATTAGAGAATGTGCTACTGCCGGTGGACTGAAGTATCTGCTACAGAATCACTTACAATCGTAACACGAGTGTAGCGCCCCCGACAAAAGGGACGTTAGTTCCATCGAATAGCACTAGTATGTAATGATAAAAGTCCTATGTCATAATAGAATAACCGTCCAAGCAGAAAATCCACAAACAGTAAGACAAGATCAACAATATTGTAACACCCAATTTTGAAACCTCTAGTTTATAAAAATAATATATATATATATATATATATATATATATATATATATATATATATTGGTTGGGAGATCTCTAGTACCGATATAAGTTTTACCACTGACTTTGTTAGCGCGGATTCCAATCACGACCCGATCGGCAAGGTCGTCCCATTAGAGACATGTACCACAATCCGAATTTCCAGTTTTTGAATTCTAGGTCTTAAATCTCCAGATTTTTTATTTCCAGCACAATACCACCATGTGTGTGGTATGGCGTCTAATCACGGCCTCATCGGCTAACCTGCCTCCCCACATTTTCCACGTGGATTGGCGTTACCAATTTATAATGTTACCAAGATCATCCCAGTTAAGGGGAATAAGCACGATCCACCCCTACACTGGTACGTGTAGTTTCAGGAGTGAGCCTTATGACCCACCCTTCTTGGTGTTGTTAAAGATACTCCCAAAAACATATTTGATTCAATTAGTAGTGCACACAGTTGTAGTATAAATACAAGTACACGAATATAACATAAACGCAACCATACTTACCTCAATATCCGCCACAATTTATAGATTCCAATTCCACTCACCAACAACAACAGTATTTCCTTGGCTCATTTGGTCATTCACAAGATTCTTTATTCCTGGAACAGTGGACGTATTCGATTTTTCACATTTTCATCCCTTTATTTTCAATGATCACCAACCAATATCAATGTACCAAATATTTCGAAAATTGTGTATTTTCGAATTCAACAGAAAAAGAGTCATCAAGCATAAGGGATTCTTCCCAAACAGGAATATACCAGCCAACAATTACATGACACATTGATCATATGTATAAGGCAAATTATTATATAAATCATCCATTTATAGGCATAGTTTGGCTACAAGACCTTTAAGCCATTCTACTTCTGGAAGTTAGTTCATAAGATTTGAGACTTATTTCATAATTGTTTCACACTTCCTTATTCGATTCATTTCCATATGTCATTACATCTCGTCAACAAGTAGACATAATCAATCAAGTCATTAGTAAACACAAGAGCAACTAGGAGCATTAAATAGAGAAATTCTTCTCTGCCGATTAACATGCCAAAATTCTTTTAAGATGCGACTCAGGACTATATAATTTGGTAGATAAACCACATAAAGTAATAAACAATATGGAATTCAATTCCGAGAGAGAAATTTTAGCCTAAATACCTCAAAGAGCTTTCCCTTAAATTTTTTGAATACACCAACACATCTAGCAATCACAATCTATAAGAAAATTGCGGAAATTGATTAATAGTTAGAAAGATTACCCATGGTGTAACCCTCTTAGGAATTTCATCAAACACCCAACAAGTGAAGTAGACTGCAAGGTTCTACAATGGAAATTCCTTCTTCCCTTACCCAATCTCATCAAGAACTATCCAAAATAGTGCATTAATTTCACATACTATAGCTTAGTGACACATGCATGGCCTATTTCTAGCCCAACTATATACTTTGAACTCATAACTCCTTGTATGAAATGTTTAGAAATAGAACTTACCTGGATGGAAGACAATCTAAAGTTATCTTTCTTGATTCTTGAAGACATGAGGAAGATTTGGATGATTTAGAGAAAGGCCCATTTTTTCTCTCTCTATATGCTCTCACTTTCTCTAAAATCAGAAGAAAATACCCAAAAATATAAACCCTAACGAGTTAAATGAAATGGAGTTCGGGTCTTAAAAACCCATTTTTGTATTGTCACGCCACATGAGACGGCGCATGGTGCGCCGTGGTAGTGGAAAGTGTTCTCAAAAACAAAATTGGAGGTGCTCTGATAATCTACATAGTCATGCCGCATGGGACAGCGCATGGTGCGGCGCGGTAGTGAAAAATCCTTCGCTGCTTTTGGTAATTTGATCATAACTTTGTGTAGGAATGTCCGAATGATGAACGGTTTGAAGCATTGGAAACCAAACTCAAAGACCTTTAAGTTGATGCTATTCATCATATAAAACCTCATACATAATTAGGCGTGCTTGTTCAATGTGGGGACTTGTGCAAGTTTATTGAGAATTTTAGCCTATTAAGAACCCTTCGAATATTTCTTAGACCTAGGCTTTTCCTTGGACCCCAAATTACTTACCATAGTACTTATACACATATTTACAAAATAAAATCAATGTAAACCATGTTAATAGCACTTAAATTATTATAATAAGCCTACGTGGCACCACGAAATACTAGATTACTTAGCGAAATTTCTCGGGGCCTTACATTCTCTCCCATCCCCTAGGATCATTCGTACTCGAATGAGGAGTAGAGTTTTTCCCAAAAACTTTAACATCACACACCTCTTTTCTGACCTACCTCAAGTCCCTAAATTTTAACTAATTGTTCAGAAATTTCGGCAGAGTCTCCTTTGTAACTAGGTCTATCCACATATTCAGAAAACCACCAAAACCATACTAAAAACACATTCACAACTTGACAAATTACCATAATCTATATATCAATAACAAGAACCTCAATATTGTGATGATACCTAGGCATGGATTACACATTTTAAAATCATCTGACCTTGGAGGTACTTTCAAATTAAAATTACACACTTATGCAACCTTTATAATCAACTCACATAACATCTTCAGGGGAAAATATTGGGATAGCCTGCTCACCCTCCAGACTCTAAATCTCTAGGAGAACACTCACACTAAATCCTTGATGACCTTCAACAATTACCCTAAGATGTGCTATCATAAAATGACCATAAAAGTACCTATCAAATATATATGCGATCACACTGCAAAGCTTCCTATTTGACTTTTCTGAACTTACAATACCCAATGGATCTAATACAATGAGGAACAACAGATTCAAAATTAGGCTGGAGTTATTCATGAATCCATTAATGTGTTGCATAGAGTATTTTAGAGGTTATATGCTAAGGGACGCGAAAGTTACAACCAACAACACTGACATGGTTAATCACTGTAACGACGTCAATTATTACACAAATGAGGCATAGTGGTAAGTAGTACATTGGCAATAGGAATCATTAAGGAGAAATATTCAAATATATGACCCAGTTGTTTTCCTAGGGTGAAGGGAAAATCTGTTTATCAAGAATAAGAATACTCTAGCCCCTTGAATGCGATTGGTGTTCCAAAATACAACGTCTAGTTATACTCTTAATATTGATTGATAGTAGTACCCTGTGCCATAAGCACATATTAATGAAGTAGAAGTTAAGCACTTGCGAGGTTAGTATAATCTGAACCACTCAACCCTTATTGAGAGTTTATCCTATACGAAAAATAATGAAGATACGACAACTTGCCTTTCAAATTAATATGATACGTGCCAAATCTGAAACACCTAATACGAACCTTTCATGATTGAATCTACATTACCAGGACTTATTAAAAATATGGAAGGGGGTTTCAAGTGCTAGATGGAGAGGGAATAAAATCTTTTGTTATGAGTTAAAGATTGACACGGTCTTCTTATCATAATTCTAAGGTTGCAATACCTGGATACTTCACGACAGCTTCAATGTTAGGAATAAAACTAGTAACTTATTGCAGAACAATTTAGGTGTGACCAAAAGTCATACTACAATGGGATAAGAAAAGTCCTTGTGGCGGGTTTGTGAAGATCTTAAATTTCTTAAAAGCTTATAGATGACCTCTCTGTTCAACTGATATGCACACCCATAATAGGAGCTGAGACTGGCTCTCATGTCATTAGAAAGTGAGAAACTTTATGATAATATTAATGAAGGAGGAGAGTGACTATTTGAACCACAGAAGGCATCTACACCGAGGAGAAAAGAGTGACTCAAGAATGACCACAATACCGGGCTGCTTTACACTGAATTTGGTAGCTCACAGGCAAATTGTATGATAGTTTGTGCATAAGCACGAGTAAGTACATTTATCTTTCGAGTAAAATCACTTGTAAGAAACTAAAAGATATGGTTTCTTAGTGAGAGTCTAGGAAAGCAAGTGGAAATAGTTACCTTTGGATTCAGACTCTATTCAGGAAATCATTGTAAGACTCAATTTCGCAGGAGGTTTCATGTAAGATAATTTTAATGAAGAGGCTTCACGAGTAATACTTCTCGCTCAAAGGATATATACACAAAATGGACTATAAGGCCGTCCTGACTCTATCCCAAATTCCACAACAATGTAAGGATTGACATATGGCAAAGCGAAACTGGAATCAAAACAGCATATACATCACGCGATTGAAAAGTCAATATACATATAACCACACAAGGAAAAGACCCCGACCTCTGATTCTTCCTTTTGGCATAGAACTTTTTGGTTCCAACCGAGCTCCGAATATCACCCCCGACTACTCCCTGTCCTGAAGGCGCTATAGATGAAGTAGCTGTAGAACTAGCTGGTTGCACTGCACCCGTGCCTGTATCTGGATAGGAAAATGACAGTCTCGTTGAAGGTGACCTAACATACCACACTTATAGCACACATACCATAGAGACATACTTCTGGATGACATTTCCCATATTTCACACAATTCGGGCGAGGTCCACTATATTGAATCGCCCCACCGACCTGATAATCACCATCCTTGTATACACTATAGACTTCCCCTTTGTCCTTTCTCCAATCTTCTAATGGGGGAGTACCCATTCCAGTATTGGTTTGTTGTGCGGGCCCTTGGAATTACCCTGACCTACCGCCCCAAACACATTGCTGGGGTTGCTCATGACACGGCGTTACATGTTCCTTCCCACATACCGAGCAGATCGGGATAGGTGTACCCAACTTAGGGCATTTATTATTCTTATTCCCCCTCTTTCCACAACCGTAACATATCCCGAGTGTCATCCAACATCTTCCCAAGTGATGTTTCATGTAAACTGAGCATTCCGGCTTATCAGCACCAACAACCATCTTTCTTTTCGTGGATGCTACTACATACTCTGGTGGTGCCGTGACATTTGCAGTGGCAAGGACACTACCCTTATCAACAAGCTCTTCCAACCCTTCCACGACTAGACGCATCCTCCCTACAAACTCGTACATAATTTCCCCCAAATTAATTGGTGGGGTTATTCTTTCCTGGCTACTTCGAACTCGTGGATTACTCATCTGATAAATGGGACAAAAAAAGAAAATTAGATCCCTATCTTCAGCTCTATAGCACAATCCAAAATGTCAAAGAAGGGTAAAATTCCTAAATGTCCATATATCCTCCAACTTATAGATGTGGTCGACAATTCACCGATAAGAAAGACTCTACTAGACACGACTATCAGACATCCTAGGACACATTAAAACCTTAGGCCCTGATACCAAGTTTGTCACGCCCCAAAATTCGAGGTGCGCAACCGGTGCTCAACCGAGTAAACTCGACTGAGCAAGCCTGCTATGTTTCATTCAACCCAAACTAGTTCATAAATAAAGAGAGGATATTATCCCATTTAATAATACGCTAAGAAATCTGTCGTTAGAATACTTCATCTCATTCACGCTAATTACTTCACTAATTTTCAAAAATATTACAAGTTTAATGAAAAACATGCTTATCAAGTAACAACACTTCAAGCCCGAACTCCCAACATCAACCACCATCCACAATAGTCTAGGGAGCTTCTAAATACAAGATTAGAGCAATAGATAAATGTCGGCAACAAGGCTCCAGCTATACCTAAAAATGTTATGAGAAAATGATAAATGATATACAAAATGACCCCAAAGTGGAGTGGGGCTCACCGATACAACTGACGGAAAGTAGAGAAGGTGCTACTGCTAGTGGACTAAAGTATCTGCTATAGAATCACCTACAATCATAACACGAATGTAGCACCCCCGGAAAAAGGGACGTTAGTACCGTCGAATAGCACTAGTATGTAAGGCTAAAAGTCCTATATCAGAATATATATATATATATATATATATATATATATATATATATATATATATTGTTTGGGAGATCTCTAACATCGATATATGTTTTACCATCGTCTTTGTTAGCACGGAATCCGATCGTGATACGATCGGCTAGGTCGTCCCATTAGAGACATGTACCATAATCACAAATTTCCAGTTTTTGAATTCCCGGGTCTTAAATCTCCAGGTTTTTTATTTCCAGCACAGTACCACCATGTGTGCAGAATGGTGTTCGATCACGACGCGATCGTCTAAGCTGACTCACAATAGATAAATGTCGGCAACAAGGCTCCAGCTATACCTAAAAATGTTATGAGAAAATGATAAATGATATACAAAATGACCCCAAAGTGGAGTGGGGCTCACCGATACAACTGACGGAAAGTAGAGAAGGTGCTACTGCTAGTGGACTAAAGTATCTGCTATAGAATCACCTACAATCATAACACGAATGTAGCACCCCCGGAAAAAGGGACGTTAGTGCCGTCGAATAGCACTAGTATGTAAGGCTAAAAGTCCTATATCAGAATATATATATATATATATATATATATATATATATATATATATATATATATATATATATATATATATATATATATATATATATATATTGTTTGGGAGATCTCTAACATCGATATATGTTTTACCACCGTCTTTGTTAGCACGGAATCCGATCGTGATACGATCGGCTAGGTCGTCCCATTAGAGACATGTACCATAATCACAAATTTCCAGTTTTTGAATTCCCGGGTCTTAAATCTCCAGGTTTTTTATTTCCAGCACAGTACCACCATGTGTGCAGAATGGTGTTCGATCACGACGCGATCGTCTAAGCTGCCTCCCCTCATATGCCTTGTGGATTCACGTTACCAGTTTATAATGTTGCCAAGATCATCCCAGTTAAGGGGAATAAGCACGATCCACCCCTACACCGGCACATGTAGTTTCAGGAGTGAGTCTTAAGACCAACCAAACCTCTGTGTTGCTAAAGATACTCCCAAAAATATATTTGATTCAATTTAGTAGTGCACACAGTTGTAGTATAAATACAAGTATACAAATATAGCATAAACGCAACCATACTTGCCTCAATATCCTCCACAATTTATAGATTCCTATTAGCATTTCCAGTCACCAACAACAACAGTATTTACTTGGCTCATTTGGACATTCCCAAGATTTTTTATTCCTAGCACAGTGGTCGTATTCGGTTTTTCACATTTTTACCCCTTTATTTCTAAATATCACTAACCAATATCAATGCACCAAATATTTTGGAAAATAAGTATTTTCGAATTCAACAGAGATAGAGTCATCAAGCATAAGGGACTCTTCCCAAACATGAATATACCAGCCAACAATTATATTACACATTGATCGTATCTATAAGGCAAAACATCATATAAAACAACCATTTATGGGTATAATTCGGGTACAAAACCTTTAGGTCATTCCACTTTTGAAAGTTAGTTCATAATATTTGAGACTTATTTTATTATTTTTTCACACTTCCTTAATCGATTCATTTCCATATGTCATTACATCTCATCAACAAGTAGACATAATCAATCAAGTCATTATGTACACACAATAGCAACTAGGAGCATTAAACAGAGAAATTCTTCTCAGTCGATTAACATGCCAAACTTCTTTTAAGATGCGACTCAGGACAATACAATTTTGGTAGTTAAACCACACATAAGCATACAAACAATATGGAATTCACTTCTGTGAGACAATGTTTAGCCTACATACCTCAAATATCTTCCCCTTATTTTTCTTGAATACACCAACACATCTAGCAATCACAATCTATAAGAAAATAGTGGAAATCAATTAATAGTTAGAAAGATTACCCATGGTGTAACCTTCTTAGGAATTTCATCAAACTCCTAACAAGTGAAGTAGACTACAAGGTTCTACAATGGAAATTTCTTCTTCCCTTACCCAATATTATCAAGAATTACCCAAAATAGTCTATTAATTCCACATACTATAGCTTAGTGACACATGTATGGCCTATTTCTAGCCCAACTATATACTTTGAACTCATAACTCCTTGTATGAAATTTTGAGAAGTAGAACTTACCTGGATGGACGATAATATAAGGTTATCTTTCTTGATTCTTGAAGACTTGAGGAAGTTTGGATGATTAAGAGTTAGACCCCTTCTTCTCTCTCTATATGCTCTTACTTCTCTAAAATCAGAAGAAAATACCCAAAAATATGAACCCTAAATGAGTTAAATGAAATGGAGTTTGGGTCTTAAAATCAGTTTTTGTACTATGGTGCACAGTGGTAGTGGAAAGTATTCTCATTAATGAAATTGGAGGTGCTCTTATAATCTGCACAGTCATGCCACATGGGACGGCGCATGGTGCGGCGCGGTAGTGAAACATTCTTCGCTACTTTTGGTAATTTGATCATAACATTGTGTAGGAATATCCGAATGACGAATGGTTTGAAGCATTGGAAAATATACTCAAAGACCTTCCATGTGATAATGTATTAACCATATAAAACCTCATACATAATTAGGTGTGCTTGTTCAAAGTGGGGACTTGTGCAAGTTTATTGGGAATTTTAGCCTATTAAGAACCCGTCCAATATTTCTTAGACCTAGGTCTTTCCTTGGACCCCAAATTACTTACCATAAGACTTATACATATTTATGTACAAAATACAATCGATGTACACCATGTTAATAGCACATAAATTATTATAATAAGCCTACGTGGAACCAGAAATCCTAGATTACTTAGCGAAATTTCCTAGGGCTTTGCAGGTTTGTCACTACCTGTCAATCCATAGTTTGGACTTCTTACATACAGAGTTGGTGTATTCAAGTTATCCACTGCACTTTGTGTGCAAATCCATGTATCTTAGGGTTCGATAGCGGTTGTTGACTATTCCAGTCGCGGACTTCACAGAGAAAGTGAGGTAGTTGTCTTGTGATTGCACTTTCGCTTTTCTCCTTCTCTATCTTCCTATTAGTACATTGTTTCTATTTCCATACAATTTTGGTCTTGTCTTGTTTCGGAACTATTGTAGTATTGCTTATGACTTAGTGATACCCGAGGTCGGGCTTATATTTTCCACTTTGTTTGATTTTAACTTTATATCTATTATCGGATTTCAACTAAAAATTGATTTTACTTAAGTTTTAAATGAAATATGAATTATTTTGAAATGCGTTAGCTGGCCCAAGTTCATGATAGGAATCATCACGACTAGGTCGGTTTTGGATTCGTGACATGTTTACTCTCGCCTCTGTCTTTTTAGCCCAAGCATGGGCCGTTACGAACTTGTTGGCCATTTCTTTGAGGGTTTCAATAGAATGCGTAGGCAGTTCTGAATACCATGTTAATGATCCTCTTGTGAGGTTCTCGCCGAATTTTTTTAACAAAATGGAGGACACTTGTTCCTTGGTAAGGTCATTGCCTTTAATGGGGTGATGTAGTGAATCACATTGTCTTTGAGGTCGGTTGTGCCATCCTATATTTTCAGATAGGGTGGAATTTTAAAGGTCTTTGGTATGGCATGTAGGGTTGCATTATCACTGTACGACTGCTCGAAGAACCGACCGACTTCTCTTTTTGGCAAGAGCTTAGGGGTGTACGGTATCTTATCGAACTTTTCTTGGTGTTCTCTCATTTGGTCCCGAAATGACTTGTTTTCATTTTCATTTCCTTTATCCTTTTTAGAATGGCTGCAAGAGTTCATCATCTGCATAATTAATGGCACTATGAGTAATATATGTTGTTGGATGAGGAGGAAATTGATCATGCTGCTCGTCCGTTAGTGGTATAACACAAGTCCGTGCATTTTTTATAGATTGAGACATTGGTTAGCATGTTAGTTAGCCAAGCCTCAAGGAGATTTTGTACTACTGGTAGTGTCTCCTCCACCACGGATGTGGAGCCTCCCTTACAGAGAGATTTTGTGATGCTACAATGAGGAGGGGGTGACCTACATTTCTTGATGGAGGCATTGGGTGTTGCATCATTATCAGCTTTTTTTGAGATCTCATTGATGAAGTTCATGAGGTTTGTTGGGATATGCAACGACCCAACCGGTCGTATTGAGAAATTAAGCTCTGTTCAGCGGCATAAGGTCTGGAAAAGCTTTAGAATAATAGCATAGACTTGCGTGTATTGCGAAATTCAGTTTACGGGTGGTTGAACGAGGAAGAGTTGATGGGAATTGGAATTTTGGGTAAACAACCCCGGAATGGGTCGTGGATGATCTCTACACCTTTGTCTGGTGAATTTGGACTTAGGCACAGATCCGGATTCATATTTGTAGATCCGTAGAGTATATTGAGGCATTTCAGCAAAAATTGGAAAAGTTAAAGTTTGGAAAATGAAAAAGTTTGTCCCACAGTTGACTTTTGTGATATCGGGTTGGAATGTGATTCCGAGAGTTGGATCGGCTCCATTATGTCATTTTGGACTTGTCTGCAAAATTTGGCCTTATTCCGAGTTGAATTGATAGGTTTCGGCATGAGATTCGATATTTGAAGAATTGGAAATTCAAGCTTGCCAATGGTTATGGGGCTCCATCAAGGATCTGCGCTTAGCCCTCTCTTGTTTGCCTTGATGATGGATGCTCTAACCCGACATATTCAAGGGAATGTGCCTTGGTTTATGCTATTTTTTGATGATATAGTCTTGATAGACGAGACGAGGGTCGGTGTTATTGAGAGGTTAGAGGTATGGAGACAGACTCTCGAGTCTAAGGGTTTCAAAATAAGCAGATCTAAGACAGAATACCTGGAGTGCAAGTTTAGCGCCGAGCCGAGCGAAGTAGGCAAGGACGTGATGATTGGATCTCAGGTCATCGCCAAGAGGGACATTGTCAGATATCTTGGGTCAGTGATTCAGGGGGATGGAGAGATTGACGGGGACGTCACTCATCGTATTGGAGCGGGGTGGTCAAAGTGGAGGCTTGCATCAGGAGTCCTGTGTGACAAGAAAGTTCCACAGAAACTCAAGGGGAAATTTTATAGAGCTGTGGTTAGACCTGCAATGCTGTATGGGGCGGTGTGCTAGCCAGTGAAGAACTCTCATGTTCAGAGAATGAAGGTTGCGTAGATGAGGATGCTCATGTGGATGTGCGGGCTCACCAGGTTAGATAAGATTAAGAATGAAGTTATTCGAGAGAAGGTGGGGGTGGCCCCGTGGATGAGAAGATGCGAGAAGCGAGGCTGAGGTGGTTCAGGCATGTGCGGAGGAGAATTCCTGATGCCCCGGTGAGGAGTTGTGAATGCGGGTTACCGAGGACATGGCACTTGATAGGAAAGTCTGAAGGTCTAGTATCAGGGTTGTAGGATAGGGGCCCCTAGAGTTTTTCGTACTAATCACCCGGGGTTAGGTGAGGCTTAGCAGGGCTATCCATAGATGAGTTGTGTTTTGGATTGTGTCTCCCATATGGTAGTTATTTATGGTAGTTGCGGTATGATATTATTGCATGCTTTTTTATTTATGATTCTTATGTTTAGATAATTATTTACGCTATTTCTGTTGGACTTACTAATGCTCTTTTGTTTTTGTTTTTTCTTTCCTTCACTGAGCCGAGGGTCGATTGGAAATAGCCTCTCTTCCCTTTCGGGTAGGGGTAAGGCTCGTCTACATATTACCCTCCCCAGACCCCACTTTGTGGGACTATACTGGGTAGTTGTTGTTGTTGTTGTTATTGGAAATTCAAGCTTAATTTTTGGGTTGATTCATTGTTACGATATTGTGTTATGTGATTTGAAACATCGAGCGAGTCCGTGTTAGGTTATGTGACTTGTGTGTGTGATTAGATGGGCTCATGGGAGCCTCGGGTATGTTTCGGATGGGCTATGGATCATTTTTCCCCATTTTGGAACAGTTGTTGTTGCTGCTTCTGATATCGTTCTTCGCGATCGCGAATAGTGTCCCGCGATCGCGATTGCGATGCATTGTTGAAGACCACCTCAAAATTCTTCTCGCATTCATATCCTTCTCCTCACGTTTGTGAAGCTCTACTATTTCTTCATCGTGTTCGCGTCCCCAATCGTATGTTCACATAGCTATGGAATTTCACTCTTCACGTTTGCGTACCACTTCACGCGTTCGCAAAGAGCAATCTCTAGGCCATGATGTTTCCCTTCTTCGCGTTCGCGTCTCTCCTTTCACGATAGCGGAGCCTGCATTTCTCTTCACCACGTTCGCGCTCTCACCATCGCGTTCATGATGAACAATTTGGGCAGCCTCGAAAATTCTTCTACGCGATCGCGACCTTTCTCCCGGGATCGCTATGCACTTGTACCTGGGTAGACAAAATATATTCCAAATTCGAGTGTTTCACCATTTTTATCGTATTTTGACTTCTAGAGCTCGGATCTTGGCATTATTTGAAGGGATTTTCACCTGGGCGACTTGCATAAATGATTCTCACTCGGTTTGGACTAATTTCCATGAATCTCATCATAAGTTCATCCTTTAATTTCGAATTTTTAATAAAAATTTCATAAAACCTCATAAGACAAATCATTGAGTTTTGATTGAGGTTTTGACATCCTATTTGAAATATTTTTATATGATTATACTCATGAGATTACGAGGTCTCAAAAAATGTTTATTTCACCCGATTCCGAGATGTTGGACTGGGAGCATTTTGGTCATTTTATCCGATTTCGAGTTTTAACTTTGAGTTAAACAGTAGAATCAGTTACTTGAGATATTATTTACGATATCTAATTGAATTAAATAGATTTGGGCCATTTGGAGTCGAATACTCGTGCCAAGAACGTGGTTTCTATTTGATTTTGAGCCGGTTTGAGGTATGTATCTTGTCTAACCTTGTGTGGGGGACTTCCCATTAGGATTTGAGTCTTCTATGTTGATTGCAATACGTGTACACGAGATGACGCATGCGTGCTCGGACATATTTGTGGAAAAATTGGCCTATTTAGGTTCTTAGGTCCTTATACTTACTGAGTATGAAGTTTTTCTTGATATTGAATTCCATATTACTTGTTTTATCTCTATATGTTTAATCTGGAATTAGTTGCTTTATGGGTCATTCTTATTGTCTAATTGACTCTTACTTTGCTTAACTTATGATCTTTACCCCTTCTATTATCACGTTATCTTCCATAATTGTTTGTCTTTATTGGAAATCATTATTTTCTCTCATGTAATTATTTAGTCTTAAATGAGGTTATGATTAACTTCCCGCTACTCATCCTTAATTGAATATACCCTTCATAACTTGCGCAACTTTAAAACAAGTTTAGATATTCTATCTTTAGTTGACATTTTTTTTATTTGAAACTATTTGATTTATGATAACTTCCTTGATGTTGAATTACATATTACGGAATCGTTGCTTTATATTATTTTCTTCCTTGTTGAGGTGTTCTTATTACGCTCAGTATTCTCTATTGCGGCTGTTCCTTGTGAGTTAGTTTTGCCATCCCCTGGTGAACGAAAGTTCTTGAGTTTATTCACTTGTCGTGCTCGTGTATATATATTGCCATTCTTGTTCTTGTACTTGTGATGGTGGTCATTCCTATTTTCAAGGATTGATTGTGAGTATTTGTGACGGCCTGTGGAGGTATTCCTATTTTCATTTAACATTGTGATTGTGGCTTGCTTTCCTATATGATCTTTTATCACGTGGATGTGATGAGGGGAAATTGTGTGTGCTGCCTACTCTTCTTCTTACGTTTATTAGCTTGAAAAAATCTTGTTAAAGTACTTTCACAAGCATACACGCAGTTGAACACTCTTATTGGATGTGAAGTCCTCCTGATTTTGCAAAGTTTAGGGGTACGCCCTCCTTTAATCATTACATATGTAAGAGTGGCCCCAGTTAGCAAGTTAGTTGTCAGTATGACCGTGAGACTGATGGGGGCACAGGATGCCAAGTGTTAAATTATAGGTAGTGAGACTCGTGAGCTGTAATTTGATCGAGATTCGGTAAATTCATGAAAATTATTAAATAAGACATGATGTGAACACCGTCGTAGGATCTGAGTTATTGTTTTGTTTACCCTTTACAGCATCGTGACCTTAGGATTTGGGCCGTGTTTTTGCAGTAATTATATCTCATCAATCTTTATATTTTTCTTGTTACTTGTTGTTCTCTTCCCTCATTATGATTGTAGTCTGTTGTTATATAATTATGCTGTTTATTTAACCGGTACGTGTCTTAATTATTCCTTGTCACTATTCAACTGAGGTTATTCTTGATACTTACTGGGCACCCCTGTGGTGTGGTCATGCTACTCTTTTGTATATTTTTTGTGCAGATACATGTACTCCCATTCAGTTCTGTCAGCCTTGGAAGGAGGCATTTCTATAGAGACTTCGAAGTATATCTGCTACGTCCACAGACTGAAGAGTCCCTTTCTGTTTTTCTGTAATTAGTGTAGCCCTTTCAGTATTTTCCTCTGTTTAGAAATTTTCGGAGTTAGAGCTCTTATGTATCCCTCAGCTTGTGATTTGTGAGATTCCGGATTTTGAAAATTTTGTTAGCTTCGAGAGTTGTTATTGTTTGTGTCGAGCTGCACCTTAAATATTATTTTATTTTACTAGTTCAGTTTTATTTATTTCTTCCGTAATTACGGTTTATATTCCGCATTGTTAGGCTTACTTTGTCGTAGAGACTAGGTGCCACCATGATTTTTTACGAAGGACGAACCAGATCGTGACAGGAGATCACCCATTATTCTCATTCTTTCTTCTCTGTCACCTGCCATATTAGATCTATGCGTATAAAGAAAGGGGTTCTTGTTCTCTTTTTTTTTTATGTTAGCAAACTATGTTAGTTGTATATCTTGAGGAAACTAACAATTTAACTAGAAAATCTCTGCAGACCACACCAAACTATTTGACCAAATAGTATAACTTTCGGTTAAGCTAATATATTTATGTAGTGATGGGTCCAGGATCGGCTCAATATTATTGGGGGCCTAAAGTCAAACTTCCATAAGAGGCCTTTAATTATTTTCTTATAATAAAAAAAAACTTTCATATATATTATTTATTTGAAATCTAATTTTCTAGATTTTTCAGTATAGTTATTTTTTAATTGATAATATAGTTAACCCATTCAATCTCTTGCGTCGTGGTTGATCTTAAGAAAGTTTATTAATTTTAATTTAAAAATTTTCTTTTAAAATTTCAAGTTTGTGATCGAGAACGACCCAAAACAATTATTACAGGAACTGTTATCGTTATTCTATATGACATATACGCATTTGAAAAGGAATCAAGACTTTTTATTGGATTGAGTATATCAATTAGAGTACTATCATTTCTTCTTTTTGGGATTGTATCAAAGATTCAATTTTTTTTTCCTTAACTTTTGAATAACCGAATTCATACTTATATTTAACGTATTTAAATTTTAATAAATACTAAAAGGACAATATATGCGTATGTATAAAACAAACGTAGATGAAAACTAGTACTAAAAGATGGAACAGAAGAACTTGATTCATTAATTTGATGTGAAAATAAATATTTGTTGCTTTCATTATATTTCTGGTAGGCTTAGCTTGATTGACAAAAAATCCGTAACAATATAAAATCTTGGAGGCACAAAGAAAAAACATAATAGTAGCAATGTTTGGTGAGAACTGAGAAAGACTGAAAAAAATTTGAATATTGTACAAACCAAGAAAGAAAGTGAAAAAAGTTTACATAATATTTAATGAGAAAAAGGCTAAATAAAAAGGAATAATCACTTGACTCCTTCCATAGATTTTTATTTATACGTTAAGAGCCATTTTTAAGAAATAATTTTTTGTTATATCAAAATATGTAATATGAGTAAAAATACTTAATTAAAAAATATATAGGGTAAAAAATGGGACCCCTAATTTGGGGGCCTAAAGCTTGGGCTTTAGAGGCTTTACCCAAAAGTCGCCCTTGGATGGGTTAAACCTAGTTAATAATAATATCTCTAAATATGAATTATGAAAGTCTGGATAATGTAGGATTGATCTAGTGTGAGATTGACAATAACATGCATTAAATATTCCAAAAATTAAGAGAAATAATGGAGGGGTAACTAGCAATAAATTATAATAAATGACATTTAAGTAAATAGGAGGAGTGATTCACCCACTAATGAATGAACTAGATGATTGTTCCTCCTGACAATATGATTGCCAGATAAATCCTTGAATGTTCGAACTATTCTTGAATCTGATGGAAAGGTATGAAATAATAGGAGCAAGAATATTGATGAAAAGAGAATATTTATATCTTTGCTAGAGAAAGACATAATCTTCTTTTCAAAAGTCTTCTCATCAAGTGAATATTATATGCTTCTGTTCATTATTTTTCTTCCTTTTTATATGAGACATACCCCTAACAAACCCTAATAGTACAAGTAAAGAGAATATCCTATGAAATATTGTCTTTAATGTCCTAGTCTAATAAATTAGCCGTTATAGCTCTTTCTGCAATGTTCGACCTCGACCATCGTTTGCACCTCGACCACGAGCCTTGCTATTTTCTGGCCGATCTCGGCTTACTCTTTTCTCCATGTTACTTTGCCTTAAGTACGGAGACAAATTTCGACACATACAGTAATGTGTTGGGTTATACTTTTGTGCAAATCACTCTTTCCTTTTCCTGCTCTTTATATCAATGTGAATAGCTTGAGTTAAGTACGAGATCATGACGGGACAAAGGTTTAGCATCTTTTCCAAAAGTTTGAACACATAGAAGGGCAAGTAATAATGTGATACCAGTAAATAGGGCACAAGATGTATAGTGTTTATGGCTTTTTATACATTGCATCTCTTCAAAAAGCAGTTTAGATCCTAATGATCATGCCTAGCTTGAACTAGATATCTGCATTGGCACAGTGAACACGACATCAAATGTTATTATCGGCACTAATTTTGACCTTTCTAACACTAATGTCCCCTTGCACACGAATGGGAAAAACTTTCTCAGTGTTCGGCAGATTTCTGATACACGTCTATTCAAATTCGTAGCCTTATTTTAGCTTAGTAGAAAAATGGGCATTTGCCAACACAGTGGATAAAGGTGACATGTTTACAATTAAGAATCAGATTGGGGTGTTATGCTATAAAAATGGGAATTTATAAATTGGTCTTCCTAAGAGAAATAGAAAAATTGACTTCTGTTATAATGAAAGCAAATTGAGCGAGAGTATGCTGATCAACAAGGAACTAGGAAAGCTCGAGCAAAATAGCTAAGAAGAAGAATTAAGAAGAGAATTGGATGAAAGGAGAGAGAGATTGTATTGTATTTCACCAAACTTCTTAAAGTATACTAGAGTACTATGTATTTACATGTGCTTTACATAGTGTAATGAAAATAGATTTTACTTCAACTATTGTAACTTCATTATACTAGATAACTATTGTTATCCAATCTATATTATTATAATCAACAACGAAACAATAAACTATACTGTAATTAATGATAAACAATAAGTTTAATAAATAAAAATCGAAATTTTAAAATATTGTTTCACAAAAAATAATTAAGTTTTTATGTTTTTCTAATCATTTCTGAATTTCAATACTCCGATGAAGCTTTTATATCTCAGAATAGAAAATTCAGAAAGAGTACAAAATCACACAAGTTTTAATCTCCAAAAATAGAATACAAATTATGAGTAGAAAATGTAATTTCCTTAAGATTGTTATCCAATCTGTATTACTATAATAAACAACAAAATAGTAAACTTTCTGAAATAGAAATAGAAACAGAAAGTCAGTAGCAACAGAATGTAGAAATACTATCTGAAAATAATTTCGGAACTAATCGAGCCCACTGAATACACAATGTGTCTTTAAGAAAATTATTCTCCTCAAGTACCCGAGGTGCTTGAATATTATCCTCCCAGGATAGAACGATTTAACTCACCAGAGTGTTGGTACCAAAAACGCTGATGAAACAGCAACCACTCGGGTGGAAGCAGCCCCTGAAAATTGATAGGTGGTAAAAGCGACCCCGCATGTCTCCAGAATACTTACAGTACGAAGCATCCTCTAACTCTTATCCAAAAAGTCCTGGGCGTCCTCACCCTTTGCACCACTGAAGGTCGGAGACTGTAATATGCCTAATCTCTCCAACATACGATGCTCATCTTCAGGCATGACAAGAACCACATAGTCTTGAGCAGCTACCACCGGTTGGGCTGGATGCGCCCCCGGCGTCTGAAGTCCATGCACGACCTGTTCATGTGTGCGAGAAGCGGGAGTCCGATTGCCTCCCCAGGCCTATGAAGTAGTTGTGGCTGTAGTGGCTGAAATCGCATGAACCAGGCTAGAGCAAACTGATAAGATCTTTCATAAGCCCTCTTGAAGGCCCGGAATCACGATGGGCATAACTGGTACCTGAACTAGTGTTGTTGGAGCATCCATAACTGGAGCCTGATCCTGAGCTGGGGCAGCTGGTGGATCTACAGGTATTGCCCTTGCTGTTTTGCCTCTGCCACGACCGCGTCCTCGGCCTCTAGTGGCCTCAAAAGGTTGCACTTGTTGTCGTCCACCCGAACCCATTGCGCGTGTCCTCATCATCTGTGAGAGAATAGAATAATAGAAGTTTAGTACTCGGACCTACAAGGTCGCACAATAAGAATTTCAAGAGTATGAAGTTTTTCCTAAAGGTTCTGCAACCTCTCGAGGATAAATGCAGACGTCTCTGTACCAATCCGTGAGACTCTACTAAACCTGCTCATGACTCGTGAGACCTATATAACCTAGGCTCTGATATCAACTTGTCACGACCCTAACCCCGAACCTGATCGTGATGGCGATTCTCTTGAAGGCAAGGCCAGCCAATTAAATCCAATTCACTTTTTGAATTAGTTACCAACATAAAAATAGTATAACCATGATTTAAATATATTAAATTGCGGAAAATATCGATAAAAGGCAGAAAATACAACCCGACACAGCCTAATCGGGGTGTCACAAGTCACGAGTATCCATAAGCCATAATATAAGTCTGCTAAATCCAATAACTAGTACAAATGTTTGAAAGGAAATGGAAATGATAGAGGAGTAGAGACACTGGGCTTCTGACGTCAACAACTACCTCGTAAACTCCGAAAGCCGCTTGGAACTGGAGGAATCAGCACTCAAGAGCGGAACCGGCTACGCCTAAATCTACACACAGGGTGCATGGAGTAAAGTGAGTTCCCCAACTCAGTGAGTAACAAATGTAAATAACGCTGAAAGTAAGAAAATACTTAAATCACAAGACATTCTGTAATGAAGTAGTAAAATCATTTAAAAGCAGTAAACCAATGAAAAATCTAGTAAAATCTCCTTTCAACGAATAGACAAGTAATTGACAGGTAATTAATGAAAAGTAAACAAATAAAAGTTCGCCCCTCGGGCACAGTATCAAAAAATCCACCCCTCTGTCAATATCTAAGAACAGTACCAGTCCCTCGGGTTCAATCTCACGTAAAAATGGGTACCCCCGCTCTCTGGGGGTCTGCGAACTCCTAGAGGGGCCCCTACGGCCCAAGCGCAATAACAAGCCATCTCGTGGCATCAAATCTAGGCCCTGGGCCTTATATCAATAAATCCACCTTGTGGCATACATATCTCAGGCCCTCGGCCTCCAATCAGTATCAATGTCTCCTCACAATATAGGCGCTCGGCCTTACTTAGTCCAAAGCTCATCATAAGCCTCTCGGGCATTAGTAAAACAGTATTTCTTAGCCCAAACTTCATTTAAAATATCATTTAAGTCTTAAAACTGAGTAAACATGACTAAGTAGTAAAAAGAGTAAAAATTAACATGACTCAGTTCAAGTAATAAGTCAAAAAAGTGAAGAAGTAATAAAAATCCTCGAAGGGTTCAAATAATCGGCACGAAGCCCAAATATGACATTCAGCCCAAATAATGAGGATAACAACTAGTTTTCAGTCAAATACACAGTAAAATCATCAACTGGGATGGACCAAGTCACAATCCCCAATAGTACACGACCCCACGCTCGTCATCAGGCGTGTGTCTCACCTCAATATAGCACTACGATGTGCATTCCGGGGTTTCAAACCCTCATAACATCATTTACAATCATTACTCACCTCGAACTGGCTAAATATCTAGCTCGAGATGCCTTTTCCCATCAAATCTTCCTCAGCGCGCGTCGAATCTATCCAAAAGCAGAACGAGGACATCAAAATATACTAAGGGAACAAAGCCCAAGCGAAAACAATCAATAAAGGGCAAAAATCCCGAAATTACCAAAATTCGACCCCCGTGCCCACTTCTTGAAACTCAAAACTTTTTACATCAATAGATTCCTCGTCTTCCTACGAGTCTAGGCATATTAAGAACACTAAAATCGGAGTCCAAATGACCCCTCAAATCCTTATTTAAAGGCCTCTTAAATTCAAGCCCTAGTCCTTCATGTTTAGCCCTTTAATTACTTTAATTAAAGCCTTAATCCATGAAATACTAATCATGGAAATGTGTTTTAGGTCCAAAATCCTTGCCTTAACGATGTTCTCTTGAAATCTCCCTTCCAAATCGCTCAAAAAGTTCCAAGCCAAAGTCCAAAATGGTGGAATAACTCAAACTCGCGAAATGAAATAATTTATATGCTCTGCCAGGCATTTTCGCATCTGCGACTCCCCAACTGCTTCTGTGGTACCGCATTTTGCAGTCTAAACCTCCGCATCTGTGGAATTCACTTAACGAGCCAAAACCGCTCATGCGATCATCCCTCCACATTTGCGATGCCGCAGATGCGGCCTAACACACCGCTTCTGCGGTCCCTGACCCCCTTAGCCTTTCCGCTTCTGCGACCGCCCTCAACACACCTATGAAGCTGCAAATGCATTCCCCAAATCGGAGGTGCGAAAACACCAGAAGTAGCAAACTTCAGCAGCTGCAATAACCTTCCAACTTCTCCGTAAACCACCTGAAATCACCCCCAAGGCCCCCAATACCTCAACCAAAATCTCCGACATGACCCAATAACCTTTTCAAACTTGTTCCAATCATCAAAACACTTCAAACAACACCAAATCCACCAAAATACCTCGAATTCAAGCCTAAGTTTCTAAAATCTTCCGAAATAGGGGTGTGCATTTGATTTATCGATTCGATTTTGACCCTTCTCAATAATTACTTATCGATTATCGATTTATACATATGCTTATCGTTATCGTTTCAATAAGTTTTCAATTTTTTCGATTTTGATTTATCGATTTTTGGGGCTTATCTAAGCGGTTATCGATCATACCAATAAAAATATTTGCGGGACTCCATGAAAAGTATATCGCTATAAACGCGCCTAACTAATATGGAGAAAAAGAAGCTAAAATAAGACGAACACCATTTATAACATAAAAATTATGTCAATAAGAACATGCAACAAAATTAAAGTATGGGATCAAATGTATGCCACCAATACTCTAACGTTATAAAAAAACAAAACAAAACAAAATACATCATCGCAGCTAATTTTATTTTCCATTAATTTGAACTTCATTCCCTTGATCTTTAAATATGATCATTCCTTAAATGTGGTAGATGAAATAATATGGTAAGGGACTTAGGGTAAAGGAGATGGTATAGATTAGCGAATATGATATTGTGTAGACGCTTTCAACATAGTAGCAGATTATATATACATATTGTATGTTATATTAATCTACACAAATAGGTAATTACTCATTTTACAAGTGTCTATAGTCTAGAGGTGTGAATTCAATTTATCGATTCGATTTTGACCCTTATCGATAATTATCGATTATCGATTTGTAAAAATGTTTATCATTGTCGTTTCAATAAGGTTTTTATTTTTTCGATTTCGATTTTGACAACAAAGAATCGATACGAATTCACACCCCTATTCCAAAATACGCTTTTGATAAAAAGCTCAACCAAACCACGTCCGAATGACTTGAAATTTTGCACACACATCCCAAATGACATAATGAAACTACTGTAACTCTCGAAATTCCATTCGGACCCCTATATAAAAATCTCACCTATCAACAGGAAATCGCCAAAATATCAACTTTGCCAATTCAAGCCTATATCTACTCCAAACCTCGAAAACCCATTCCGATCACACTCCTAATTCTTAAATCACCTCCCGAAGCTAATCGAACCATCTTAACTCACATCCGAGCCTTCTAACATATACGTCAATATCCGATTGACTTTTCCAACTCAAACTTCCTTAAAAGAGACTAAGTGTCTCAAACCTCACCGAAATTATTCCGGACTCAATCCGATCAACCCGATACCACAAAACACAGATAACAAAGCATAAAAAAGCAGAAATAGGGGAAACAGAGCGGTAACTCATAACACGACTAGCAAGATTGTCACAATTTCACATTAGAACATTTGGGCTCCTTACTTTTTAATTTTATAGCCCATATTTAAATTTACAACTGACTAGCCCATAAATAATAGGCTAAGATTCAACATTTAACTCCAATATGTTCTTAAAATTACAATTGAAAAATATTCCTCAAGCTTTTAAATTAATTTCGAATCAGTAACTATGACTCAAATATTAGTTCAACAAATCAAATTTCTTTGGGTAGTAAAAATTATATTTTTAACAAGCTTAAATATGAGGGTTTAAATTTCAAATTTGATTTTATGAGAAATATGGAGTGGGTATTATTTAAACCTGTTAGAAATAGTATAAGGAGGTTGTATATAAAATTTGAATCATTTAATGGAGATTTTGACTTGTTTTAAACAAGAATTGCAGCTGAAAATTGTGGAAGAAGTTCGTCTACAGACGCTTGTATAAAGGTGTATAAAAGTGTATAATAGTGTATGAGGTGTGTTTTTACACTCATATACACTATTATATAAGATTATACATAATTATACAAAAAACTGACATTGTCTTCTTCCTTGCGTCTTTTCTGAAATCTTGCTCAAATCAACTCCAAATCACTTTAAATTTAAATTTTGAACTCCTTTTGATGTTTTCAATCACTTGGAACAACACCCAATCCAAACAACTAACAAATTCAAAAAAACTCATTTTCGAAATCAAAGCTTTAAATGGTCTTCAATGGTGGACTTCTACTCTTCAATTTTCTTACATTGCAAGTAGGTAATGCAAGAGGAGAAGCAGAAAATACACCGCCCCCTTGAACTATATGTAGAAGATGTGAGAAGAAGAGAGAGTGAAAGCAATGATTGTGAGAACATAAATTTAACTCCATAGCTTTTCGCAATGGTTGTAAGAATACAAATTTTGAATTTGCTAATCCTTTCAAAATATGTACAATATGGGCTAGGTCGGGTAAAGTTTAAAAATATTGCCATTTTTGTTATGATGGGAAATTATATGTATTTTCTTGTAATTCTTACTACCCATAAATACAATATTAACTAAAAAATAGATTATCAATTTTTCATATAGTGCATTCCTCTTATTAATTTTCTTTACCTTTTTTGTTTGTTGGAAAGAAAATATCATACTCCGTATATAGCTATTACTCATTCGGTCCCAATTCATCCGGCGGAGTTCCGATTTCGGCAGAAAAAACGGGTTCTTTCAACAACAAAATTTTCATGTCTTTAATGTATTTTAGATATTTTAAATTGTTAATTATTATAATTTGTAGTATTTCTTATGCAATTTTTAAATGTATACTAAGTTTTATTTCAAAGAACTTTAAAAATTATATGTTCGAATTTACGGTCAAAATTAAGAAGTTTAACTCTCAAAATCCGAACTCCATCATATAAATTATTCCCTTCGGTTTAAAATAAGTAATTGTTTTTTTGTGTTTTTATACAGATTAAAAAATTCATCTTTTAGCAGCAATAGAATTGATCATATTAACATTTACTATCTCATATAAATACGCCTAACAAATATTCCAATATTATTAAATTATGGACAATATAAGAAAAAATACTAAAAATTTACATATTTTAAACCGGAGGGAGTAAGAGAGAGCGAGTAATATGCATCATTATTGAAGGAAGCGTTATGGCCTAGCCCCTGGATGGCACTTCTGTCACCCTACAATAAGTAGATGATAATCTAATAAAAGTAGTTACTAATTTATCTGTTAGCTTTTTTTTTTTTAACGTGTTATTATTCTGATTCATAGTTAATGATTGATTTTTTTACCAGATAGGTATTAAATGAATTAATCTTGTAAAATTAATTGCCGAAGAAAAATAAGCTTTTATGATTCAATTTTCGCTTCTAACATATCACTCGGGTAATTCATTTGAGTTAAACTTCTTAATACTGATAGTATAAAAATTCGGTAAAAAAATATTTACACTCTAAATGATGATGATGTTACTTTGTATTTGTAACATATTAAAATAAATTGATAATTTAAGAAAAAGATCAATATATTGTGTAAATAAGTCAAATCTTATTCATAAATGGTACAGTGTCTTTTTTCCATGACCTGTACCTACTGTTTGTAGAGGAGTAGATCCCAGACTAGGTTGATTTCATTTCCTATGCAACTGACAAAAGTTAATTTGGCCGACTATAATATTGAACGCAAATAAATAAAAGCCTGTTTGCTTTTCTCTCGTTAAATTAACACAATGCTCCTTTAAACTATAAACAACTCTTCTCCCTTCTCCTCTATATATAGGAGGTCAAGCCCAACCTCATTTTGCTGCCTGCCACCTTCATAAAAAACATTTCTTTTTCTAAAACCAAACCAAGTCAAATTTGAGTGTATTTCAATGGCTGAAGGTAGCCTTTTGGTTGTGACATTAGTTATTGGTTTAGTTGGATTTGTATTTGGCATAGTTTTGAACCATTTTTGGCCTTTGTTCTTCAATATTAAGCTTGGTCATGTTCCCAAGGGTACTTTTGGATGGCCTTTATTAGGAGAAACCCTTTCCTTTTTAAAGCCTCACCCTTCTAATTCTATTGGGAATTTTCTACAAGAACATTGTTCTAGGTGAGTAACATGCTTCTTCATAATTATGTTTCTTGAAAGTATAATAATACCCCTCTTTGTTATTAGTGCTAAACATTATAATTGCATGTAACAATTTGAATTTTGATCAGGTATGGGAAAGTGTTCAAATCCCATTTGTTTTTCTCTCCAACAGTGGTTTCTTGTGACCAGGACCTTAACTATTTCATACTACAAAATGAAGATAAGTTATTTCAGTGCAGCTATCCAAAACCAATCCATGGTATTCTTGGTAAAGTTTCACTGCTTGTGGCTGTTGGTGACACACACAAAAGGCTTAGGAATGTTTCTTTATCACTCATCAGCACCATCAAATCTAAACCTGAGTTTATTAATGATGTTGAAAAATTAGCCATTCAGATTCTTCAGTCTTGGAAAAATAAAAAACAAGTCATCTTCTGGGAGGAGTCAAGGAAGGTAAAAATTATATATGCACTGACAATATAATTATTTAGCCCGTTATAACATGTTACAGTATCATTTATTCTTGGTTATTGATCAATACTTCTTAAATAGTATCATTTATTCTTGCTGTTGTTTGTTGATTTCGTGCACTATTCCTTGAGCCGAGGGTCTACCAAATAACCTTTTTATCTTTGAGAAATAGGGATAAGGTATACGTACACAAAACTCTACTTATCGAACTACAGTGGATTTGTTATTGTACTCTACCAAAACCTCCTTTCTCTCTGCCATAAGATAGGGCTAAGAATATGTATTCACCGCCCTTCTCATATCGCACTGGTGGGAATATACTGCGTATGTTAGCGTATGTTATTATTGTCGTAGTGCATAGAATTTAAACTCTAGTAATAAACTTGTTGGAAAGTTTTGATCACAATAATTATTTTACATAATATTGGTTTCTTGTGTGCAGTTTTCATTCAATGTGATAGTGAAGCAAGTTCTTGGATTAAGTCCAGAAGATCCACAAAGTGCAACAATTCTTCAAGATTTTCTAGCATTTATGAGAGGGCTAATTTCTTTACCGCTCTACATACCTGGAACTCCATATGCAAGAGCCGTGCAGGTTCTCCACATCTACTTATCGATATGTCCTCTTAATTATTTTACTTAATAAAATTAAAAGCAAAGGCATTGTTTATTTTAGATATGCTTTTGTTGCAAAAAGATTTAAAGTAGACATGTGAAATTCAACTTTTTTTTTTTTTTTTGGCCATGACGTCTTCTTCTTTACAGGCTAGAAGTAGAATATCTTCTACTGTCAAAGCAATTATAGAGGAAAGAAGAAGAAGAAATGATGGTGGAAGCTGCTGTAGTAAAAGGAATGATTTTCTTGAGATACTTCTTTGTGTTGATACCTTATCTGAAGATGAAAAAGTTAGCTTTGTTCTAGATTCTTTACTAGGTGGTTACGAAACCACTTCGTTACTAATGGCTATGGTTGTATTTTTTGTTGGTCAATCACAAAATGCTCTTCATCAACTCAAGGTAATTACATGCATTTATCTCTATTAGACAATTTTAAAGCTAATTACGTACAAATTTCTATGATAAGTTCTCAGTCCTGCTATAACTTAACAATCAAAAAGCTCTGCGTTGAACTTCAGCCCCTTCGAGTTATTTCATCTGTTCCAATTTATGTGACATCATTTAAATTTCAAAAGTCAAACGAGTTTTTTCTTTAACCGCTATTTTTGAATATGCGTTTAAATATTTTGAATTACTAATTTTTGTGACTTATAATAATTTTTACATTGTTTTCAAATATAAAAAGTTTGTAGTAATATATAGTCTCAAATTCGAATCGTGCCACATAAGTTAGGCCAAAAAGAGTATTAATTATTAACCTAGCAAAAATAAGTAGTACCTAATAGATTATCATATGTTAAGCTACACCGATAGTGTAAAAATCTTTGCATTTTTATAATCATTAGTTTTGCCGTATCTCTCTTGATGTTTCAACTCTCATTGCAAAAACTAATGCAGGTAGAGCATCATAACGTACGAAGCATGAAGAAAAAGGAAGAGTTATTGAATTGGGAAGATTACAAGAAGATGGACTTCACTCAAAAGGTAGAGAGAATGCGCAGACTGCAATGATTACTGAATATTATAATTATTTAGACTTTATTATCTTTAATAATGTTTGTAACTTAAATTTATTTTTTCTTATTAAATACAGGTAATAAATGAAGCTCTCAGATATGGGAATGTTGTCAAATTTGTGCACCGAAAGGCCCTTAAAGATGTCAAATTTAGAGGTCTGTGTTGACCTGTAATGGTCCAATAATTAAAAAATTGTTTATCCATAATTATGCATGCATGAGCCTTTATTAGCATTGTACAATCCTACTTTTTTTCAAATGTCTGGCTATAAAAGAAGAGAAACTATTTTATTTTTTTATAGTAAACATAATATTAAATTGTGCTTGACATTTAAGAATAATTTTTCTTTTTGTTGAAATTATGATTGTAGATTATGTGATTCCAGCGGGTTGGAAGGTCCTACCAGTATTTAGTGCAGTTCACTTGGACCCATCAGTTCATGCAAATGCCCTCCAGTTTAATCCTTGGAGATGGGAGGTAATTATATTACAGTGTAAAATATATTTATATAATTAGAATAAAGTAATTGCAAATAATTTTCTTTTATAAATAAAATAAATAAAAAGTATGAGTAGTAAGTACATTACAGGTCAAATTATAAGGATACAGTAAATTTTTGGTATATAATTAGTTAAATCCCATATTGATATTTATCAAGATCTTTGTGAAAATCAAGGCTAGCATTGTGGACTTTCGACGTCAATAATATAAGACACGTGATAATTATTCGAGTTAAAAAAGATAGATGATAATTAGAGAAGAAAATTTACACCAAAATGACATTTATCTAAGTTATGAAAAGTGATTATGTCGCAACAAAAGGGTTAATTAACCCATATCCCCCTCTAAACAAAGCCCCATGACTCTCTTCTTATTCACTTTTCTTTCTTTTAAGGTTCGTCGTCAAGCTGTTAACTCTTTTTTTCTTGGTTTTTTTTTTTTTTTTGCACAAAAAAACAAATGTTTAGAGCGATGAACAAATATGCAAGAAACTGACTCCTTTTGGGGGAGGGTCAAGGTGTTGCCCTGGATTTGAACTTGCAAAGGTTGAGGTAGCATTCTTCCTCCACCACCTCGTACAAAATTATAGGTAAATCTCTAATATAAAATTTCTTGCTATTTAGTGGTCAGTTATGTTGCTCTGCTAAAACTCTTTAATAATGTTACATATCCTTCAAAAGTAGTAGTATATTTTTGAAAAATTCGACACGAGTGCGATAGTATTTTTGAAGAGTTCGAGCAACATAAATGATCAATAATATTTGTGAACATATTATGTACGGTTTTTATTATTATTTTAATTGTGGTAAATATGGTGACATGTTATATAGATGGGATGTAGAAGAAGGTGAACAACCCATCGCATATCCATATGTTGAGTTCCAAAATGGTTTAACAATCAGACTGCATCAAATTTCTACCTAGGCCTACAATAATTTGAGTATGGTTCATGGGATGAGATCCATTGGCTATTGGCACATTGTGCTGAAAATTTCAATCACAGCATCAAAATTAGGAGGCCCAATGCTAAATCATTAGTATGCTATGAAGATCTCTTCCTTCACATATCTTATTTGCCCTCATCGTACAGAAAGAAAAGCAAGATTTCCTTTTTTCCTTTATGTGTATGATCATTATACATAGTTCCACGCTACAGCTTTTCAATGAATTTCGATAATCTTTCTGCAGTTTCTTCATTGCCGTCAGTTTACTTCATATTGATCTTTGTAACTAGAATTTATACACGAATTATCAGGGGTGGAGCCAGAATTTCAATTTTATAGGTTATAGGTTTTAGACCAACGACTTCAGGTGCTAATAATTGGGATCTAAATTCAATAAATTTTTTAACACAAATACACTGTCTAAGTAAAAGCTATTGGTTCAACCGAATCCGCCGAACTTCTTGCTCGCCCCTGCCAATCATGCTTTCAATAACTGGAATGCCATCCTTAACCACCCATATGCCACCAAGCATGAATCAGAATATTTTGTTTTGCTTTCTCCACGGGTCGTTTGGTTGGAAACAAGTTATCACATAGTTATTTGGGGAGTGTTATCCCATCCTCCCATGAGGATAATATTATCAATACAATCTTTAGATAAGATTTTATCCAATCAAATGTGAGATAAAATTATTTTAAATTTAATTTCTAGATTAATTATTCTTTATCATTTACCAAATGAGCCCTAAGTCTTGCCTAATTAATTGTTCTATTCTAATGTCCACTATAAGACAATTAGTCGCAATCCATAAATAAATATTCACAATGCATTGTCAAGGAACAAAAACTTGTAAGCTGTTCCAATAGATTGAGGTAAAATGAACATTGCACCAAATTTCATATATACATCGCATTTATGGCATATGAAAATCAACGTTTAAAACAAAGCTGAGAATAAACAGCGTTACAAGTTTCACAGCTAAGAATTCATCACGTGTTGTTTTCTCAGTCGACATTTCACAATTAACAATTTTGATATCTTCAGATAACATTGAACTGTACCTAAAAGATTTTCCATCAAGAGCTACACATTACTTTCTTTCTTTTTGCTGGACAGGAGGAATAATTCAGTGATTAACTTACCACTAAACTAATTACTTGTAACAATCTAAAGAACCTAACTATGTGGATTTTACTACAATGGGACTTCTAACATAGTGCTTACTGTCTGACCAAATTAACTGGCCAAATACATAATCTTTTAGACCTTTAGATCCTTTAGCCTTCAGAGTAAGCTTGAATGATTTCTCCTCACCAATATTCTTGAACTCAAGACTATTTGGCTCAACAACAGCTGAAATTCCAATGGGGCGACGAATACGAGCTTTGTATGTACCTGGAGATCCAACATTCTTCAAAGTTCTAGTAACAGTAACTGAAACATTGAGATTAGGCACTGTAATTGAGGGTAAGTTCATGTCAATGAAGTTAACTGGCTTAGCGCATTTGAAAGGGCCTTCAGTAAATGTCTTGATTTGAGTTTCATTGTAACCTTGAGTGTAGAGAAAGCTTAAATAATCATCGATTGTCAAGTCATACACCAAACCAGGATCCATGGCACGGTTTGGCCGTACATGCCCTGCTCCATAAGCAAATGGACTTGTTTTGATGTAACTAGCATTCAACACTGGCTCTATAGCATTATCTCGTGTTCTCGCTGTCCAACAAGAAAAATAACATGGCATCAGAACCAGAACCAAAACGAGAAAAACTTTTCCTGAGACATAAAAAGTAGGGCTTTTGCAATTTCTTACAATCAGGAACTTATGTAATAGATTCAAATGTGAAAATGAAAAGGTTATTTTGTTCTTACCAGTGGTCATAATTGCTGATTTAATAGCAGAAGGACTCCAAGTAGGGTAAAGAGTTTTCAGAAGACCAACAATACCAGAAACATGAGGACATGACATAGAAGTGCCTGAAACTGAGTTAAATTTAACCCGACGTTTATCAAAATCTTGATTTGTTGGACCTTCCGCGCCAGTATAGGCAGCGATTATACTCACTCCTGGAGCAGTAATATCAGGCTGCAAACATAATACCAAATAAATGACCCAATGAAGGACATCATGCTAATAAACTAAAAAATAACAATGTTGAATTTGTTATAAAACCTTAAGAAATTCTGGCGTAACAGTGTTTGGCCCTATCGATGAAAAGGCCGCCATGACTGGAGCTGGCTTTGTTCCAAGTTGAGTTTTTGGATGTGTAATGGAAGCTGTAGGTGTACTGCATAAAACGTTTAAACAAGAAAATGAAGTGGCATTGCTAGATACGGTCCTTATACTATCAGTGTATATAAGATAAAATCTATCCATAAGTTATTTTACCTTGTTGAATTAACATAAGCGAAGAGTTCAAGTCCATCAGTGTAACTAATTTGCGTAGCAGGTAAGACGTGAGGATCAGCAATAATTTCATTGCCAGATGCATAATCGTTGGCTAGAACCATTCCAACCGCACCTGCCAAAGCAGCTTGCTGTCCCTTGTCAACCCTTGCATTATCTCCTCTTAGGCAAACTAAAATAGTTCCCTTTACCTTCTTAGGGTCTAGTGCCCCAGCTTTGCATAACCGTCTGCAGTAAAACAAGAAAAAGAAAAAAGTAAATGTCAGTCAACAAACTCTCAGATTTAGCTGTAGTAAGATCTAATGAAGTAAGTGTAGAGAGTTTTGGAGAAATGAGTTTCTTGTATTGCTCACCAATGTATATATAGAGTACAGAGAAATCAAAACCTACCAACTATAGGATTGTACAATAATGAAGGAAAATCAAAACTTACCAACTATAGGATTGTACAATTAATGAGAGAATATTCTATCAATAATAAAAAGATACACAAAAGATATTTATAATATTTCCTAATACGCCCCCTCAAGATGGAGGGCCGGAGGACACGCCAATCTTGGACATCAGCAGAAGAAGCCGAGGACGAGATAAGTGCTTGGTGAGAGCATCATCAAGCTGATCAGCAGAGGATACGTGAGCAACACGAAGGGACCCATTCTGGACCAATTGACGAACAAAGTGATAATCAATGGAGATGTGTTTCATGCGAGAATGAAACACAGGGTTGGCACAGAGATAAGTGGCACCAATGTTGTCACTGTAAATGACAGGAGCAGCCGGAAGAGGGACATGAAGCTCGTGCAGCAGGGAATGAAGCCAACGTACTTCAGCGGCAGCAGAAGCAATGGCACGATACTCAGCCTCAGTAGATGATCGTGCAACGGAACGCTGCTTTTTGGAGCTCCATGAAATAGGATTTGGCCCTAGAAAAACAACATAGGCACCAATTGAGGAGCGGTCATCACAGTTTCCACCCCAATCAGCATCAGAGAAACAATGCAGAGGTATAGCAGATGAAGGACGCAGCCAGACGCCAAATTCACGCATCCCATTCAGATACCGGAATAGACGCTTAACTGCACCCCAATGAGTGACAGTAGGAGCATGCATGAACTGTGAGAGTTTATTCACAGCAAAGGAGATATCAGGACGAGTGAAGGAGAGATACTGGAGACCCCCAAGGGCCTGTCGATAGGCGGATGCGTCGGCGGGGGCCGAGCCGTCGGCCAGATGAAGGCGAGTTGACGCCGCTGTTGGCGTCTGAACAGGATTTGACTCCAGCATATTATGACGAGTCAAAAGATCAACAACATATTTACGCTGAGAAAGAAAACACCCCTTGGAGCTGCGCAGAACTTCAACACCAAGAAAGTAGCTTAGATCACCCATGTCTTTAAGAGAAAACTGAGACCCAAGAGAGTCAATCACACGGTTCAAGAAAGCGGAATCATTACCAGTCAATATGAGATCATCAACATACACCAAAAAATAGGCCGTAATACCAGAGTGCTGAAAGACGAAGAGCGAAGTGTCAGAGGTAGTGTTGACGAAACCCATGGTCAGAAGGCTTTGTCGGAGCGCATTGTACCATGCCCGGGGTGCCTGTTTGAGACCATAAATAGCTTTCTGTAACTTACAGACATAAGATGGATAGGCTTTGTCAACAAAGCCCGATGGTTGTGCCATATAAACATCCTCTGTAAGCCTCCCGTGGAGAAAGGCATTATTTATATCCATTTGACGAAGAGGCCAGCCCTTGGATACAGCTATACTGAGAACCAAACGCACAGTTACCGGCTTAACAACCGGACTGAAAGTCTCCTGGAAATCCACAGTGCCGTCAGGCTTGCGTTTGATGCGATAAACCCACTTGCAACCCACAGCATTCTGCGAGGAATCAGGCTGGACAAGATCCCAAGTGCCATTCCGTAGTAGAGCATCAAACTCTGATGACATAGCAGCGCGCCAGCGCTCATTAGACATAGCACTGGACAGGGTCTGAGGTTCAGTAACAGCAGGAGAGGTGACAGCAGACATACCAAACTTCTTGTTGGGCATAAAGATGTTATTTTTGCTGCGTGTCTGCATATGATGACCACCCTGAGAGGATGCAGGTGGCGGCATAATGGGTGTAGCGGCGGCAAGGGCCGCTGGCGGTGCCGGAAGGGGCGCTGGTGGCGCGGGCGGTGGCGCCGGGAGTGCGTCCGGTGAAGGATCGCTGGTGGGAGCAACGGCAGGTGCTAGGGGCGGCAGCGGAAGGACTTCTAGGGAGACGGAATGGGTACAGGGGGAGACTCGGGGTTAGACATTTTGGAGAACGGGAAGACATCTTCATGGAAGGTGACATGACGCGAGACGAAGATTTTAGACGTTGAGGGATCAAAGCAGAGATAGGCGCTTTGAGTAGTAGAGTAGCCGAAGAAGACACAGGCACGAGATCTGGGTTCCATTTTGTGTGAGGTGTAGGGCCGAAGCCAAGGGAAGTATTGACAGCCGAAGACACGTAATTTGGCAACGTTGGGGCGTTTCTGGAAGAGAGACTCAAAGGAGGAGCGCATCGAGAGATTTGTCTTGGGAAGACGATTAATGAGGTAGACTGCTGTAGCAAAGGCATAAGGCCAGTAAATGAGAGGTATAGAGACATGATGAAGGAGAGTGAGACCAGTATCGACAATATGACGTTGACGGCGTTCAGCATAGCCATTGTGCTGAGGAGTATGAGGAGGTGACGTAAGATGGGATATGCCATGAGAGGCAAGAAAAGAGCGTAACGCGAGAAATTCACCCCCATTGTCAGTATACAGAGTAATGATTTTAGCAGAGAAATATTTCTCTACAATGGATTTAAAAATGGGGAAGGTTTATGAGACATCAGATATACGGCGTAAGGGAAAAAACCAAACATACTTAGAGAAATGATCAACAAAGATGACATAATATTTAAACCCTTTATTAGAAATAATCGGAGAGGTCCATACATCGGAGAAAATAAGCTCCATGGGAGCAGTAGAAGACAGACTTGACTCAGAAAAAGGTAACTTATGACACTTATGAAGTTTGCAAGATACACAGGCAAGATCAGACACATTACTAGACGCTATACTGCTAGACGATACTAAATGACGCAGGGTTTTAGCTGACGGGTGACCAAACCAAGAATGCCACAATGACGCAGAGAGCTTTTGTGCCGTGAGGGCAGATGGGAGACTGGGAGCTGCCGGCCAGTAGTAAGTGTTGCCCTTAAGTGGGCCGCGAACGAGCGTTGCCCACGTGCGACGATCCTTCACCTGAAAATCAGTATCAGAAAGAACAACGTTAACATTATTGTGACGACATAATTGGGCAACAGAGATCAAATTTTTACGCATATGTGGAACACAGAGAGCCCCAGGTAATAAAAGAGAGGAATGATTGTTAAGTTGTCCAGTATGAGTAATTGTCAAACCTTCACCGTTACCAATAACCACATTATCGAAGCCAGTGTAAGGACTGTGAAGAGACATGTTGGCAAGATCAGAGGTTATGTGATGAGAGGCACCAGAGTCCAGGATTCAATCAGATGCAGAGGGAATCGTCGGAGAGTGATGGGCTGTGTGAGCAGCTGGATAGGGCGGCGAAGCATAAGCTAGCCGCGGCAATGGTCCACCGTAAGGGGGCTGGTTGGCGCCGGAGAAGGGATAGAATGGGCAGCGGCGCGCGGAGTGGCCAAATTCACTGCAGAGTTGGCACTTCCCATTGTACCCGCGAGATTGACCATTGCTGGAGTAGCCACCGCGATCGGAGACTGACCCGCGGCTGACACGGCCGCGCCCGCGGCTACCGAATCGGTGACGGACTGGCTGCTGTCCAGCGACGAAGGCAGCCGACGGAGCCGAGTCGAATGTGACGGAGGTAGCGGAACACGAGCAGTAATCTGAGCCTCCATGCTTAACAGCTTGTCATGTAATTCAGCAAAAGAGATGGGAGACTCACGGGCTTGGATGGCATGAGAGAGTTCCATATACGGGTCATCAAGACCATTAAGAACCTCTATGACAAGATCCTCAGAATCAACGGTAACACCCAGGAGAGACAATTCATCCAAAATCACGCGAATACCGTGCATAAAGTCAGTAATAGATTTAGAACCTTTTACCGGATTGTGGAGCTGCTGTTTGAGAGCCATGATACGACCACGAGAAGCGGTGCCGTATGTGCACGCGAGGATGTCCCAGGCCTCTTTAGAGGTTTCCGCTGCGGCAATGAAGGAGATGATCGTCGGTGTGATCGACGAGATGATGGCACTAAGAATAAGGTTGTCCTGGCGAATCTAGTAAGGATATGCTGGATTGGGGGAAGTCACGTCGTTGTCGACGATAATGGCCGGTGGGCATGGCTTCGATCCGTCCAAGAAGCCGAGGAGATCGTAACCCATAAGTAGGGTTCAAAATTGAAATTTCCACGCCAGGTAATTAGTGGAATCCAATTTGAGTGGGATTTGAGCCGATGCATTTATGGCAATCGGCTGGAGAGGCGCGGTTGACGTCGTGGCGGCCATGAGCGCGAGGCAAGGAGAGGAGGCGCTGAACGACGTCGAGAAAAAGAGGGCTGCCGATTAGTGCAGCGGCGGCGGCGACGGGCTCCGATGAGAGGAGCTACGGCGACGGCGGGTAGTATGTATTTAGGGTTTGTTTGGCGATAAGCCACTGGCGTATGATACCATGTAGAGAGTTTTGGAGAAGTGAGTTTCTTGTATTGCTCACCAAAGTATATATAGAGTACAGAGAAATCAAAACCTACCAACTATAGGATTGTACAATAATGAAGGAAAATCAAAACCTACCAACTATAGGATTGTACAATTAATGAAAGAATATTCTACCAATAATAAAAAGATACACAAAAGATATTTACAATATTTCCTAATAGTAAGATGATTATACTCACGCATCGTCTGTTGAAGCATGGGGAGCTTTTGCTGAAGCAGCATTTATAATAGGGAAGAACTTGCCTTTGGGCAGTGTTTCAACTGAAAGACTTTCTCCCTGTCAAAAATATTCTCAGTTCATAAAATCAAGAAAACAATTTACATACGCCTTCAGTAAAATTGAAGAATGTTACACCTCGGATTCAACAATTCATTTATATATATATATATATATATATATATATATATATATATATATATATATATATACAGGAAATTGTTCTGCTCCTATACATCTTTATCGATATAGTAGTGCCCAAGAGAAAGGAAAAGAACCTTACTTTGTACTGCTTTTGGTTTCCTAGGATGATATAGCTGGGAAACTGACGATCCATAGTGCTCGCCCCAACGGTTATGAGCCAAGGTGCAACATTTGATACTGTACCAGGACCAGGACCAGAGTTACCAGCAGAGGTGACTACAACAATGCCATGCTTAACAGCATGAAATGAACCAATAGCAACACTGTCATTGACATACGCTCCAGCATCTCCTCCAAGTGATACCGAAAGCACGTCCACGCCATCATGAATTGCCATATCAAAAGCAGCCAAGATATCTGAATCAAAGCACTCATTGCCCATAATTGGAGGCCAACAAACTCGGTAAGCTGCTACTCTTGCTTTTGGTGATCCACCCTTTGCTGTTCCGTTTCCATACCCGAAAACACTTGCTCCCTGAACAAAATTTCCACCGGCTGTGGACAACGTGTGGGAACCGTGTCCATCCGTGTCTCTTGGTGTGTTGAAACTTGAATTTAGAGATCCTGCTAGAGTCGCGTATCCTTGGTTGAAGTACCTTGCTCCAATTAGCTTCCTTTATTCAAGATGGACATAACTTCAATGTCAAAATCTTCATTCCAATACTAAAATCTAGAATCCATATCCTAAACGGATGTACATGCTAATTTATTTTGCTTTCTTCCTTACTTTGTGTAGGGTTCTTTTTTAACTACTTAAGCCAATTTTATCACGGATTGGTGACTTAGGGAACAGATTAACAATCAACTTAGAATTACTTGTGTTGTCCAAAACTTACAAACTATTAAAAAAAACAAAAATAAAGACAGATGTATGGTTGAAATTTCAGAGGGTACAATGTCAGTGAACAGAAAGTTCTAAAGTGCAAAATTCTGTTTGCCGAGCTGTGCAGATAAGATGATAAAAGAAAAAAGTGGACTGAGGGAAACAGTACCTATTGCACTGAAAGGTGTGATCAGAATCATTTTGGCAAATTCCTCTCCACTTTGATGGAATTGGTCCCAATTCTTCATCAATAAAGCTTTCTGATTCAGGCCAGGCACCTGGTCCACACCCATATCACACAAAAAGTTGAGCATTGAGATAAGCAGCAGTAAGTCATCATGTAGTAAAGAAAAAAGGGCAGTTGGCGCACTATACATCCCGTATTCACTCAGAATCCATGGAAGTATAGTGTGATGTAAACGGCCTACCCTAATGCAAGCTAGTTTCTACGGCTCGAACCCGTACGTAGTAAAGAAAGTTAATCAATAATACACTCTTACTGTTATTTTTACTCCAAGTCAGTTTCCAAGTGAGTGGACTATTAAGCATAAAGATTAATTTTATCCCTTATTGTTGCAACAATGTGAAGGTTCAAGCTTTAATGCTAGCATCAGGGTAGACTGCCTACGTCACACCCCTTGGGTGTGGCCCTTTTCCGGACCCTACATGAATACGGATACTTCGTGTACCGGACTACTTTTTTTGTTGCAACAATGTCATATATGATGGATTTCAGACACAAAAAATAGAATGAAGTTGAGCTGTTGAAGAGGAAAAGTTATAGTATGAGAATTGGTAACTGCAAAAGGTTGACTAATGAAATAAAAGAAGAAAGGATGAAATTATCCATCTTTTGAGGTAAGGGCATTCTGGTTTTGTTTTCCAACTTGTTCTTTGTTTTCAGTGACAGCACCAATCCACTAGTATGTAGGCCTTTGTCTGTGCTAGGACAATACAAGCTATATGAATAATTGAACAACATGAAAAAAAATATTGAAGTTCCTCAACTTTTATGAACATTGTTTATCAAATAAATGCAGGTATTAGCTTCAAGATTGCTTAGTAGTTTCCCAACATGGCTTTGCCTAGGATTGCACAGAAAGCAAAATAACTTTTCGATTTTCAGACAATCAGATACTAATTTCAATTCTAAGTTTCTAACTAAAATATTCTCTAATTGACCCAACCAACCCAAAGATGAATAAGATAATATACTTCTCCAATGCTTACTCTTTCAACGACTGAAAGGTGCAGACATGATTCAAAAAGGAAGCTTCTGTCAAATAAATAATATTTTGTTATATGTGAAAGTGGGTTGGCCAAGGCAAGGAGATTAATGAGATCTTGAAATATCAAATATTAAACTATAGTTTATTGTTATCAAGACAAACATGCAAATTTCCAACAAGGTCCTTATCATAATTATGGGATCACAAAAGAAGACTTTTTTTACATCAGCAAAGTCAATTATCTAAGCGCAACTTATTGCAAGCTCTATTTTCTTCACATGCCTATTCTTGACTAAACAGTAAAAATAGGTGGTCTTGTGCACGATGTATTTTGTATTCACGCAGAATTCGGAAAAAGTATGTACCCCAAGGGATATAATGGCGACACCCTAAGGGTATAATATAGACATCCTACCCCGATGCAAGCATCAACAGTTAATTTCACAACTTGAATCCGTAACCTATAGGTCATACGGATTTACCGTTACTCCAAAACTAGCCTTCTGGATTAAAGAGTAACCAAGAGAAAATAGTTGAAATTTTGGCAGAATAATATTCAAACATGAAAAGGACTACAAGTTTGGATCTGACTCAACACAAAAAATTGAAATCTGTAAATTGGGTATAAAATAGTGAATAAAAAAATATTACCAGTATCAAGATTGCCAATAATTGTATCTTCTCCAAATCTTGCCTTCTTCCATAATGAACTTGGATGTATAACTCCATCATTCTCCAATCCCAAAAAGTTCCATGATCTTGTTGTGTGTAGTTTTCTTCCCCTGTTTAGAAATACTGATACCACTTGGGGATGCTCTGCAAAAAACAAAAATTAAAAAAAAATATTATTGACAACATTAACACATGAATGTTACTAGAATACATTCTTAACATTAGGTCTCGAGTTCGAGCCTGCTAGGGGAAGACACTAAGCTGCTCGAATGTAAATTAAGTAAAAGAATACAACATTACAGAAAAGACGAAGACTACCCCAAATTGCTTACTTGAAATTTCTACTGCTTCATCATCCTCAAGCATGGCAGAAAAGCCATTGATGTGTTTGGTGTAAGAGTAGAAAATTGCTTCTTTTGCCTTGTCAGTGCTGTTGTTGAGATTTCAACGTGTAAGATTTTGGAATTTACATAAATCAGAAAGAGAACTAATATTAAAGCAAAACATAAGTAATTTACCTTCTCAAGTATGATCCAAGAAACTCATGATGTGAATCTCTTACTCTATCATAATCAATAGATGAAACTTCTTTTCCATGTGAATGTGCACCCATATACACCACATATGACTATACATAAATAACATCAAATCATTATTAAATTTTCCAAATAGTAATTATAAACAATGAACGAACTAAAACAGAAAAAATAAACATGTTTAATTACCTTTTTAATGGCAAATGTGGGACTAAGCAATAACATAAAAAGAACTGAAACGAGACATAAAAGGGCAGAGTTGGCCCCCATTGTTATCTTCATGTTCTTTCTTGCTTACTACTACTACTACTACTACTACAACACCTCTGCCTTTTATTTAGTCCTTTCACTCTCAATACGCACAGTTTCTATTTAAAGAGAACTCTTTTGGTTGTAGTTGACCTTTCAATGAATTATTTTATTAAAAAATGATGAATCTTGTTTTTTTAATTAGTGGGAAATGTATCCATTTATTGCATGGTTTAATTCAAAGATTTCGAGGCTTGTGTCTGGTGATAGTATACAACACCCTTGACCATATCTAGTCTAGATCCAATAATGTATAAGCAAGTTTTTCATGCATTTTAACTCAATTCTTCCTAATATAATCATTCTATAAATATGTTTCCATTATTTTATTAATAATAATTCATGAATTAAACATAATGTTACCCTTTTCGAGTTCCTTTACAAATTCGTTAAATGCTAATAAATAATGTATGGAATTCTTTGAATAAAGCCATCCCTTTTATTGGTAATAATATGAATACGAGTAGAAGGATGTGAACTATTTAAAATAATAGAGGTTGCTTGACGGTTTTATTTTTTCTAGCAGATATATCCAATGGGACACCCTGGTAAAGACCAAACTTTCGTCATTTTTTTTAAAAATAATTTTCTAAATGACCAATGGATATTTTTTCCTTTTCCCTTCTACATAGTAATTGGCCCATTTTTCTTGATTCGGATGATCACAATCAAGAAGAATTCGGGATCCGATTTTTGACTCTATACCCAATGAGATAATTTTTGACCGAAATCGAAATTTTAGTGCACTCAAAATCACTTCATCCTAATTATAGCTTAAGCAAAAAAGCCAAAAATATCACTAGAAATTGAATAAATATAATAGAAAACCACCTGTCCGATGCTTATAGTTCTGCTTCATATTTTAATAAGGTAACAATAAAGTGTGACACTACAATACTAAGAAACACAAGATTCAATTTGAAGAGTATCATTTTATTCTCTCTCTTATCTTGGCTTTTCTTCTAAGGAAAAAACTTAATAAGTAGTGTCCTTAGGTTAACAAACTTATAATTATGTGTAAAAGAACAAAAAGGGACAGGAAAAATATGAGAAAATAGATGGTTCTTGTTATGACGTACTATAAAACAAAATATGCAAAATGCAGCAAATTAAAGGCTTGAAGATAACAATTAAAGGGACCACGATTACAAATAGAACGTAATAGAGGGACCAAAATTTCACTTTTCGTCGAAGTAGGATGGTAATGTCTTCTATGTAAGTTGATAGTGAACCAAATTTGTGTAACTTCAATTTCATATCTCGGGCTATTGAGCTTTTTCTTCGAGGCAAATGTCATGAGAAATGAACTTCAACCCGCAATCTACGTGTCAGGCTCGATAATATTATTTTGTGCAAACTACAAAATTAAACAGTCAAACGAAATTAGTTACACTTAACAGACGAAATTAATTGCATTTAGGTAAAGAGTGTAAACGATATGTATATAATACACATGGGTCAAAAAAATTAATATATATATATATATATATATATATATATATATATATATATATATATATATATATATATATATATATATATATATATATATATATTGGTGGTTATTATTTTTGGAACGGCTAAAAATAAAACATTTCTCTAATATTTTTCTACTTTTTGCTTTCATTTCCATTGTACAAGAAAACTTTGTTTGAAATTAAGGTAAAGGAAAGAAAAATATTTTGAGAAAATTTTCCTAAGATGTGACCGTTATGAAAGATGGCCAAAGGTTGTTTTCCAATTTCTATCTTTCTAATAAAAACAGAAAACACAGTATGTACAGTAGAACTATTGAAGTTGCCACATCCATGATATACAAGTATACAATTTTGTTAATTAGCAGCTTCAGTGGTTAATGTCCTCTTTCTGAACAACAGTCGACTTCTGCGAGGCAGCTGCCACAGTAGACTTACCAATTACATTTTCCAAAGAAATTTTGGAATATGTATATATCAATATTTAGTTAGTTTGAACCACAAGAAATGTGTCTTTTACCGGCGACGCAAATCGCTACTAAATCTTTAAATATGTTATAGCAGCGACATTTTACTTGCTGCACCTCAAGCCGTTACTAAAAATTATTTGTGACGAAAACTACGTGTCTCTACAAAATGTTCGCCATGTTGCCACAAATATGTTCCACGAAACAGATTCACGGGGAAACCGCCACTGAAGAGTGGCTTTAAGCAGCGATAATAGTCGCCACAATAACTATTTATGTTCAGTGGCAAAATTATTTCGTCACTATAAATATCATTTAGTAGCGACTAAAGTTGCCACAAAGGGTTTAACCACGAAAGACACCATGTTTTCTTAGCAACTAAAGTCGCTGCAAATTATATTAAGATTCTGTGGCAACTCGTATATCGCAACCGTTACTAAATTTTTGTCAAAATTATATCGCCACTAAAATATTAAAGCAACCAATAATGTTTGACAAACACCAAAAGAATTTCTCAAGCCGAATATTATAAATATTATCATACTAAAAAGTCAATTACATATATACTACCCGACACTTTATTGTGCATTGTAATTGTACACATTTACATATCTCAAAAACAACAAAATATTTAGTGTCTTGTAACTGCTCCTTGCCCGACACCATCCTTGTACTACGTGTTTAAGTGATTTGTCCCTGTTAGAAAAACAGAATTGAAAGTGAAGAATCAGAGAAATGATAGTTATAATGAGGCATCAACAACAACAACAACTGCCCAGTAAAATTCCACATAGTGGGGTCTGAAAAGGGTAATGTGTACGCAGATCTTACCCCTACCCCGATAGGGCATAGAGGCTATTTTCGATAGACCCTCGGCTTAGAACGACGAAAATAAAAGAGAACAAGGAAAGAAAACAAGATTAAATGAGGGAAATTAGATTAATCCACAAAAAAATTGCACTACCATGTTATCATAAACTTGTATGTGCCCCAAAATTGCTGCTTTGTGCCAAATCAGGTGTGCATATAGTCCAGACGGAACCAAAGAGTTACAAAAGGCAGATATATTTTGGAGAATGACCACATAAAACACTCTGCTTCTTACTTAAATCATGAAACACAAACTCCTCTCTAACCCAATTGAAAGTCCTCTTTAACTCATTACAAGTGAGCGAACTAATTCAAATGCATTAAAGAATTTACTCGACATCGTAAATGCATATAACATAAATATTTAACTTTAACTAGATCCTCTCATAAGCTTGTCAGATACACTCAGTTTCAGTGCTTCCACACCAGCACCCATCACCAGGGCTAATGTAAACTGTAATCTTTGATTAGTTTCCAAGGCAGAAAATTTTCTCAAAATAGGTAATTGTAAATGAGAAAGAAGATGATGTCTTCAAATCACTTTGAAGTTCTAGCAAGGTTGTTGCCAATTTACAAGCTTATAGCCCGAAACCCCAAAGAAACAAAAAGGTTGGTCTTTTTCACACATAAGCTTAGGCATACACCTATCCTGAAATGTTTTCAAGCTTCACTCCAGAAAAACTTCTTAAAAACCAGAGATCCAATCACTGGTGAAAAATAATAAGTAAAACTTAAGGTGAAACAACTCACTCTGATAGTTTGAGCATCTTCAATTTTCTGTTCATTTAACAACTTTTCCAACAGATTAAATATTCGACGGTCTTTCACCATATCCAGTTTATGAAAGCAGTCTTGTGCTTTGGTAGTATCATCAAAAGATGCTGACATTTTTACAATGGACATTTTCATCTTCTTTTCTACTTCTTCAGAGACTTTCTCCTGGAGGATAAAGATAGAAAACCAATGCAAAATTACTACACAAAATGAATTGAGAAAATCAAGTGGGCGGACCACCATTCTCTGCAAATTGGAATTTCTTCATAAAAAACACAGCAGTCTGTTTTGCCAACATCATCTACCAAGAAATTAAAAACAAGAAGGATAGTTAATTCCATCAGACATGCATTCTGGGCTAAACCAGAAAGGCTTCAGCCAAAAGAAAAAAGGTATCCCAAAGTTCAAGAGGTACTCATACCTGGAATTTGGATTTTCGAACACTCTGTAATTATAACATTAAAGCATATATTTCTTCAGCTTTAATGAATTCAATGTTCTCCTATACTGTGGAGAACAAAGAGATTTATCATAAGCGATTAACAATTGGTAATTATTTGAGATACCTTGTCTTTGTTGCAGAGAGTTAAGCACACTTGCAATTAATTTCGCAACCTGGAAGCACATCACCCGATGAATTCAAGCAAAAGAAGCAAAGCACATCTTAGAAGTTAAAGAAATCCAGATTTCACCAAAGTACCTCAGCTTTTGAGACAAAATTGCATTCAAAGCCTTTAGATGACAAGGTGTAAAAGTGAGAAAATGAAGACCCAATGTCTGGTTCTATACTCAACCGAAAGAGAACCAGGAAACAGAGTCAGGTAACACAATCTCCATTCGCTGAGGCACGTGCATCAGATGAATCATAATTAGATCTCTATCAACTAGAACATGCATCTATTTAGAACGGTCACATAATGAAATAGGCATACTTGAACTCCTTACAGTCTCTTCCATAGCATAGCATCAAAATTTTACATGGAATCTGTTCAAACAGTAAGCTTCCCAGATTTTTGGGTCTGCCCTGGACCAGCAGATTATTCTCCACGTATCAGGTCTAAGGTCAGGGATTTGTTTGACTTTGTGACAATCTACAAGCAAATCCAATATCATTGGATTAATGAAAAAAACTAGCTTCATACAAATTGCTATACTGATTCTGAAATCGTTAAATGGAAAGAAGAATAGCTGCGTGTAAGTACATAAACAGGAGAAACAGATCAAACAGGTTTAAAGCAGGCATCAAATGCGGTTATTATCTTGCTGATATAATTTATAAACTTAGAAAAAAATCAAGCAGAATACGTTGATAATCACACAAATCCACAATGTTTTAACTACTGACAGACACACGAGACAATAGAAATGGGACTAGAGTAGCAACATTTTTCTAACCATGAGTAACATATATGATAAGATTGAACTCTGAACAATATATTCCCGAGCACCCAGTGGCGGGTTATGCATAACTGAGTTACACAAAGTATAGAGCCTTAAATATAAAATATATCTTCTCTTTGCACTTCAGTTCACATAAAAATTACACCCCAATATTGAGTCATGCCCTTGTCTCTTACACCATAAGTAAGAGAACTATGCTCATATTTTCAAAAGTGAAATATTGTATTGGGAAGTGATCCACACCTCAGCTAATGTGCAACCAGCCTCACCGAGAAAGTGCTGCTCCTCCAGTTTAATCATCTGTAAAAGTTATGCAAATTTCGATGTGTTAACCGTGAGCCATGATTATATATGTTTGTATCCTTTAATATTGTTTGAAAAATTAAAATAGTTTAATCTTTGGCCATAGTCAGAAAATGATGGACCAAATAAGTGAACTGCAAGGCACATGACGTACTCATCAAGTAATATATGAAAATTACTATCCAACAGCCTGCACAGATGACAATGAAGCAGAATGAAGAAAATGGAAGCAGAGACGGTCAACTTTGCATGTTTATCTTACTACTGATCTACTGCAAGTCCAAGTGAATCAGGAGAAGTTCATTGCTAGTTTTAGATTTTGCCGATACAAAGGATAACGTAAAATACCATTTGCATGACTTTGAAACCAAATACCAAAGAGGAATCTGAGAAAAGAAGAGCATATTAGATGTACAAGAAGTTTGGGTGACAAAGCATCCAATTTCACTTCCCCATCCGCAACGTCATGTATATCAATATGTGTGGTAGCCTCACTGCTTACAGTACTTTGGTCGCGGATGATATTCATGATTGAACTTAACCTCAGTTGGTTTTCCTTCTCACCAGAGTACCAAATCAAAAACTTTTCATCGTGGAAACAAAGATAAAACCATATACTTCACCAACAGGCATTGAAACATGAAATGGCAATGTTTCGTCCTGAGGTATGGTGATACAAGTCTCACTTGCTTTAGATAAATAAGAGTTAAGAATAAGAGTTAACAAAGATAAAAATTTAATACTCATATTTTATAGAAATATTCAGTAGTCATCCGGTAGCTTAAGCTTAAGAATCATTCAACAAAATATTTTTAATATAAACTTATGACACGAGTCACCAAAGAAAGAAACAAAATGACTAAGAACTGGTACATATTACTGAATTTAGTTGAACTCGTACACATTTCAAATTAGTTTAATTTCTTTACTAGATTTCAGACTCACATTAAAATATCAATTCACACTTTACAAGCACAATTTCTCCAGATGAAATGGTTACACCAAATAATAGAACATAGCCTATAAAATGGAGAGAGAAATTTGCAGTCGATTGCAACCTTCAAAGTGATTTCAGAAAGCTCCTTAAAAGGATTTCTTCAGTGGTCATCATACATATGTGCGGCAAACAACAAAACTCTACCACCATGTCAGTCTTTCAGCTTATAGAACTTAGTCGGTATACTACAATGATGACATAGTTACACCAAATATCAGAAAATAGCTCTGTAAATTAAGTATTTAAGGAATCAATCAAAATCTTGGCGGATGCACTCTATGGATCAAACAAATCAAACACTTCAACATTTTCTTGATCCTTCTTTAAATTCCAATAAAATTCAAGACCTTTCCTAAGAAAAGAACCAACACACAACAAAATCACACCAACTGTTACATTTTCTTGTTACACGCACAAACACACAACAAAATCACACCAACTATTTCTTTATGCACTATTTAGTACTCTACATTCATAAAAAGCTAGCTTTCTTATTTATAATATACATAGCAGTCCAAGCCAATTGTTGAAACTAGAATTAATTAATGGCAGTGAGAGTAGCAATAACAAGCATATTTTTCCCAAACTAAGAATGGAATAACAACAAGCAATAGGTCTCTCAACAAGAAGATTTTAACTTACCCAAACAAAGATTTCTGTCAAGACTAAAAATCAACAACACCACCAAATACACCTCAAATGAGTATTTTTGTGCGGTTTTTTTTTTTGTATTCCTGTAGATTATCAAAGGGTACAGAGAAATTCGAGATGAAATCTAAGAATACAAATATAAAATTACTGAAATAAAAATAATCCCTAACTGCATGTTGAAAATTTTGCCTTAAAGAATCCTTATAAAAAAAATCCAAACATATTTATATATAAACTAGTATGGGTATAAAGAAAAAAGAAAAGATTAGGAATTCTCGCACCTATATGAGAGAAATCAGTTGTGCAATTCTTCTACCACAAAATCCACATGGATTTGAACAGCAGCTATGAGATTTTCGTTCCTAAAAAAAAAGAAAAAGATTAGGGATTTGAACACGTATTTGATAAATGAGATTCACATTTTGATAGGAAAAACATAGAGTTGGATATGAAATTTTTGCAGAGACGTGATTTTAGAGGGAGGGGGAGAGATTTCTAGAGAGAGGAGAGTTTGAGTGTCTGTGTCTGTCCCAAGCGGGGTTCGTCCAAATTAATTAGAAAGCTTTTTAAATTTTATTTTTATTACAAAATTTAGCTCAAAGTAATAAACAAAAATATATAGACAACAAAGTAGAGAGAAAAAGATAAGAGAATATATTTTCTCCATGTATCTAAGTGTATTACAAAATGAGTTTTCATCCTCTATTTATAGTACAACATATAGGTATACCAAAAGAATTTCATAAGTATGTCATTAAGTATTTGAGATTATGGAGGAAGATCATGGGTAAATTATGAAGGAATGGGAGTTACAACAATAATGGTGAGAAGCAGTGGGGATTATCTACATAATGGAGAAGAGTAGTGGGAGTAACTTCTTTAGGAGTTATAGACATCCACTACAAAGTATAATATTTCATAACACTCCCCCTTGGATGTATATAGATAATGTGCCTCGTTAAAATCTTAACTAAAATAAAACCCAATGGGAAAAAATTCTAGAAAAGGAAAAAGAGTACACATATCTAACAAAATGCATTTTTGTTGCCTCGTTAAAAACCTTGCAAGGAAAACTCAGTGGGACAAAACCTTGTAAGGGAAAAAGAGTGCAACGCGCATTAACTCCCCCTGAAAGAACATCAATTCACATTCTTGAGCCTTCGCATTCCAATCTTGTGCACCATCTTCAAGAGAACGTTGGTAGAGATTTGATAAATAAATCAGCCATATTAACTATAATGAATATTTGCACCTTGAAATCATAACTCGTGGTAGATATATAATGTCTTCACAAATATCGTGGAATGGCTTTTCAATATCTCCATAAATGTATCATCGCTATCATATTATCATGCTTATAGTTATAGCAAGATACATTTGTGCATAAATTGCACTGAGGAAGTGGTACTTCAAGATCAAGAATTATAGATGCTTCAAGCAACTTAAATCCTTTATGGATTGTCATATAAGTTGAGTCATATAAGCCATTTTATAGACTTTAGATGCATATCAAGTTTTCATGTCATGCTAGACGTATAAGATATCGAAAAACTGATTACACATACCATTGACTTTATACTTTCAAGTATTCGAACTACATGTCCAAAACTACATGTCTTTCATATGGAATCAATTCTACTTGAATTGTATCTCTTCCATTTGGCCAATATTTTGTTTGTATTCGACAAACTTAAGATCCTCATCGATATTTTGTGCTATCATAGATGTCGTCGACGAACATTTTATATCGGTTCCAGTAAATTTTCATAAAGACATAACATGGAGATCTCTTCATTAATATATTCAGGTACCTGAATCTCTCATGAGATTTTATGAAGTGTTATGTCATGTGATCTTCTAGATCACTTGCCTCCTTATTATGATCACTTTGATCATTTGCTCATCTTCTTTATTAAGAAGTTCTTTTTGAAACCTATTGTCTATACGCTTTAAGCGTATCAAAGACTTTGTCCTTCTAGGACTTAATATGAGCATTTGCAGTGAGAATATAGTTACTTTCTTTGGGTCAGCAAATGCGTATGGCATGCTTTGCAATATGTTGCAATTGAATTATCTTTTTATGAACTTCAAGTTCATATTATGATATTCGAGGATCTATATATACAAATGATAATTCGTTCCATGTAACTTTTTCTCAAGTATTTATCATGTCTCCCCCTCATGTTAGAAAAACTAACTTGTTTCCTCAACTCTGGGAAATCATCTTTGTGCATTATCATGTTAATATACACTGTACATCAATAATAATAAGATGAAATTATTTGGTTCCTGGCCCTGAACCACTTGTGAGGGGAGAATATAATATACTCTCGTGTATAACGTATATCAAATTGATATAGATAACTTTGTTCTCATAAGCAATAATTTAGCTATTAAGTGGAGGCACTCAATAAATTATTTTGCTAAACCAACTATGATGTAAACCAACTTATCAAGATGAACTATCTTGAATAGAAAATCTGAAAATTATGCTCGAAATTAGATTACTGAGCAATTTACCTCGCAAGCACCGGCCAGGTTGCAGGTTAATAATAATCGCACATGTAACCATATCATAGATGCATCATATGTGGTATACATGGCAGGCGAATGAGCCCATATTCGCCTTTGATATTTCCAGAATTTATGGGATTCAACCCCAACTTTAGTTGGTCAATTAATTAATGAGAACAAGTAATATAAGAGAATTCGTAAAGAACTTTCTAGTTCTTTAATATTTACCCACATCATACTTAAATTGATATGGCTAACCCGAATGCCAATTGAATAAATTATCAATATTGATAAAATTCAGGTTTACATCATGACATGTGCAATTATCGATAAACTCTAAGTTTATTAGGATATGGGTTTTTATATCAATAAACATCCACTTTATTGTGATATTCTTTTATTTGTATAGTACAAATTGGAGAATAAAGCTGGTAGCTTTTCACATGCATATTATCATGCTACAAGTTGTAGTAATAGAAGATATCAAATCTTTCTTTTATTTATAGTCTCAATATAATCAATCGCTTCGCATATACTTTGGAAACTGAATAAGTTTCTTTGAGACTTACTACAATACAATACCTTATTGGTAATCAATTATGTTTCTCCAAAATAATATAATTGGCTCTTAAAGTTGTACCAGTATGGTCATGTCAAAATAATATGCAATATATGTTTCTTGCATTATTATTGTCCTTTAATAATCATATTGCCAAAATATTTTGGCGTACAATAGGTACGTGACCAATGACCATTCATGCCATAATAATGACATTATTTTCTTTTATCATCTCAACCCTCCTTCTAGAGGTGAGTGTGGTATATTCAATACCAATAGCATGTTCATATTCTTCCAATAATGCATATGTATTCATAAATCATATGTTGTCACATTCACACCATGAATGGATCATAATCATCTATATGTGCTGTATAAAATCTCATGTCAAATCGATGACATATATTACTTTCACAGAGTGAAGGAGTATTTTGAGAATCCTTATTATTCTCATTATCACAATGATGACGATTATAATTTCGTCTATTGCCACGTCCGTATCCATTGATACCTTCACGGTAATAATTTTGTCTTCTTTCAGACTTATTACATAGTGCTATCATATTTTCTGCGGGGATATGTAATTTTGTTATCCTTTTCAAATCCGTAAATGCGTCTGGCATTTGATTTGTTATTCTTTGCAAATGAATAATCTTTTGCACCTCTTTTTCACAAATAGAGGCACGCAGATCAAGATGAGATAATGATGGATTTTTCCACAAAATTTCCCGTTTGGTTTCACCACCAACTTCTTCCCCTAATTTTGTGAAAAGTGTCTCATCGAATTGACAGTCTGCAAATCGTGCAGTGAACAAATCCCTTGTCAATGTTTCGAGGTAGCGAATAATGGAGGGCGATTCAAACCCAACATATATTCCTAACCTTCTTTGCAGACCCATTTTGGTGCGATATGGCGGTGCTACAGGCACATATACTGCACATCCATAAATTCTTAAATGGGATATAATAGGTTCATGACCCAAAACTAATTGCAAATGGGAATATTTGTGATAATTTATCAGTCTGAGACGAACTAGTATTGCTGCATGCAAAATGGCGTGACCCCAAACCGAAGTGGGCAGCCTCGTTTTCATGAGTAACGGTCTTGTTATCAATTGCAGACGTTTAATTAAAGACCTCCAAGACCATTTTGAGTGTGAACATGAGCTACAGGATGTTCCACTTTTATCTCAATTGATAAGCAATAATCATTAAATGCTTGGGATGAAAACTCAGCAGCATTATCTAGTCTAATAGACTTAATTAAATTATCGGAAAATTGTGCCCGTAATCGAATTATTTGTGCCATTAATTTTGCAAACGCAAGGTTGCGAGATGACAATATGCACACATGAGACCATCTTGAAGATGCGTCTATTAAGACCATAAAATATCTAAACGACCCACTAGGTGGGTGAATAGGTCCACAAATGTCCCCTTGTATACGTTTCAAAAAAGCAGGTGACTCAATTCCAACCTTTGTTGGTGATGGTCTAATAATTAACTTGCCTTGATAACAAGAAGTGCAAGAAAATTCATTATTTAAAAGAATCTTTAAATTCTTTAATGGACGCCCATTTGAGTTTTCTATAATCCATCTCATCATAATTGATCCAGGATGTCCCATTCGATCATGCCAAAGTACGAAAGTATTGGAATCCATAACCTTTTGGTTTACGATAGAATGTGCCTCAATTGCACTAATTCTTGTCCAATACATGCCACAAGATAAAGAAGGGAACTTCTCAATAACCCTCTTTTGGCCAGAGACATTCTTTGTAATGATGAGATATTCAAGATTATTCTCATCTATTGTCTCAATATGATATCCATTTTGAATGATATCTTAAAAACTCAACAAGTTCCTCTTAGACTTGGAGGAGAACATTGCATTCTCTATGATAAATATTGTTCCTTTAGGCAGAGTTATAGTTGCTCTTCCAGAGCCTTCAATCAATTTACTACTACCAGAAATTGTAGTAACATCTGCCTTACACATACTTAAATGAGAGAAATATTTCTTCTCTTTGAATATCGTATGTGTGGTACATGAATCAATTAAATAAATAATTTAAAATAATATACATAGTCATGCCTTAAGTACTGATTCACAGTGACAACTTGCAATACATTCAAAGTTCAAAACGTGTTCATGTATTGTTAATTGACACCAAATATAGTTCTATACATGTATATGTCTAAATGTGTTAATAAGAAATTTTACAATATTGCATACAATTTTGCAAAGTTTTAAGACAAATATGATTTTAGTTACAGCTTAGACAGTGCAACAATTCCATGTGAAAAATAAATGTGCCATAATGTAGACTACACAAATAAATGCCATGGGTACAAAAACTGTTGAATATACACAAGCACAATACTTACAATTGTAAGCAATATAGTAAGGAAACAATTTGTAGTATTATAGTACAATGTCTTTGAAGAACACAAAAATCACTGTAGTATACATAGATAAGATTACGACACTAGTTACTCATTGTGTACAATATTTTGCTATCTGTTTTTGTCTAACATTTAACAAAGTCTAATGTTTTGATAAACGAATAAATTCTAGCTAGCACAGAACATTGACTTATGAAATAATCACACTAAAGCATATAGATAGTATGTGTAATCTAAAGTCATATCAGGGGCAACACTCCGGTCCAAACAAGGTGATGAAAGCTGAATGAAATAAAAAAAAAGGAGAGAGTCTTATTGGTGAAAACCTTCACGGGCACCTTGAAGCGACGGTAAGCTGAGAAAAAGAACAAATGAGAGAGGTTTGTTGGTGAAAATCCTTCGGGAACTACAAGCAGAATAAAGAATGTAAATCAAACTTGATAAGCGGAGCATTGAATCGCAGTTTCACAACGAAAGGTACAACAAGAGCTGAACGTCAGGATTGGCTGACAGAATAGCTACAGGTGCATGTCATGGTCATTAGAGTTGGTACTCACATCTGATAGTTTTCTACTTCGTAGTCTCCTCTTTAGGAATCATCTCTTTCTTTTGTCTTTCACTCTGTTCCTCTGTTTTGTTTATTTTCCCTTTCTGAGTCATTTTTATCATAACAAGTGAGAAATGACTTCAAAATTTTCCACCAGCTTTCCAATTTCACAAAATGGGGTGACAAGCCAAGTAAAACAAAAGGATAAAGGGTAGTAAATGAACACGCATTGGGGAATCATGTGAAGCACAAAGTTTGGTAGATGTCGGTTCGGAAGTAATCAACAAATGGATGGTATTGGGTTTGAACAAAGAATAGATACTTTATGTGACAAGGGTCAAGCGAATGAGTAATAGACTTCAGGTTCAAGGGGCTAGGGGTTTTGATTTAAGAAGCAACAACATATTGTGGGGGTAATAGGTGTAATTTGGGAATTCATGTAAGACTCAAAGGTCAGGAAAATTCCAGTTCATGAATGAGATAAGAATAAGAAGATATAGGGCTTGAATGCAGAAAAGGTACGGGGGTCAGATAAGGAGATTAGAAGTAATAATTGAGAGGTAGTCATCAAAGAAGGGCGGAAGTACAATGCAAAGCATGGTCGGGCAATGCAAATCATGGAAAAGAGAAAAAGGAGAGCCATCTGCAGCGGAAGTACCACAACAAACCACCACACTTTAAACTGACAAAATTTTCTTTGATTTGAAACAGGGGCAAGGAAATGTTATTGATGGCAGAAAGATATGCTGGGGTAGTAAATTTTTTGCCTTTTTGAAAATCATTTTTGAAGTCGGGTACACATCTGAAGAACATGAAGGCCAATACAAGTTAAAAAAAGGGGGAAGTAGTTTTCAGGAAAGAAACACCAGTTTTCGGAGGAATGAAACACCGGTTGTCAGAAAAGTGGTTTCTGAAGGAGGAAAACACCAGTTTTTAGGGAAGCAATTCTGAAGGAAGGTAGTTGAAATCAGAAGGTAGGTAAAACAAGTTTTGGAGGACAATGGGTAGTCGAGAAATCTTAGTCTGATGAAATTTTCACCTAAGATGAAATCCTAGTCTGATGAATCTTTCACCTAACAAAAATGCAGAAGTTGGGAAAAAGAAAGTAAGGCATAACTTGGAAAGGAAGACAGAAGTTGGAAAAGAAAGAAAGGCATAATCTGGGAGAAAGAAATGAAGGAAAAATTTTAAAAGACGGAAGGGAATGCTGGAATTCCAAAAATAGACCTAGTCTGATGAATATCTCCTAGGGTCAAAATCTCAGTCCGATGAATCTTTCTCCTAAGATATCTCAAAAATGAACCTAGTCTGATGAATTATCTCCTAGACCCAAAATCTTAGTCTGTTGACCTTGTCACCTAAGATATAGAAATATTAGTATTTTGAATCTTTCACCTAAGATGAAGGCAGAAATTGGAAAAAGGAAAGGAAGGCATAACTTGGAAAAGAAAGGGAAGGCAGAAGTCGGAAAAAAGAAGAAGATGAAGGTAGAAGTAAGAAAAAGTAAGGAAGGCGTAATTTGGGAAAAAAAAAAAAAGAAAGGCGTAATTTGGGAACAAGAAATGAAGGCAGAATTTGAAAAGAAAGGAAATTGAAATTTGGAAAATTAAGAAAGTCTGAAGTCAAAAATGGACCTAGTCTGATGAATATCTTCTAGAGTCAAAATCTCAGTCTGATGAATCTTTCTCGTGAGATCGCATAAAAAATGGACCTAGTCTGATGAATATCTCCTAGAGTCAAAATCTCAGTCCGATTAATCTTTCTCCTGAGATCGCGCATAAATGGACCTAGACTAATGAATATCTCCCAGAGTCAAAATCTCAGTCCGATGAATATCTCCTGAGATCGCACAAAAATGGACCTAGTCTGATGAATATCTCCTAGAGTCAAAATCTCAGTCCGATGAACCTTTCTCCTGAGATAGCGCAAAATGGACCTAGTCTGATGAATATTTCCTAGAGTCAAAATCTCAGTCCGATGAATATCTCCTGAGATCGCGCAAAAATGGACCTAGTCTGATGAATATATGCTAGAGTCGAAATCTCAGTCCGATGAATCTTTCTCCTAAAATCGCGCAAAATGGACCTAGTCTGGTGAACATCTCCTAGAGTCAAAATCTCTGTCCGATGAACCTTCTCCTGAGATCGCGCAAAAATGGACCTAGTCCGATGAATATCTCCTAGATTCAAATTCTCAGTTCGATGAATATTTCTCCTGAGACCGCACAAAATGGACCTAGTCTGATGAATTTTCTCCTAGAGTCAAAGTCTTAGTCTGTTGAATATTTCTCCTACGATGAAAATCTTAGTCTGATGAATTTTTCACTTGAGATAAATTGCAAATTTTAAGCTACATTTCAACTTTTAAAGTCGTATTTCAGTCTTATCATAATTCAAGTTTTAGTTGTCAATTTTTGATAATATGTGGTAACAAACCCCAATTTTCCAAACTGGGGCAGAAAGTTTTCTTTGTTTTGCCTATTTTTGTGAAGTCAGGAGCCCGCGTGGAGAACAGAGGAATACATTCAAGTTTTGAAGTCAGGAGCCCACCTGAAGAACAGAGGTATTACAATTCAAGTTTTATTTTTCAAATTTGTATTAGTATCCGATAACAAACCCCAGTTTTCCAAACTGGGGCAGAAAGTTTTCTTTGTTTTGTCTATTTTATGAAGTCAGGAGTCCGCCTGGACAACAGAGGAATACAATCAATTTCAAATTTAGCAGTCAGGAGTCTGCCTGGAGAACATAGACATATAAATTCAAGTTCAGCAATGAGGAGCCCGCCAGGAGAACAGAGGAATACGGTCCAATTCAAGTTTATTCAAGTTCAGCAATATGGAGGAAAGGAACAACACTATAGTTCATGATTTGAAGTAACAACAAGAGGAAGTATAAGACAACAAGGCAACAGGAGAGAATACAAGATTGCAAGAGAACAAGGAAGTACAAGATGCAAGTTCGAAGATTCTAGATAGGACTTTGTAATTCGTAGTTTTTAGTTTAGGTTAGTTTCTTTTATTTTCGGCATGGTGTAATAAGGAAGGTCTGCGAGCAGTAGCAGCAGCAGCAATCGCAGTGAAAACGCAGCTCCTAGTAGTCCCAGCTACCAGACACTCCCAAACTACACTGACCTGATTTCTGTTTAGCCCAGGATATGTAGGCAACCTTTGAAGTAGGGTGTGGCCAAAACTTTTCAAAATGCTTCACAACAGAATTTTCAAACGGGCAAAAATCGCTCGTAGTTGCTCACTTATCTTTGCCCGAAAACATTTCATGTTTCCAAGCAAAGAGGGGCAGCTGTGAGCACATGATTTTTCCCTATATATGAGATATTCCCATAAAATTTAAACAAAAATAATTTTCCTTATTTTTATAATTTTTCGTGCATTTTTGTGATAATGGTTTGCATTTTTTTTTGTTTGTGCATTTTTATTCATATAAAAACACAAAAGAATATGCATTTTCATTTAGGATTTAATTTCATATTGTAGGATTAATTAAGGGTTAATTTGTTTTAGACCCAAACATGAAAATCACAAAAATATAGTTCATTTTACATTTTAATCATTTTTATTTGAAATTTGTCATAAAATAGATTTTACCATAATTTTAGGAATTATTTAGTTTCGTTTAAATATATTATGATTTTAGTGTAGTTGCAATTTCATAAAATCAGAAAAAAATGAAAAAAATTAATTATAAATTAAAACACAAAAAAAGTAGATAAGGGAAACAATTGAATACTAAAAAAAGAGAGCTGCCAATTTGGGTTGTTACAAGAATTAAATTGGCCCAAAATAATTCACACCTGTCCAGACCCAGACCCAATCTACCCGACCCAGTCCGGCTGGGCATTGACGTCATTTGGTTCAAGTTCTTTTAATCTCAGCCGCCATTGATCTTGATCCAATGGTTGAAGTTTATTCTTGCTAAATATTAGAATGGTCGTGTGACTTAATTGAACCTCAAAGACCCTTCAGTTATACTTCGTTGTCCTCGTACATATCTCCTGTAACACCACCGACTCGCCGGAGAGCTCACCGCCGGCGAATGCGAACTTCTCCAAACGGCCCCAAACTTTCACCATAGGTTCTCCTTCCCCTCCTCTTTTCAACCCCCATGGTCGTTTCCCTCGAATCTTTCTCTATCTCTTCAAATGTCCCTTGAAAGATCTCCGGCCAAGATGACACTTTGCCCAAAATCGTCCAAATTGACACCTAAGGTCCCCTTTCTCCTCCTCTTCCCATTTTTGGTGATAGTTTTCTTCGAATCACTCTCAGGCTCGTCAAATTTTGAATCGAAGATTATCCCAAAATCCGAAACCTCCCCAAACCTCTTCAAGTTAACATAGTGCCATTGCCTCATGCTTTCATGGAAGAATTCATAGCCACTTAGGTTAAAGGCACGCTCAAGACACACGAATTTTGAATATAAAAAAAGCGGCCATAGGTCAAGTCAAGCCGTGAGTCCTCGTCTTTCTTTGTTCATCTTCTCTGATTCTTTTTCTGATCATAAAAATAATTAAGTCCGTGAAATCCTTCTTAGTTGTGGTTTTAACAGTAATGCAATTCCGGTTTTCTCTTTAGTGTGGTTTAATTCTAGTTGAATATGTCTAGTTATGTTAATCGTTATTTGTCGACTTAGTTAGTTCAAGTAATTAGTTAATCGAAGTTGGGTCGTTCTGTTTAGCTGGTCTTCAGATGATAGTTTAACTAAGGTTCTAATCTTCTCAAGTGTATGGTTGTTCTTGATTTCCGTTTTTTCAGTAGTTGATTATTTTGCTTTTTGATTAGATGATTGAAAGTTGTTAGTTAATTAGGTTTGCATAATACCAATAGTTAGTTGTTGCTGATTGTTTGAATCTGGAGTATAGCTTGGTTAGAGTTAGTTGTTTGATCAACCTTGGGTAAGGGTTTTGGTTTGGTTAATTGAGTTAGTAATTTCAGGGGTATTGAAGGGAATTGTGGGTATTTGGCAATAGGAAAGAATACTGTGGTTAATGCTAGAACCTTCTAGAGTGGGGTCGTAGTTTCAATATAAAAAATTTGGGTATTTTCCTTGCAACACAAGTTAATAACTGAGGGATTAAAGCTGAAATAGGGGGACTGAAGTGAAAAACAGAAATTTAGGGCTGCCCTCCCTTAGGCCTATAAAAAAAGCATCAAAAACCCTTAATTGAAAAGTTTAAAAGCCTCACAAAATTCCTTGCCTTTATTTATAAATTCAGATCTGAAATTTGAAGATCCAAACTTGGAAAAAAAAGAAAAACAAAAAAAATCAGAAAACTCCAAAAACAAAAAATAGCATTGTTTCATTGAAAATTCAGTTTAATTTCAAGTTTTGGCAGCACAAAAACCACCCCAAAATACTCCTCATGCTTCCAGATCTGGAATTAACAATTTTAGATCTGAAATTCCTTAGATCTTAGCTCATTCAAAAGAAAATTCAAAAAAAAGTAGCAAAAGCTTTCAGAAAACAAAAAAAATGGCACTGTTTCATTGCTTTCCTAGATGAAATCTGAGTTCTATGCACTAGTATCCACCTCTGTTGTTCACTGAATCTGTTTCAAAGTTGTTGATGTTATTTATGGGTGATTTCGACTTAAAACTGGTTGATTAAGTCTGATTTGGGTTGTTTTGGTTGCTGTTGGTTGCTATCTGGGCGTTGTAATACTGCGTGCATCATTTTTAGTCCTGTTTTGCAAAGCATATTTGATTCACTATTGGTTTCTAAATCTCTTCTGACTGAATTATGTGCTAGATTTTACTGATCCTGACTGCTGTGCCTACTATTTGCTCATGCTGATCTTCATTTTCCTTGTGTTGCGATATTCCAGGTACCATTTTGAACTCATTTCAACGTAGTTGTGAGCTGGAATGCAAAAAAAAAAAAAACAAAGAAGTTTCATTGATTCGCATGATTATGAATGACTCTTGTTGATTGCTGCAGAGCAATGTCAATGTTGTAGTTGCATCAATTTTATATTAACTCTGTTGTAGTTGTAAAGCCATAGAATCAGGACACATTGCTAGTTTGTTTGGAATTAAACTGGAATTAACACCATGCTGCTGGGAATGTTTTAACTAAGACATCAATTGTAGTCTGTTTAATCCTGAACTTCATGGTATTCATTTGGACTCTTGTGCTAATCGTAGTTTAGAATTCGGGAGGGCCGTTTAGCGAATTCCACGGCCTTTCCCAAAATAATATTGCGATAGAATCTTCAGGCGCCTCTTAACTGAATTATTTTTCCTAAATTCGGGTGTGCATTGATGCAATCCAAATCCAATTCCCGACGAAGTCGAAACGTGTCGACTATCACGTGTACACTGGTGGTGACGTGGTTAGAAACACGTTTCATGACGTCGCAAGTCTTTTATAATAAATAATGATCAAGCGGTATAAAAATAAAAAAACACATATGTTGGCATGCATTAAAATCAGATATAATCAAATACAACAGTTAAGCAATCGTGCTTGAACTACGGAATCCGGGAATGCCTAACACCTTCTCCCGGGTTAACAGAATTCCTTACTCGGATTTCTCTTTCGCAGACTATAATACAGAGTCAATATTTTCCTCGGTTCGGGATTAAATCGGTGACTTGGGAAACCATGAAACTCCAAAGTGGCGACTCAGAAATTAAATAATTAAATCTCGTTCTGATGGTCCTTCAATTGGAAAAACTCTTTTACGCCCCCTTTGCGGGGGTGTATAGAGAAAAAGGAGGTGTGACATGTATTACTCAAGAAACTTGTTAAAGTTCATGAATAAAAACTTGTCAAAGTTATTCGTACTAAACATGTGTGTTCCGATTTCTTTCATCGCATTATAACACCATTATGAAGTTGAGACGTCTTCTTCATTAAGAGTCGATAAATAAAAGGGCCCTCTTTTATTTTCCTCATGATGATAATCCATGAGAAGAATCATATAGTATTTTCTAAAGAAGATAAAAATGCTAACCTATTCTATAAGTCCTAAAAAATAGGCAAGAATAGAATAAGTAGAAAACTATTCTATAAAGTCATGAATAAAAAGACAAGAATAGAATATACAGAAGTATTAATTAAACTTCTTAACATAAAAGACTAAGGAAAAAATTTAGCCAATTGTCTTGAACCAAATGCCCCATTATGGAAACTGGGGACTTCAGTAAAAAAGATCCCTTAAAATTACCAAAGGATTACATCACAAATCATTTAAAAAAAAGTCTGAAACATCTTTAACTGGTCACTGATGTGGTTGGAACCTTAGAAGTTGTAGCCTCATCTTCAGAAGCAACAATAGGCTCGATAACAACTTCTAAGGAAGCAACAATAGGGGCAGTTTCAACTGAGTTTGAAGTATTAACATCCTCGAGGGAAGCAGTAGCCATGGTAGAAAACTTCCATTTACACAGACTGTGTTATAGAAATTTCACCCTCGGTCACTGGGATCACAATTTCAGCTATTTCAGCAGTTGCTTCAGAGTTCAAAGGCTCTTTTACCCCAGGAGTTTCAAGTGCTGGAGAGGAAATATCAATTGGTTGATTTGGAGGAGTGTCAACATGTTGGTTATTATTCTCAATCTCATCTAAAACTTTGGATAACTCAGATTGCAAGTTGAAATTTTCTTGAGTAGCCTCCAGCAAAGCATCATGACGAGACTTTAGAAAATCAAATTAATCTCATAATTAAAATTCTCAGTAAGACAATTGAACTCCTTCTCCAAGTTTTAATAATCCCTTTCCCACATAGTCAGGTCGTTTTTCATTATCTCTTGCTCAGCTAGGTGGGAATCAAGGGAAGTCTCAAGAGTGACATGAGAACTCTCCAAAGCATGAACTCTATCTGCAGAAACCTTTAAATCAGCTCGAGTCTGATTCAAGCTCTGCACTAACTCCTTCGCATATTCTTCTTTTTTCTCCATAACTGTTTTGAGCTCTTTGATTTCTTCATTAGCCTTTGACAATGAACCCTTCAAAAGCTCTTTATCCCTTTCTATATGGCTTAAGGAAGTCTTGGCAATTCCTAAATCATGTGGATAAAGAGAGATTTTTTTGTTCCAATTTAGCTTTATTATCTTGTAACTCCTCTATGCTCCCTAAAACACTTTCAAACTGCTCCTTCCAATTTTGAGCTTCAATCTGGGCTCCCTCAGCTATTCTCTTGGAAATAGAAATGGCTTCTGCTGACTAACAATTCTTTCTTTCCAAAATAAAGACCCTTCCCATAAGCTCGGTCCCAATTAGATTAGCCTGTGAATATAAGGCACAGAAATTAGAACTTAAAGCAAAAGGAGAGCAAAAATCCAAGTTAAAGGAAGTTACCTTCATGGTTGAATGAACTATGTCATTCATCAAAGTATAAAAGTTGTGGCTCTGCATCTTCGTCCTCTCCACATCTCCGATTAAAGGCTCGAACAAAACATCAGCTCCACTACTCTTCCTCAAAAGGCTATGAGTAGCAGGCACTTAAAGTGTGACCTTTCTCATAGCCATGCCTCTGCTATTGGGGCCAGTTTCTAAATGCACAACTGAGGAAGAAGGAGCATTGGAAGGAGGAGTAGTAGAAGAGGTGAAAATAGCAGGAGCCGCCGCCGGAGTCAAAGCAGGAGCAGAAGAAATAGGTACGGTAGCTAACATAGGTACGGAAGTAGGAACACTCAAAGTAAATGAAAGGAGCAAAAGAGGTCAATGCAGGAGAAGAAACAATTACGGTTGGTGAAGAGACAAAAGGAATAGGAGAAATAGGAACTGAGGAAGATAGAGGAATTTCGTTCAAAATAGGGCCGAGCTCCCCCACTTTCAGAACCACCAACAAAGAGACGGTGATAGATTCACTAGTGTCTCTTAGTGTGGCCTCTTCATCAGAGTGGATTAGAACAGGCTCGGTAATGGAGGTATTAGCAGGAGAATCCTCAGCTTCATCTTCAATAATAACGCGTCTCCTAACTCTAGGTCTAGATACCAACGAGGTACCTCATTAATCCTCATTCTCAGTGTCTATTCCCATGGCTTCTCTCTTTGCTATCATGGCTTTAGCCTTATCCAAATCAAAGGAGGCATTGGCAGAAGTACGCATAGCCAAAGCCACATCAGCTGCCATTCCTCTCACGCCAAATCCAAATAAAAAGAAGGATTTGAACTCAATATTGGGACTTAACATATGTATCTAGAAAATATATATGTAAAAGAGATGTATACCGTGTGTTTTCACTCTCCAACCATGTAAAGAAGAAATAGAATTCCAAGTTCTATCTTCTTTAGGAGCAATTTTAACAATCGAATCTACCCAACCACGGAAGTTGGGAATAGGTTCCATATCTCCCATGTTTGCTACAGGAAACCGAAAAGGGACGAGATTAGAGAGAAAATAAAAATCTCTAAAAATAGGTACGAAAAAGTAAATAGAAACTTAAGTGCAAAGTTCCACTTCTCAGGGAACGGAATGTTTGATTCACCCAGCAAATCTAATGTACGAACAACAATATAACAAAGATACCACCTACGGTCTTTATCATCTTCGGGGTTTACCAAAACGTTTTTACTCCTTGCAGTTAAGGTAAAAAGCCCATGACGCATTAAGTTGGAGTGGTACAAGTGAATGAGGTGGGAAAGAGTAATGTTAGTTATTGCTTTGGTAGTTAGATACCTCAAACAAGCTACAACTCTCCATACTAAGGGGCCACCTTGAGCTAAGAAAATATTGAAGAAGCGACAAAAATCAAGGATAACTGGATCTATGGCAGGTTTAAATCCCAAAGTAAAGGGATAAGTATAAACGAAAGAATAACCACTTCTATAGGAAGAAATTCTTTGAATTATAGCAGGAACTGATAGACGAAGACTCTCTTTACAATTACACTCCTTCTTAATAGTAGGGATTGTAAGTTCAGTTATAAGAGTGGGGTAAACATCAACCTTTTCTAATCTTGCAACTTGTTTCTGAAGAGATATTTTGTCACTCCCAAAAGACAAATCACTTGGAATAATCTCTTCAACTAAAGGTTCTTGAGAGGGATTAGAAACAGAAACCTCTTTACCTTTCAAAGATGGGGTTTTGGAGATGGAACCTTTGATGCTAGAACTTGAAAAAGTAGAAGCAGAACCAGTCAAACCTCCACGTATGGATCCCAAACTCCGAATACTTCCTCCTATGCCTCTTCTATGCCTAATCGGAGCAGGGGCATTAGGAAATTGATCAAGAACTGGAACTTTTCTAGGGTTAGGGTTTGGAGATGTCATTTTGGACGAGTTTGAATTAAGCCGAAGTAAAATAAAGTAAGGAAATTCTTGATGAAAATTTATGAAGAAGATGACAAAGGAAGAGAGAATTAAAAGGTTATATGGAAGCAACCGTCAAATTAAAAAGTATAATGATGGAAAGCCTATACTAAAGATAACTATCACTTCGTGAAAAGAGGAGTTGAATGAGCCTAGAAAAGTGGGCGCAGAATTGCAGATCCAATCAGAAAATGACACGTGTGTGAAATATTAAATGAGAAAGACAGCTGAGACGTCAACACTGTCATATGCATTAATTGTGACAAAACTTTCCTTTTTTATGAAGATCCACTTCTCCATTATTTAATTGATAAATAAATGGAAAGTGGGGGGACTATTTGTGTTGGGAAAAAATTAAATTTAAATTATAGATGATGTGGCATGGCACGTGGACTGGTAAAATATTCAAAGTATAATAAATGAGTAAAAGGCACAGGAGACAACAGATACGGGAAGAGAGAATTAAATAGGCACGAGAAGGAATCTTAGATACGAGTCTCGTACCAATTCAAGTCATTTAATGCCAACGGATCAAAATGCACTGAAGATAAGAATTTTAAGACAAAAAGTAGTCTAAATTCATTATTGAAATGATACGTTAGTAAATTGGTATTTAATAGCAATGATTGTGTAACGCCTTATTAAATGTCCTTTATGATTTAGATTAAGCCGTTACTCCATATTGGCTAGAAAAGGAGGATGTCTCATCATTTATAAGGACACGAAAGTCCATCTGCCTTATATTGCTATACAAATTTCTTTATCGCTTATTCTTATTCTACAAAAGTATATTATTGTTGGTCTCTTGATTATCAGTAACCTGATTTCTCTTCTTAAAATTCTAGCTTTGACCATATAATATTTTTTGGTTAAACATATAGATTTATCCAAATTCTTTTCCAAATTATTTTGGCAAATCTCTGTTTGTTTATAGATTTTATTCATAGTTTGGTAAATTTTCAAATCTCAAATCATCCCAATAGCATATATTTGGAGCTCAATATGAAATCCTATTTTCTTGCAATACTTGTTCGATTAAGGAAACATCGCTTCGAAATAAGATCCTTGCATTGACCTGATCGGCCGGCACCAGAAAGAATGACTTCACCGGGGCACACAATTACCACGACATATGGCTCTTCGATGAGTTTCACCGGCCATTCACTTCGCCCACATATTTGAATATGAAGGCAAAGAGCCCGCCTATTTTGCCTTTGAATTGAAGGGATGAGGTCGGAAAGAGGGAAGTAGGGAAAATCAAACTTCCAGTGAAGAGAAGCAAATGAAAGGCTTTCATAAAAAATAAAAATTAGATATTTATGAAAAAAATAATGATATAAAGGGCGACTGAAAAGGAGGCTCGACCTATGAGGATAGTGGTGGGCAAAGATTTCCCCGTGATTGAGAACGAGACTTTCAACAGCCGTTTGCAGGGAAGGCAAATCAAATTGGCCAAAAGTGTGGGGCCAACGCCATGAGAGCAGAAATCAATGCTTTCTCGCGAAGTCTTTGTCTCTTGTGGAAAACTGGTACTTCGCTCTAGTTGATCAAGGTTGAAAGTCTTAGCCATAAAGATTTCGGTTAAAGAGAGTTCTAACGTTGGGGGGGGGGGGGGGGGGACACTCAAATCTCAAAACCAGCTCAATAGTTGTTTATGGCCCAAAATATTATTGGGCTAACAAAGTATAAAAAATTACCACAAAATTTTGTATTTTATAAAAAAAAATTCACTTTCTGTTATTATGACCCAACCAATCCATATCTATCCACTTTTATACTCATTATACTCACGCAGCTTTGCCCTTTTATATAAACTGAAGAAAACCTTCTCCAAAATTGTTGTGCCAATCTGTGGCAATTATCGGTAAGACAAAATTTGAAGGTAAATTGCTAAAATCTGCTAATGATTGCATAAATTTTCTCATATTTGTTTCGCTTGTTTTGAATGAATTTTCTTAAGAGTTATTGAATAATGGATATTTTTGATAGTTTTTAAAATTTATAGGTATAATTCACATTTCAGTTTTTTTTGAAAAAAAAAATGAAGTGAAATACGTTTTGAAAAATTATGTTCCAACAGAATCTCATCTTCAAATCAAACTTTACCCAAACTAAATTTTTTAAAATAAATTTAAAAATTATAGTCAAACGCTAGTTTAATTTTTCTGAAGCAGATTACCGACAGTTTATGATGCTCTTGCCACATTCTCGTCTTAACTTTATGTATGGACTACAATGCATAAACAACTACTGGATAATAGCATTTGCTGGATATATTTAAACCTTATGTACTTGAAATGATAGGTTTTCTTTACGGCCAACATGTGATATTAAAACTGTCATTCGTTAGCATATATCCTCGAAATTAAAATACAAGGAAAATAATGAAAACATGTGATATGCTGCATAAAACACTTAGCCGCACGACAGGGCACATCTCTTGCGTGGAAAAATATCTACCCACATCTCTTAATTATATGCATCAAATAAGAAAGCACGACGTATGTAGTTTACAGATAGTTTCTAATTTAATCTGGCAATTAATAGTAGTATATACTGATAACATGACCGTTGTTTGGTGCATACGTCCAATTAGGTTTTATCGTTGCAAAAATAATATTCTAAAGAAACAGGTTTTACCGTGAAGAATAAAATACAACAACAACAATCCAGTATAGTTCCACAAAGTGGGGTCTGGGGAGGGCAATATGTAGACGAGCCTTACCCCTACCCGAAAGGGCAGATAGGCTGTTTCCAATCGACCCTCTGCTCAGTGAAGGAAATCAAAACAGAAACAAAGAAAAAACAAAAACAAAAGGGTAAAATAATTCTTTTTGGCAAAATTGCGTGAAGAATAAAATAAATACCACAAAAGCCAAAAAATAATTCTTTTTGGCAAAATTGCGTGCCGAGGCCCTTTCTTAGTGACTAATAGAACTTTTCAGTTGAGAAAAACAAATGTAAGGAAGATCCTCATTTCTGCTCAAACGTCTTTCACTTCATCATGAAATTTTGTGATTGCTAGAAATTGGAGTGGGAAAATCAACGAATCTTAGTTAAGAGGGTAACATGCATCGCGGTCATGATATGTGTACGGAATAATCTCAATATGGAGGTGTATGATTTAAAATTCCAAAATTTCTTATAGTTGTAGTCACACTTTTTAGGTGCGATATCTTTATTGTATGAATACAAAATATTTTATGCACCGATCTACCATATTTTTTGGTGGTAGTTACAATGCTATGTCCTAACTAGCTGGCCTATAAATCATAGTAAACCAAAGAAAGACGCTCACTCATTGATCAAAATTCAAAGCTAATTAAGGCGAGATAGAGAAATCATTAGTTTTTCCCATGTGACTACTCATTACGTAACAGGTACACATAGACCATTCTAACTCGTAACCATTTGCTACACTACGCTGCCCACTAGGGAGTACTATAGTAACGTTTGGACGATATTTATTGAAGTTGAAAACAGAGAATTTGAAAGTATTAGGAAAAAAAAAGAGTATTTGAATAGTATTATGTTTAGACAAGAATTTCATTATTTCAATTAAAATAAAAAAGTGAAATACTTGTTAGTGAGAAAATGTGTTATTATTTCACTTGAAATATTTTCAACCAATTTTTTGAAAATTATTGGTGTTAGAAATACTAAACTTTAACATTTACATATACCCGTCTACCTCTACTTGGCAAGAGCAAATGGAAGCAACACGATATGATGAGTTGTCTGTTTGACTCAAAAGAAGTTTGAACTCTATCTAAGCAACTCAATCAAAATAGATGAAGAGGTAAATCTTAATTAAAGATAATAAACCCTAGGATAACTTTGATAATCGGAATAACAGTAAAAGTCAGAGAGGGAGAGACAATAGTGGAGAGATAAAGATGAGAGAGAGAACGAGCTTGTATATTAAAAATCATCTGCATATTACAAGGTTCGGAATCCATACTTCGTTATTGGAGCGAAAAAATTAGAGTACATTTTGTAGCAGAGGCGACGATAACGCGAGGTCGTTTCTCCTCTTGCCCTTGGGTTGTACCCCATATCGACTCGTAGGTATTTAGCGATTGGTTGTGTTGACTTTGGGACGTGATCGATCAAAACTTGACCCCATGCAGATAGTCCCTCTGCTTGTCGGGGTCGCAGCGAGATGCATCCTCAATGGGCGGAAGCAATGCTTCTTCCAGGGAGAGTTTGACTGTCAAAATGTTACAACATGACGTGTGGGAGACGGTAATCATATATGTCAGAATGTTGAAGCGAAACACTCTCCCCTGAGTGACGTCAGTGTTCGCATGCATCATCATTACGCGTATTCTCGAGGCAGAAAGACTGACACTTTGGTGCTTGGTTTCCCACACCTATTTGAAGTCTGCCGCCTTGATTCTAGCGCCACCCAACCCCATAAATAGGGGAAGGGTTCAATTTCGTTGAAGAACTTTGGTCATTCCTGAGAATTTCCCAACCCTCCTCTTTTGATTTTCATATTCCTATGCTTTCGTTCTTGATTGTGGATTTTTCTTCTTCTTTATTTCATTTTGTGCGACTTTCTCCAAACAAAATTATGCCTAAATCTCGTCGTGCCAACAAAAGGGTTCCTGAGTTTGCTCCGTCGAATGCACCACCCTCCTCTGATGGCGGAGAGGTGGAGGTGAAAAAGAACATCAGTCCTTTTACGGTGGAAGCATTATTACCGAGGAATTTTTTGCCTCGGTGTGATTTCAATAAGGATTCCCCAACTGTTCCGGTTCCAGTGCTTTCTGAGATAGAACAGAATCACTTGGATGACCTCCGCGCTAAATACGGTATCCCTGCCCACGTGGAGATGGTCTTGGCGGGGGGAGATTATACTAACGTTCATAGGCCAGGGTATTGTGCCTTCTTTGAATACTTCTTGATAGGTTACGACTTTCCTTTTTTTCCCTTGGCGGAAGAATTCTGCAGATTCTATAACATCTGCCTGGCTCAGCTTACACCATACACGCTTAAAGTGCTTCTGCTGCTGGCCAAAATACGCGGAGTTGGCCGAATGTGACGTCTCAGTTCATCATCTCTTGCACTTGTTTACAGTCGATTTCCTTAGAGGGACTATGGTGTATTTGAGAATCCGTGGCATAAAGGGGTTGGTGGTCAGAATAGATGACCGGGCGAGCCGTGGATTCTGACGCAAATATTTCATTGTTAGGACCGAGCACATGGTCTCTAACCCCACCGGGTTTCTAGAGAGTGGAACAGGACATGTAAGTGGTGTCGTTTATTAGATCCTTCGTTGCATATTATTATTGCAATTTTGATTTTTGCATTGTAGCCATGGCTCGTCCGCCCTAGCCCATTATTGGTCTCAGGAACTGTGTCGTCGGTCTGCTTTCTCATGCGGAGGAGACTCGAACTTTGCCTGCCTTCATGCAGTGTTACGGCCCTAAAAGTTCTTCAGGTAAACTTTTGATTTTTGTTTCGTTGGCTATACAATCTTGCTTGATTGTGTGATTGTGGCAATAATTCAAGGTGCTTTTTGGAGGAGGGCATCGGTCCCTGCTTTCATGCGACCCAATGCCACCGCGGACGCTCGAGATATTCTATGCGAGTCTGTCTAAGAGGGTTGTCCCCTAACTTCTCAACAGGGTGCCATGTCCACGGCTGCGACTGTGGGGAAGTCGAGCTCGTTGGCATCGGCCCCACAATCTATCGATGAATCTTCTAATGGTGAAGAGCCATTGGAAAGAAAGAGGAGAAGACTGGAGATGGGAAAGGGGGTGGCCACTGAAGTTTATGAAAGTGGAGCATCTCGGACGGCCCCGGTGCCCACGTTTATGGCCGATGCTATTCGATTGGGGAGGCCGGCCTGTGAGGAGAGAGTCGGCCCAAGGGTCAGTTTGGCGCATCCCGCTGAGGGGGGTTCATCGACCAACATCGGAGAGCTTAACATGAAAGCTGATGAGTCGGGTTCCGATATCACCTCGGAGGATGTTAACGAATTTTTGGGTTGTCATACCCATGTGGAGACGACGACGGATGGGTCTAACTGTCGCATAACAAACCTTGGAGACTGTAACTTGCTGCTAAATAGTGAGCAGGTCACATCGACCCTTAGCCTTTTATGTTCCTCTTCTGAGAGTGGGAAGCTCAGAATAATGAATGATATAGAGTTGTCTCGAAAAGTCGCCGGCATGACCTTACATGTAGGTTTCCTCAGGGCGTCAATTCACTCCCCGTTCCACTGTAGCCCATGATATTTTCTCAGTACATTGAAGAACTTATGGCACCTGTCCGAAGATCGTAAAATAAACCTCGATAGGGCGGTTATTTGCCCCGTCAGTTCTATACATGTTTCCTGTTGTTTAGTACCTTAGGTATTATGTCTATGGCCTTCATCTGGTCCGATTTGACTTCGATACCTCGTTGTGACACAAGGACACCTAGAAAATTTTCCGACGCCACGCCGAAGGCACATTTTTCTGGATTCAATTTCATCCCATACCGCTTTAATATCTCAAAGACTTCTTTCAAATGACCGATGTGGTCCTTCTTCTTTGCCAATTTTACCAACATGTCATTGATATAGACCTCCATTATCTTGCTGAGATATCCTTGACATCTTGGTAAACAACCTCTAGTATGTGGCTCCTGCATTCTTGAGCCCGAATGGCATCACTTTATAACGATAAGTCCCTTGGTGGGTGATGAAATTTGTCTTTTCTTGATCCTCCTCGGCCATTAGGATTTGGTTGTAGCCGGAGTAGGCATCCAAGAAACTCAACAGTTCGTGCCCCACTGTTGCGTCGATCAGCTGGTCAATATGGGGCAATGGAAAGGAATCTTTCGGACATGCCTTATTCAGATCGGTGAAGTCCACATACATTCTAAACTTCCCATTTTTCTTTTTGACCATGACCACATTGGGGATCCATTTGGGAGTATTTTGATACTCTGATGGAATCGTTGGCCAGCAGTTTATCAACTTCTTCATTGATTGCCTCATTAATCGTGACATTAAATTTTCTCCTTATCTGTCGTACGGGTGGATAGAGTGGATGGACATTCAACCTATGAGTGGCGATGTCTCTTGGGATCCCCAACATATCTTAGTGTGGGAAGGCAAATAGGTCGGCATTGTTAGTTAAAAATTCACGATGCTTACCTGGCTTGGAGAGGTTGTGTCCGATATAAGACTTTTTTGTATTGTCGATGTCATCCAAGTGGACGGAGTCGAGATTTTCAATAGTCGCTTCACAAGCTTCTACAACGTCTGGGTCTCTGATGACGTCTACTGGCAAGTCGGTTTTAGTTCCCGACATGGCCGAATGTTATGCCTCCACGCTTGCTCCTTTTAACTATTTGGTATGTGTGTAATCTTGGGTGATCCAGTAGCATTCCTGGGTGGTACGTGGCTCGCCTTGAATATTGAATATTCCCCACGGGGTGGAAAATTTGATTACTTGATAGAAGTTTGAGGGGACGGCTCGCATGGCGTGTATCCATGGGCGTCTTATATTGGCATCATAAGATGTTTCCTGGTCTATGACGTGGAATGTGGTTTCCAGCGTGACTCCCCCTACCAGGACAGACAGTGTTATTTCTCCGGATGTCCGCCCTACTGCATTATTAAAACTCGTTAGTATTATGTAACGCGGTATTATTTTATCCTCGAACCTCATTTGCATGAGAGCTCTCGGGTAGATAATACACGTGCCATTTCCGTCATCTACCATGATTCTTTTCACATCTGTATCAGTGATGCGTAACGTTATGACTAAAGCATCATAATGAGGGAAAAATAAACCGTTGGCATCATACTTTTCGAAGGTGATAATGCCTTCAAAGTCATCATACTGTTCATGAGCGATCGTACGCTTCAACTTATATGTGGTGGTGAACTTCAAGTGGTTGATCACCGAGTCGTCGCCACCACCGATGATCCTCTCTATGGTACGTCCCGGCGACAGTGGCTTTGGCAGTCCTTGGGATGGGTCACGTCCTTTGTCGAAATTAGCCCTTCATATATCGCTGAGCAGTTCTTTCAAGTATACCTGGTTCAGCATTCTGACCACCTCCTGTCGTAAAATTATGCAATCTTCAGTCTTGTGTCCTCTTTCCTTATGGAATTCGCATAGGACATTCAGCCTTCTTGCACTAGGGTCACTGCACCTTCGTGCCCAGCTTCTCTAATGCGTACACTATTTTTGAAGGGAAAACACAAAAGTTATGAGCAGATAACAATGGTTTCATACCTCTTTTGTTTCGAAGGGGTGCGAGGTGTCGTGGCACGACATTTGTATGCCTCGGGGGAGGCGAATTGGAAGTTCTGACATAGGGCTGATGTGCTTCTCTATTGAAGTGTGGGAATTGATCCCTTCGCCCGTCGTTACGTCGATCCCTTCTTACCTCGGACTGTACCAACATTAGTCGCTGGGTTGGACCATTTAGATCGACATCATATGCTCTTACTTCGACGCAGTAGGCATTATGAATCTCCTCCCACTCTCAAGCGTCTTGGTATTGGATCCGCTCTTCTGTTAACATGAACATGAATTAGATTCTATTCTAATTCTTTTTCCTTACGAGAATCCCCCACCCGAACCATTCATAAGACCACCAAACTCTCTCGAATGAATTCTACTCTTTCTGCTTTCGAGCTATACCGGGGCAAGGTTACCGCCAATTAATATTCTCACAATACAAAAATCTACGAATTCCTAAATTGGATAAACGCCTCTTTAAAATTTATCAAAGATAAAATATATGATATTCAGAAAAGTCAATGTAAAACTTCAATATGACTGAGACATTATAGATTATAAATTTAAGTGAATGTAAGGTCATTAATTAAGCGAGAAAACTTAACCAGGTGTTGCATTTTCTATTCCTATTTTGGCTGTTACAACTCACATGTCACAAGGGATAATATTGTTCAGTTTTATCTATTACTAGTACTTAATATTCTGATTGAGGAGGTGTGTGCAATTCTCTTCCAAGTGCTAACAACACAAGGGAATGGTTTTATGATGATTAAAATGATTAAAGGCGTTAGCCATCTGACTTTTCATGTACTCTAATCAATATTGATAGTGCCATCTAGTTTTAAAAAAACATGACAATTGCTTTCAATAACGCGTCCAAGTGTCATGGAAAAATCAACAAATATCTCCCACACAATGAATTAATGAATAGTTGATAATTCAATATGTTCCAAAACAAAAAGTGTTGGATGTGTGAACAAAGTTTCACATGGAAAATAGAAAGAAAAATAATTTTACTTATAAGGAGTTGGATACTCTTAATGGTGTGAGGCTTTTGGAAAAAATCATGCGGGTCTAGCTCAAAGTGGACAATATCACACCATTTTAAGAGTAACTTCAAGCCGTTTTAGCCCAACAAAAAGAGTGTCACATAAAATTTGCCAGTTAGAATGATATACTTTAATCATATTGTTGTAGGGAGTCCATGGTATATATGGTCGAAACTGGGCTCGTCTATTGCATGACAAGTTGGGACTGAAATATGATGGGTTGAAAATCGACCCTGGATTATATCTAACCAAGGCACGAAGTTAGAGCATACATCTTCAAGACCATCGAGCCCGTGACTCTGGAACCGACCCCGACTCCGAATGGGATTGAGAAAACATTATCGGACCAAATAACGGAAGGCTAAAATATCTGGAATCAGTCGGATATCACGGCACGTATCAAGGAGAGGCTGATTAGTTTGCAAATCATAAGGTTTTTTTTTACCTTTTATAGAATTGTATCTACAGTAGCACTACCTACTATATAAAGGGGTCTGATCATTTGTAATACACATTGTAACATGCATCCCAAAGTAATACACTATTATTTCTAATTCTTGTTACCTTATTTTTGTTCCGGGATCGATTGATGCACTTTTAGACACGAGGTTGACCAACCTTCAAGGCTTACACTGTTCAACTCGTGTGGTTTGCATTACATTTCTGTCATTGATTTTAATATTAACCTATTTTCTCAATTTATATCAAATTATCTCATATATCCTCAAAACCATGTATAAATTAAATTGTTATCTGATTTTGAGGGCAAACAGTTTGGTGCCCACCGTGGGGCTAAGAACAATAGTGGTTATTTGATACAAACTTTCATAAAACACACTATTGTACACTTAATTTTGGGAGTGTATTTGATTCCAGGATCAAAATGACGAACTCTCGGTCAGCATTATTATGCATTGACAATGATTTCACCCACCACGACGATAATGTAGCACCTCGAATGACGTAACCCCGGTCGATCTCGATGGAGCCCTGACGGCAGATCTAATTGACGTCAGCTTATATTTAGCCATTAATGCAAATTTGGCCACTGATCCTAAGGACAACGTCCTTAGGGATGTTCGATCATTTGCTCAAAGCACACATAGCAATGAAGATGGCATAATCAAATTGCGGGTGATAATCAAAATGTTACAGGCTCATCATGCGGCGATAGCCCAACTTTAGAACCAGAGCTGCCAATGAGTAGGATTGAGCCCAAGCCATCCCAGAAAGTTATCCACAGAGTTGAATCAATCTCTAGGAGATTGAACGAGAAGGAATTTGGGACCAATGATATAATAATGAATATGCTCGAGAAACTAACAAAACGAATTGAGTCGAGAGAGAAGAAGATCGAGGCAAACGACAAGAAGGTGGAAACCTACAATTCCAGGGCCAACCAAATCTCGGGAGCACCGCCGATATGGAAGGGCCTAGACTCCAAAGTGTTTGTATAGAAACCTCTTACCTACTCATTGGCTTCTTAGAAATACAATGGAACTACGAACCCGAACGAGCATGTCACTTTTTACACATGTGCCATCAAAGGGAATGATCTAGAGGGTGACTAGATCGAATCTGTCTTTCTAAAGAAATTCGAAGAAACAGAGCTATGATATGGTACCACAATTTACCACCTAATTCTATTGACTTTCTATGATTGTAGATTATTTCATGGAGGCACACGCTCGGCAATCAAGGTCGAGACCAGGAAGTCAAACTTTTTCAAGGTAAGGAGAAGGACAATGAAATGCTCAAAGAATACGTGTCTTGATTCCAAACGGAATGTATGGGCTTACAACCGATCGCTGATAATTGGGTCGTTCAAGCCTTTACCTAATGACTCATTGTTCGAAGCTCGGTGGCTTCATAGCAGTTGAAGCAGAATCTAATAGAGTACTTGATTGTTACTTGGGCCGGCGTACATATCCGGTACCAATCAAAGATCAGGGTCAAAGATGATCAACTTGGGGCTCCTTCCGGTACGTTATCCTGCCAGACCCGTCCATAGAATCAAAAGAGATATTGACCGGGAACCAAGGTCAAATAGAGATCAGTACCAGCCATATAATGGAGACCGTAGAAGCATCATATCTGGATGAAGTTCTACGCGGAATGAAAAGGAAAAGCAATCGAGGTCAAATCTCTCGAGGGCTCATGAGCAAGAACAGCTTCAATAGGCCTATCAGACCTAAAGAATCACCACGATTATCGGAATACAACTTTAATATTGATGCGACTGTCATCATATCGGTTATCGGATGCATCAAAGATACCAAATGGCCTCAACTTTTACAATTCTTATCTAGCCCAAAGAGATCCCAACCAAATGTACAAATATCATGGCACGCATAGCCATAGAACAGATGATTGTCGACAGTTGAGAGAAGAAGTAGCCCAGTTATTCAACAACGGGCACCTTCGAGATTTCTGAGCTACTGAGCCAAGAATTATTTTAGAAATAGCAACTATAACAAATAGACAGAATCGGAAGAACCTCAACACATTATCAACATGATCATCGAAGGAGTCAATGTCCCTCAAGTATCAATGTTAAAATGAACCAAAGTGTCCATCATAAGGGAAAAACAGACTCGAGATTACATACCGGAAGGAACCTTGTCTTTCAGCAATGAGGATGCAGAGAGGATCGTGCAACCTCACAATGATTCTTTGATAATTATCTGTACTCATAAATAAATCTCGAGTTAAGCGTTTATTAATTGGTCCTAGTATCTTGGCCAACATTATCCGATCGAGAGTCGTAGAACAGCTCGGTCTACAAGCTCAAACTGTGCCCGCAGTTCGAGTTTTGAACGTATTCAACAATGTATGTTAAACACTAAAATAGTGGCAGGTTACATCATTTCAAAATTAAAATGAAAATAGTTTAGTGAATTTTAAATTATCAAAGTTCTGAAGGTAAGAAAGAAATTCAATACGTTTCAAAAAAAAGTGTTGGGTTTGTGTGAATAAAGTCTCATATGGAAAGTTAAAAAAAGGATTCTATTTATAGGGAGTTGGATACTCTTAATGGTATGATGCTTTTTGGGGAAAACTATGTGAGTTTGGCTTAAAACGGACAATATCACACTATGTTAAGAGTATATTCCGACCGTTTTAGCCCAACAAAAAGTGTGCCACAAAAAATTGGCCAATTAGAGTGATATACGTTAATCATGTTGTTGTGGGGAGTGATAATAGGTGAATTTAACTATAAGCAGACCCTAAATAACCACCTTCTGCATAGTTTTGGTAATAAAAGTGATAAAAATGCTCTTATGAGTACTTTTAATGATTTACAGGTTATATATGACTAGGGAAGGCTAGGGAGTACCTTTGGAGTCAAAAATGAAGAAAAAGAGGCAAACTGTGAAATAGCCCAAGTGAACCACGAGGAAAAGGCTGAAACTTCAGAGAAGGGGTACTGTCGCGGTTCCACCGCGACCGCGGCAGAACCGCGGTGAGAGGCTGCTGCAGAAGATTGAAGATTCAGAGGGGTCCACAATCGCGACAGAACCGCGGTAGGCGTGCGGAGCTTCAGGGGCAGAATTGTCCAAATGTGAATTTTAGCCCTAAACCTATTTTAGTCACTATGTTTCGCCCTTTGGAGGCATGTATTCAGTTTTTAGAGTTCTTTGAAGGAGAAACAAGTGTGAGAGAATACCCAAACCATATTTCTTCTTTTCATTTGATTTTAATTGGTAGTTTATGATGAATATTAATATATTTTGTTTACACATAGCCATGAGTTGCTAAATTCCTTGTCTAAGGTTTTGATGGAACCTATTGGGGGATGAACTTCTTGTTTATGTGAATACAAATTGCTAGTTCAATCTTTATTTATTCAGTTGTGTTCTTGTTGTATTTAATTGATAGGATCCTCAATTAGCTGTGCATAACTCAGAAGTGAGTGCATATATAGGTTGTTGTTGAATAACGCCACTTCTAAAGTATAAGAGGAATCTATAACTGCGGGTTTAAAGGCGGGATTAGGGATAACTCTCTGTAGATTCGACCCTGGGCGTAATACTTGGGTTATATTTGCAACGTCCACAGAGTCCTTTCTAGAGGACATAGTTGGGCGTGATCATGGAGTCCATGGCTTTACAAATCCAAATACAATGAAAATTCTTAGAAATACTGCTATGCTGATCTCAAGTAGATTTGTGCAAACGAAAAGCTCCTGTATTATAGGCTGTCTATTCCATATGATATAAAATTTACATAATGAAGCATCATTCCGGATTCGAGTCTCTGACTTGGTAAACTGGGTATTGAGGTACAACATAAACATGGTAACTGTAGGTTGGCGAGGCAGCTGAAGCTTCAGACCTTGTATCAGAATTTGTATTATTGTTGGCGGCGTCATCAACGGGGCCAACACTAAGCATTTCATCTCCATGCATAGCTGCTGATTCCACTCCTAAGTAAAATAATAAGAGTGTCAAATGGACGGGTTGGGTTGAATTTGAGCAAATTAAAATGAGCTGAATCAATAAATGAACCGGTCATTAACTGCATAATTTTTATTTGAACTGAGATGGGCTAGGTTAAGAAAGCTAAACAATGGGTTATAGCATAACTCATCTAAGTTTTAAATTTTTATTTTGTTTTTTGAAGTATAATTTATTGAAAACTTTACACCTTATAGAAAAGCTTAGTATGTATACCCGGAATTAGGTCAAAGGAGTATCAAAATATAAAAGGTTCTCTCTCTAGAATGCTCTAATCTCACGTTAGTTAACATGTGCTGATCTTGGTCATCCATGGCGAGAGAGAGGGGGAGAGGAAGAGGAAGACCCAAGAAAATAGTCATAACTAGCTCGGAGAAGCCACCGACCTCATATAGTAAACCATCAGAAAAGGAAAGCAAGCTAAAAACGCGAAATTTGAATTTCACTCGAACACAATGGCATATTGGAAGAGTACTGGAGGTGCATCTAGCTCTAGAGTTTCAAAGAAGCTGGACCTCACAACACCACCAGATTCTGTAGCAAAGGTACAATTGGAGGAAAAGTCGAAGGAACAATGTCTGCATGCTACAGTAAACAATGCAACAGTAACAATTTTGGGAGACGAACAAGGAGAGATGCAACCAAAAGAAATAGGCACTAGAACATGGTCAAACCTATTTCAGAAGAACAGATCTGCAGCAAATGGTATGTCTCTTTCTTATATCCCACCGAAAATTGTTGATGGTCAAGTAATTATGAAATTGGAGAAGGAAGAGGTTGAAGCTGAGACTGAGAAGTAGAAATGTGCATTAATTGTATATATACTAGGAGATACCCCAGGATATAACACTATGAGGAGATACATAAATGTTAATTGGGCAAGTGTTAGGGAACCAGATGTATTTCTGCATGAGGAAGGGTACTACATTATCAGATTTCACTCTGAAACTGATATGAAAGAGATTTACTACTCTAGATCGTATACAATTAATAATAGGCCTATAATTTTGAAACCATGGACTGGTGAGTTTGATTTGAAGGAAGAATTTCCCACTGAAATTCCATTGTGGGCTAATTTTACAAAATTATCACTGAATTGTTGGGGAGTTAATTCATTTAGTAGAATAGAAAGTGTTGTTGGAACTCCTATCTTTACAGATGAATGCACAACCAAGAAAACCAGGGTTGCATATGATAGAATGTTGATAAAGATCAATGTGACTAGACCATTGAAGGAGGAAATCTGGGTAAAAGATCTAAAGGGGAAACATTTTTTACAAGATGTTTATTATGAGTGGAAGCCAAAATTTTGTGAGAAATGCCAAAAGGTTGGACACCCATGTGCTCCTCATGATACTGGGCCTAAGCAGGAGAGTAAACAACAGGTCAATCAAAAAGGCAAAGTAAGGGAGACTAAGAAGGTGACAATGGAGTGGATAACTGAAGGTAAGGTGCGGCAAGAAGTTAACCAACCCGTGCAACCCATACCAGTTGAGCAATAGATACAACAACATCAAACAGAAGTGGATCATGGGGAAATCTTCTCTCCAAAGTCCAAGCCTAAAAATTGCCAAGGACAGTGTGAGACAGGGTCACCAAGCAGCCCAAACAGACTTATACTGACTAATCACAATAGGGGGAAACAAGTGGAGAGTAGCCCTGAGTTTAATTTAGCTAACTTTCTACTACTGTCCAAAGTAAAACTGAGAAACTCTTTTGAGGTTTTACCATGTGGCGCTGAGGATGTACAGAAATTGCCCCTTGATAGGGTAGGAGGTCATTTAGCATGCTAACTAATTGGATATTCTAGAATGTGAGGGGGGTCAATAAGAGGTATAAACAAAAGGAGTTGGCTAACTATATCAAAAGTAAAAATATTAGGATAGCTGGCCTAGTGGAAACCAGGGTGAAAGAACATAATTCCAGGAGAGTAAGTACAACCATAACACCTGATTGGGAAGGGATAAATAACTACCAATATTCTCAAAATGGTAGGGCATGGGTCTTATGGGATCCAAGAGGGTTTAGTGTGCAATTACTCAAAGTAGCAGATCAATATATACATTGTCAAGTTACAGCCAATGCAGGAAGATAGACTGTCTAATAACAATTTTCTATGGACATAACACACTGGAGCAAAGGAAGAAATTATGGGCAGAGGTTCAACAATTAGTTGCAGGTATAAATAGTCCTTGGCTACTTGGAGGGGATTTCAATGCAGTTCTTTATTCCCAAAATAGACTAATAAGCATTCCTGTAATATATGCTGAAACTCAAGACTTTGCTAACTGCATTCAAAATCTGCAGTTGAGTGAATTGATATGGAAGAGGGACTATTACACTTGGTCAAACAAACAAGGTAACAATGATAAAATAAGAAGCGGGATTGATAGAATGTTTGGAAATTTTGAGTGGATGATGCAATGGGGACAAGTTCAGAATAAATATGAATTGCCACTAATATCTGCTCACTCACGTATGCTAATATCAATGTCAGTTCACTCAAGCCAGGCAAAATTCCTTTTAGGTTTCCAAATGTATGGGCAGATCATAGCATATTTTTACAGATAGTGCAAAAAGGATGGGAACAAAATGTGACAGGCTGGAGATTGCAGAACATGTGGCTGAAACCCAAGGCTTTGAAAGTTAGACTTAAAGCATTAAACAATGAGGAGTTTAAACCTATTGCTACCAAAATTGAGAAGGCTTGTGGAGAACTTCAATAATTACAAGAGAAGATTAGCCATAACTATACTGATGACCTGATGGAACAAGAGAAGAATGCCTTGCAACAGCTGAATAAATGGTTACTTATTGAGGAAGTGTCCTAAAGCAAAAATCTAGAGCAAGATGGATTAAGCTTGGTGACTTAAATTCATAGTATTTCTCTGCTATGGTGAAGGAAAGAAATCAAATTAAAGAGATTACAACTCTTGATGGGCAGAAGCTGAATGATACAGATATGATCAAACAGGAAATTATTGATTTCTATAAATCATTGATGGGAACTGCAGCAACAAATCTACCCTCAATAAATAGGGAGATCATGAAGAAAGGGCCCGTGTTATCCCAACAGGAAAGAAGAAAACTAGTTGCAGATATATCTGATTAAGAAATACTTGAAGAGTTGAAACATATAGGAGATGAAAAAGCTCCAAGAGTAGATGGGTTTAATGCTTGCTTTTTCAGGAATGCATGGCCTATTATCAAAGTGGAGATTTGTGAAGCTACTAAAGAATTCTTTGGTACTAGAGACTATATAAGACACTCAATTGCACTACCCTCACATTAATCCCCAAGGTGGACAAGCCAGTCACAGTAAAAGACTTTAGACCTATTGCTTGTTGCACTCTTCTTTATAAGATGATCTCCAAAATACTAGCAGCAATAATACAGAAGGTGATTGGTAGTGTCATTAGTGAAAATCAAGCTGTATTTATACCAGGGAGGAGAATTACAGATAACATTGTCATGGACCATGAACTGGTTAAAGCATACACAAGGAAACACATCTCAGATAGATGGATGATTAAGATAGACTTACAGAAAGCATATGATCCGGTCAAGTGGACCATGGAGTGTGTAAAAACTGTCAATTATACTATCTTGATCAATGGAGAGACTATTACACCATTTGATGCAAAAAATGGGCTTAGGCAAGGGGATCCCATATCACCTTTCCTATTTATCACTGCCATGGAATATCTCAGTAGAAGTCTCAATGATTTGAAGGAGGAAAAGGAGTTCAGATATCATCCAAAATATGCTAAACTTGGTATTACTCATCTAAGTTTTGCTGATGATCTTCTATTATGTGCAATAGGAGACTTATCATCAGTAAAAGCAATGCACAGGTGTTTTCAACATTTTGCTCAAGCTTCAGGTCTGCAAGCAAATATGGGGAAGAGTTCTGTGTATTTTAGAGGGGTGTAAAGAGAGGAAAGAGATAGAATCTTACTACACCTGGGGTATGGACAAAGGGAAATGCCTTTCAAATATCTAGGCATCCCCTTGTCAACAAAAAAGATTTCATTGATACAGTAGCAGCCACTTATTCAGAAAATAGTGGCAAGGATCTCCTCATGGACAACTAAGAAATTTTCATATGAAGAAAGAGTACAACGAGTTCAAAGTGTTATTTTTGGAATGCAGGCATATTGGGCCCAGATTCTTCCATTACTAGTCAAGGTGCTTAAAACTATTGATGCCTATTTAGAATTTATGTATGGTCAGCCATCAATACCATAATTAAGAAAGCATTGGTATCCTGTTAAAAGATATGTTCTCCTAAATCTTGTGGTGGTCTGAATCTGGTAAATAGACATATATGGAATAGAGCGGCTATTTCAAAAATCTGCTGGGATGTGGAAGCCAAACAAGATAGACTATGGATCAAATGGATCCATGCATATATATATCAAATGAAAACAGTTTGTGCAAATGCAGACTCCTAAGCAAGCTTGTTGGATGCTCAGACAAATTTTTAATGCTAGAAATGATTATAGTCTGGGATAGAGGAACAAACAGGGCACAATGACTATTAGAAACATATACTTTCAGCTGCTGGGATAACAACCTCGAGTGATATGGAAGAGCCTAATATTCTAGAACTGTGCGAGGCCAAAAGCCCAGTTCACTATGTGGATGCTATTACATGGAAGACTCCCAAACGCAGACAGGCTGATCAAATGTGGAATTACAGTGGATACTCAATGTTCTTTATGCCATAATCATGAGGAGAATAGAGATCATCTGTTTGTCATATGTGATTTTGCTAGACACATATGGATGAAGATTATGCAATGGGTGCAGCATGGTTACACAAGGAAGCAGGCCTGGGAACAACATATCGATTGGAGTTTAAAATATGCTAAAGGCAATACCACAAGAGCAAATTTTAGACTAGTCTATGAAGAAATAGTGCATGCTATTTGGATTGAGAGAAATCTGAGAATCTTTGAAATGAGGGCACAAGATTAGAATAGTATAGCACGTGAGATAGCGTATACATGTACTGTTAGAGCTACTGCTGATATCCAAAATATAGTTCATAGTTATATGTTCTTATGAATGTACAGAGGAGATAGGAGATCGCAGATGAGATTATTGTAATGAGATAGCTGTGTAGTGATGCTATGGTTTTGTAATGTTTTACCAGGTGATTAATATAAAATGATTAATTACCAAAAAAAAAAAGCTAAATACCCTATTTATTTTAAATAAATATCATTTTAAAAAATTATATTATATAGCTACCTTTTACTCTTTATAGAAAAATATCTAATTATAGTTATATCCTACACTTAAGGCACCATATACGTTAATCAATATTTTTCTGTCTCCTTTTTCAGATTTTCTATCACATAAACACGATAAATTTTACAAAACACATTGTCTCTCTCTTTTTGCATACACTTTACTCTCTTCTCCCACAAAACCACGATTGAATCACCATCTCCTACGACGTTGTAATACTCTCTGGAAACTATCAACACCTACAATTCTTTTTCATTCGCTTTACTCCCACACTATCCCCTTTTCCCCAAGAAAAACTCGTTAGGTTTGTTCACTTCTATGCCTATATTATCGAAATACACTCTGTAATCAAGAGGGAGTCAATAATGGAGAGGAAATTAAAATTGCTTAGGAAGAGTTTCGAAGAGAAAAGAGAAAGAGAAAAGGCTTTTTTTTCCTCATGCAAATCTAGGGTGTTTTTCTTCTTTTCATGAAAAGTTTAGAGAGGTATGGAAGGATTGGAGCAGCATAGCCATGAAGGCGATGGAGATGGGTATTTTAGGTGGTGGCTTTGATCATGGCTTCATACCTGGGAGTTGCGCAGAGTGGTACAAAAGCTACGATAGTACTGATGTATCAAAAGCAATGTACAAGATGTGCGGGAATAGTGAGATTTAGGGTTTTTGCTCAACGGCAGATTTGTCGGAAATTAGTGTTTATTCTTAAACAAAGACGATGAATTTTGGGGATGAGCAACTTATTTTTTGTTAATGTATTTCAATGTATTTTCAACGTATCACGTTGTATCATGTATTTCTTTGTATTTATTGTCTTTTTTTTCATTGTAATTCAATGTATTTCAATGTATTTCATTGTATTTCACATATTTCATTGTATTCACTGTCTTTAGTTTCATTGTATTTCAATGTATCCCGTTGTATTCTATGTATTTTATTGTTTTCACTCTCTCGCTATATGCCATGAATGTATTCATATGTATTTTTTTTAATTAATATAATTTATGTATTCAGATGTATTATATAATTTCTCTGAAGAATGCTTTGTTCTTGGTGTATTTTTCGGTTGAGCATCTTTTTTTATATCTGAAAATACAAAATTTGTGTGTTATAATTGAGTTTGTTGAGTTATATTAGGAGTCTATTACGTTAATTGATCCACTTTCTATTTTAAAAATAGTGTAATCCCTTATTTCAAGCCGTGAATACAGTCGAATACAATAATCTGTCCAGATGTAATCCCATGTTTCACTCCATGAATACAGTCGAATACACTCGAATACAACAACTGATTAGCTGGACTTCCCTGATTCACGCCTATTTTTTCTACTGTATTCATGAATACAATAGCTTAAATACATCAAATACATCTTATAACCACAGAAAAGATATCTATAATCCGTAATATAGCAAATGGTCTCTATAGATGGCTAAATAGTACTAAAAGATAGTGCTTTATGAAAATGTGAAATTCAAAAATAGCCAGGTTTACAAGTGGTAATTGAAAATAGTCGCAGTTTTAAAAATAATCGAAATTTAGCCACTTTTCATGTAAAGATAAATCTGAACGAAAACACTGTGTAAATTCGAAAAATATTGCAGCATAATATACTGGAGTTCGAATTTTTTACATGTGAATTCCAGCATAATATACTGGTCCAGCATAATTTGCTGGTAGCTCATACACCGGTGCTCCAATCTCCAATATATTATGCCGGAACTTCCATGTGCTGGAACATATACAGGTGCATCAATCTCTAGTATATTATACTGGAACTTTGTGTTGCAGCAAAATAGTGATTATTTTTCAATAATTTTGCAAATGCTGACAATGTTTCAATTACCAGTCCGAAAACTGGCTAGCCATGCTATTTTCACGTTTTCTTGCGAGTCAATTTGGGCTATATTATTTGGCCCAATTCAACCTAGCTTTTAGATCATGATCTGACTTGGGCTGTACCCAATTCAACCTAACTGTTATTTGGCCTAATTCAATTTAACTTTTAGTCGCTCTCAAAATAATAGTCGAAAAATATTTATATATATATATGTCTAAATTTTATATACTTTCGCTGCTATCGAATATAAATAATTTTAACCGCGGCCAAAAATTGATCTTTATCCAAAATTTATCTGGTTCAAGCTGTCCAAATTTGCCCGAGTTGGACAAGTCATATTTTCATGGGCAGATTTTTACCACTCATAGATAGTTCCACAAGATTTTGATTGTAATATGTGGTACGTGTGATATAGTAGCTACTAATATGATGCATTACATGTATCCATAAAACTCTTGTGTACTTATTTAATTATTTATATCTTTTCAACCAAAAAAAAAAAGAAACTGGAAGGAGACAAGTACCTGGTTGAGAAACAGCAATCTTGAAAGCCTTGGTCCGAGATCTCTGATAATTACTAATCTTGATTGAGAACTTGGTTTGCAATATAATCAGTAGGGAATTTATACTTGCCCATAAGCACTGAAAGAACACATATTGACGGCAAAAATATCACTCATACACCCGCCGTACGTCATGGATATGACTTAATCATTTTGATGTGTGATTAACAAGAAAAATTTAGAAATTAATCTTCCTTTTTTTGTTTTGATATAATATAAAATTAATTAGTCATCTTCCTTGGAATCCCTAAGAATAAAAAGTCATTGCAGTTAAGTGAGAATGTAGACGCCATATAGGTAAAACGTCTTCTTCTAGCTGGCCAGCTGAAATTACATTAGCTTCTTTTGTCATTTCCTAAAATTAAATAACTATAATCTCTCTCTAGTAGTTCACTAAATTATAATAGCTTCTTTCTGATTTCCTAAACTTACAATACTAACCTGGGGGTGGTTTGAAGTCTACTTTTTAGTTTTCATTTTCTTTTTCATGTCATCCTAATATAATATAAGAAAAAAAATTGAAAAAATGACACTGTATAGCTACTGTAAAAATAATAGTCAGAAAAATGTATAAAATTTATATATTTTTTGTATATATATATACATTCTATATGTTATATACAAAAATTATACAAATTTTATACACTTTTCGGCTACTAGATATAAATAATTTTTGACACGGACTAAATGTGATAATACCCCTAAGAAATTTCTATTTATCATATGTAAAAGCTCTTTAAGGACAATCGATTTTCACACCTCAAAATCGTTTTGTTTATTATTCTCGTATTATTTTCTAACATTTTGCTAGATAATTCTGGAGCACGGACAAAGTATTAGAGCATGATCAAGCTTATTCTGATTTAGAAAGGCATTAATCACTGAGGGACACTACTTGTTATTTATTTCAAAAAAACAAAAGGTCTCACATGTAATATTTGAAGGGCAGCTTGCACATAAATATGTTTTGACTAAATCGTTTCTTTTACTACGTAAAGGGAGCAATAATATTTTAAAGAAGAGTTCAGACAGAAAGATAATGATGTTGATTTTGCTTTTATATATATATATATATATATATATATATATATATATAGATCTTGACTGCCTTCTTGAATTATTGGGTTGGTGGACGAGATAGTAATAATCTCAAGAATTAAGAAAATAACTAGTGATGGTACAATATAAAATCTGGGGAACACTCCTACTCCACCCAAAAATGATTACTTATCGATTTGTTAAATTACTGAATCAATTAATTATTTGTAGGTCATTAGTATGAGCATGAGACTAGACTACTTGTGATTAAGCTAGGTCTAAAACAAAACTTAATACCGCTAGTTTTCCTAGTTGGACTGTAGAAAATATTACTACTAAATGCAATAATTACTAGTGCAATATATGACTTTTCTATCCGGTCCATTTGACGTTCGAATTCTGGCCAACGAGTTTCACTAATTCTTTTTGGTACATATAAAATAATTAAAATCTAAAATGTTTCATATATTACACTGCTTAAATATGTCACAAGAAAGAACTCTATTTTCTTGACCGCATCTTTCCATATACTAGTAAATTTGCTTCGTGCCTATAACCTAAAGCTGTCTAATGGGTCTACCGGTCCGGTTCGGGTCGGATTTTTTTCGACCCGTCCGGATTCTGGTCCGGTCCGGGCCGGGTCGAACAGTAACGGGTTGCTAAGGGGCCGGGTTGGTTCGGGTTACAATTGAACCATACGGGTTACGGGTTAAAAGAGGCCGGGCCGGGTTTAGTATATTTTCAACTTTTTTTTAAATTAAGTATAACTATTAAGTTATACTTATGTTAATACTTTGTAATCATTGAATGAAATCATAAATACAAGTAAGATGGGAAAAATTTGCACTTATTGCAAGTGCTACTTTATTTCTCAATTTCAAATTAATAAGTAGAAAATAAAATGTTTACATTTTTTCTAACAAGTAAACTAGTGAAGTAGTAATTTCAAATGTTTTGCATCGCCTTAGCAAGTTCATCATAATCAATATGAACTGATTGACCTTCTTCTGGGGAGTTAAATTCCGATGGGTTTCCATGGGTTAATATATCTCCAATTTCTTCGTCTTCTGGGCTATCAACATCTTCTTTTCCTTGATTTCTTCGTTCCGATCTAATCCAATCTCTTAAACATACTAAAACTTCCAAAGCATTGCTTCCCAATGAGTGGCGGGTGTCTCCAAGTTGTTGTCTTGCTTGGCTAAATGCACTCTCCGATGCAACGGTAGAAATTGGCACATTCAGCACGTCACGAGCCATAGCGAAAAGAACAGGAAATTGCTTTGCATTTTCATGCCACCATCCCAACGGTGAAAAGTCCTTTGTGCGAGGCTCCTTTTGCTTCTGCAAGTAGAATTGAAGCTCATCAATATTCCTGCTACCGGTTTGAGTGTTAGAAAATGTAGAAAAAATATTAAAATATCAAGGCCTTCATCATCCACATTAGAAGAACTGCTACGTTGCATAGCGGGATTAACATTGTCAGAAGCACGAGCAGTATTATCACATTCATTTGCATAATAATTATATAGTTGTTGCAAATATTCATTTAGTTTGTTCATGGAATCATATAAATTTGGGGTTTCAGATTCTCCAATCTCCATATAAGTATATAAAGCATTCATTAATTGGTGACAATCAGACATTTTAATAGAAGGATTTAAAACTGCACCAATTAAGTAAACTGGAGGAATTGGAAAGAAATAATTTTTTGAATTTCGCTTGCATACTTACAATAACATTGGTATATTTTTCTTTCTTCTTAAATTCATATAGTAGCAAAGAAATTTCAGCTATATGTACTAAAGCCGTAGTAACAGTTGGGTAATATGCGCCAGAAAACACAACAGTAGCAGTATAAAATTTATGTAAAAATTTAACAACATCATTAATGACATCCCAAGTATCACTTGTTAACATACGCCTAGGATCAGTACAATGTGCATTAGCAACTTCAGTAATAGGAAATCTATATTTGTAGCAACATTTCAAAAGTATATATGTATAATTCCATCTAGTAACAACTTCGTCTGGCATGAATCTAGGTGTAAGGTTATACTGCATACACTTTGTTTTAAATTCTTTTATTCTAGATTGTCTATTATTTCCCTGAATAACACCAACTGCTCTTCTAAAGTGAGTAGTCTCAACTGAAAATAAATCAAGGCCACTTTTAACAATTAAATTATAAACATGACATGCACACCTAGCATGAAAAATATCGTCAAGAGGTGGTTGCAAATGCAATTTTAAAATTGAAACTGCAGCATTATTGTTTGAAGTATTATCAAAAGACATACACAAAACTTTTTGGTTTAGATTATAAAATTTAACAACATCAATAATTGTACTACTTATAAAGGTAGCAGTATGACTCTGATCTTCATCATATTTAAAAGCGATAATACGTTTTTGCATACAAGTATTATCATCTATCCAATGGCATGTAATTGTCAAATAATCATTTCCATTAACAGCATGACCAATATCAGAAGTTAGACATACTCTAGAAGGAAGGTGACTAAACAAATAACGTATGTATGTTTGATATTGTCCATGAAGTCTAAAGATATATGCTCTACAAGTACTTCTAGGGATACCTTTAAATAAAGGATTGTAAATCCTTTGAATATACGTAATAAGATACGATGAAGAAGCAAAAGAAAAAGGTAAACAACCCAAAGTAATCATTTTTGCTAGTTCCTCCCGATCCCTCATTTTATTATATTTTAATAGACATCCAGTAGTAGGGTTAAGAGTTGTTTGACTTCCATCCCCATTAACTCCCCATTCTATAGGATGGATACCCGACATATGTCTAGTAAGTGTCCCAGTCCCCCCTAAATTACCTCCGGTCAAATGTTTAAAAGTTTCATTACATAGTTTTCACTTAACTCTATCAGTACCTTCTATTATTTCAAAAAATTTCCAAACCGGACTTCTTTTTTTACGAGTAGAAGTTGGAGCAACTGGTGGTCTTCTACCCCTTGTAGCACTAGTAACTCCAACTCCAATACTACCAATATTTCCACTACTAGGTGTAGGTGGTATCTCATCTTCTATTCCAATTTCATTATCTTCTATTCCGTAATCTTCTTGTAATTGTTCATAATCAATCTCTACATCTTGCAAATTAGGCGATGATTCAGAAACATGTGTTACTGGGTCATTACTATTACTACCAGAAGCTACAGGACTACCTCTTTTTTTACTTCTACCCCTACCAGTAACTTTTCTACACGCTCTTTTAGCAACATTAAACATATTGTAAAAATTAAAATATAATCAAATATGCAATTAAAATGTTAAATATGAGAAAGAGTTGGAGGGAGTGCACCGAATTTGACAATAAATTGAGCACTTGATTACACAAATCCGGTGTTACCACGAACAAACTTCAAGCAAGTATTTCAATTTTGAACTTCAAGCTTCAAATTTCGAATGGCAAATTGCGATAAATTAAATTCGGGAAAAGAGTAACAAATGAAATATGTAATCTTGCAAATTGAAGGGAAGAGATAGATTGATAATTTGAGAATTGAGATTGAGATAAGATTTTTGAGTGAAGAAATGAAGAAGAGATGAGTGGTATTTTGTAGATTTTAAGAAGGGTTAATATTGTAATTTAATAAATACAAAAAAAATTGAAAAATTGCCATTTTTGCAAGAAATCCGTTGGCCAACGGATCTGTAGCCGTTGCCAACGGAAATGTGGGCCCCATTTTAAAAAAATTCTATATTTAAAAAAAAAAAGTTACTGTTGAACCGGGCCGGTCCGGTCCGGGCTGTACCGGTTCACGGTACTGTTCACGTACCAGGCCGGTCCGGTCCGGTCCGGTTCCGAATAAAAAAAATTATTAACGGACCAACCCCCTACCCCCTATCAACCCAGCCCGGCCCCCCTACCGGTCCGATCCGGTCCGAGTTGTACCGGTCCGGTCCAGACCGGTCCCGGGTCAACCTGGCCCGGTTGACGGGTATACTATAACCTTTATTTGCCCAAATAATATGCACACTTGTTTTTATCTCTCCAGATGTCGATCGTATTCGACTTGTTGACTTTCAAGTGTCTGCAAATACGGGCTTATTTATTTATTCTAATTATTAAAATTCAGTTATGCTTTTAAAAAAGTCTCATTATATACATGGTGACTTAATTTCACTTAATTACAACTAGGGGCGTACATAGGTCGGGGTGGTTCGGATTTTAATATTATCAAACCAAACCAATTGTGTCGGATTATTAAATATAAAGACCAAACTAAACCAATAAAACTTGAGTTTTCAATCTCGGGTTTTCTCGGGTTTTCAGGTTATTCTGATTTTTTCGGATTTTATTCTGGTAAAATCTTTGTAGAACAATACATATAATGTATGCTCAAAATATTTCTTTAATCCTAGTAAGATACAACTATATAAAATATTTTTCAAGAAAATAATGCAAAATATGAGATGTATCATGGTATTATCCTAAAATATTCAACAATAAAAATAATAAAATTATGTAATATAAATATTACTAATTAAAAATCATACTAAAAATAAACATAATCTAGAAGTACTAAGTCGTGCTAAAATAAATAAACTAATAAAGGAGTATTAATTAAACGATTAAATGCTAAAGAAAAATAAAAATAGGTTATGTTGATACCCAATTTTTCTCTATATATATTTGCATCCAAAATACCTTTAAAATAGTATATGTATGCGTATATAAGCATGACTAGAAATTTTGGTATTTTTCTTTAATTTTTAAAATTTTTAAAAAATGAATTAATTGCTTATTTTTGATAGTACAAAGCCAAAATTATTTTTAAATTATTATTTTTAGTAAACTTCACTCTCATATCTGCAACAAAATATAATTTATGTAACTTTTCTCATTTTTTATAAATTTATTTGGAATTTGTAAAAATAATTGCATGAAATTGCAATTATGACCTATTTTGCAATTAACTATGTTTTATGGCTACAAAATTATTTTTTATATTTTTAAATTGATATTTATATTTTATTAATTAGTTCTATATTTTTAATTTTGCTTTTTAAATTATTAAGCTATTTTATAAAATCAATTATGAGAAATTGGCTATTTAAAAGTTGGCCAGATTTTATTTAAAATATAGCCCAAATTGTACCCCTATTTTAGCCCAATTTTGAATCCAAATCAAAGAACCCATACCCGTTGATTTTACCCGACCCACCTTTGGTTTAATCTGAGTCTTTGATCAAATGAGATCAACGACCCAGATCTCATTTTCTTAATTAAATCCAAACGACACCCCTCCCAAACCCTCATTCACACAGACGGTCTCTCTCTCTCTCTCTCTAACAAACGCTCTCCCTTCTCTCTAGAACCTTCTGGTTCATTCTTCTCCAATGAAGCTTGTCGTCTCTCCGGCCATACTTCCCCCTCACTTCTCTCGATCTCTAGTCACCATGAAACCCTTACTTCATTGTTTCTCTCTAAAGTTTGAGGCCCAGAAGTTTCGGCCATAAAAGACGGTCGTTGAAGGTTTTCCTGGGTCTGTTGTCGGCCTTTCTCCGGTGGGTTTTTTTTTCTGATGATGCCTTATATGGCATTACTAATGAGTTTCACGGCCAGGTTTCTCATTTCCCTAATTTATTTTGCAAACCCTAATTTTTTGCCTAAATCTCTGTAGTTTCTGCCTTTTCGAGTCATTTTCGGCTTAATTTTTGTATTCTACACTACTTATTACTCCATATCTTTAACTAATTCAAGTTTTCAAACATTCTTCTTCCTCTTTTCAAAAGTAGGGTTTCTGACCCTTTTTAATCATTATACTTCTGTTTCTTTTGGGTATTATGTGATTACTCCCATGCTATGTGCTTGAAACCTTTTGTTTTCTGAGTTCCATGCCTTAAATCTCTTCTAGGGTTCCGACCCCCTACTGTTTTATGCAATTTCTTGCTTCGGGTTCTTGCTTTTGTGATTTGTTGTGCTTAAAAAAATTCGAATGCCTTTCTTTACTGAATATTCTGTTAATCCCGAGCATCTTTTTGAATCCCTAATTTGTAGGTGTTCTTACAATGATTTTTCAAATTGTTTCCTTACTTATGAGATTGCTCTCTATGTTTGGGACTGGTTCTCTCTTATTTTTGTCTTGCCCGTGATTCTTTGATTGATTTTCATGGTTAATTTATATGGTTACCATAACTGTGGACTTAAGTATATTTTTGGCTATCCCGCGTATATTTTCCTTGCTTGAAGCATTGTGTATCCAGACTCAATTACATGTAGCATGCTTACTACTTTTGTTATGGTATAATAAGTCATCTAACTTATTCTTTCCTTACTTGGTAGCGTATACTCCTATTCGAATCATGAGTCCCTGATTTAGTTGAATTAGGACCAGTGATTGATTTAATTTGGTACTATTTCTATAATTACATACTTCTTACCCTATTCTCTACTATTTTTTCGAAAACTATAAGTACTGCTCTTCCTTCTCACTTAACACACACCAACACATTACAATCTCTCTGAACTCTCTTCAAAAAGCACTCGGTGCTCTCTCTTTCTCTATTGTTTCTATTCAAACTCTCTCATGTTTCTATCATCTGAAAGCCAGGATTGAGTAATCTTGGTTGTTTATTTCTACTAATGGGGTTCTACTGCATTGTTTACTTGGGTTTTCCTGCTGCTTGCTTCTCTGCACATTGTTGCTCTCACTCTCTGCACACTCTGCTCTCCTTTGTGCACTATTGCTCATTGCTATAGTTTCTACTATCTGCAATTGGTATGTCACCTCTTTAAAATACAGTCTCCAAAACAACATGCTTCTATCAGTTCTGCACTTCCTCCTGTTTCTTGTGTGTTTTTTTACATATGTTTCTATTGTTCTTATTGCCATTAGCATATACTTATTAGTTTGACTTAGCATGTTCACTACCCCCTTCCCTCTCTCAATGTATGTTCTTTTATTCCTATGCACTACTAGCATGTATTCAGGCCTGCTTGGTTACTTAACAGTCCTGAAACCTTTTCCTAGGGATGATTATGTTTGGAGTTTGGTTCAATAAGAACTGGACTCCTTGTATGTATCCATGTTTGATTGTTTTTTTTCTTTGATGTGTTGTACATGTGAATGGTTTCCTTGCTTATTTGTTCCCTTCCCCTTTGCCCCTGCTTGTGTGATTCTCTTGTTTTGAAACTGGTCAGTCCAAATGAATTTCAAAAGATTTTTTTTAACTCTTGTTGTTGGTTTCCTCTCAAACTATCTCTCAATCGTTTCAGCTCTTTCAACTCTATCACAATCTCACTACTCTTAAAACTTAGGTTCTGCCCCCTTTGTGTAAGCATTGCCTTGGGAACCTTGAGCACCCATTGAACTTTGATGCACGAGGCTGGCACTTCCACACTTGCACTTGTCAATAGTGATACATACATTCTGGGTGCTTGGTATTGGCCAGGGGTTTAAACAAACCCTTAGGGAACTTTGCGGCACCCAAACCTTGGTAAAGGCTGTGAAACTCGAAAGAAGTGAGGTTTGTCATGACCCGGATTGTTCTCACCATCGGGAGTCGTGATGGAGCCTACTGTCGGAGCTAGGCAACCCAACTTTTAGGGCTTAGGGCTTTTGCTTTCAATTATTGAATACTTCGCTAATTTGGTAAAACTGGTTAACAAACGCCTTTTAAAACTGGAATTTAATAAGCATGTCCACCTTATTTTATGGTTTAAATAACGCCTAGGCAAGCCTTAGGCCGAATAAAAATGGATTGATCGCCTTAAGTCGTGTTTAAATTATTTCACCTCTGTCCGAATTCATTTGTCTCTGAAGCCTCCGAATTTTTATACAAAAACCTCTGCCTATTTTTTATCGACTGGACAAATACTTTTACTGAATTACTTTTCTTTCCCCAGACCATAACTGGACTACTATTTTCCTAAAGAACCATCTGAGTACTATATACTCTTTAATTTTGCAGACTGTAGTTCTACGTTAATATGTTTTATTGCTTTTCTTTACACTTCTGCAGTCTTAAAAATATTATCATTCTTATTCTGCTACTCCTACTGTCTGAAAACAGTCTTTACCATATGTTCCACGAGTGTTTTCAAATTCCTAAAACTGCTACTGTCTTTTCTGAACGTTTTTACGACTCCTTTTTGCAAATTCTCTAGCTTCCGTCTTCAAACATATGCTCCAGCTTTAAGAAATTCCCCTTCCTTAGACCTTAAATGTGTTTGAGACGTGCTAAATACGTGTTTATTCATGGAGGAATATTTGAGCCTTTACATGCCTTACATGATTCTATTATATGTAGTCCTATTTGTTTTTATGTGTTGCCTAGCATTTTAACCTTTAAAATTAAGGGTTCAACCTAGTTCGTACCTATTAGGAATAGAGATCCTAAATTCCCTCTAGGATCTATAGGATGGGACGGGTAATAGCACGCAATAAGCATCCGTAACCAATGCACACGCTTAAATAACCTCTTTGGGATGGGAAAGGTAGAATATGGAGATGATGACGATGCGATAATATCATAAAGCGACCCCTCTTTGGGAATATGTGCGGGATATTATATCGAATGATCCATATTATAGTTAAACCTAGGACCCCCTTTACCTTTACTTTTTCTGAGTGTTTTTCTCCAAGAATTTCCTTTTTACTTATACAACTCTTCTTTCAAAATTGCCCATTAGTTTTTTTATTCTTTATATGCACATTTGCCTGTCTATTTATATGCTCCTTAAAGTCACAAATATGCAAGGTCAGGAACCACACTAATTGAGCGGTGCCTAACACCTCCCCTCGAGATAATTTCAACTCTTACCCGAACACTGATTTTTATTCAAAATCTTCTTTTTCTTAAAAGTGTCCTAATGCACTATAATCATTAGGTGACGACTCTTCAAACTCCGTAACTCAATTCCCAAAAGGGAATAAGAGTTGTTCTGCCCATAATGTCGTAAACCCAATTTCGCCTCTTTTAGGGGGGGGAGGGGGCGTCGACAGCGTGGCGGCTCTGCTGGGTATTTTCTTTAAGGCTCTTACCATTACTTGCTTTTGTGACTTTAGTTGTTTACTTTAATCGCATTTTTTCCTGTCTTGATTATTCCATCACAATTACTAACTTGACTCTTCATGTTTTCTCTTTCCTTTAACTGCTTTCTTTACCGCTTCATTATTTCATTAATGTCCGTAATTTCGAGCAATCATTGTAATCATTTATCTTATGAACGTGAAAATACATGCAATATGTTTCCTTATTGTAATTGCATCTCTCACCATCATATTCCACTCATGCCAAAACAAATCCTATAGCAGCGCTTACAATGAGTGGTTGCGCCCTTCCAATATTATAAACCCCCTAAATGTGGCAAAAACATATTTACGATAAAACCAGTCTATCAACGGTGTAGTCGACGATTTTTCGCCTTTCCCTCTTGAGTTGTCCGCTCAAGGGTAACTTGTCTAGAACTTCAAAAAAAATAAAAACCTTACTTATTGAACTGTTCATGCATCATGGTCAACCCTAGTTGAGTCAGTTATGTTGTCTGCATATTGACTCATTAAGATAGCCCAAACCAAAGTCCATTGGGTTTCCTGAAACCCAAACGGACACCTTCACGTTATGTGCATTTATTTGGAGAACTGAATGCTTTTTGCTAATTATTGATTTAAATAGTCGAGTCTGATGGGGTTAAGGGCCTAACACTTTGTTTTGTAGAAATGAGGCACGAGGTCCCCAGATTCGGTATGGTAAACAACATCCACCCAAGGTTGCTAAGATGGTGGGATGATCTTCATAGCAGTGATCGAACCCTCGTCCGTAAGCACTCATGGAATTTGCCTTCGCTTTTCGAAATCCAACCCAACAACAATATCATTAAGGCTGCCACTTTGTTTTGGGATGGTGATCTATCAGTTTTCCATTTCGGGGATTTGGAAATGACCCCTTTGCTAGAAAAAATAGGGGGCCTAGCTGGCATCCCTTGGTAAATGCAGGTTTACTCATGCTGGAGAATCGCAAAAGTAGAGGTTTCCTTAAAATGATGGGACTCAAGAAAAATCCCAACCTTTCTTGCTTGAAGGACTCTTACATACCATTCGACTTCCTATACGACAAATATGGCCACAGTAAGTCCTATCGCACCTACGTGGATGAATTCGCCCTCACCTCTTTGGGAACATACATATAAGGGTGTTTGTATTCATGTTTTGCTTCTTGGGCATAGTAAATTTCCCTATGAAGAAGGCTAGGATCCACACCAGACTAGCCATGGTTACTAAGACATTAATAGAAGGAACCGACGGGCAGTCATTCAGCATAGTACCTATGATCCTTGCTGAAATCTATCAAGCCTTGAGAAAGTGCCAACAAGGGGATCCACATTTCGAGGGTTGTAACTTACGACTTCAACTATGGATCCTACAACACCTTCAGAAAGGCGACTAGAGACAGAAAATCATACGCCGAGATTGGGATAACCATATCACTTTTCATCATCCAAAGCAAATGAAATTCATGCCCAATATGTTCGCTTAGCCAGAGGACGCCAGTAGATGGGTAGAGTCATTCGAAAATATAAAAGAAGAGCAAATTTAGTGGATGTTCGAGTGGTTCCCGATAGGGGAGTTCATTGTCCGTTCTCGAGATGCACCGTTCCTCACACTCATTGTCCTGAGGGGAAATCATCCTTGTGTCCCCCTCCGAGGGATGAGGCAAGCCAGAAGGAAACAGATCATACCCACGATAGAAAAAATGAGTCACTTCAGGGCTGACTTTCAAAATGACGATAGCCTGCATAGGTGTCACTCAGCATATGTGGCGCTGCAAGCTCGTTCTAGGGAAGTATTCCATTGAACCAGACAGGTATCATGCCGGGTGTGTGGCGCACTACACAGGTTGGTTAGAAGATGATCACATTAGTTTGGGTCGTCTGGGGTTTGTCCATGGTCACAGAATTATTGATGAGAAAGCTGAGGCGCAAGTCAAATACAATCAACTGTGCAAAAGGATGAGAGAATGTGACAACGACCATCGGGAAATACAAAAAGCCCACGAGAAGATGTTCAACAAGTGGAAGGATATGGCTGTCAACGCCAACAACAGTTTGGGGTATCTGGAGCAAGGTTTGGTGGAGTTGGAAGGAAAGTTCTTGCAAAAGATCGAAGACGAAGAATGTTGAGGGAAGTGCAGGCGGACATTTGTCTCCAGCCTACCTATAGTTAGGGATGCGCGAGTTGATGCAGCTATACGAGGGAGGTAAGAATATCGAATTTGGGGAAGATCCTTCTGGGACCAAGTAGTTAGGAGTCTTTTCTTTTGCTTTAATGATGTAATAAGGCCAGTGGCCATTAGTGATATTTTATTTAGTGTCGCTTTGGGATTCGTCTTATTTTTATCAATAAAATGAGGCATTTAGCATTATAAGTTCTCCAAATTTTATTTTTCTCTAGGAATACCTCGGGCACAACGAGGCACCCAAATTAAAAAGTGATTTATATTCCCGCAGAATGTGTTTAAATATTGCAACATTATTTATCAGAACTGGCACCATCAGTATACTCCACAAGATCAAAGGGTCTCCACCTCCTCCTCCTCCGAGTCCTCCTAGAAATAAGAACTAGAACCGAATGGGAGCTACCAATGCTAGAAAGGAAGTCGGAGAGTATTCAATCACCAAAGAAATTACCGATCATCTTGAGCAAACTTTGCTGAGATTTCGGGAAGAGTTGGAACAAGTCCGAAACTTGGAAAGTCTGTCGATCACTCTTGCTGCTAGTGATGCCAATAAATCACCACTGCCACCACCAGCTCAGCCTACTCAAACCAAGTCCGCAACACATGCAACAATGCTCCACTGCTTATCCCGGAGCCCCAAAACACCACAGATAACCAGAACACTCATGTCTTTTTGGATGTTGTACCACATTACGATCAGCCAATCACCAATGTAGCCGAGTCGGACGACAAAAGCTCTCTCATTTAGAATTTGGCCGGTGAGATTAAGAAGTTGACTAGCCGGGTTCAAGGTTTTGATGGTAACAAAGGTGTCTAAGGATTGTATTACGAAGATCCCTGTGGTCAGCCAGATGATGAGCTCCCGGAGGGGTATAAACCTCTCAAGTTTGAATTGTTCGACGGTACCAGGGATCCCAGGGTTCACTTGAGGATGTATTATGACAAGCTACTAGGAGTCGGTAGGGACGAGAAGATCTGTATGAAGCTATTCATGAGAATCTTGAAGGGTGATGCCTTATCCTAGTGTATTAGCCAGGATCCGAAGAAATGGATAAGTTGGGTAAGCATGTCGTCTGATTCATGGATCGATTTAGGTTCAGCAATTAGAATGCACCTGATGTGTTCTATATTCAGAATCTCAAATAGAAGCCCACAGAGACCTTTTGCGAGTATGCTACTCTTTTGAGGTCGGAAGCTGTTAAGGTCAGACCGGTCTTGGAGGAAGAACAAATGAACAGATTCTTTTTCCGTGCTCAAGATCCGAAGTACTACAAAATATTGATGCTAATTGAGGGTCAAACGTTCTCCGATATCATCAAATTGGGAGAAAGGATTGAAGAATGGATCAAGAATGGTATGGTCACTAACCTAGAGGAATTGAAAGCCACCAACAAGGCTCTACAGTCTAGTGGCTCGACAAAGAAGAAGGATGTAAATTCCGAAATGGCTGCGCAAAGAAACAACTCACACATGAAGTACCAAACCTATCCCTCAGCTCCACTCACGTATCAGCCTACCCTAAATTACCAAGCACCATCACCCACTTACCAAATTCCACCACCTGCTTACCAATCACCTCCACCACCCACATATAAACCCACTTCACCCAGATAATCCCAACCTGCACCCTATACCAAACATATAACTCCCAACCTTCTCACTACCCATCACCGCCTACTCGTCAAAATTTCCCTCGACCTAGACCAAACTATGACCGCAAACCTCCTAGACAATACACCGCCATAGTTGAGCCGATTGACCAATTATATGAGAAACTCAAAAGCAGCAGGTTATGTAACCCCTATTCTAGCCGTAACTCCAGAAAAACCTTCCCAATGGATCAATCCAAACAACGCTTGTGCATACCATTCCGGGATGAAGGACCATACCATCGATGAGTGTCGCTCGTTAAAAGACAAGATTCAGAATATGATTGTCAACAATATTATAATAGCGAAGGGGACAGCTCGTAATGTCCTTAAAAACCCTCTGCCTGACCACAAGGGCGGAGGCATCCACATGATTGAGATCGAAGATGATTGGGACCCCAAGGGGTCAATCGATTTGATAGCTGAAGGAGATGAGCCCAAGAAGCTGATGGGTACTCTTAATCCCATTGTCGTCCAGATTGAGCCCTTTGAGGGCGATGTGGTAAATGCATACATGCCACTCGAGTTTGAAGTACCTTCTACAAAGGAAAACCAATTGAGGTTGAATTCGGATTTCCAAAACCGCCTACTCCGTTTGAAGTTGATATGTTGCCTCCTAAGGCGCCTATTCCAGTCTCTATGACAGATGTTACCCCGTTCCAAACGAATGTTATATCTTGGGATTACACCCCTGAGGCTAGAAGGAAAGAAAAGACGCGTACTGGAGAAGCAACTACCGCACAAGGAATGACTAGGACAGGCAGGGTATACACCCCGGAACATTTGGCTGACTCTAGCAAGCAGGCTTCCGGGCGAGCTGTTGAAACTGGACCCGATGACCTCTGGAGAAAGGTACATGCCAAAGAGTACTCGGTCATTGAGCAGCTAAACAAGACACCAGTGCAGATTTCTATTCTGGCCTTCATACAAAGCTCTGAGGCACACAAAAACGACTTGATGAAAATACTAAGTGAAGCTTATGTTCCCAGCAACATAGCAGGAGGCGAAATGGCGAACATGGTGGAATAGATGCTGGCAAGCCATAAGATCACCTTTCACGAAGATGAATTACCACCGGAAGGGCTAGGTCACAACAAAGCATTGCACATCACTGCGCAATGCGGGGATCACTTTATCACTAGGATTCTAGTCGACGGGGGATTCTGGTCACTCTCAAGACATTAGGCAAGGGATTGCACGAGATCAAAGATGGGGCTATCAGTGCCAAGGCTTTTGACGGATCTCAGAGGTCCACCATTGGGGAAATTAGCTTATGCCTGCAGATGGGAACCACCTGGTTCGACGTCGAGTTCCAAGTCATTAACGTACCATCATCCTAAAAGTTATATCTAGGACAACCCTGGATCCGTGCCGCTGGTGCCGTGGCGTCAACATTGCATCAAGCTGTGAAATTTGTGTGGAATCATCAAGAAGTAATCATTCATGGAGACAGTAGCAACCCCATATACAGTCACCAGGCTATCCCGATGATCGGAGGAAGAAGGAGAATAAGTGGAGAAACAAACCATCACATCGACAAGGACAACTGGTGGGATAGAAAAATCGAGAGCATTCTAAATTGGAGCGGATATGAGCCCGGAAAGAGGCTTGGCAAGAATCTCCAAGGTACCACCAAGCCCACCTAGTTGAAGAAGCATGTGACCACATTTGGCCTGGGTTATGAATACCCTTGGGAGGAGTTCCAGCACTGGTCTCTGCCATGGCGCAGTCCTTACTACCCACTAGAGCACCCTCTACCCCATTTGGAGAAGACCTTTCAGCCCGCTGATATTATATCAAAGGAAGATGAGACGCTAGCAGCCATGAAGAACATGTTTCTGGATGATGATATGGATTGCTGTGTTACTTTCGAGGAGGAAGGGCCTTCCATTCAAGTTGTGAACCGGGGAGAGCACCTCACCAATTGGTCAATCAGGACCACTAGTGCCCGTAGAGCCTCGGGCTAGCAAGGCTAAACGACACATGCACCGCACTTAATTTTTAGTTGTTTTTTACTTTTCAGCATTGTCTTTACTTTTGAAAAGAGCTCCGATGTTTTAGATAATTATGAATTTAATCAAAATCATTTCCCATGTTTATCCTTATACTTCTCTCTCATTTATTTTCTCTACAATTTACTTTATTTTACACAACATTACTATTACGTATCTTGATGATGAACCAACGACTGTAACGTGCAACGAGACAATGCGACAAACAGACATTGATTCAGAAGAGGACGAAATACTAGAAGAGGTTGTTAGAGAAGTCGAAGATTTTGTGAACAGACCTAAGTCTAACTTAGACGAAACTAAAGTAATTAATTTGGGAGACGTAGAAAATGTCAAGGAAACACGAATCAGTGTACACTTGTCATTGTCAGAAAAGGAAGAATACACAACGTTTTTGAAAGAATATGAGGATATATTCGCCTGGTCGTATGATGATATGATTGGCCTCGGCGCCTCCATCGTGGCTCACAAATTTCCGACGGATCCGACATGCCACCGATGTCAAGTACTCACAGATATGATAAAGGTGACTCCAAACGAGCTTACTGCGACAAGCTCACCATGGCCATTTGCCACTTGGGGTTTGGATGTCATTGGACCAATTGAACCGACCTCGTCAAATGGGCATAGGTTCGTATTAGTGGCAATTGATTACTTTACCAAATGGGTTGAAGTAGCATCATATAGGGCAGTCACCAAGAAAGTAGGTTTAGATTTCGTTCGATATCGTATGGTTTGTCGATTCAAGGTTTCAGAATCAATCATCACTGACAGCGGCTCTAACCTCAATAGCGACCTGAAGAAAGAAATGTGTGAAACATTCAAGATCAGACATAAAAACATTACGGCATACAGACCTCAGATGAATGGAGCTGTAGAAGCAACCAATAAGAATAGCAAGAAGATACTAACGAAAATGATTGAAAAGCACAAGAAGTGGAATGAGAAATTGTCGTTCGCTTTATTTGGTTACCGTACCGCGGTGCACACATCAGCCGGGGCCACTCCTTACATGCTGGTTTATGGTACAGAGGCGGTCATTCCCACTGAGGTAGAAATTCCATCCTTAAGGGTCCTACAAGAAGTAGAATTAGATGATGTGGAATTGATCAAAAGTCGCTACGAGCAATTGGCCCTCATCGACGGGAAGAGAATGAATGCTGTCTATCACGATCAATTATTTCAGAACAGAATGTCTAGAGCCTTCAACAAGAAAGTTAGACCAAGGAAGTTTACACTAGGGCAGCTGGTGTTGAAGGAAATATTCCCACATCAAGATGAAGCCAAAGTGAAATTCTCTCCCAACTGGCAGGGTCCATACATGGTTCATCGGGTTCTAACTCGAGGAGCCCTTATTCTCGCAGAAATGGACGGAGAAATTTGGTCGAAGCCTATCAACTCAGACGTAGTGAAGAGATACTACATTTGATCATTATACTTTTCTTTATGATGTAATTTGAACTACGCCTGACCTGATTCCCATTTAAGAGGGGATACGTAGGAAGCCCTATGGGTTCGGTCACGTCATAATAAAAATTCCATTTTCCCCACTATTGGAACTAGGGCAGAATTTTTAGGAGGACCCTCAAAATTCCAAAGTCAATCTCTCAGTCTCTTCATCAGTGACGACCCAGTAAATTGGGGCAAAATTATGAGGAGGGCCCTCAAATTTCTGGGATTGTTCAGTATTCAGTCATCCAGCACAGCCATCAACAGCATCAACCCATTAAACTGAGGCAGAATTTTGAGGAGGACCCTCAAAATTCCGAAGCAAGCAAGGTCGTCATCTCTTGAACCATGTTGCATTTTATTGGTTCATCCAAAATAAAAGCATTAATATATATATATATATATATATATATATATATATATATATATATATATATATATATATATATATATCTGCACTCCCCAGCAGTCTTAATCTCGCAAAGCGTCTATCAGCTAAGAAAACCTACTACTATTCGCTCTTTTACATTCTTGCATTGCATAAGGCTATTATCTGCCTTTCGAGACTAAGCTCTGTCTCCATCTGCATTTTTGAATAAGGCTAATTTCTGCCTTTCGAGGTTAAGCTCTACCTCCACATTGCATAAGGCTATTATCTGCCTTTCGAGACTAAGCTCTATCTCCATCTGCATTTTTTCAGAAGGCTAATTTCTGCCTTTTGAGGTTAAGCTCTACCTCCACATCGCATAAGGCTATTATCTGCTTTTCGAGACTAAGCTCTATCTCCATCTGCATTCAGCATAAGGCTACTTTCTGCCTTCCAAGGTTAAGCTCTGCCTCCATATTGCATAAGGCTCCTATCCGCCTTTTGAAACTAAGCTGTGTCTCCATTTGCATTTTGCATAAGGCTAATCTCTGCCTTCCGAGGTTAAGCTCTACCCCCATATTGCATAAGACTCTTATCTGCCTTTTGAGACTAAGCATTGTCTCCACCCTGCATGGCTGAAATATTGCCACTTTATTCTTCGACTGGCTGAACATCACCACCTGCATTTGAAATTCTCATCTGGCTGAAATATCGCCATTCATTTTAATTTCTGGCTCGGGATAAAAGATCGCCACCCTTTGCATTCATTTGGCTGAAAGATTGCCACCTTCTCATGGGTTGAAAGATCGCCAACTCGTTCAAAGGCATCATAGTTCGAAGTCACCATTTGCATTGCTCAACAACATCATTCCATGGCCCGCAAACTGTTAATTTTATGCTCTTCATGGCCTAGGACATCATATTCTGAGGATATCATCCTAACCGTCTAAGGACAAACATTCATGGTCCAATGGGAATTTGCATCACATTTAAATTATCCAATATGTATGCACATTGCCCATTCGTAGGTGTTTTGGTTAGTTCACGGCCATCCCAGCATGAGCGATCCCGCTCCTACTCTCCGCAGCCAGTCCTTAACCCCTTTCAAATCTAACCATCGCGTCCGTTATTTCGAATTTCCATCGGTATATTCCACCAATTTTTCCCGAACTACATATGGCGTGGTTCCTGTAAAACCAGGGATATATAGGTAGCTCAGAAACCAGGGCGTGGCCAAAATCCTTTTACAATCGCCAATTCCGGTCAAAATTGGACATCTTATCTTTACCTGACAACGCTTTCATCCTCCTCGAGTAAAGAGGGGCAGCTGTAGATACCCAATTTTCCCTATGTATTTTTGCCAAAATACCTTCAAAATAGTATATATCAGCATGCCTAAAAATTTTGGTATTTTTTTAAAAATTTTTAGGATTTTTAAAAATCAATTTACTGCTTATTTTTTAAAGTACAAAGGTCAAAATTTTTTCCAAATTATAATTTTTAGTGAATAATGTATTTCACTCTCATATCTGCACTAAAATATAATTTATGTAATTTTTGCGCATTTTTTATAAATTTATTTGGAATTATTAAAGATAATTGCATGAAATTACAATTATGGCATATATTGCAATTAACTATGTTTTATAATTATTTTTTATATTTTTAGATTGATATTTATATGTTATTAGTTAGTTCTATGTTTTTAATTTTTCTTTTTAAATTATTTATCTATTTTATAAAATAAATTGGGAAAAATTAGCTATTTAAAAGTTGGCCAGATTTCATTTAAAATATAGCCCAAAGTGTACCCCTATTTCAGCCCAATTTTGAACCCAGATAAAAAATCCAATACCTGTTGATTTTACCCAACCCACCTTTGGTTTAATCTGAGCCGTTGATCAAATGAGATCAACTGCCCAGATCTCATTTCCTTAATTAAATCCAAATGACCCCCCTCCCAAACCCTCATTCACACAAACGGTCTCTCTCTCTCGAACAAACACTCTCCCTTCTCTCTAGAACCTTCTAGTTCCTTCTTTTCTGATGAAGCTCGTCGCCTCTCCGGCCATACTCCTCCCTCACATCTCTCGATCTCTAGTCACCATGGAACCCTCACTTCGTTGTTTCTCTCTAAAGTTTGAGGCCCATAAGCGTCCTCCATGAAAGACGGTCATTGAAGCTTTGCCTGGGTCTGTTGCCGGCCTTTCTTCGGTGGGTTTTTGTCCGATGATGCCTTATATGGCATTACTAACGAGTTTCATGACCAAGTTTCTCATTTCTCTAATTTATTTTGCAACCCCTAATTTTTTCCTAAATCTCTTTAATCTCTGCCTTTTCGAATGATTTTCGGGTTAATCTTTGTGTTTTACACTACTTATTACTCGGTATCTTTAACTAATTCAAGTTTTCAAACATTCTTCTTCCCCTTTTCAAAACTAGGGTTTCTGACCCTTTTTAATCATTATGCCTATGTTTCTTTTGGGTATTATGTGATTACTCCCAAGCTATGTGCTTGAAACCTTTTGTTTTCTGAGTTCCATGTCTTAAAACTCTTCTAGGGTTCCGACCCCCACTATTTTATGCAATTTCTTGCTTAGGGTTCTTGGTTTTGTGATTGTGGTGCTTAATTAAATTTGAATGCCTTTCTTTACTGAATATTCTGTTAATCCCAAGCATCTTTTTGAATCCCTGATTTGCAGGTGTTCATACACTGATTTTTCAAATCGTTTCCTTACTTATCAGATTCCCTCTATGTTTGGGACTGATTCTCTCTTATTTTGGTCTTGCCTGTGATTCTTTGATTGATTTTCATGGTTATTTTATGTGGTTACCATAACTGTGCACTTAAGTATATTTTTGGCTATCCCGCGTATATTTTTCCTTGCTTGAAGCATTGTGTACCTAGACTCTATTACATGCAGCGTGCTTACTGCTTTTGTTATGGTATAATAAGTCATCTGACTTATTCTTTCCATACTTGGTAGCCTATACTTCTATTCGAATCATGATTCTCTGATTTTGTTGAATTAGGACTAGTGATTGATTCAATTTGGTACTGTTTCTATAATTACATACTCCTTACCCTATTCTCTACTATTTTTCGAAAACTATAAGTAAGGCTCTTCCTTCTCACTTAACACACACCAACACATTGCAATCTCTTTGAACTCTCTTTCAAAAAGCACTCAGTGCTCTCTTTCTCTATTGTTTCTATACAAACTCTCTCATGCTTCTATCGGCTGAAAGTCAAGATTGAGTAATCTTGGTTGTTTATTTTTACTACCGGGGTTCTATTGCATTGTTTACTTGGGTTTGCCTACTGCTTGCTTCTCTGCACATTGCTGCTCTCATTCTCTGCACACTCTGCTCTCCTTTTTGCACTATTGCTCATTGCTATTGTTTCTACTATCTGCAACTTATATGTCACCTCTTTAAGTTACAGTCTCCAAAACAACATGCTTCTATCAGTTCTGCACTTCCTCCCGTTTCTTGTGTTTTTTTACTTATGTTTCTGTGGTTCTCATTCCACTAGCATTTACTTATTAGAATTCCTAGTTTGACTTAGCATGTTCACTACCCCCTTCCCTATCTTAATGTATGTTCTTTTATTCCTATGCACTACTAGCATACATTCAGGCATGCTTGTTTACTTAACAGTCTTGAAACCTTTTCCTGAGGATGATTATGTTTGGAGTTTGGTGCAGTAAGAACTGGACTCCTTGTCTGTAACCATGTATGATTGTTTTTTTCTTTGATGTGTTGTTCATGTGAATGGTTTCTTTGCTTATTTGTTCCCTTTCCCTTTGCCCCTCATTGTGTGATTCTCTTGTTTTGAAACTGGTCAGTCCAAATGAATTTCAAAAGAATTTTTTTAACTCTTCTTGCTGTTTTCCTCACAAACTATCTATCAACTGTTTTCAGCTCTTTCAACTCTATCATAATATCACTACTCTTAATACTTAGGTTCTGCCCCCTTAGTGCAAGAATTGCCTTGGGAGCTTTAAGCACCCATTGAACGTTGATGCACAAGGCTGGCACTTCCACACTTGCACTTGTCAATAATGATACATTCTGGGTGCTTGTTATTGGCGAGGGGTTCAAACGAACCCTTAGGGAACTTTGCCACACCCAAACCTTGGTAAAAGCTGCGAAACTCGAAAGAAGTGAGGTTGGAGACTTTGGGTCTGGCTGTAGGCTCCCTATAGGATATCTTCTTATATATTTAATTTTACCACTGTTGTATTTTTAATTATTTGAGCTGTAACAATTTGTAAAGGATAATGGAGTATATAGTGAATTTGGGAGGGTTATGCATTCTTAGTAGAGGGAATGGGTAGAAAACATGTTCATAAGGCTTTACTTAGTTATTTGTGCAATAGACACCATGTTTTAGGACATGCAACTCACACTTCGAAATATTGTTCTTAGGTATTTCATTCTCAGTCTGTTATTCTGTACATTTTCGTAATCACAATCAGTTAATAATCAATGTCATTACCATTGCATTTAGATACCATATTTTAGGACTTTTTGTGTGCATTAGATATCCTGCACTTAGGGTTTTTGCTTGCAACTGTTGAATACTTCGCTAATTTGGTAAAACTGGTTAACAAGCTCCTTTGAAAACTGGAAACTAATATGAATGTCCACCTTCTTTTACGGTTTAAATAACACCTAGGCAAGCCTTAGGCCAGATAAAAATGGATTGATCGCCTTAAGTCGTGTTTAAGTATTCCACCTCTGTGCGAATTTGTTTGTCTCTAAAGCCTATGATTTTTTATACAAAAAACTTCTGCCTATTTTTTACCGCCTGGACAAATACTTTTGCTGAATTACTTTTCTTTCTCCAGACCATAACTGGACTACTATTTTCCTAAAGAACCATTTGAGTACTGTATACTCTGTAATTTTCTAGACTGTAGTTCTATGCTAATATGTTTTATTGCTTTTATTTACACTTCTGCAGTCTTAAAAATATTCATACTTGTTCTATTACTCCTCCTTACCGAAAAGTGCCTTTACCATATGTTCCACGAGTGTTTTCAAATTCCCAAAACTGCTACTGTTTTTTTTGAACGTTTTTACAACTCCTTTCTTCAAATTCTCCAACTTCTGTTTCTAAACTTATACTCCCGTTTTAAAAAATTCTCCCTTCCTTAGACCTTAAATGTGTTTGCGACGTGCTAAATACCTGTTTGTTCATGGAGGGATATTTGAGCCTTTACATGCCTTACATGATTCCATTATATGTAGTCCTATTTGTTTTTATGTGTCGCCTAGCATTTTAGCCTTTAAACTTAAGGGTTCAACCTAGTTCCTACCTTATTGAAATAGCGATCCTAAATGCCCTCTAGGATCAACAGGATGGGACGGGTAATAGCACGCAATAAGCATCCGTAACCAATTCACACGCTTAAATAACCTCTATGGGATGGGAAGGTAGAATATAGAGATGATGACGATGCGATAATATTATAAAGCGACCCCTTTTTGGGAATATGTGCGGGATATTGTATCGAATGATCCATATTATTGTTAAACCTAGGACCCCCTTTACCTTTATTTTATCTAATTACTTTTCTCCAAGAATTTCCATTTTACTTATACTATTCTTCTTTCAAAATTGCCCATTAGTTTTTGTGTTCTTTATATGCACATTTGCCTATCTATTTCTATGCTCCTTAAAGTCACATCTAAGCAAGGCCGAGAACTACACTAGTGGATCTTGAGGGGTGCCTAACACCTTCCCCTCGAGATAATTTCAAGCCCGTACCCGAACTTTAGTTTTTATTCAAAATCTTCTTTTTCTTAAAAGTGTCCTAATGCACTATAATCATTAGGCGGTTACTCTTTAAACTCCGTAACCAAATTCCCAAAAGGGAAAAAGAGTTGTTCTGTCCATAATTTCGTAAACCCGATTTCGCCTCTTTTAGGGGGGGGGGGGGGAAGGGGGCGTCGACATGTTATGTATTTTTATCTAAATTATTGCAGACTAAAAAATAGACATTCCCGTTCGTAATATTGAATTGGATGTCTTTTGTTAGTATTAATATTGATTTAATTTTTGTTTGGGCTTTTATTAGCATTATTTATTTACTAATATTAATTTCTACAAAATTTATTGGAGTATTCAAAAGTTCTAATTCCAACCTTGAAATAATACCTTAAAAGATAAAATTAAGAAATTTTTTAAGAAATATATATAACTTACATCACAATAAGTATATTTATATATTAAATATATCTGATATTTCTATATATCTAATGTCAGGTTGGTTGGTTTGGTTTCGGTTTGACTTTCGTTAGTTAACACCAAACCAAATCAATTGTGGTCTGAGTTTTTTTCCAACACCAAACCAAATCAAACCAAACTATAATTGGATTTTTTTTTTCGATTTGACTCGAATTATCGAATTTTTTTCCTCAGCTTCACTAAAATTTTTTGTAACATAAAAATTACTTAACTTTGATCGAATATCATAAAGAGTTACTAATTATTTTTTGTAACAAAAGATCATTCAACTTTGCTTAAGTATCACATCAAGTAATCAAATAATTTTTTTAATCAAAAGGTTATTCAACCTTATCTAAGTATCATATAAAATGTTTCCTTTGTTTTCTCTTAATGACTTTTTATGATACTTAAGAAATGTAATTAGTAATTTGATAAGAAATACTAGTTTAGTGACTTTTTTTGGTAAATAAATATTTTTATTAATCACCAAAGGGAGCTTTACAAAGCAATAGCTAACTAACACAGTTAAGTAAACTTTGTGATCATCCTCTATAGCTACTAAAGTCTAAAAGTGTAGACTATTTCTCTAGTTTTTGTTGATGCTCTCATACTACAAGTACAAGCAATTTCTCTAGCTATTGATTCACTATTTCAATATATTTTCTCAAATATTCTCAGATTTCTCTCTATCCATATGCTATGAATTAATTCTGTATATATCATCTTGAATATTTTTGCAGTTCGATTCTTTCCTTTAGCTCTTCGAATAATCTCCTGTTGATGCTGCTGCCAATCACTTGCACTAATTGATTTGCCTTGTGCCCACTGGTTCACTATGTACCATATTTCTTTAATACGAGTACATTCCCAGAATAAATACTCATGGGTTTCTGCTGCAATTGTGCACATGAAACATTGTGTATCGATCACTATACCCCACTTCACTAACCTATTAGTGGTTAGTAATCTGCCTAGTAGTTGTATCCATAGGGTAAACTTTGCTTTAGGTCGAGCTGCATTGTTAAACATCAAGTCTTTCCATGGTACTCTTGTTTCCTCCCCTATCAGCTGGACATATATCTACTTTATAAGGCTCTTTTCTTCCTTGAATGTCCAGTGCACTCCTTCAAACATTATCCTTGCTTCCATGATCTTTCTTTTCATCCAGCATGTTTGTTGTGGGATTGTCATTGTTTTTATTTCTTGGCATTTAATGTTGTATGCATTGACCTATTTTATCCATAACTTGTCTTTTCTGTGAGCAAGATCCCAAAAGTTATTTGAAATAGAAGCTTTATTCCACTTCTATAAATTTGCCAATCCCAGGCCTCCCATACTTTTTGGATAACATACTCTTTCCCATGATACTAGAGTTTATTTACAGAGGTGTTGCAACCATACCATATATAGCTGCGACAGTAAGCATTAATGATTTTCAAAACTTTGGCAGGTAGAAGAAGAAGTTGAGCCTAGTATACTTGGACTCCATATAGGACAGTCTCACCAGCTGAACTCTTCCTCCATAGGAAAAATTCTTTGCAGTCCATGTTGATATACTTTCCACTATCTTTTCAATAAGTGGTTTCCATTACAGGGGGGGGGGGTAACTTCTTAGTTGATAATGGAACCTCTATATATTTAAAACGTAGTTCACCTTCAAGCAATCCCAATTCCTGCACCATTTTTTCTCTATCTTCTCTGCTCATACCTCTAAAATAGATTGAACTCTTACCCAAGTTTGCTTTGAGGCCTGAAGCTGCTGAGAGCTGATTGAAATAGTGTTGCATAACGACCACTATTAATAAGTCCTCTCTAGCAAATAGTAATAGATTATCAGCAAAGTATAAATGAGTGATCGCTAGCTTTGAGCATCTGGGATAATAATGAAATTTTGCCTTCTTTGTTAGTTCCTTTAGACTCCTACTCAAGTACTCAATTACTATAGCAAATAGAAATGGAGACAAATGCTTGTCTAAGACCTTTAGCAGCATTTAAAGGTATTGAAGGCTCCCCATTTATCAGTATAGTATAACTAACTGTTTTCATTCATTCTAGGATCCAATTGATGAACTCATTTGGGAATCCCAACTCGGTTAAGACTTGTTCTAGATATATCCATTCCACTGAATCATAAGCTTTTTGTAGGTCTATTTGATCATGCACCTTGGTGACACATGTTTTCTTGTAAAGCTTTTACAAATTCATGTGCTAAAATAATGTTGTCTCCAATCTTCCTTCCTGGTATGAAACCTACCTGTGACTCATTAATTATAGAGGCAATGACTGTTTGAATCTTTGCTGCTATAACCTTTGAGCTCAACTTATACATAATACAACAACAAGTTACTGCTCTATATTCCTTCACTGTTCTGGGCTTGTCATTTTTTGGTAGTAGTCTAATGGTTGTACAGTTGATGGCATTATACATCTTCCTGGTTCTGAAAAACTCTTTTACTACTGCACACACCTCTTCTTTAATGATCCAGATGCTTTCCTGAAGAAGGTAGCATTGTAGCCATCTATCCTAGAAGCTTTATCTTCACCAATGGACTTAAGGCTTTGTTGAATTTCCTCTTCAGTTACTGGAGCTATAGGTCTAGTTTTTGCTGATGAGTCACTGTTGGACCTCCCTTCATATTCAACTTTTTAATGGATGGTAGCTCTCTTGCATAAGATCCCATTAAGGATTAAGGATTCATAGAATTTCACAGTCTTCTATTGTACTTTTTTTGGTTCGGTAAGAATCCCACCTTCTAGTGATGTGATCTCTTTAATGGTTTTTCTGTGACTTCTCTCCTTGAAAATTGCTGAGAAATATTTTGTGTTTGAGTCTCCTACCTGGATCCATTTGGATCTTAACTTATGTTTCATAATTTTCCTCTATAATAGACCACTTATCCAGGTTCTGCATTGTGTTCTTTCCTGTTCCACCAAATCATCTGTACATTTTTATGACAGTTACTTCTGGATCATCGCTAATTCAATTATTGCTTTGTCTATCCTCTGTGTTATGTTTTACAATTCCTCGTTATTTAGATGCTTGAACAATAATTTTATTGCCTTCAATTTCATCCATACATCTTTCATCTTCCAATTTGAAAATTTTACTGCCATACTTGCTTCATTATATCTTGAAACTTGTCATGATCAGCCCAAGTGCTGAAGAACGTGAATGGAACTTTGATGGCTCTCTGATTTGTCTGTACATAAAACACCATTGGATTATGATCTAAAATTAGTGGTACATCATATTTCATCACTATATGACCCTATTTCATCATCCATTCATGATTACCAAAGGCCCTATCTAGCCAGCTACAAAATTTTCACTACTTTGCTGTTTATTAGTCCAGGTATTGTTATCCTCTGTCCATCTCACTTCATTGAGTAGAAGATCATGAATACAGTCATTGAAATCTCTGATCTCCCCATATTATACTGGATTCCCATATAATCTATCTTGTGGATATAACATTGCATTAAAATCTCCAACAACTAGCCTTGGCATATTCATTCCATGGGCCAGTATTTTAAGTGTTTCCCACATACGTTTCCTTTCTTCACGTGTGTTATAGCCATAGATTACAGTTATAACACATGTCTTATTTGATGCTATTGTATTAACTTGACAATGCAGTAATTGAGCCTCTTCTTTCAACTTATAAACAGTATATATTCTACTATCCCATAATAGTCATATTCTTCCATTTGTTGCACTCCTGTAATTATTAAGAAATCTTTAGTTGGGTGGCACATTAGCAGCCAAAGTTGTTGCATTGTGTTCTTTGACTTTGGTTTCTGTTATTCCCGCTATAGTAATATTTCTGTCTTTATATATTTCCTCAGTTCCTTCTATTTATACTTTTTATTTATACCCCTTATATTCCAAAAAACCCAATTCGTTTGTTAATAACTTGTTTCTCCCCCTTTGTCAGGAGGAGCTGACTTGGATCCCCCATGGCCTCTGTTTAACACTGCAAACACATTCTTTGTTGGCACTAAACATAATATTGGAAACTCTTGTAGATTGAGTTCTGGTAACCTGTCTATTGCTTCTCCCTTGTTAGGGGTACTGATGCCTTTCCTCTCACTGTGTTTCTGATCCTGCACTAAATCAGTTGTTTGTCTCTCCACAACTTGCAAGTGTTTATCATATGCTTCTATGTTTCTAACTTCTGTTCCATCATCCTGGTTTTCTCCTTTGTTGGTGCTGTCATGCTGCTCTTTGGTTGTTCTTTTGTCACCCATTTCTGCACTATTTTCTTGTGTCCTCCTTACTTAGCTAGTTGCTCTTCATTCTTTCTTTGTACCTTTGGATATTCATAGCCAATAACTTGACATTTCTCACAGAATATTGGCTTTCAGTCATATGATTTAGCCTATTGAAATGCTCTGCCATTAGGATCAGTCACTTCAATTTGGTCAGGCAGTGGATTTTGTCACATTAACTTTCACAAGCATTCGAGCATATGACACACGCTTTTATTTGGTAGTGCACTCATCTTCATACATTGGTATCCCTGTGGCACTTGTTATCCTAAACCCCCAGCAGTTCATTGGTAATTTTGGGAGTTTGATCCACAATGGTATCTTAGTAGGGAACTCCTTATCAAAATCAAACTCATGAGTCCAAGGCTTCAAAATGATAGGTCGACTATTAATAGTGTATGGTCCAGTACATAGTATTTCCTTCATATCATCAATAGATTGGAATTTGATGATGAAGTACCCTTCCTCATGCATAAACAGATCTTTCCTTGCTATTTTGTTCCACTTAAGATCTACATATCTACGTATTGCATTACACCCAAGACAATCCCCAATTACATAAGCAATTAGTGTTGCTTTCCATTTTTCAGTGTTTCGATCCACTTCCTCCTTTTCCAATTGAATAACAACTTTGCCATCTATAAATTGAGGAGCAATATAAGATAGGGTCATACCATTTTCTACATATATGTTATTCACAAAGAGACTCGCCCATTTTTATGTTGGCTGTTGTACTATAGCATGCAGTACTGTTCCATTGGGTTCCTGAGATTTCTCTTCCTCGACTTGCGTTGATTCAACTCTGACTGTTCCTTTAGCTTCTTTCATCTTCAATTGTGCTGGATCTTGACTCAATTGAAGTTTCTTAGTAGACGTTGTTCCATTAGACGACGATTCTTGGTCTTTCTGAGTCAGCTCACCCATTTGCACTGGTGTTACTTGCTTTTGTTCATATTTTGAAGTTTCCGGTTGCATGCATCCTCCAACTGAGCTTCCAAATGAGACTACTGGTAGTTTCCTAGGTCTGCCACGTCATCTTCCAGCCACGACCACGCCCTCCTGCCATGGCTAATCACGTCGGCATAGGTTTACTGACATGCGCCGAGAGCATAAGAAGAGAGCTACACACTATATCAATATATCATCACAATATATCATCACAAAGGCAATGGAACTAAAAGTTTCAGTTTTATTGTGCAAGTTGAGCATTCAAAGTATAATTTTCATGTTGCAAACATGAAAAGGAAGTCTATATGGCACATTATTGCTCCTACAGCTTTAGGAAAGGTGAGCCAATAGTTGTTGGAATACATTTCTTATGAATACAACTAATTCTCCTTTATTTAGTTATCAAACCTTTCAATATTCTCAGCCAAAAATGAAGATACACTGCAATCCACAAAATGAAAAACTACTATATAACTGGTGAACTTGATTGCTACTCTGTTTGTGCTTTTTTGAGTATCTTAGCGCAGACTGTAGAGTGGTTCAGGTTGTACAGGGCTAGTAGGCAATGGACTTTATAAAAAAAAACACGTACTGAAGAATAATAATTCAGTCATCTCATCCATCATTTCTCTTTAATTACGACGTCATGGAGCTGACTTAATAATTGATGTCCATTTCTCGTCTTTGTACTACAACGTAATTTATGGATGAATATATCATATATCATCTAATCGAGTCACACTCATTTGTATGCCCACTTCTAGCGACAAGAATAAGAATTAGTGTGTTAGATTTCCTTGTCTGCCGCCTATATATGCTGGCCAGGTTTCATTAATTTTCCTTTCGACGAAATTTTCTTTACAAGTGATTTTTCATTGTTTATTAATTGAAGCTTGATGATCTTTGCATCAAATACTCTTTATTCGTGCTACGGACAACTGTTAAATCAAATCAAAGTTAGTCCAAAGTTGGCGAAATTCTTCCAAATATGAACTTATGTGTCCTTGGAATATAATTGCAAATGTAGACGCATGTGCTGCTAGTTTTGTTAAACAAGGTTTATTACTTCCAAGTATGTGAATTTACTTGAGAAAATACCATCAACATGAAATGCCCTGGAAAAAGATATTTTTTTTTATACATAGTATTGAAGAACTAAAACCAAAACTTATGGTCTGTTAGATGTATATATATTCCATACATTAAGCTCAAGCTCTGTGGAGGGACCAGAGTCCTACTCAACTGTGTATATATAATCCGTGTTTGTGTTTACATAATAGAACAGCCAGGTTGATGACCATATGAATCTCTAACTTGATAAACAGGGTATTGAGGATAGGTATAGTAATAAGGAGTTTGCCACAGTGCCATGGCCGCAGCAGAAGCTTGGGGCTTTGTATCAGAAGCAGCTTTGTCTTTATTGTCGCCACCGGCAGGGCCAACGCTTACCAATTCCGCCTGCCCCAAATTCTTTCTGAGCAAATTTGTCAGTGTCACCGCGTCAATCTCATCTCCCACTACTTCTAACTGATTTTTCTCTTCCCCTCTCATAGCTGCTGATTCCACACCTAAGTAAAAGAACAGCAATATTAATTAATCTTCATTATGAGTTTCAACATTTTGATTCATGAAACCATTAAAATAAAGAACTGAAAGGAAACAAATCAATCTATACCTGGCTGAGAAACAGCAATCTTGAAGGCCCTGGACCGATATTTCTGATCATTTCCATTCAAGGATAATTTGATAACCACTTTTTGCTGTAAGAGCATATGTTAGTAATCAAAACCGAACTATAGTCTATAGTACACACAAAGATAGGAAACGCTGCTTGGGTATTAGAATGACAAAAAATAATTTAGACATGCATACCTTCATTTTCTGGGTTGTGAATGTGATGTTTACTTTGCAAAGTAAATCAGGGGGGTTGTGATTTTCGTAGTGCTATCAAGTTGCAGTGAAGAACATGTACATTCTGACAGTATTTATAGATGGACCTTCGCCTCTGTCCCAAAGTATAATAAGCAGATTTTTGGGTCATAGAGAAAGACTTAGTCTTATTTTTCTTCTTTTATTTAATAAGCCACGTTACATGCTATCCTCAGTAATTGAATTTTGAATGCGTCAACGCAAATACATGTAGGAACAGATACCATACCAACCAGAGAATGTCTTCTATATGGCAAACTGAGCAGTTAGCTAAATTATAGTACTGCCATCTTCCTACTTTCCTCAAATTACAATCTCGTCTCTCTTCGAATTAGCAAGAGACTTTTTGTTTTAAAGTCTGATTTTACTTTTGTTTTTAAGCTTTAAACGGTTGTTTCGTTGAGGTATAAGTTATTACGGGATTATAATGACGAGATTATAATGCAGAGATTATATAGTGATTAAAGTATTTGGTGAAATATATTTTTATCGGTAGATATTTGTTTAATTAAGTCACAAATTGAATATATGGGATATAATATAAAATATGTATTTGGTGTTTACTAAATAATTAATTGGAGTAAACTTTTATTTTTAATTTTAACCTTTGATATTTTAAAGAGGGAGGAGCCGAAAAAGCGTTATCTGTTATAAATAGAGAGATTTTACACTTCTATTTAAGGTGAATGTCTTTAATTAGAGAGATTCTAGAGTCCTATTATTGGTAGCTAAATCATCCCACTCCCTATAAATAAAGGGGTCTTCTACCATTGTAACACATCCCTAACAATCTCTAAGTATCAATAAGAATACTTCTCTCTTTCTATTCTCTCTATTGCTCTTGTTCTTGCATTATTGTTCTTGTCTTTATATTATTTCATAACACGTTATCAGCACGAGACTCTACCGTCTCAAGAACCATTCTCGAAAAATCTAAGGTATTTCCCTCTTCCTAATTTAATTTTCGATTATGTCTGACATTACGAAAAGAAAGTTCGTTGCCCTTGAAATTTCGGGCAAGAACTATATGACATGGGTGTTGGATGCTGAAATCCACTTAGATGCTATGGGTCTCGGAGACACCATTAAAGATAGAGAAAAAGCATCCACCCAAGACTGTGCGAAGGCCTTGATTTTCTTGCGCCATCACCTTGATGAAGGTTTGAAGATTGAATATCTCACCGTCAAGGATCCACTCATCTTGTGGAACGGCTTAAAGGAGAGATATGACAACCTGAAGTTGGTCACTCTGCCACAAGCACGATATGATTGGGCTCATCTGAGGCTCCAGAATTTTAAGTCCGTTTCTGAATATAATTCTGCAATGTTCAGAATTACTTCTAAATTGAAGCTATGCGGAGATAAAATCTCCGATTATGATATGCTTGAGAAAACGTTTACAACGTTTCATGCCTCCAATATGGTACTGCAACAACAGTACAGAGAGAAAGGCTTTACAAAGTACTCTGAACTGATTTCTCTTCTACTAGTGGTTGAGCGAAATAATGACCTGCTCATGAGAAATCACGAAAATCGACCCACTGGGTCTACACCACTGCCTGAAGCAGATAAGGTGCACTCTCATTATGCCAAACATGAAAAGGGCCATGGTCATGGTCGTAAACGGGGTCATAGCCAGGGACGTAGACAAGGAAGAAATTCCAATGAAGTCCGTCAACCCCCAAGGAGAGATAACCGCCGAAAGCAGAAACGGGATCATGAAGATCCTAAGGCAAATGGTTCAGAAACTATATGTTATTGTTGCGGTGGGAAATGGCACTGGTCAAAGACTTGCCGTATACCAAGACACTTGGTTGACCTTTATCAAGCATCTCGAAAGAGTAAAGGCCCTGAAACAAATTTTGTCTATGACGACAACTTGGACATCACCCACCTGGATGTGGCAGACTTCTTTGAGCAACCCGAGGGGAAAATAGACCACCTAATCGGTGATGGGTCCGTGATGAAAGAAGATGGAGTTATTTGATTTTGTTCTACTTATTTGTATTAGTTAGTGAATAAACTAATAGTCATTTGTATTAGCTCGTATTAGTTAGTTCATGATGCAATGTTAGCAGTAGTTCTTTAGAATGTCTTCAATATACTCAAATATCAATAATATTTTTATTTTCCAGTAGGGGTAATCGACTAGCCTGAAAAACTAGTCGATTATCTAATATTTTCGCATTAAAGCTGAAAAACAATTGATCGACAATCGATTGTCTATGTCTAACAATCGATTGTCGTTAGACAGTGTAATCTGGAATTTTTCAAAAATCATCCACAATCGATTGTCTATGTCTAACAATCGATTGTCGTTAGACAGTGTAATCTGGAATTTTTCAAAAATCATCCACAATCGATTGTCTATGTCTAACAATCGATTGTCGTTAGGCAGTGTAATCTGGAATTTTTCAAAAATCATCCACAATCGATTGTCTATGTCTAACAATCGATTGTCGTTAGACAGTGTGATCCGGAATTTTTCAAAATTAATCAACAATCGATTGTCAATGTTAAACAATCGATTGTGTGTGAAAAATGCTTAAACTGAAAATTTTCAAGCTGCATAGTAATCGATTATGGATAACATATCTGATTTTGTTAGTCAACTGTTAGCAGCAGATTTTGAAAATATTATGTGACACAAACGAATTGAACTTGTTTACTCTTTTGTATGTCAAACTATGGGATAGCAAATATGGGTATCTCACAAAGCGAACTTGGATCAACGTCCAACTGTAAAAGTATTTGCCTAGTTGATTCATGTACTACACACACAATACTCAAAGAAAAGAAATATTTCTCTCAACTAAATATGTGTAAGGCAAACGTTACTACAATCTCTAGAAGTAGTAAATTGATTGAAAGCTCCGGAAGAGCAATTGTAACTCTGCCCAAAGGCACGACTTTAATCATAGAGAATGCAATGTTCTCCTCCAAGTCTAAGAGAAACTTGTTGAGTTTTAAAGATGTACGCCGGAATGGCTATCATATTGAGACAATGGATGAAGATAATCTTGAATATCTCGTCATCACAAAGAATGTCTCCGGCCAAAAGAGGGTTATTGAGAAATTCCCGTCTTTATCTTGTGGCCTGTATTGGACAAGAATTAGTGCAATTGAGGCACATTCAACAGTAAACCAAAGGGTTACTGATTCCAATACCTTTGTACTTTGGCATGATCGATTGGGACACCCAGGATCGGTCATGATGAGACGGATTATAGAAAGCTCATATGGGCATCCGTTAAAGAATTTCAAAATTCTTTCGAATAATGAATATCCTTGCACTTCGTGTTATCAAGGCAAGTTGATTATCAGGCCATCACCAACAAAGGTTGGGACTGAGTCACCCACGTTTCTGGAACGTATACAAGGGGACATTTGTGGACCTATTCACCCACCTAGTGGGTCGTTTAGGTATTTCATGGTCTTGATAGATGCATCCTGTAGATGGTCTCATGTGTGCCTGTTGTCATCACGCAACCTTGCGTTTGCGAAATTAATGGCACAAATAATTTGACTACGAGCACAATTTCCAGATAATCCAATCAAGTCCATTAGACTGGATAATGCTGCTGAGTTTACATCCCAAGCATTTAATGATTATTGCTTATCAATCGGGATAAAAGTTGAACATTCTGTAGCTCATGTTCACACTCAAAACGGTCTTGCAGAATCGTTAATTAAACGCCTGCAGTTGATTGCAAGGCCATTACTTATGAGAACGAGGCTGCCCACTTCGGTGTGGGGTCACGCCATCTTACATGCAGCAATGCTAATTCGTCTCAGACCGACGAATTACCACAAGTATTCCCCGTTGCAATTTGTTTTGGGTCATGAACCCAATATATCCCATTTAAGAATTTTTGGATGCGCAGTATATGTGCCTATAGCACCGCCATCCCGCACCAAAATGGGTCCGCAAAGAAGGCTAGGAATATATGTTGGGTTTGAATCGCCCTCCATCATTCGCTACCTCGAAACATTAACAGGCAACGTGCTTACTGCACGATTTGCAGACTGTCGATTCGATGAGACACTTTTCCCAAAATTAGGGGGAGAAGTTGGTGAAACTAAACGGGAAATTTTGTGGAAAAATGCATCATTATCTCATCTTGATCCACATACCTCTATTTGTGAAAGAGAGGTACAAAAGATTATCCATTTGCAAAGAATAGCAAATCAAATGCCTGACGCATTTACGGACTTGAAGAGGATAACGAAATCCCACATTCCCGCGGAAAATGTTCCAATCCGTATTGATGTCCCTGTTGGACAATCATCTAGTGTCATAACCAATGAGTCGAATGCACGCCTGAAGCGTGGCAGACCATTAGGTTCCAAAGATCGAAATCCTGGAAAGAGGAAAAAGAATGATCAAAATGACACCACAAAAGAATCTCATGAGGAAATTCATGATTTAACAAATTCTGAGATTCATGAAGAATCCATTGAGCCCGAGACTCTGGAAAATACGGAACTATCCCTAAATCCAATTAATATTGAGGCAAATATTAATCGAGTGGATATTGTGGTGGATAATGCCTTTGCTTATAATGTCGCATCTAGCATTATGCAAGAATGTGAGGATCTCGAACCTCAATCTGTTGAAGAATGTCGAAAAAGACAGGATTGGCCAATGTGGCAAGAAGCAATTCAATCAGAATTGAATTCGCTGGCAAAACGTAAAGTTTTTGGCCCTATAGTTGAAACACCTAATGGTGTTAAGCCTGTCGGCTATAAATGGGTCTTTGTACGCAAAAGAAATGAGAAAAACGAGGTACAAAGATATAAGGCACGCCTTGTTGCACAAGGTTTTTCTCAAAGGCCTGGTGTCGATTATGAAGAGACATATTCGCCTGTAATGGATGCGATAACCTTTCGTTATCTCATAATTTTGCTGTCCATGAAAAGCTCGACATGCACTTAATGGATGTGGTTACTGCCTATCTTTATGGCTCACTTGATAATGAGATATACATGAAAATTCCCGATGGACTCAAGATGCCAAACGCGCATAATTCAAAATCTCGGGAAATGTTCTCAATTAAATTGCAAAGATCCTTGTATGGTCTAAAGCAATCTGGACGAATGTGGTATAATCGTCTTAGTGAGTACTTGTTAAAAGAAGGCTATATAAATGACGGCATTTGCCCGTGTGTTTTTATAAAGAAAACAACATCGGAATTTGTTGTACTTGCTGTATATGTCGATGACATAAACCTTATTGGAACCCCTATAGAACTCCAAAAGGCAATTGATTATCTAAAGGATGAATTCGAGATGAAAGATCTCGGAAAGACTAAACTATGTCTTGGTTTGCAAATTGAATATTTGGCAAACGAAATTTTTGTTCATCAATCTACCTATACAGAAAAGGTACTGAAACGGTTTTACATGGATGAAGCACATCCTTTAAGTACACCGATGGTTGTTCGATCACTTGATGTGAACAAAGATCCATTCCGACCACAAGAAAGGAATGAAGAGCTACTTGGTCCTGAAGTACCATATCTTAGCGCAATTGGCGCACTAATGTATCTTGCAAATAATACAAGGCCTGACATATCATTTTCAGTTAATGTCTTAGCAAGATTTAGCTCGGCTCCTACGAGGAGACATTGGAATGGGATCAAACACATATTGCGGTACCTAAAGGGAACTACCTATATGGGCTTATTTTATGGCAAGAATTGCAGCCCGGATCTTGTTGGTTATGCTGATGCTGGATATTTGTCCGACCCACACAAGGCTCAATCTCAAACGGGTTATGTGTTTACCTGTTTTGGCGATCGACTAAGCAATCAATTGTGGCTACTTCATCTAATCATGCCGAGATAATTGCTATTCATGAAGCAAGTCGGGAGTGTGTGTGGTTGAGGTTTATAATACATCATATCCAAGATAAATGTGGTTTGAAGTGTGATAAACTACCCACAACTTTGTATGAAGACAATGCAGCATGTATAGCTCAATTGAAGGGAGGATTCATAAAAGGAGATAGAACGAAGCATATTTCACCAAAGTTATTCTTCACACATGATCTTCAAAAGAATGGTGATATCAATGTTCAACAGATTAGTTCAAGCGACAATATGGCTGATTTGTTCACAAAATCTCTACCAAAGTCAACCTTCAAGAAGCTAGTTCACAAGATCGGGATGCGAAGACTTAAGGACATAAATTGATGTTCTTATCAGGGGGAGTTAATGCGCGTTGCACTCTTTTTCCCTTACAAGGTTTTGTCCCACCGGGTTTTCCTTGCGAGGTTTTTAACGAGGCAACCAATAGGCGCATATTCAAACATGTGTACTCTTTTTCCTTTCTTTAATTTTTCCCATTGGGTTTTGTTTTAAGGTTTTAACGAGGCACATCATTGAATAGACATTCAAGGGGGAGTGTTATAAATAGAGAGATTTTACACTTCTATTTAAGGTGAATGTCTTTAATTAGAGAGATTCTAGAGTCCTATTATTGGTAGCTAAATCATCCCACTCCCTATAAATAAAGGGGTCTTCTACCATTGTAACACATCCCTAACAATCTCTAAGTATCAATAAGAATACTTCTCTCTCTCTATTCTCTCTATTGCTCTTGTTCTTGCATTATTGTTCTTGTCTTTATATTATTTCATAACATTATCTTTGTTATTGTAGTATTTTATTTTGAGAGTAATAATCCTGGAATTATTACCATACTTTTAATGTGGGATAGAATAATACAATAATTGGGTGATAAAAATTAACTTGAAATTGCTAATTCCGGATTCGAAATATCAACCAAATGCCTCTGACGACCCAAAGGGTCATCACTTGTTGTTCTCTCTTTTCCCCGCTTCAGAGGTCTTGAAAACCTCACTTTACGTCACCTCGATTTACATGCACAGTCCGGACACGTAGCCGAAAAGCTTATGTGTAAAAATATGTGAAAAATTCTAAAATATGATTTTAAGAAAATTAAAACTGATTTAGGTCAATATTTTAGCTAAACGGACCCAGACCCGTGATGTGACGGTCCCGGAGGGTCCGTAGAACAATATGAGATTCGGGCGTATTCCCAGAATCGAAATCCGAGATTCTGAGCCCAAGAAATGAATTTTTGTGTAAAATTATTTTTCTCGAATTTATATGGAATTTTGAAATGAAAAGTGATCAGAAGACTATGATATCGGGCTTGTATTTTGGTTCTGACACCTGGTACAAGTCATATATATATATATATATATATATATATATAAAGCGCTTTTCGTGAAATTTGGTCGAACTCGAATATCATTTGATGTGTCTTGGACCTAAATACCTAAAGTTTTAAGTTTATGAAGTTAGAATGAAAAATAATGATTTTAAGGCTTAATTCATTGATTTTGATGATGTTTTGCCAATTGGATCGCTCGGTTAAGTCCGTAAGTGGTTGTTGAGTTAGTACGTATGTTTGGTTAGGAGTCTCGAGGGCTCGCGAGTGATCCGGAAGTGGTTCGGGATTTTAAAACTTAGGAGATGTAGCAGATTTTCTGCAATTCTTGCTCAGTTATTTGCTTCTTCGCGTTCGCGGTACTCGGCTTGCGTTCTCGTACCAGTGGACTTTCCCTTATTCGCGTTCGCGGACAAGTCCCCCGCGTTCGCGTAGTCTTGGTTCCCCCTTCACCGCCTTTGTGTGCTCCCTCTCGCGTTCGCGTATAAGCAAATCCCGGACCCCAGTACATCCGTATATGTGTTTGCGACTAGCACCTCGCGTTCGCGATGCCTTGATTCCTTTACCCTTCGCGAACGCGGCCCCCTTCCCGCGAACGCGAAGAGCAGTTTTGCCCAGTGATTTTCAAAGTCTAAAAACAGAATAGTTTCTGGATTTTCATCACTTTTTCAAAACCCGTCTTCTTCCCCACACGCTATAGACGAATTTTGAAGAATTCTTCCTCCATAGCTTCATAGGTAAGTGTTCCTAACTTCTTTTCCTCTTAAATTCTTCCACTAATCACTAACTTCTAAACCTAAAATCATTAAATCAAAGTAAAAATTAGGGGTTTTGGGTAGAGTTAGGCTTTTGGGAATTCTGGGTGATTCAACTTCAATTTGGGGTCGAATCTTAAAATAAATTATATATTTGAACTGGTGGGATTATGGGTGATCGTGTTTTGGTCCAAGCCTCGTGTTTGGACCATGTGACCCCTGGTCAAGTTTTGGCATTTTTGGAAGAATGCTAGAAAATTCGTATCTAGGCTAGTGATGTTGCCATCTAGTCTTTATTGACATTATTGAATTAATTATGCCTATATATCATTGTTTTGGAGTCGAATTGTAAAGGAAAAGCGGTATTAGAGAGTTGATTGCTATTTTTGGACCGAGGTAAATGTTTGTTCTAACTTTGTCTTGAGGGAATAGGATTAGAGTATTGTTTGCTATATGCTAATTGTTGAGTACGGTGCATAGGCATGGTGACGAGTATCTATACACCGGAGTCTAGCATGATCGTGAGTCTTGTTTGTGTTTATTCGGATTCGGTGATACTTCTTCCTCGTTAAATTAATAAATAGCATATAATGTGAAGAGTTTCAGGAAGAAATAAGATATTTACATTTTTAGAGCATTGGATCGAACGGGAATATGATAATTGATTAATAAGAGAACAAAAGATAAAGTGATGTAATTATTCCCTTGTCGGGACGTGTAATTTATTACTGGTGTTGCTCCCTCGCTGGGATGTAAGTGATATATGTGTGCTCCCTTGCCGGGATGTTTAATATTGTTTGCCTATCCCCTCGCCCCGTTTGGTTTTGATTGTTCATTGGGTGAGGAAGAGTGGATATACACGTAGGGTCATTCCGTGCTACGTTTTGAATATTTATGCACGAAGGGTCATTCCGTGCCATATTTTGATTACAATTGCACAAAGGAACATTCCGTGCCATGTTTGACTATTTATGCGTGAAGGAACATTCCGTGCCCTGATTTGATTAATATTGTACGAAGGATCATTCTGCGTCGTGATGTGAGAGTTATGTGAGGAAAAGTACGAAGGTTGATGCCGTGCACGTTTGTTGATTACTTTAGGTGAGAATGAGAGTAAAAACACGAAGGTCGATATCGTGCAAATGTTAATTTTTCTGCTTTTGTTTATTATTGTTGTTGCAGAGTTTCTTGTTTTAACTGCTAATTTTATATCCGGATTGTACCTCCGCCATACCATGCCCTCATCCCTCTTAACTGTTTAATTTATGTATTCTTTTCTTTCTTGACGCGCACGCGCCCACACACACACACACACACTCATATATATATATATATATATATATATATATATATTGAACTGCACATGTTGGTTTGATAGTCCTGTCTAGCCTCGTCACTACTTCGCCGGGGATAGGCCAGCCACTTAGCAGCACACGGGATCGGTTGTGTTGATGCTACACTCTACACTTATGTGCAGATGCCGGAGCAGCTAACAGAGCACAACAGTAGTCGAGGAGCATCCTTCAATCTAGGGACTTTGCAAGGTAGCCTAGCTGACGTCCGCGGGCCGGAGTCCCTTTCTCTGTTGTTAGCTTTTTTTTTTTGTATCGAGACAAACACTGATGTATTTCTATTCAGACTTGTTTTTAGCACACTTTAGCAGTTCGTGAGTTAGTGACACTGGATCTCGGTAGAGATATATTTAAACATCCGTATTTAGTTTTCCAGTAATCTATGTTTTTAAGACTTCCGCTTTTATTTAAATGGCTCATTGTATTTTATATTATTGAGATGCTATCAGAAACTATTTTAATACATGGCTTGCCTAGCTTCGTTAGAAGGCTCCGCCACGACTCCAGATGGTGGGAAATCTACATTTTTAGAAGGCTTGCCTATTTTATATTATTTCATATTTTGTTTCCAAGATGTTCTTTGGACTATGTGTATTGTGGAGACTAATGGGGTCGACTTCGCCACTTTTAGACTAGCAGAATCCGCCAAGACTTGGTGGAGGGATTATTGTTTATCCAGACCAGCAGGGCCGCCATCATTGTCTTCGGACCAGTTTGTAAAGTTATGTTTGGGGAAGTTTCTCCCTGTGACTGAGCGAGAGGCTCTACGCAGGCAGTTCGAGCGCCTCAATCAGGGTACTATGGCAGTCACGCAGTATGAGACCCGTTTTATTGATTTGGCACGCCATGCTATTGTTATACTCCCCGCCGAGAGAGAGAGAGGGGGTGCGGAGGTTTATTGATGGGATGACTCAGCAGACCCGTCTACATATGGATATGGGAGCCGGGAGCGAGATTTCTTTTCAGGAGGAAGCCAATGCGGTCTGTAGAGTTCAGATGGCTATTGCATGGGGAGGTGGTCAGGGGTCAGATAAGCGGCCTCGTCATTATGGTAGGTTCGGTGGTACCTCGTCTGGAGGTAGGGATTCTTATTGTAGAAGCCATCTACCGAGGCCCTTTTAGTTAGCACTCCAGGTCTCTCATGGTACTCCAGGTGGTGGAGGTGTCGACGCCCCCTTTTCAAAAAAGCGAAAATCAGGTTTTACGACATTACGGGCAAAACAACTCTCATTCCCGTTTGGGAATTGGGTTATGGAATTTGAAGAGTCACCACCTAATGATTGTAGTGCATTACAACACTTTTAAATATGAGATGAGTATTTTGGAAGAAAATCAGAGTTCGGGTAAGGGCTTGAGATTCTCTCGAGGGGAAGGTGTTAGGCACCCCTCAAGATCCACTAGTGTGGTTGTCGACCGTGCTAATGTGACTTTATGAAGAGATGAAGGAAGTAGACAGATAAGATTCACATATAAACATTTGGACAACTTAGGAATTTTGGAAATAAGTTAAATAAAGTAAAAGAGAGAAGGGATTTGAAAAGAAAGCATTACTTTAGGAAAACATTTAAATAAAGCAAGTAAAGGAAAGGGGGTCCTAGGTTTTACTATTATATGGATCACATCGGTGCGATACCACGCACACACTCCTCAAAGAGGGGTTGCATATGGTATTAGCGCACCGGTCATCATCTCCATATTCTACCCTTCCCGCCCATTAAGGTATTTAAATGCGTTGGTATCGTTTACTTATTGCATGCTAATACCCGTCCCAACCTGTTAGTCCTGGGGTATTAAGACTTCTAATCCTAAGAGGGGGGGAGAGAGAGATAGGATATATATGGATTTTTCAGAGGTAAAAATACTAGAACGACAAGCAAAACAAATAGCACATAAGACGTATGCAAATAAGACAGTCAAAGGCTCAGATAAAGCCCCATAACATAACAGCTACTAGTTTAGCATGACTTCAAATACTGAATTGGTCTTTAAAAGAGGTTAGAAGAGCGGACATATTAGTTTATCACATAAAAGTTGGATAGAAAATCTACTTCTAGCTCCCCGGGCCCGTTCTTGGAATGGACAATTATTTTTTTAAAATAAGTTAATCTTAGAAAGCATTAGTTTCAGACATAGGCCTGTTGAAAAGAGAGTTGAAGTTGCACCAAGGTTGAAATGGCTCACAATTTAGCCGGACTGTTTGAGTAAAAAGGACGCAAGCATAAAATTTTCCAAAAGTACCTTAAAGTATTAATTTTAGGCAGACAAAGTAGTTCAAAACCGCAGACTTAGTAGAATAGTGTAAAAGGGCAGACTGGGCCCGATTTAGAAGTAAACAGATTTGGGACAACTACGCGGAAACATTTTAAGCACTGGGCGAGTTTGGACCTTATAACATGCACACTGACCCTTTTTGTTACTGCTTTACATGTTTTAGTCGACCTGATGTTTGCCTAGCGTTTTATACAGTTCCTATAGGCATGTCTTTCTAGGCGAGATGAAATGTTGAAAACTTATAAGCATGGTTTCTATATGAGATATGACATTAACCTTATTGGCATGGTTTCTATATGAGATGTGATAATGCAAGCCATATAGTCATGGTTTCTATCATGAGATTGATGCAATAAAGAAAAGCCTTATAGACATGGTATCTATATGATATTGTGCAATTATGTAATGCCTTATAGACATGGTATCTATATGATATTAGTGCAATAATGTAAAGCCTTATAGACATGGTATCTATATGATATTGTGCAATAATGTAAAGCCTTATAGACATGGTATCTATATGATATTAATGCAATAATGTAAAGCCTTATAGACATGATATCTATATGATATTTTGCTAAAGTAGACCTATAGGCATGATTTCTACCATTAATTGAAGCAAGAAAGTAAACCCCTATCATATGCCTTTTCATTATATCCCCGAGTTCTTTTATACAAATTTATTTACAAAATCTGGACAGAAATACGTCAAAGGAAATAAGCTAAATACAACAACAATTACAACAGGCCCGAAGAGGCTCAAAGCAGTTTAATGTCCAACATATTCCTTTTACCAAATCCAGGTTCCTAAATCCGAGGCTTTCTCTTTGGAGTGTTACAAAGTTCCAAAGGCTTTTCAAGGAAACCCAGGCAATGCTTACTCCCCAAGCAATTAGAGTAGTGCAAGTGTGGAATTACAAGCCCTAAGGCATCCAAGTTCAGAGGAGACTCCGGGGTCCCTAAGCATGGCTTACCAAGGGGGGTAGGACTTAAAGAACTAGGAATAAGTGTGAAAGTGAGTAATTAGAGGAAGACCAATGCAAGAGGTGGTCATACCTAGCCATGAAGTGATACTGGCACACCCCTAACCTCTTACATGGTTCAACAGGCAAGAGCAGACTCGCAAACAAGTCAGACTAGGGCCTATATGGTGATTAGGACACCATCAGGCATGTGTCAAGGCTCAAACACATAGTATGGGGGATAGGGAATGGTATTAATTTGAGTATAGGCTGGTACAAACTTAGTTCTAAACTCGGAGTGGCAATGAGGTGGCACCCTAGTGCAAAACACACTCATATGCAAACATGGGTTAAGGGAAGGGGGAATCATATAAGAATGCTTGAAAGAAAAGGACTAAATTAAAGGGATTCAGGGGAAAGGGGTGTACGGGAACTTAAACCATAATAATAAACAATAAACAGACAAGGGAAAGGGTAAAAAGGCGGTTAAGCATGCTCAACTTAAACTGAAATCATAAATAGACAAGGGAAAGGGGGAAGGGGGTTAAGCATGCAATAACTTAACTGAACATAAACAGGCAAAGGAAAAAGGTTCAGTTAACATGTAGTTTGGAGGTTGATAATATAAATTAAGAGCGTACCAGTTGCAAACTTGAATGACAAAGCAAGTAAGTAGATGGATCCCTATAGTTAGCCTTGGCTTTCAGCCGGCTAACTCCAGCAATAGAGCAAGTAATAGAGAAGAACAGAAGAGAAGAGAGAGTTTTCAGTGAGTAAACTTAGAGTAGTTCCTGTATCTCTGTGTGTGTGTCCAAGTGAGAAAAGATGAAGGATATTTATAGTTTTAAAAATAAGCAGCACTAAGGCAAGAAAATATCCATCAGTATCAATTACAACCAATTAGGGAAAAGGTTCCCTTCAATTACGGAACGGGGCTTGAGGTAAATAAACCTCAGTTTATTTTTGGAAAGAAAATCAAGTACCAATCACGAAATATAGGACAAATACGTGTATAGAGTTTTGAAATTCATACGAGTAAATACATAAGGCAAGTTAATCATCTAGAAAATCAAGGAATTGAGATACTAGCTTATTTTGAATTTAGTCAGAAATCAGGTCCCAATTAGAGAATCAAACAAGCTATACGAAATCAATTTTCCGAAATTAGTGTTGTTCAGAAAAGGGGGAGAATGTGACTATATAAAGAGATGCATAGATTTGCACATGGAAACTGGAATAATAGAACAAATCATGTAGCAGAAACACATAAAAAGGAAATTAGAGGTGGCTAGCGTTTAACATGAAGAAGTAATCACACAAAGAGAAGCATAAAACCCTGTAAACTTAAGGTTTCCGTCACATATAGAGCATAATGAAGAACATATATGAAAATGAACAAAAGCATAACAGCATAATGAAGAGCAAAGAACATATTAACTCGAACCCCTAGAAAATAACCCAGTAAAGTAAATATGCCTCAGAGCCATATTAGGAAGTACTCAAATTCACAGTAAGAACTAGAGGAGAACACACACTAGAGCAGATAAAGCGAAGAACTCAAAGAAATCAGAGAAACCCTAATTTTTAAGAAGACGATAGTTTGAAAACAAAAAGTGGCGAAGAAAAAGTGAGAAATACTTTAAAATTTTTAGAGGATAACTAGGATTTAGAGAAGATCGTAAAGATAAACACAGAGAAAAACCTCGAAAATTAGGGTTTCAGAGAAAGATCTCTAGATAGCGAGAAAGGCTGGAACGGATCAGTCTGAGTTAGCAAAGCACTCATAGCCTCAAGGCTTGCCTGAGAAATGCCAGACACGACTACAGAACTCAAATTAGAGGCCCTCTTGTTCGATAACCTTCGAGATAGGGTTCCGATCTTCGAATCCAAGAGCCATGAGAGGTGAGGAGTGGTGGATATTGATGTAGCTTGAACGGCCATAGACGCCGGTGAAACGGAGCCGGAATAGACTAGGGTTCAGAAGGGCTAGAGAGAATTTAGGGATACAAGAGCTGCTGGGTTTGCAAAGTGATTAGGGTTAGGTGGTATTTCGGGGTTTAATTATGGTAGGTTTGATGTGTATCGTTGATCTCTGTGATCAACGGTCACGATTAAAAGGAAAGATGAGGTGGGTTAGTTTAGGTGGGTTTGGGTGGGGTAAATTAAAATTGGGTCATGTAATTAGAGGGGTTAATTTGGGGGTGGAATTTGGGCTAAAATTGAAATAACTCGGGCTATGATTTAAATAGCCATTTTCCCAAAATATAATTTTATAAAAATAGTAAATGTCATTATAAAAATCCAATTAAAATACTGAGTTAATAAAATATATATAGCTATTAATTAAAAATATTGGAAACGATTTTGTAATTAAAATAATTATTAAATCGAGAAATGGGCTTAAATTGCAATCTAATGCAATTTTAATTTAGAAATACCTAATGACCTTGTAAAATTCTGTAAAAATTATATAAATTATATTTTTATGTAAATGTGAGAATAAAATAGATTACTTATCAAAATAACAATATTTTGGACTAAATGTTGGATTGTATATTGCAAAATAAGTCTTAAATTGATTTTAAATCCTTAAAAAATGTAGAAAAATACCAAGACCTTTGTGGATGCTTATATATGCATCTACATGCTATTTTGGGAATATTTTGAGATAAAAATACGTGGGGAAAAATTGGGTATTAACAGTTGCCCCTCTGTGCCCGAGGAGGATGAAAGAGTTGTCGGGTAAAGACAAGATGGCCAATTTTGACTAGAGGTGTCAACCAGGCCGGGTTGACCCGAGACCGGCCCGGACCGGACCGGCAAAAATCGGGACCGGACCGGTTAGCATGGGCCGGGCTGGTCTGGGTCCTAGGGGGTAGGGGGTTGGTCCGTATGGATTTTTTGGTATCGGAACCGGACCAGACCGACCGGTATAGTCAACAGTACCGCGAACCGGTATGAAGTGTCCCGGACCGGCCCGGTTCAACGGCAAATTTTTATTTTTATTTTTTTTTGGTTTTTTGAATATGTGGGGCCCACATTACCGTTGGCCAACGGACAATTTTACAAAAATGGCCATTTTCTCATTATTTTTTTGTATTTATTAATTTACAATATTAACCCTTCTTAAAATCTATAAATCCCCTCATCTCTTCTTCATTTCTTCACTCAAAATTCTTATCTCAATCTTAATTCTCAAATTATCAATCTATCTCTCTTCCCTTCAATTTGCAAGATTTCATATTTATTTGCCACTCTTTTCCCTATCGCAATTTGTCATTCGGAATTTGAAGCTTGAATTGAAGTTCAAAATTGAAATACTTGCTTGTCGTTTGTTCGTGGTAACACCGGATTTGCGTAATCAAGTGCTCAATTTATTGTCGAATTCGGTGCACTCCCTCCAACTCTTTCTCTTTTTGAATATTTTAATTGCATATTTAATTTTAGCTTATATTTTCATTTTTACAATATGTTTAATGATGCTAGTCCTGTAGCATCTGGTAGTAATTGTAATGACCCGACTTCTAATCGTAAAAGAAGAAGTCCGGTATGGAATTTTTTTGAAATAATAGAAGGTACTAAATAGTGTTAAATGCAAATTTTGTAACGGAACTTTTCAACATTTGACCGAAGGAAATTTAGGAGGGACTGGAACACTTACAAGACATATGAGAGCTGTCCATCCCATAGAATGGGTCAATAATTTTTAAAAGTGGCCTTGATTATTTTCAGACTTTCAGTTGGGAAGCAATGATATGTAAGTTTTAGTATGTTTCAGAGATTGGATTAGATATATCGGAACAAAGAAATCAAGGAAAGGAAGATGTTGATAGCCCAGAAGACGAAGAACTTTAACTTGGAGATATTGATTATGATGAACTTGCTAAGGCGATGCAAAACATTTGAAATTACTACTTCACTAGTTTACTTGTTAGAAAAAATGTAAACATTTCATTTCTACTTATTAATTTGAAATTGAGAAATAAAGTAGCACTTGCAATAAGTGCAATTTTTTCCCATCTTACTTGTATTCATTCAATTATTACAAAGTATTAATATAATTATAACTTAATAGTTATACTTAATTTCAAAAAAATTGAAAATATACTAAACCCGGCTCGGCCCGGCCCCTTTCAACCTGTAACCCGTATGGTTCAATTTTAAACCGAACCAACCCAGCCCCTTAAAAACCCGGTACTGTTCAACCCAGCCCGGACCGGACCGGAACCCGGACGGGTCGAAAAAATCCGACCCGGCTCGGACCGGTTGAACCGTTAAACAGCTTTAATTTTGACCAGAAATGATGACTGTAAGAGAACTTCGACCATGCTCTGGCTTCTAAGCTGCCTACATATCCCTGGTTTTACAGGAATTAGGCCGTATGTAGTTCAGGAACCATTGGCGGGATATGCCAATGAAAATTTGGAAGAGGCAGGCGCAACGGGGTTTGAGATTTGTCAAGGGTTCGGAGATCGGACGGGCTGCGGAGAACTGGAGTGCGACCGCTCCTGCTGAGGTGGTTGTGCCAGCCGCTGTACCTGCAAATGAATTATGTGTGTTTATATTGCATAATTTAAACGTGATTCAAGTTCCCTTTGGACCATAAATGTTGTCTTCGGACGATTAGGATGACGTCCTCGGACTATGAAGTCCTGGGCTCTTTGGAGCATGGAAGTAAAGATTCGCAGAGCCATGAAATAGTGTTCTCGGGCTATGTAGATAGTGCCTCCGAACTATGACTCCTTTGAATAAGTTGGCGATATTTCAACCCATGAAAAGTTGGCAATATTTCAGCTGAATGAATGCAAGGGGTGGCGATCTTTCAGCCGAGAAGGAATCTAAAATGCAGGCGGAGATATTTTAGCCAAATGAAGTAGGGTGGTAATCTTTCAGTCAAATGTAAAATAAAAGAGGTAGAGCTTAACCTCGGAAGGCAAAGAATAACCTTATGAAAAAATGGAGACAGAGCTTAGTCTCGAAAGGCATAAGATGGCCTTGTGCAGGATGGAGGTAGAGCTTAACCTCGGAAGGCAGAGAATAACCTTATGCAAAATGCAGATGAGACAGGGCATAGTCTCGAAAGGCAGAAGATAGCCTTATGCATGATGGAGGTAGAGCTTAACCTCAGAAGACAGAGAATAGCCTTACGCAAAATGCAGATGGAGACAGAGCTTAGTCTCGAAAGGCAGAGAATAGCCTTATGCAGGATGGAGGTAGAGCTTAACCTCAGGAGGCAGAGAATAGCCTTATGCAAAATGCAATATGGAGATAGATCTTAGTCTCGAAAGGTAGAAAATAGCCTTATGCAGGATGGAGGTAGAGCTTAACCTCGGAAGGCAGAGAATAGCCATATTAAATACAAAAATGCAGATGGAGACAGAGCTTAGTCTCAAAAGGTAGAAGATAGCCTTATGCAAGATGGAGGTAGAGCTTAACCTTGGAAGGCAGAGAATAGCCTTATGCAATGCAAAAATACAGATGGAGACAAAGCTTAGTCTCGAAAGGCAAAAAATATCCTTATGCAAGATGGAGGTAGAGCTTAACCTCAGAAGGCAGAGAATAGCCTTATGCAATGCAAAAATGCAGATGGAGACAGAGCTTAGTCTCGAAAGGAAGAAAATAGCCTTATGCAGGATGGAGGTGGAGCTTAACCTCGGAAGGCAGAGAATAGCCTTATGCAGTGCAGAAATATAAAGAAGAGGATGGTGGTGATTTTATTTGCTGGTAGATGATTGCGATATCATGACTGCTGGGGAAGTGTTGAATGTAGATAGTAAACCTTTGCGAAGTAAGTAGTGGTTTCGGGAATTTCAGTTTTGTAAAGCACATGCATCGCCTATTTTTATTCTGACTTCCTGCATCCAATGAAAAATCGTGAGTTCTGTAAAGGGGGAGGTTAGTTCGCATCCCTCGGCTCATGGTGTCTTGTACCATTTGGGGTAGCGTTGCTGAACAATAGTGATCCAAATGATTTGATGCAAATTTTGGCAATCGTGATGAAAATTATATATGTAAGTAGAGAAAAGATAGTTTTGTTTTATGATGAACCACAACTGTAACTTGGTTCAAGGCACGACTACCTTGCTGGCTCCGAAATTTTAAAGGTTCTCCTAAAGATTCTGTCCCAGTTTACTGAGCTGGCGCTGTTGACGGCGGTGCTGAATGACTGAGAACGGATCGATCTCAGAATTTTGAGGGTCCTCCTCAAAATTTTGCCCCTGATTACTGGGTTGACGATGATGCAGAAACTAACAAACTAAATTCGGATATTTTATGGTCCTCCTCAAAATTCTGCCAGTTCCAAATGCAGGGGTGGGGGGAGGGGGAATGGAATTTTATTAAAGATGTGACCGAACCCATAGGGTACCTACCTATCCCCTCTTAAACGGGAATCAGGTCAAGCGTAGTTCAAATTATATCATAAAGAAAGGCATACAATCAAATGTAGTATCGCTTCACTGCATCTGAGTTGATCGGTTTGGCCAAACTTCTCCGTCCATTTCGGCGAGAATAAGGGCTCCTCCTGTTAGAACCCGGTGAACCATGTATGGACCTTGCCAGTTGGGAGAGAATTTCCCTTTGGCTTCATCTTGATGTGGGAATATCTTCTTTATCACCAGTTGTCCCGGTGTGAATTTCCTTGGTCGAACTCTCTTGTTGAAGGCTTTGGACATTCTGTTATGGTATAGCTGACCATGGAAAAACGCATTCATTCTCTTTCCATATATAAGGGATAACTACTCGTGCGACCCTTGACCCATTCTGTGTCATCTAGCTTCGCTTCTTGTACGATTCTCAAGGATGGTATTTCTACCTCGACGGGAATGACCGTCTCTGTACCGTAAACCAACATGTAGCGAGTTGCCCCAGTTGATGTGCGAACCGCAGTACGATAACCCAATAAAGCGAATGACAACTTCTCATGCCACTGCTTGTGCTTTTCGATCATTTTCCTTAATATCTTCTTGATGTTCTTGTTGGCTGCTTCCACGGCTCCACTCATCTGAGGTCTATAAGCCCTAGATTTTCTGTGCCTGATCCTAAAAGTTTCGCACATTGCTCTCATCAAGTCACTGTTGATATTGGAACCATTATCAGTGTTGATTGATTCTGGAATCCCACACCGACAGACAATATGATCTTGGACAAAGTCTGCCACGACTTTTTTGGTTACTGCTTTGTATGAGGCTGCTTCAACCCATTTAGTGAAGTAATCGATTGCCACTATGATGAACCTGTGCCCGTTTGATGCGGCAGGCTCGATTGGTTTAATAACATCCATTCCCCAAGCGGTTAATGGCCACGGTGAGCTCGTTGCAGTGAGCTCGTTCGGAGGTACCTTTATCATATCCGCATGTATCTGACAACAGTGACACTTTCGGACATAATGAATGTAGTCCATCTCCATAGTCATCTAGAAATATCCTGCTCGGAGTATCTTCTTTGCTAGAACAAAGCCGTTCATGTGCAACCCACAAGTCCTTGAGTGCATTTCCTCCAATAACTTGGTTGCTTCTATCGCATCGACACACCTCAATAGTCCCAAATATGGAGTCCTCCTATACATGATTCCTCTGCTGTGAAAGATTGTTGGACAACCTTCGAAGCGTGCACTTCTGAGTAGAATTAGCAAGCTCCGGATGTTCTTCTATTGTTAGGTACTCTTTGATGTCGTGGAACCAGGACTTTCCGTCGGCTTCCTCCTCGACGCGGGCACAATATACTGGTTGATCATGATTCTTAATCTGGATAGGGTCAATGAAGTTTGTATCTGGATGCTGAATCGTTGATGATAAAGTGGCAAGCGCATCTGCAAACTCATTCTGCATTCTTGGAACATGCTGGAATTCCGTCTTTCTGAATCTCTTCCTCAACTCCTGTATGTGATGAAGATAAGGGAGTATCTTAGAATTCTTGGTATCCCATTCTTTTCGAACCTGATGTATGAGAAGGTACGAATGTCCAATCACTATCAGCTCCGTAAAATATCAATGGCCAGTTTAAGCCCTAAGATGCAAGCTTCGTACTCGGCTATATTATTGGTGCACGAGAACCTGATTTTGGCGGATACCGGGTAATGTTGACCGGTTTCTGATACCAGGAATGCTCCAATACCAAATCCTTTGAAATTTGCGGCTCCGTCGAAAAACATCCTCCAACCGTCATAGGATTATGCAATATCTTCTCCTATGAAAGCTACTTTCTCATCGGGAAAATACGTCTTCAGTGGTTCGCCTCCCCTCCTACAGGATTTTCTGCGAGATGATCTGCCAAAGCATGTCCTTTAACTACCTTCTGGGAGACATAGACAATGTCGAATTCACTCAACAAAATTTGCCACTTGGCGAGCTTGCCAGTGGGCATGGGCTTCTGAAAAATATACTTTAGCTGATCCATTCTTGATATATGGTAGGTAGTGTAAGCACAGAAATAATGCCTCAATTTCTGAGCTACGCAGGTCAAAGCACAACATGTGTGTTCTAGTAAGGAATACCGAGCCTCGTACAGGGTAAATATCTTGCTGAGGTAGTAAATGGTCTGCTTCTTCCTTCCTGTTTCATCATGTTGTCCCAAAACGCAACCAAATGCTCCACCCAAAACTGCAAGATAGAGCAATAAAGGCCTCCCAGGCTCAGGAAGAACCAGTACTGGAAGCTTAGACAAGTATTTATGATCCTGTCAAAAGCATTTTGATATTCATCAGTCCATTTGGTGGTGGCATCCTTCTTCAGAATCTTGAAGATAGGTTCGCAGATGACGGTAGATTGAGCTATGAACCGACTGCTATAGTTGAGTCTCCCCAGGAAATTCATTACCTCTTTCTTATTCTTCGGCGGTGGAAATTCTTGAATAGATTTGACTTTTGATCATCCAGTTCTATTCCTCGGCGGCTCACGATGAAACCCAATAACTTTCCCGCAGGGACCCCAATGCACACTTGGCGGGATTCAGTTTCAAAGTTATACCTCCTTAGTCTGTTGAAAACCTTTTGGAGGTCCTCCATGTGATCTGCAGCCTTCCTGGACTTGATGATGAAATCGTCCACATATACCTCAATCTCCTTATGTATCATGTCATGAAAGAGGGTATTCATGGCCCTCATATAAGTAGCTCCCGCATTCTTCAATCCGAGTGGCATCATTCTGAAGCAATACATTCCCCATGGCATGATACACGTCGTTTTCTATACATCTTCTTCATCCATACATATCTGATGGTACCCCGCAAAGCAATCAACGAATGACTGCAACTTATGCTTGGCATAGTTGTCGATCAGAATGTTTATGTTTGTCAAGGGAAAATCCTTTTTGGGACTGGACCAGTTGAGATCTCGATAGTCGACACAGACTCTGACTTTCCCATCCTTCTTCGGTACTGGCGCGATGTTAGATAACCAGGTTGGGAACTCTACCACTTGAAGAACTCTGGCTTTGACTTGCTTGGTGACTTCTTCTTTGATTTTCAAACTCATGTCTGGCTTGACTTTTCTGAGTTTCTGCTTGACCGTTTGGGCATGTCGGATCTGTCGGCAACTTGTGAGCGACAATGGATTTGCTGAGACCCGTCATATTATCATAAGACCATGCAAAGATATCCTCATATTCCCTTAAAAACTCCGTATATTCTTTCTTTTGTGTGTGTGATAAGTGCACAGTGATGCCCATTTCTTTGATATTCTCTGTATCTCCCAAATTGACGACCTCAGTTTCATCCAAATTGGACTTAAGCCTATTTTCAAAATTCTTGACCTCTCTGACAAGCTCTTCTGGTATATCATCTTCCTCTGAGTCTATGTTCGTTTGTTGTATAGCCTCGTTGCAAGTCACAGTTGTCGGTTCATCATCAAGATACGTAATAGTAATGCTGTGTGAAAAATAAAATAAATAATAAGAAAAAGTAATGAGTAGCGAGATATTTGATGAACTGGAAAAATACTTTTGAAACATCGGAGCTATTTTGGAAAGTAAAGACAACACGGAGAGTAAAAAATAACAACTAAATTAAGGATGCATGATTCTTGTTCAGCCTTGCTACCCCGAAGATCTCCGGGCAATGGTGGTCCTGATTGACCAATTGGTGAGGAGCTCCCCTTTTCCTACATCTTTCCTTTGTTCATGTTTCTGGGAGGACTCAGAGGAGGAGGAGTAGGAAGAAGCGGACCCTTAGATCTTGTTGAATATGCTGATAGTGCCAGAGCACACGAACTAACCCTTAGGGAGGGAAATAACAAAAGAAAAACAAAAGGTAAGAAGTTAGTGCGGATTCGGAGAAAGAAAATATTGTGGTATTTAAACACATTGTTGCAAGAATATAAGTCATTTCCTATTTGGGTACCTCGTTGTGCCCGAGGTAGGCCTAGCGACAGATAGAATTTGGAGAACTTATAACACCAAGTGCCTCATTTTACTGATAGAAAATAGAAAGAGTCAAAACAAATTCAAATAAAGAGAAATTGTTACTAATGGCCAGTGGCCTTATTACATCAGGAAAGCAGTAAAAATCCTAACTACTTGGTCCCAGAAGGACCTTACTCAGATTCGGTATCTTAGCGACCCTCGTACAGCTGCATCAACTCGTGCAGCCCCAGCAACAAGTAAGCCCGAGCCAAGTGCCCACCTTCATTACCTTCAGCTTCCTGACAGTCGTTGTTCCTTTTTAGAAATTTTCCTTCCATCTCCCCTAGTCCCTGATCCAAATATCCCAAACGGAACACTAACTGATCACCATCCCAAAACAAAGTGGCAGCCGCAATTATTTTATTGTTGGGTTGGATTTACAAAGCAAGGGAAAATTCCTAAGTGCTTACCGACGAGGGTTTGATCATTGCTATGAAGATCCTCCAACCAGCTTAGCAACCTTGGGTGGATGTTGGATACCATACCGAATCTGAGGACCTTGTGCCTCATTTCTGCAAAACAAAGTGTTAGGCCCTACCCCATCGGACTCGACTATTTAAATTGATAATTAGTAGTAAGGTACTTAAATTCTACAAATACATGCACATAACGTGAAGGTGTCCATTTGGGTTTCGAGGAAACCCAATGGACTTTTGGTTTAAGCTATCTTAATGAGTCATTATGCGGAAAACATAACTGACTCGGCTAAGTTTGACAATGATACATGAACAGTATAACAGAATAAGGTTTCTATTTTGAAGTGCTAGACAAGGTACCCTTAAGCGGACAACTCAAGAGGGAAAGGCACGGAACCGTTGACTACACCGTTGATCGACTGGTTTTACCGAAAATATGCCTTTGCGAAATTTAGGGGTTTATAATATTGGAAGAGCGCAACCACTCATTATAAGCATTGCTATGGGATTTTTTTGGCACGAGTGGAAAATGATGTTGAAGGATGCAATTACAACAATGAAATAAATACATGTATTTTCACGTTCATAAAATAATGATTACAATAGATGCTCGGAATTTAAGACGGAGTTGAAACGAAGTAAAAGCAGTAAAGCAATAAAACAGTTAAAGAAAAAGAAAAACACGAAGAATCAAGTTAGTAATTATGAAGAAATGATTAAAGCGGTAAATAAAGGCAGTAAAGAAAGCAATAAAGTCACAAAGCACGTAATGGTAAAATCCTTAAGGAAATCCCAGCAGAGTCGCCATGCTGTCGACGCGCCCATTTTCAAAAAAGCAAAATCAGATTTTACAACATTATGGGCAAAACTATTCTTATTCCTGTTTGGGAATTGGGTTATGTAAAGAGTCGTCACCTAATGATTATAGTGCATTAGGATACTTTTAAAGATGAGAGGAGTACTTTGAAAGAAAACCAGAGTTCGGGTAAGGGCTTGAGATTATCTCGAGGGGAAGGTGTTAGGCACCCCTCAAGATTAACTAGTGTAGTTCCCAGCCGTGCTAACGTGACTTTATGAAGAGATGAAGCAAGTAGACAGATAAGATTCACATAGAAAAATTTGGACAACTTTGGAATTTTGAAAAGGGAAAGGCATAAGTTAAATAAGGTAGAAGAGAGAATGGAATTGAAAAGAAAGCATTACTTTAGGAAAACGTTTAAATAAAGCAAGCAAAGGAAAGGGGGTCCTAGGTTTGACTATAATATGGATCACATCGGTGCAATACCTCACACACACTCCTCAAAGAGGGGTCGCATATGGTATTAGCGCACTGGTTATCATCTACATATTCTACCCTTCCTGCCCCATTAAGGTATTTAAACGTGTTGGTATTGTTTACGTATTGCATGATAATACCCGTCCCAACCTGTTAGTCCTGGGGTATTAGGACTTCTAATCCTAAGAGCGGGGGAGAGATAGGATATATATGGAGCTTTCAAAGGTAAAAATACTAGAACGACAAGCGAAACAAATAGCACATAAGAGGTATGCAAATAAGACAGTCAAAGGCTCAGATAAAACCCCATAACATAACAGCTACAAGTTTAGCATGACTTCAAATACTGATTTGGTCTTAAAAAGAGGTTAGAAGAGCGGACATATTAGCTCAAAATATAAAAGTTGGATAGAAAATCTACTTCGAGCTCCCCGGGCCCGTTCTAGGAATGGACAGTTTTTTTTGAAAATCAGTTAATCTTAAAGAGAATTAATTTCAGACATAGGCCTCTTGAAGAGAGAGTTGAAGTTGCACCAAGGTTTAGAAATGGCTCACAATTTAGCCGGACTGTTTGAGTAAAAAGGACGCAAGCATAAACTTTTCCAAAAGTACCTTAAGTATTAAACTTAGGCAGACAAAGTAGTTCAAAACCGCAGACTTAGTAGAGTAGTGTAAAAGGGCAGACCTGGGCCCGATTTAGAAGTAAACAGATCTGGGACAACTACGCAGAAACGTTTTAAGCACCGGGCAAGTTTAGACCTTACAAGATGCACACTGTCCCTTTTTGTTACTGCTTTAGACGTTTTAGTCGACCTGTTGTTTGCTTGGCGTTTTATACAGTTCCTATAGGCATGTCTTTCTAGGCGAGATGCAATATTAAAAACTTATAAGCATGGTTTATAGATGATATATGACATTAAACTAATAGGCATGGTTTCTATATGAGATGTGATAATGCAAGCCCTATAGTCATGGTTTCTATCATGAGATTGATGCAATAATGAAAAACCTTATAGACATGGTATCTATATATTATATTGTGCAATAATGTAAAGCCTTATAGACATGGTATCTATATGATATTAATGAAATAATGTATAGCCTTATAGACATGGTATCTATATGATATTATGCAATAATGTAAAGCCTTATAGACATGGTATCTATATGATATTAATGCAATAATGTAAAGCCTTATAGACATGGTATCTATATGATATTGTGGTAAAGTAGACCTATAGGCATGATTTCTACCATTGGTTGATCCAAGAAAGTAAAACCCTCTCATATTCCCTTTTACTATATCCCCGAGTTCTTTTAAACAAATTTATTTACAAAATCTGGAAAAAAAACATTAAAGGAAATAACTTTAATACAACAACAATTACAATAAGCCCGAAGAAGCTCAAAGCAGCTTTAATGTCCAACATATGCCTTTTATCAAATCCAGGCTCCCATATACGAGGCTTTCTATTTAGAGTGTTACAAAGTTCCAAAGGCTTTTCAAGGAAACCCAGGCAATGCTTACACCCCAACAACTTAGAGTAGTGCAAGTGTGGAATTACCAGCTCTAAGTCATCCAAGTGCAGTGGAGACTCCAGGGTCCCTAAGCATGGCTTACCAAAGGGGGCTAGGACATAAAGAACTAAGAATAAGTGTAAAATGGAGGAATTAGAGTAAGACCAATGCAAGAGGTGGTCATACCTAGCCATGAAGTAAGACTGGCACACCCCTAACCTCTTATGTGGTTCAACATGCAAGAGCGGACTCGCAAACAAGTCAAACTAGGGCCTGTATGGTGATTAGGACACCAACAGGTCCGTGTCAAGGCTCAAACACATAGTATGGGGGATAGGGAATGGGATTAATTGGAGGATAGGAAGATAACAACCTTAGTTCTAAACTAGGAGTGGCAATGAGGTGCCACCCTAGTCCAAAACATATTCATATGAAAACAGGGTTTAAGGGAAGGGGGAATCACATAAGAATACTTGAAAGAACAGGATTAAATTAAAGGGATTCAGGTGAAAGGGGTGCATAGGAACTTAATCCATAATAATGAACAATAACAGACAAGGGAAAGGGTAAAAAGGGGGTTAAGCATGCTGAACATAAACTGAAATCATAAACAGACAAGGGAAAGGGGGAAGGGGTTAAGCATGCAATAACTTAACTGAACATAAATAGGCAACGGAAAAGGGTCAAGTAAACAGGTAGTTTGGAGGTTGATAATATAAATTATGAGCCTACCAGTTGCAAACTTGAATAACAAAGCAAGTAAGGTAGATGGATCCCTATAGTTAGCCATGGCTTTCAGCCAGCTAACTCCAACAATAGCGCAAGTAACATAGAAGAACAGAAGAGAAGAGAGAGTTTTCAGTGAGTAAACTTAGAGTAGTTCCTGTATCTCTGTGTGTGTCTAAGTGAGAAAAGGTGAAGGCTATTTATAGTTTGAAAATTAAGTAGACTTAGGCAAGAAAATATCCATCAGTATCAATTACAACCAATTAGGGAAAAGGTTCCCTTCAATTAAGGAATCAGAGTTGAGGTAAATAAACCTCAGTTTATTTTTGAAAAATAAATCAAGTATCTATCACGAAATATCGGGCAAATACGTGTAAAGAGTTTTTAAATTCACACGGGTAAACACATAAGGCAAGTTAATCACCTAGAAAATCAAGGAATTGAGGTACTAGCTTATTTTGAACTTAGTCAGAAAGTAGGTCCCAATTAGAGAATCAAACAAGTTATACGAAATCAATTTCCCAAATTAGTGTTATTCAGAAAAGGGGGAGAATGTGACTATATAAAGAGATGCATAGATTCGCACATGCAAACTGGAAGTATAGAACAAATCATATAGCAAAAACACATATGAAGGAAAGTAGAGGCGGCTAGGATTTAACATGAAGCAAGTAATCACACAGAGAGAAGCATAAAACCCTTTAAACTTAGGGTTTCCGCTACATATAGAGCATAATGAACAACGCAGATGAAAATGAACAAAATCAGAACATCATAATGAAGAGCAAAGAACATATTAACTCGAAACCCTAGAAATAACCCAATAAAGTAAAAATGCCTCAGAGTCATAGTAGAAAGTACTAAAAATCATAGTAAGAACTAGAGGAGAACACACAGTAGAGCAGATAAAGAGAAGAAATCAAAGAAATCAGAGAAACCCTTAATTTTAAGAAGACGACAGTTTGAAAACAAAATAGGCGAAGAAAAAAGTGAGAAATACTTTAAAATTTTTAAAGAATAACTAGGATTTAGAGAAGATCGTAAAGATAACCACAGAAAAACCTCAAAAATTACGGTTTCAGAGAAAATTCTCTAGATAGCGAGAAAGCCTGGAACAGACCAGTCTGAGTCAGCAAAGGATGCATAACCTCAAGGCTTGCCTGAGAAAGGCCTAAAAGAGCTACAGAACTCAAATCAGAGGGCCTTTGGTTGGATAACCTTCGAGATAAGGTTCCAATCTTTAAACCCAAGAGCCATGAGAGGTGAGTAGTGGTGGATATAGATGTTTTGGGGTTTGAACGGCCATAGACGCCGGTGAAACGGAGCCGGAACATACTACGGTTCAGAAGGGATAGAGAGCATTCTGGGATACAAGGGCGGCTAGGTTTGCAAAGTGATTAGGGTTAGGGGGTATTTGGGGGTTTAATTATGGTAGGTTTGATGTGGACCGTTGATCTATGTGATCAACGACCACGATTAAAATGAAAGATGCGATGGGTTAGTTTAGGCGGGTTTGGTCGGGTAAATTTAAATTGGTCATGTAATTGGAGGGGTTAATTTGGGCTTAAATTGAAATAACTCGGGCTATAATTTAAATAGCCATTTTTCCCAAATTTAATTTTATAAAAATAGTAAATGTTATTATAAAATTCCAATTAAAATACTGAGTTAATAAAATATATATAGGTATTAACTAAAAATATTGGGAACGATTTTGTAATTAAAATACTTATTAAATCGATAAATGGGCTAAAATTGCAATGTAATGCAATTTTAATTTAAAAATACCTAATGACCTTGTAAAATTCTGTAAAAACTATGTATATTATATTTTATGTAAATGAGAGAACAAAATAGATTACTTATCAAAACAACAAGATTTGGGACTATATTCGATTTTATATTGCAAAATAAATCGTAAATTGATTTTAAAATCCTTGAGAAAATATAGAAAAATACCAAGACCTTTGTGGATGCTTATATATGCATCTACATGCTATTTTTGGAATATTTTGAGTATAGAAGTACATGGGGAAAAATTGGGTATCAACAGGTGGTTCTCAGCAACATTATTTTGACCAGCAGTCCTTCAGTGTACCACCAGCTCCCATCAATGCACCGCCACTTTAGTGCTACAGGGAAAGACATACAGGTCGATAGGGCCAGTAGTCTCAGCAGTCGAGGGTATGTTATGGTTGTGGTGACCCGAATCACATTGTCAGGTTTTTCCCTCGAGCCTCGAGTAGTTCTCAGCAACAGGGTCCTCGCCCCATGATTTCAGGCACCAGGTGATCCACAGCTTGCCCAGCCACCTAGAGGTGGGGGTAGGGATCATAGAGGTGGATGTAGAGACCGTAGAGGTAGAGCTCGGACCTCCAGAGGTAGGGGACAACTAGTAGTCGATCGTCCCAGAGACATGGTTCAGGGAGATGGGGCCCAGCCTTGGTGTTATGCTTTGCCAGCCACACAAGAGGCCAAGTCATCGAAGGCTGTGATTAAAGATAGTATTATGGTATGTGATAGAGATGCTTCAGTGCTATTTGACCCTGGGTCTACGTATTCATTTGTGTAATCCTATTTTGCACAATACTTGGTTTTGCCTAGCGATGCTTTGAGTCTTCCTGTTTATCTACTCTAACCGGTGGGTGATTCTATAGTGGTCGACCAAGTGCATCGTTCTTGTGTGGTAGTATTTGAGGGTCTTGAGACCCGTATTGATTTATTGCTCTTAGACATGGTGGACTTCCACGTCATATTGGGGATGGATTGGTTGTCCCCGTATCATGCTATCTTGGATTGTCACGCCAAGTCCGTGACCTTGGCTTTGCGGGATATGACCCGACTAGAGTAGAGTGGGACCCCAGGTCATGCCACCCGCAGTGTTATTTCTTATGTGAAGGCTCGACGTATGGTCGAGAAGAGGTGTCTAGCTTAATTGGCGTATGTTCGTGAATCCAGCGCAGAAGTTCCATCTATTTATTTTGTTCCTATTGATTGGGAGTTCCTTGAGGTTTTCTTTTCAGACCTGTCGGGTATCCATCCCGACAGGGGTATTTATTTCTGTATTGATATGTCTTTGAGCACGCATCCCATTTCCATTCTACCGTACTACATGGCCCCGCCATAGTTGAAGGAGGTGAAGGATCAATTGCAGGATTTGCTGGATAAAGGTTTCACTAGACCCATTATATCGCCTTAGGGTGTGACGGTGTTATTTGTGAAGAAGAATAGTGGGTCGATGAGGATATCCATTGATTACCGGAAATTGAACAATGTGATAATAAAGAAAAAGTATCCACTGCCAAGGATCGACGATTTATTCAACCAGCTTTAGGGTGCAAAGGTGTTTTCAAAGATTGATTTGATATTTGGTTATCATCAGCTGAGGATTAGGGCATCTGATGTCCCTGAGACAGCATTCCGTACTCGGTATACGCATTATGAGTTTTTGGTCATGTCACTTGGGTTCACCAATGCCTCAGCAACATTTATGGAGTTGATGAAGCGAGTGTTCAGCCCCTATTTGGATTTGTTCGTGATTGTTTGCATTGATGATATTCTGATATACTCCCGTAGGAGGAGCACGAGCATCACCTCAGAATGGTTCTTCAAACTCTGAAGGATAGTCAGTTATATGCTAAGTTTTTGAAGTGCGAGTTTTGGTTGAGTTCGGTTGCATTTATGGGTCACGTTGTTTTAGAAGAGGGTATTCAGGTGGACCCAAAAAAGATTGAGCAGTCAAGAACTGGCCTCCCCCAGATTCAGCTACAGAGATTCATAGTTTCTTGAGATTAGCAGGTTACTACCGTCGGTTCGTGGAGGGGTTTTCATCTATTTCACCCACGATGACCAGATTGACCTAGAAGGGTACCCAGTTCATATGGTGAGATGAGTGTGAGGTGAGCTTCCAGAGGCTCAAGATAGCTCTAACTACGGCACCGGTATTGGTTTTGCCCACGGGTTCAGGACCGTATAAAGTTTATTGTGATGCTTTCCATATTGGGCTTTGTGTAGTATTAATGCAGGATTGCAGAGTCATTGCCTATGCCTCAAGACAGCTGAAGATTCACGAGAAGAATGATCTGGTTTACGATCTAGAGGTTGCAGCCATTGTGCATGCTTCGAAGATTTGGAGGCATTATAGAAAAAGGGGTTGAATTTGAGGCAGAGGAGGTGGTTGGAGCTGTTGAAACACTATGATGTTACTATCTTATACTACCTGGGGAAGGCCAATGTGGTGGCCGATGCATTGAGTAGGAAGTCTGCCAGCATGGGTAGTCTTGCTTATATTCCGGTCAGCCAAAGACCGCGTGCTTTGGATGTTCAACCTTGGCCAATCGATTTGTGAGGTTGGATATTTCTGATCCTAGCAGGGTGTTATCTTGCACTATAGCTTGTTCTTCGTTGATGGACCGTATCCGTGAGTGGCAGTTTGATGATCCCCTTTTGTGTGTCCTGAGAGACACGGTGCAGCGTGGAGGTACCAAGAAGGTAACCTTAGATGGTGATGGTGTTTTGAGATTGCAGGAGTGAATGTGTGTGCCCAATGTTGATGGGATTCAAGAGTTGATCTTAGTGGAGGCCCATAGTTCTGGGTATTCTATTCATTCGGGTGACGTGAAGATATATCAGGATCCGAGGAAGCACTATTTGTGGCATAGAATGAAGAAAGATATCGTTGCATTTGTGGCTCGATGTTTGAATTGTCAGCAGGTTAAGTATGAGTATTAGAGGCCTGGTGGTTTATTTCAGAGAATTGAGCTTCCCCAGTGGAAGTGGGAGAGGATTTATATGGATTTTGTTATTGTACTTCCGATAACCCGGAAGAAGTTTGATGCTATTTGGGTCATTGTTGAAAGGATAACCAAGTTAGCGCATTTTATTCCTGTTGCAGCCACTTATTCATCAGAGAGTTTAGCTGAGCTCTATATCCGAGAGATTGTTCGCCTTCATGGGGTGCTGGTATCTATCGTTTCGGACCAGCGCAGTTGACCTCACGCTTCTGGAGAGTAGTCAAGCAGGAGTTGGGCACCCGGGTTGCATTGAGCACAATATTTCATCCTCATACGGACGGACAGTCCAAGCGGATGATTCACATATTGGAGGATATGCTACGAGCCTGTGTCATTGAATTCGGAGGCTCGTGGGACTAATTTTTGCCTTTAGCAGAGTTCGCCTACAACACCAGCTACCAGTCCAGCATTTAGATGGCTCCATATGAGGCGTTATTTGGTAGGCAATGTTGGTCTCTAGTTGGATGGTTTGAGCTGGGAGAGGCTTGGATATTGGGTACAGATCTAATTCAGGAGGCCTTGGATAAGGTCAAGAGCATTCGGGATAGACTTCGGACAACTGAATATAGGCAGAAGAGATATGCAGATCGCAAGTTTCATGGTTGGTGAGCGAGCATTGCTCCTAGTGTAGCCTATGAAAGGCGTGATGCGATTCGGGAAAAAGGGCAAGCTTAGCCCTAGGTTCATTGGTCCATTTGAGATTCTTGATGGTATGGGAGAGGTGGCTTATAAACTTTTCTTGCCACTTAGCTTACCAATAGTGCATCCAGTGTTTCATGTATCAATGCTCCGGAGGTATCACGATGATCCAACCCACGTGTTATATTTAGGCACTGTCTAGTTGGATAAGGATCTATCTTATGAGGAGGACCCGGTGGCTATTCTAGACCGGCAGGTTCGACAGTTGAGGTCGAAGAGTTTTCCTTCAATGCGTGTTCAGTGGAAGAGGTCAGACTCCTGAGGAATCGACCTGGGAATCCAAGTCTGATATGCGGAGCCGTTATTCTCATCTATTCCCCACTCAGGTAGTTCCTTCTTTTGTCCGTTCGAGTACGAACGGTTATTTTAGAGGTGGAAATATGATGGCCCAAAGGCTCAGCACTTGTTTTTCTCTCTTTTCGTGCTTCCGATGGCTTGAAAATCTCACTTTTAGTTGCCTTGATTTACGTGTGCAGTCCAGACGCATAGCCGAAAATCTTATATGTAAAGATATGTGAAAAATTCTAAAATGTGGCTTTCAAATGATTAAAGATAACTTTGGTCAACATTTTAGGTAACGGACCATGACCCAAGAACTGACGGTCCCACAGGGTCCGTAGAAAAATATGGGACTCGGGCGAATTCCCAAAATCAACATCCGAGGTCCCGAGCCAGAGAAATGAATTTTTTTGTAAAATTATTTTTCTGGAATTATATGGAATATTGAAATGCAAAGTTATCAGAAGACTATGGTATCGAGATCGAATTTTGGTTGCGATGCTCGATACGAGTCTTATATATATGTTAAGCGCTTTCCATGAAGATTGGTCAAAATCGAACGTCATTTGACGTATTTCGGACCTAAATACCTAAAGTTTATAGTTTATAAAGTTAAAATGAAAAGGGATCATTTTAAAGCTTGATTCATTGATTTTAATTTTTTTTTGGCGATTGTATCGCTTGGTTAAGTCCGTAAGAGGTAGTTGAGTTAGTGTGTATGTTTGGTAAGTAGTCTCGAGGACTCGGGAGTGATCTGGAGGTGATTCGGGGTGTTTTAAAACTTAGGAGATGTAGTAGATTTTCTGCAATTCTTGCTCAGTTATTTGCTTCTTCGCGTTCGCAGTACTCAGCTCGCGTTCGTGTACCAGTGGCCTTTCCTTCTTCTTATTCATGGAAAAGTCCCCCGCGTTCGCATAGCCTTGGTTCCCCCTTCACCGCATTCGTGAGCTCCCTCTCGCGTTCGCGTATAAGGAATTTCCAGACCCTACTTCATCCTTCTACGCATTCGCAACTGGCACCTCGCATTCATGATGCCTAGACTCCTTTACCCTTCGCAAAGGCGGCCCCCTTCCCGCGAACACGAAGAGAATTTTTGCCCAGTGATTTAAAGTCCAAAAACAGAATAGTTGCGGGATTTACATCACTTTTTCAAAAACTGTCTTCTTCCCACCCTATAGAAAAATTTTGAAGAATTCTTCCTCCATAGCTTCATAGGTAAGTGTTCCTAACCTCGTTTCTTCTTAATTGCTTCCACTAATCACTAACTTGTAAACCAAAAATTATGAAATCAAAGTAGAAATTAGGGGTTTTGGGTAGAGTTAGGTTTTTGAAAATTTTGGGTGATTCAACCTTAATTTTGGGTCAAATCTCAAAATAAATTATACATTTGAACTCGTGGGGTTATGGATGATCGGGTTTTGGCCCGAGCCTCATGTTTTGACTATGTGGGCCCGATGTCGAATTTTGGTATTTTTGGATGAATGCTAGGAAATTCATATCTAGGCTATAGGATGTTGCCATTGAGTCTTTATTGAATTAATTATGCCTAGATATCATTTTTTCGGAGTCGGATTGTAGAGGAAAGGCGGTATTAGAGAAGTGATTGCTATTCTTTGGACTGAGGTAAGTATTTGTTCTAACTTTGGCTTGAGGAATTAGGATTAGAGTATTGTTTGCTATTTGCTAATTGTCAAGTATGGTGTATGGGCATGGTGATGAGTATCTATACACCGGAGTCTAGCATGACCGTAAGTCTTATTTGTGTTTATTCAAATTCGGTGATATTTCTTCCTTGTTAAATTGATAAATAGCATATAATGTGAAGATTTTGAGAAAGATATAAGATTTGTACATTTTTGAGCATTGGCTCGAACGAGAATATGATAATTGAGTAATAAGAGAACAAAAGAGAAAGAGATGTAATTATTCTCTTGCCGGGACGTGTAAGTTTATTACTGTTATTGCTCCCTTCCTGGGATTTAAGTGATATATGTGTTCTCCCTTGTCGGGATGTTTAATATTATTTGTCTATCCCCTTGCCCCGTTTGGTTGTAATTGTTGATAGGGTGAGGAAGAGTGGATATGCACGAAGGGTCATTTCGTACCACGTTTTGAATATTTATGCACGAAGGTCCATTCCGTGCCATGTTTTGATTACAATTTCTGTGCCATGTTTGATTACTTATGCACGAAGGAATATTCCGTGCCCTGATTTGATTACTATTGCACGAAGGATCAGTCTGTGCCGTGATGTGAGATTTATGTGAGGAAAACCACGATAGTTTATGCCGTGCACTTTAATTGATCGCTTTGGGTGAGAATGAGAGTTAAATCACGAAGGTCGATGCCGTGCAAATGGCAATGTTCCTGCTTTCATTTATTATTGTTGTTGCACAGTGTCTTTCTTTAAGTGCTAATTTTATATCTGGACTGTACCCCCCCCCCCCCTCCCATAGCATGCTCTCCTCCCTCTTAACTGTTTAATCTCTGTATTCTTTTCTTTCTTGGCATATATATATATATATATATATATATATATATATATATATATATATATTGAGCTACACAAGTTGGGGTTTGGTAGTCCTGTCTAACCTCGTCACTACTTCGCCAGGGTTAGGCCAGGCACTTACCAGCAAATGGGATCGGTTGTGCTAATGCTACACTCTGCACTTATGTGCATGTGACGACGCGAGCCGTCATCTCATGTATTTCCGTCCCAATGTTACTGTTAGATTCTTCTACATGTTTCATTCTATGTGTATGGCGAATTTGAAGTAATTCAGATAGAGTTTTGTAGGAAATGAGACAATTAGTCTCTTTAAGGAAGGGTTGGTTAGAAAAAGTCAATCGGAGGTTGACTTGTGATTTAGAGGGCACAAAATGAATTTCTGATGTTTCAGTTAGCTTCGGAAGATGATTTATGGCTTAGGAGAGCAATTAGAAGTAATTTTGGAGCCTCGGTGTAGAATTAGGCTTGAATTGGCTAAGTTAGCATATTGGCGATATTCGGTTGATAGGTGAGATTTTGATCCGAGAGTCAGAATAGAATTCTGAGAGTTGCAGTAGCTTCGTTAGGTGATTTTGGATGTTTGTACAAAATTTTAGTTGATTCGGGGGTGATTAGGTTGGGTTTTTTATCAAATGCAAGTTTCAGAAGTTTTAGTTTAACTTAGGCTTGAATCCGTTGTAATTTGATGATTCTTGTGTTGTTGGATGTGTTTTTATGATTGGATCATATTTGTGAGATATTTTAATATGGGTTGGAACTTTTTCTTGAGGTCCCTGGGGCCCCGGAGTGTTTTCAGGTGGTCAAACGGACCAATCTTGGCCTTTGGGAGTTGCAGAAAATAGCTGAAATGTTGCAGAGCATTTACTCTATGCGATCGCATAGGAGGTTTTGGAAGGGGTTCAAATTTGTTCTATGTGATTGCATATGTGTGGAATATTGGTCTGTGCGTTCGCATAAGAGGGAATGCGATCGCGTAGTGTATTTAGGGTCGGGGCCCCTAGCAGAAGATTGTGCTATGCGATCGCATGGGGTTGAGTGTGATCGCATAACAGGAAATCTGGAGGTCGGAAATTTGTGCTATGTGATCGCAATAGCAATGCTGCGATCGCATAGAGTAAAATCTGGGTAGACAGAAGGGTGGTTTTAATAACATTTCATCCGCGAACTAAGTCTATTTTCCACCATTGTTAAGCAACCTTGGGAGCTTTTAATGAGGAATTTAGAGGGTTTTGACTGGGAATCAATTGGAGGTAAGTCCTATGTCCTAGAAACTTCATCTAACTGTGATTCCAACACCTAAATTCATGGAATTTGAGTAAAAAGGGAAGAACTAGGGTTTGTGTTTTCTTAGTGAGAAATTGGATTTTGAGGGAGCATTTAAACTCCAATTTTGCTGATTTATATGTATAGACTCGTGTCAAGGTAAAAAACATTTTGGTGTAAAACATTTTGACTTTTGAGAAGTGGTCCCAGTGCTCAGTTTTTACAAATTTTGTGATTTTCGATATTTTTTAGTCTTTTCGAGTGGGATATATTCCCTTAGCCTATTGTAAAGTATTTGTTGTGGTTTTGGCCAGATTCGACACGCAAGGAGGTCGATACGAGAGGCAAGGGCATTGTTAGCTAGTTTTCGACCGGCTAGAGATGAACAATTTTTGTAACTGCTATTCTGAGTGTTTGAAACCACAGACTTTCACATCGTAATGCTATATTGGGGTGTGATACGCATTCCACGATGAGTGCGGGGTCGTATACTGTTGAGGATTGAGACATAGTCCATCCAGAGTGTTAACTGAAACACATACCTTATTATTGCTAATTGGGCGTTGCCGTGTTTGGGGCCTTGTGCCGACCTGTAGTATCCTTAGGGGATTTTTATATGTTTTCCTCACTTGTTTGCATAACATAAATTCTCACTCATGTTTTTAAATATTAAAAACAATATAATAACTGTGTTTTATACATAAACCTTAAATGAAAAGGATACGAGGGCTGAGATCCGTATAGTATGTCATGCCCGATTAGCTGTGGACTTTTAGACTGAGATGGGTCGGGGACCCTGTAGTGAAGATGATTTCTTGAAATGGATCGGGCTACACGCCGTAGAGATTATATATATTGATATTGAGGCCCGAGAGCCTGTTTTATGACAATACTTGGCTAATATTGCGTTTGGGCTGTAGGAGCCCCTGATGAGTCTATACACACCCCCAGTGAGCGTCGTCGATGTTAAATAAGTAGAGCGAGCTGCACGCCACAGTGGGTACTGCAATGTACTGTTATATGTGTTGCATTCTTTCATGCATTATTTATTGACAGAATTATCTGTTGTATACTGTTTCCACTATTTTGGACATGATCTACTAGATATAGAGTACTTTGTGTATTTTGTGCGTTTTCTTACCTTCAGTCTTTAGTAATGTCTATTACCACTGAGTTAGAAATACTCTCTTTACTCCATGCACCTTGTGTGCAGATCCAGGGCATCTCAAGCTGAGTGATTAAAGCTGATCCCGAGTTCTTTCCGGGAGTATTTGAGGTAGCTGCAGGACGTTCGCAGCCGATGATTCTCCCCTCTATATTTATCCTTTATTTCCGCATTATAGACAGACTTTGTAGTAGGATATTATTCTGTTATTAGAGGTTCATGGTCGTGACATCGGGTTCTAGTTGGGCTGTTTTGGTATTTTTGTCAGATTTTCTATATTATTGTCTGTATTTCAGACTTTAACTTAAATAGTTTTGTCTTTACTTGTTTAAATAATTGAAGTAACGGTTATCATTGGTCGGGCTTGACTAGTAGTGCGTTGGGCGCCATCACGACCGGGCTGGGGTCGTGACAGTACAGATACCGGAGTAGCTTACGGAGCACAGCAGTAGTCGGAAAGTTATCCTTCGGTCCAGGAAATTGCGAGGTAGCCTAGCTGACGTCCACAGGCTGGAGTCTCGTTCTCTATTGTTAGTTTTTTTCTTGTATCGAGACAAACACCGATGTATTTCTATTCAGGTTTGTTTTAGCACTCTTTAACAGTTCGTAAGTTTGTGACACCGGATCTGGGTAGAGATGTATTTCAACTTCCGCATTTGGTTTTCCAGTTATCTATGTTTTTAGGACTTCCGCTTTTATTTAAATGGCTCATTTATTTTATATTGTTCAGATGTTATCAGAAAATATTTAAATACTTGGTTGCCTAGCTCCGTTAGTAGGCGTCATCATGACTCTCGGGTGGAAAATCCGGATTGTGACAATGCCGAATAAAATAATTCTCCATCTAAGTATTCACAATGCATTATTTCATGATCAAGCTCTAATATTGCAATTTGGGTATACAAACCGATCCGGAAAATTGCACCATATTAAAAAGCCAAACCAAACAGACTAAAACCCCCATAATTAGGTTTGGTTTGATAGTGGTTAAAAAAATTCGAAATATATATATATATATATATATATATATATATATATATATATATATATATATATATATATATATATGCAATTCTCTTGTGGGATATAACATTTTATTAAATATGAAGTACTCTATTTTCATAACAGTATATAATGGATTGTATGAATTGTATGATCAATTTCTTATCAAGTGGTAGTGAAATGCATCAATTTTTTTCTTACATATTTATATGCCAAAATCCTTAAATTCTTATATCTTTTTGAATTTATAGTGGCGTTTCAATAATTAAAAATTAAGTAGAATGTATCATTATATTGGTATCATATTGATTTTTATATTTAATTATTAAATTTAATTAACCTTAAAAATATACATCAATTAACTATTATTACCAGACGACTAAAAAATAGCAATCATTTGTTACTAAGAAAATTCTCAGACCGAAGCACAAAATCTAAATAGTAATCTCAAAAAAGCACAATTGTGCAAATGCCTTGTTATTTTTTACGGGGATGGCTCACTTATTTAATAATACTTCTGGTCCCATATAAAGATGTCTCGTTAACTCGTTTCTTTTACTAGTAGTAGTATTGTATAGACTTGTTCACACGATTGAAATAATGTTGATTTTTCTATGTTATAGACCAAGAAAGCCAACTACCTAGTCAATTTAAAATATTATGTGCAATCTTGAAATTATTGCCAATTCTTCACTATTGACAGCTTTGTTCCTCTTAACTAATTTGCAAAATTGTGTTTAATACTTAAATGGAAAAAAAATGTCACTAATTTTTTTTCTTTTTCCTATGACTCTTTCTAGCTGTCAAGTTGCCCTACATGCTGAAATCTTCCTCTCGAATTAGTGTTTATTTTGACCCTCTTGTCTTTTCTTTTTCTTTCTTCTTTTAATTAATCTTTTTTTTAATTTTCTCGAGTTGAAGTCACCCTATTTTTGAATAAAGTAAAATTGTTCAAGCCACCCATCCGAAAATTTAGGCCCATTTGTCCATAAAATTGTTTTCTCCTTTTTTCAAAAAAAATTTAAAATGAGTTTTTTTAAAATTAAAATTTTCACAAAACTTTTTTTCCCCACTTTCAAAAGTGCAACATCTTTTCAAATGAAATCATATCCAAATATAATATTAAATTTCAAATACTATTTTTCAACTAAACATTAAAAATTACAAATTTTATTTCCAAACGCCTACTTAGTAACTTTCTTAAAATATTCCAAAATTAAAAACTATTTAAGCGTACTACTAAAATAATGTCAAATTAATTAGTGTAACAGCTCATAGTAAAATTTGACGAGATAATTATTTGGGGTAATTGTATCGGGCAAATTTAGTTCCCTACGTTCTCATGCTATCTATGCACGTCCTTGACAAAGAGACTGGCCCAACTGAGGCCAACCCCAGTAAGTGGACGGACCGAGTGACATGGCTCAAGAAGACGTTGTTTGAAGCTCTGACTCTTCCGTACACTGAGGCCACCAACTTCTATACTTTTCTTTGATTATTTCGGGGAAGGTCCCTTAATATATAAATGGGACCTTCCCTTTATAAAGGCATGTGTATTTTGTTGCTCAGAATATACAACTCATTCTCTCTCTTGTGCAAAGTTTATTACTTGTTTTATTATTCTTACATCTTAAGATATCTATATCTCATTATTATCACCGATCTTAGCTCCACAAAACTCTCTAGTTCATATTACGCTTGATTCCGATTAATCCTTGTTTATTTTCGATTGTTCTTGAGCTTAACAAGTACTCACATAACTTTTTAGCCAAACAATTTGGCGCCGTCTGTGGGAATTTCGTGAATCAAAATTGTAGTTCTTTCCTAGAGATCCTTCAAAAACCACTTTCTACAACCTAGAATGGCTGAAAACAACGCAAGAATGAAAGCTATCGTGGATGTTAGAGTCGATCTCATAGGACCTCTAAACGCGGCTGCTGAAGGGGATGATCTACACGTAACCCCTAGTACTTTGATAAACGTGGGAAACCCACCTTCCCCTTCTGAAGATCTGGTGATTCCACGAGAAAAAGAGGCTTCTTTATCTACAACTAAAGAAGCACCCCCAGAGGTAAAGAGGTTACTAGAAGAGTGGCTGATAAACGCTTTGAGTAGTTTAGCCGAGAAAACACCCCAAAACACCAGATGTGCACCAACAACAGACCATATTGCAGCCGAAGTTGAACCCGAGGTCACACGAACGAACAAACTGCCCGTCGATGCTCAAGCTCACAGCGGCACACTCACAAACATCCTCACAAAGATGGAGGAAATGGAAAATAAAAATAGGTCCCTTCGCGACCTGATGAAGGAGCACCAAGACAGAGTGGACAAGATCCCGGATGCGCCTAAGCTGCTGCCAAAGCGGGATGTGGGAAGGTTCGTTGAACAACCCTACACAGAGGGAACTGCACCATGCCCCATCCCAAAGACCTTCAAAATTCCCCCATACTTGAAGCTATATGACGGGACCTCAGATCCCGAGGACCATCTGATTCATTATGTCACAGCAGTCAAAGGTAACGATCTATCAAAAGAGCAGCTACCGTCCGTACTTCTGAAAAAGTTCGGCGATACATTAACGAGAGGGGCCCTAACGTGGTACTCCCAGCTACCGGCCAAAAGCATCTCCACATTCGAGGAAATGGCAGATAAATTTGTCACCGCCCACGCAAGAGCCAAGAAAGCGGAAGCACGGGTCAATTGTAGGAAATCATTCTATCCATGATATGTGTGCTTTGGTTGTATTAGCATGATTTCCAGGTATAGGTTTTGATGAATGACAAACAATGAAGTAAGGTGTAAAACAACGTTATTATATGACAAAACAACGTTATTATATGACAAACAGTCAAGATTGAATGCCGAGAAGCATATTGATGAAGGGATTGCATGGAAAAGCCAAGACGAGCTCAAAAGTTCAAGACTGAAGACCCAAGGCGTAGGTCGTTAGGTAGAACCAATGTAAGAGCAACGTTTAAGTTATCTCGTCTTTTGGCTCAACATAGGTCATCATAAATATGCATAAAATCATTTTATCAAATCATAAATATCATAAACGTTTTCATATACTTCAAACAAAGTGATTTTCAACGTTTTCATTTTAACCAAAATGATTTTTGAAGTAAGTTTTCGATTCTGGACAGAACAGCCAGATAATCGATTATCCATCTGAAGATAATCGATTATGTTGGATTTCCAGCCAAACTTGGAAATTCCAGCATGGCTGCATAATCGATTATCACAAAGTAGATAATCGATTATCTGCCTTTTCCAGCTTAAACTGGAAATTCCAGAGAAGGTAAATAATCTATTATCCTCAATAGAATAATCGATTATTCACTGACCGTTGCCTTCCAACGTACAGTTTTATGAACGTTGAGAAGATAATCGACTATGTAAAGTAGATAATCGATTATCTTGGCATAAAATCAGCATTATTGATTGTCAATTAAGCAACGGACATACAACCTCTACCACCTATAAATAGAGGTCTTTTTGACTCATTTCATACGAACAATATCTCTCATTATTCTTGAACATATTGATAACATTTCTACATCATATTTAGAGCTTTTGTTGAGCCATTTGAGAGACAATTTTGTGTTGTTCATAGAGCTTATATTGTATCTCTTTATCTACTCTTCTTAGAGAGTTCTTGTTGTAAAAGAGAAAGGTTCTTGAGAAGACCATACCTTCTCATTGAGCGTTGGATTTGCTAAGTACCTTCAATCTTAGTGTGTGAATTCCTGTGGTGCGGTATCCACGAGCAAGGTGAAGTCTTGAGGTGAGGTATCCTCGAGCAAGTTGAAGTCTTGTAGAGCGTACATCTACGAGCAAGAGTAACGGTTTGTTAGGCACCCGTAAGCTTAACGGAGGTAGTGTATACTCGAGAGAGTCTCTCGGGAGACTGGACTAACCACACGTATTGGTGAACCAGTATAAATTCGGTGTGTCCTCTCCTTACTCTTTTAATTACAGCACTTACTTTACTCCTACAATTTTAATTCCGCAAAATTTATCGACATTCTCGTGCCTCACTATTCACCCCCCCTCTAGTGACGGGCATAAATCCTAATAGATGGTATCAGAGCCTATCTCTCTGAAAGCCTTAACCGGTTGAGAGAACGATATATATTTTTTTGTTGAGAATGTTGAACGCAGGTATGATGAGCGAAGGACACTCTACCATTAGGCCTCCACTATTTGATGGAACCAATTATACATATTGGAAAGAGAGGATGAGAATATTCATCCAATCAAACAACTTTCGATTATGGCACATCATCAAGAACGGTGAACAAATGCCGACAAAGAAAGTTGGGGAAATCATGGTTCCAAAGGAGGAAGATGAATATAATGCCGAAGACATCAAGAAGATTGAAATTAACGCAAAGGCCATCAATATGTTGTATTGTGCCGTGAATCCGGATGACTATCAGAAAATCTCTTGAGATGTGGGATAAGCTTGAAATCACTTATGAAGGTACGCCTCAAGTCCGAGAAGCTAGAGTTGATTTTCTAACACATGAATATGAACTCTTTAGAATGAAGGAGCCTGAAAGCAACGATGATATGTTTGATCGATTCTCAATGATCATCAACGATCTCCATGCTCTTGGGAAAGTATATTCGAACAAAGATCTTGTTCGAAAAGTCCTGCGGAGTCTCACTCCTGAATGGCGTTCCAAAGCCAATGCCATCCAAGAGTCGATGGAAATCACGGATGTCACAATTGATGGACTAAGAGGTAACCTCAAAACTTATGAAAGCACTATTCTTAATCCTTCGCTTGGAAATAAGAAAAGTCCAGGTATTGCCTTCAAAGCCTCATCGTCTAAAAGAGAAGAGGTAAGTGATTCGGAAGGCGATGATGATACTATTTCCAATGATTTAATTGAAAAGTTTTATAAGTTTATGAAGAAGGAAATAAAGAAGGAAGAACCAAGTCCTTCATGCAATAATTGTGGAAAACTTGGCCACACCAAGTCACATTGTCCAAAACCCAAGGATAAGAAGAAGAAGAAATACCAAAGGCGCGTGACATGGGATTCGGACAGCTCCGGTGATGAAACTGCCGCCCTATGCCTTATGTCCAACGAGGAAGAAGAGGTAAGTACTTCTAACTCTTATTCTTTTGAAGAATTACCAGAAGCTTTTCAAGAATTATGATGAATTGAAAAAGTCTTCAAAAATCTCCAAAGAGGCCAAGGCTAAAATCAAAGTTTAAGAAGAGGAAAATAAATTTTTGGAAAATGACAATGTTGATCTTAAAAATAAAATCAAGGAGATGAATGAAACTTCTTCAATTGATCAAAGCTTTAAGTGTTCTTCTTGTGATTCTTTGAAATTAGAAAACATAGAACTTAGGAACACACTAGAAAAACATAGTGTAGACAATCCTAAAATAGTTGAAGAAATTAAAAAGAAAAGGCCAAGGAAAAATAAAAAGAATAAGAATCATGTTAGAAATTGCGATGCACAACCTAGAAATAATTCTAGGAATTTTGTAAATGAGTCTAGAATTAATCATTTTAGACCACCTAGAAATGATTCTAGGAATTTTATTAATGAGTCTAGAATTAATCATTTTAGACCGCCTAGAAATGACTCTAGGAATTTCGACGCCTCTAGGAATAACGACTTTATATCACCTAGAACGTTTTTGGCTCAACCAAGACATATGCACAACCCGAATGTTATATGTCATTATTGCAACCGGGTAGGACACGTAGCACCCGTATGTTTTGCAAAACATAGGGATGTATCTTTTAGCTATGATTATTATTTGCCTAAACCCCCAAGGACCCAAAAGCGTTTGGGTACCTAAAGCCTATTTTTAGGTACGTTTGCAGGTGTGCTTGAAGACTACAATATCGTAGTATATGCATCAAGCACGAAACCTTATTGCATCGAGGGGGAATTTCGGTTAGTTATCATATTTTTGATAAAAACGTAATAGTTGATATGTGTTAACGATTGATATGCCTTTGTTAACAATTGGTATCAATTATTTTTGTTGATTCATGTTTTGATAACTTTTATTTTGAATAACAATTGGTATCAATTATTTTTGTTAAAAATAATGATTGATTCATGTTTTGATGAATATTATTTTTGGTTTGAATAACAGTTAGTATAGTATTGAAAAATAAATTATTCATGTTTTTAATACAACTATTGGTTTGTCAAAAATTAACAGTTGATATGTTGTTATGTAGTATGATTTGCTAAAAATAACCGTTATTATGGTTGTTATGTTTTTGCTAACATTTAGTATCATTTTATGTTGGTATGATTTTTTTTAAAATCGTCATCATGTATATTCCTCATTGTATTTCCTATCTTATGTTTGACACTAACAGTTGGTATTGCCAAAAGAGGGAAGAAATTAGGCGATATGCATCTAATAAGGGGGAATGTCTCCACCTTCTAGTATGCTTTAATTGAGAGGGAATACTCAATTAAGGGGAAGAATTGTTTGCATAACTTATGTGTTGAGATATAGCATGGCTTTAGAGGGAATCCGATATACATATCTCCTATTGTTTGTCATTATCAAAAAGGGGGAAATTGTAGGAAATCATTCTATCCATGATATGTGTGCTTTGGTTGTATTAGCATGATTTCCAGGTATAGATTTTGATGAATGACAAACAATGAAGTCAAGTGTCAAACAACGTTATTATATGACAAACAATCAAGATTGAATGCTGAGAAGCATATTGATAAAGGGATTGCATGGAAAAGCCAAGACGAGCTCAAAAGTTCAAGACCGAAGACCCAAGGCGTAGGTCGTTAGGTAGAACCAATGTAAGAGCAACGTTTAAGTTATCTCGTCTTTTGGCTCAACATAGATCATCATAAATATGCATAAAATTATTTTATCAAATCATAAATATCATAAACATTTTCATATACTTCAAACAAAATGATTTTCAACGTTTTCATTTTAACCAAAATGATTTTTGAAGTAAGTTTTCGATTCTGGACAGAACGGCCAGATAATCGATTATCCTTCAGAAGATAATCGATTATGTTGGATTTCCAGCCAAAATTGGAAATTCCAGCATGGCTGCATAATCGATTATCACAAAGTAGATAATCGATTATCTGCCTTTTCCAGCTTAAACTGGAAATTCCAGAGAAGGTAAATAATCGATTCCTCTATAGAATAATCGATTATTCACTGACCGTTGCCTTCCAACGTTCAGTTTTATGAACGTTGAGAAGATAATCGACTATGTAAAGTAGATAATCGATTATCTTGGCATAAAATCAGCATTATTGATTGTCAATTAAGCAACGGACATACAACCTCTACCACCTATAAATAGAGGTCTTTTTGACTCATTTCATATGAACAATATCTCTCATTATTCTTGAACATATTGATAACATTTCTACATCATATTTTGAGCTTTTGTTGAGCCATTTGAGAGACAATTTTGTGTTGTTCATAGAGCTTATATTGTATCTCTTTATCTACTCTTCTTAGAGAGTTCCTGTTGTAAAAGAGAAAGGTTCTTGAGAAGACCATACCTTCTCATTGAGCGTTGGGTTTGCTAAGTACCTTCAATCTTAGTGTGTGAAGTCTTGTGGTGCGGTATCCACGAGCAAGGTGAAGTCTTGAGGTGAGGTATCCTCGAGCAAGTTGAAGTCTTGTAGAGCGTACATCTACGAGCAAGTGTAACGGTTTGTTAGGCACCCGTAAGCTTAACGGAGTTAGTGTAAACTCGAGAGAGTCTCTCGGGAGACTGGACTAACCACACGTTGTGGTGAACCAGTATAAATTCGGTGTGTCCTCTCCTTACTCTTTTAATTACTGCACTTACTTTACTCCAGCAATTTTAATTCCGCAAAATTTATCGACATTCTCGTGCCTCACTATTCACCTCCCCTCTAGTGACGGGCATAAATCCTAACATCAATGACATTTTTGCTGTCCAATAGGCCTCTGGAGAAGGGCTTAGAGAGTTCTTAGCAAGGTTCAACAGGGTCAGAATGAGCCTACCAAACGTGTCAGAAGGCATGGCAGTCGCAACGTTTCAGAACGGGCTCAGTAGAGACGGCTCAAGGGCAACCAAGAAATTGCTTAGTTGTCTTATGAAATATCCCCCCAAAACCCGGGAAGAAATTCACAATGCCACTGTGCCGAGGTACGTGGAGACGATGACGACCTTAATGGCCCAACCCGGCAGTTAATAACAGTGCACCAAGAAATCAAAAGAGACCGACGCAACGAGGGACGACGGGAACAAATCCCACGCCTCAGCAGGGAGATGCACCAACCATACATCAAATCTTCACATCCGCCACCACCAAGGCACGCGGACGCCTTACAACGACATGTCGCTCCATTGCGGAATGACAGAGGTATGCCTCATTTACTATCTGCACATAACTTTTGTGTATCTCCTTCAGAAGTAGTGTATGCACTGGAGAAGCTGGGCAACATAGTACAATGGCCGGCGAAGATCAAGTCCGACCCTGCAACCAGAAAATCAATTGCCCTATGTGAGTTTCACCAGGAACGAGGGCATAGAACCGAAGACTGCATAGGTCTCCGCCAAGAGGTGGTCCGGATGTTGAACCAAGGATTCCTGAAAGAACTGATCAGCGGCAAAGAAAAACTCAATTTTGAACGTGGGCGGGAACAACCTCACGGCCTGCCAAGGCCGCGCTCACCGGCATGCACTCTCAGCATGATCACTGGGGACAGAAATGACTCAGCGATCAACCATGTCAAATTCACCACCACTCACAAATTAAAGCGAACCATCGCTCACGAATGGTATGCCAACTTCGAAGATAGTATCACCTTCGATAAGTCTGATACCAACGGTTTAATTTTCCCCCATTATGATGCTTTAGTTATTACTATACGCATAGTAGATATTGACGTTAAAAGGATTATGGTCGACGATGGCACCGGCGCATGTATCATTCATCAGAGAGTCCTTGCACTAATAAGACTCGAGGATAAGATAATACCACGTTGTATAATACTAATTGGTTTTAACAATTCAATGGAAAGAACCTTAGGGGAGGTAACGCTACCCATTATGGTGGGAGGAGTTACGATGGAAAACACTTTCCACGTAATGAACCAAGAAACGACATATAACGCCATTATCAGGACGATCGTGGATACATTCTATGAGGGCAGTCCCCTCCATTTTCTACCAAGTGATCAAATTTCCTACCCCATGGGGGGTATTCAGCATACGGGGTGAGCCGCTCACCGCCCAAGAGTGCAATAAAATCTCTCAAGATTACACACACACCAAACAACTCAAAGGAGCAAGTGCGGAAGCATACCAATCAGCCCTGTCGAGGACTAAGGTCCACCCTACAGAGGACTCCATCAAAGATCCCGATTATGTTGAGGCTACAAGGCCACGTATGAAGACCTCGACCCCGTCCCATTAAGCAACAATGATTCCGCAAAGAAGGCTTGCATAGGCCACAGCCTTTCAAATCCAAGAAGTATCGTGAATTTCTATCTAAGCATGCGGACCTGTTTGCTTTTTCCCATGCAGATATGCCAGGGATTCTGAAAAATGCGCCTTCGGCGTAGCCTAAAGAAAGTTCCTGGGATTTTTTGTGTCACAAAGGGGCATCGAAGTCAACACAGACCAGATAAAGGCTATAGAAGCCATCCCAGAAGTACTAAGCAGCAAAAAACAAGTGCAAAAACTACAGTTCAAATAGCCGCCCTCTCCAGGTTCAACTCACGCTCCTCAGACAGGTGCCATAAATTCTTTGGTGTATTGAAAAGATACCAGGGACTACAATAGAACGAAGAATGTGTCAAGGCCCTAAGGAATTTGAAGGCATATCTGTCATCGCCACCCGAACTAGTCAAAGCCAACCCAGGAGAACCGCTGTTGGTGAACTTGGCCGTATCGGAAGTCGTGGTCAGCGCCGTCCTAGTGCGCAAAAATAAAGGTACGCAATCTCTTATTTATTACATCCGCAAAATTGTAGTGGACGCCGAAACCCGGTACCCACACCTTGAGAGGCTGGAGTTAGCACTCATAGTAGCTTCACGAAAGCTACGACCCTATTTCCAGTGCCACCCCATAAGGGTAGTAACGACCTTCCCTTTGAGGAGCATCTTACAAAAGCCCGAACTCTCATACCGACTCGCCAGATGGGCCGTTGAGCTCAACGAGCATGATATCACATACCTTCCAAGGACTGCCATCAAGTCACAAGTCCTAGCCGACTTTGTTGTCAACTTCAGTGCAGAAGTCCAGCCGGAAGCGGAACTCTAGGTGCAACGCGCATCCTCCAAAAACGACCTATGGGTCATTTATATGGATGGCGCCGCCAACGCATCAGGATCAGGACTGGGACTCGTCCTTGAGGTACCTGCAGGCAAAACAATTCGCCAGTCCATACGATGCCCGGAAATGACTAACAATAAGGCCGAGTATGAGGTCGTTATTGCATGCATGAAACTAGCCATCAAGTATGGGGTTCATCGAGTCCTCCTCTATTGCGACTCCCAACTTGTCGTAAACCAGGTCACTGGGACTTATCAAATCAAAGAGCAATGGCTACAAAAGTACCAAAATCCACAAGCTAATGGCTACGTTCGACGAATGCCGCTTCGAGCAAATTCCCAAAGCATGGAATATCGAAGGGGACGGCCTAGCAAAGTTGGCCGCAGCCACCAAAAACATCAACAAAGAAAGTGTGATCTTACTCGTCCACTCGGCCATCGATCATACCAAGGTACTTTCTTTAAACTTGACTTGGGACTGGCGCAACCAGTTCATGTCTTATCTGCAGGACGGGACATTATCCCCCGACAAAAGGAAGCAAAGAAACTTCACGTACAGGCTGCCCAGTACTGCATGATTGACAACGAACTCTACAAAAGGACGTTCAGTGGGCCCCTGGCCAAATGCTTAGGGCCACACCAAACGAGGCTGGTACTCAGAGAAGTACATGAAGGTCATTGCGGCACCCACACTGGCAGTCGCGCCCTTGTGCGATGCATTATACGCGTCGAATACTACTGGCCCACCATGAAAAAAAGGAAGCTAAATATGCTTGTTGATGTGAACAATGCCTAAACTACGCCCCAATGATACACCAACCAGGAGAACCCCTCCGTTCCGTCACTTTCTCCTCGCCCTTCATCAAATGGGGAATTGATATAGTCGGCCCCCTACCCGCAGGATGAGGAAAGGTATGGTTTTTACTTGTTTTAACTGACTATTTCTCCAAGTGGGTGGAAGCAGGTGCGTACGTACAAATATGCGAACAAGAAGTCATTGCCTTCAAATGGAAAAACATCATATGCCACTTCAGAATCCCCAAAGAAATTAGTTACGACAACCGGCGACAGTTCATCGGTCAAAAAACGACCGAGTTCTTCGAGAAATGACACATCAAATGGGTACTATCCACGCCGTACCACCCCGCCGCCAACGGCCAAGAAGAGTCCTCCAACAAAACAATTCTAAACATACTGAAAAAGAAGCTTGAAGACGCCAAAGGGCTATGGCCTGAACTACTACCTGAAGTCTTGTGGGCACACAGAACTACACCCAAGTCCAGCACCGGGGAAACCCCGTACTCACCAGTTTATGGAACCGACGCGGTCATACCTGTCAAAGTAGGCAAACCCAGCCTAAGGTATTCGCACACCAGTGGTACAGAAAATGAAACCAGCAGATTTCAAGTTCTTGACGAAGCAGAAGAAAGAAGGGAAATGGCCCACATCAGGATGGTAGCTCAAAAACAACAAGTCGAAAGATATTACAAATAAGGGCAAAAATAAGGCCACTCAAAGTAGGAGACTACGTCCTCAAAGCCAAGACGTTGGCCTCCAAAGACCCAAGTGAAGGAAATCTGGGCACAAACTGGGAATGACCCTACAAGATTACGGTGGCAGCTAGGAAAGGGGCATTCCAGGTAGAGACAATGGAAGGAAAAACACCCCAGAACAATTGGAACGTCGCTCACCTCAAGCATTTCCACTTCTAAAAGGCATCCCTTAAGTCGTACTCTTTTTCCCTTACTCGAGTTTTGTCCCAATTGGATTTTCTCGGGAAGGTTTGTAACGAGGCAGCAAAGGTAACACCTGGAGATGCTTGCAGTACAAGTGTATCATATCAGCCTCTCCGTGTACTCTCCAAGCCCAGACATGATACAGGGACTGGATTACGACTATCTCCAATGTATAGAAAGGCTATGGCCATCTCCAAATGTATGAAAAGGCTACGACTTTCTCCAATATATAGAAAGGCTACGACCATCTCCAAATGTATGAAAAGGCTATGGCCATCTCTAATGTATAGAAAGGTTACGGCCATCTCCAAATGTATGAAAAGGCTACGGCTATCTCCAATGTATAGAAAGGCTACGGTCATCTCCAAATGTATGAAAAGGCTAAGGCCATCGTTTTTACACGGTTAAGGCCGTAAAAACTCTCACGTGGCTAAGGCCATCGTTTTTACACGGCTAAGGCCGTCGTTCGAGCACGGCTAAGGCCGTCAAATTTTACATGGCTAAGGCTATCATTTTTACACGGTTAAGGCCGTATAAACTCTCACGTGGCTAAGGACATCATTTTTACATGGTTAAGGCCGTAAAAGCTCTCACATGGCTAAGGTCATCATTTTTACACAATTAAGGCCGTAGAATCTTACATGGCTAAGGCCATCTTTTTTACACGGTTAAGGCCGTAAAACCCCTCACATGGCTAAGGCCATCATTTTTACACGATAAAGTCCATAGAATCTTACAAGGCTAAGGTCATCGTTTTTACACGGTTAAGGCCGTAAAAACTCTCACGTGGCTAAGGCCATCATTTTTACACGGCTAAGGCCGTCGTTCGAGCCTAGCTAAGGCCGTCAAATTTTACATGGATAAGGCCATCGTTTTTACACGGTTAAGGCCGTAAAAACTTTCACGTGGATAAGGCCCTCGTTTTTACACGGTTAAGGCCGTAGAATCTTACATGGCTAAGGCCATCGTTTTTACATGGTTAAGGCCGTAAAAACTCTCACGTGGCTAAGGCCATCGTTTTTACACGGCTAAGGCCGTATCATTCGAGCACGGCTAAGGCCGTCAAATTATACATGGCTAAGGCCATCATTTTTACACAGTTAAGGCCGTAAAATTTTACATGGCTAAGGCCGTCGTCTGAACACAGCCAAGGACATCAAATTTTACATGACTAAAAGCCATCGTTCTATACGGCTAAGTCCACCCCTTTCACGTGACTAAGGCTATCAAATTACTTGGCCAAAGCCATCATTTCTGCACGGCCAAGATCGCCGAATCCTACAACGCTCAAAGTGGTCACCACCAAATGACCCACGTAGCTTCAACTACGACAAAAAAGCACTAAGGTAATGATAAAAAGTACAACAAGGTTCCATAAAACAGAAAATGATTAACAATGGCAAAAGTTATGTCTTTATCTTCAAAAGGGTCAGCATCCATGTTGTACAAAAATAGGTATTTACAAACATATTTGTTTACAAAAATCCTAAATGCCTCCACCACTCCGCTCATCCTGCCCCGCCTGGTTTTCAGGCGGCCCGTCGCTATTCCCAGGAGGGTACGTCTTGGAAATCCAAGAGCTGGACTCCAAACTTTTAACGTCTGCGGAGTTACCCTCCTTCCAGGCCGATTATTCAGGACTATTGTCGGTCGCTCCACGGGTAGCTCTAACCAACATGCGTTGACTCTCAACCTCCACCTCAAATTCTCGCCTAGCCGCCAAAAATTCTTCAAGTACGACTAGCCGAGCCTCCGCGTACACCCACATCTCATGTGCGTCACTAGACGCATCAGCTAGTGCAAGAGCCCGCGTAAGGCCCTCAACCTCAGCCTTCTTAGCATCAAGTTCCGCCGTTAAGGCCGCAACTCGAGTGTGCAATTCCGCCGCCTCCTCTGCCACTACATAGCCAAGCTGTAATCCTTCATCCTTAGATTGAATAAGGATCTCCATCTCCACAACCCGAGCAACAGCGGCCATGAGTTGCTCGTCATCCTTCTCCAGCTCGGCCACCCTCTTCTTCAACTGCGCCTCAGATTGCACGAGGCCCTACAGAACACCCTAAAGTTAGGGTCATGTTTATACATGTTGGCCAAGGCCTGGTGCACCTCACGCGTCCTGTTGTATTTCTATACCAACCTATTGCATTTGGCCACCTTCTTTTTCAGGCGTCGACCCCTCTCTGCCTCCAAAATAAGAGTCTGGAAAAAGCTAAAAGATAAGCGCAAGGAAAATCACCCCCCACAAATGCAAAAACAATAAAGTCAAAAGACATACCTGCAAAGCTGCACCCGCCACTCTCCGGGCCAAGTCCCTGTCACTGATCTCCACCAAGGCCTCGCTCTCAGCACCCGCACACAAAAGTGTAATGCTTGCGGCCACCTCCTCACAATTTTCCAACAAATTATAATGACTGGGAATCACTATACGACGGGTAGACTGGCCGGCTATCATCTCCACTTGTTCTAGGGACCCGCCTTCTCTGCTCACATCCTCAATAGCGATTTCCAGGCTCACCACATCTACACATTAGCCCCCTATTTTCGCGACCACCCGAGACCCGCCATCCCGAGCATGTGCCGGGCGGAGGTCCTAACAGCCTCCCTTTTAAGAGCAGATCTCCCCGGGCGAATGGCATCAGCCATAAAGATCGGCCTAGACTCGGTGCAGGGTGGCTTAACCTTCTCTGTCTGTGTGACCATCACCTTTCCAGCACGAATCCGGCGTCTCTTCATCTCCAACTACTCTCCTTCTTCAGGGCCCCCTCCGTGGGACTCGAGCTTAGCTCAGATGGCATCACTTTAGTAGTAAGCATCCCTATGGGGTCAACCTCGGGAACAGTCCTTGGAACCATCACCAGTATCTCCTCAGGCGTCATTTCGAGCGCGGCCCCAGGCACTCCCTTAGGCATTGCCTCGGGAGCCGCCGCTAATGCAACCTCCTGCCATAAGGGGGAAGATACGCTACCCATAGGCATGCTTACAAGGAGTATATCCTCCTCGTCAGAATTGGACATTGCCTTGGAAGGGCCGGCCACAGTTTTCTTCTTCTTCTTCTACGCCATCTTAGAAGCACCACAACCTACAAAAACAGATATGAGTTGATCAAGGAAAATTAAGGGGAGCCTCCAAGCTAGAACGGAAGGGAAAAAACAAAGCAAGGCCGTTACCTGTCGGGCCATAGAGCCTGAAGAATTCTGACCAGGTGCGGCACTCCTCCGCAAACGGTATCAATGTTCTCACCCACGACCGAATGTCATCGATCGTTCGAGGAATGCGAACTGTCACTACATAAAGATAAAAATAAATCTACAGTAATTAAGCCGAAGAAATAAGATTGCCGTAAAAAATGCATACATGAATGCATACATGCTGTGTTTCATGACTCCAGGAACCCTTCGGGGTTAGACACCAGATGTTCAGTACGAACGTAGAAACATTTCTTAAAAATTTACGACTGGCCTTGTCGTCAGCTTGCACTACTAAACTCTTCTTGCCACGACGTACCAACTGGAGCATGGTACCTCTCATGAAGCTCACGCTGAACATTTTCAAGAGGTTGTGAACAGAGACCTCCTTCCCAGCCTTAGCCGCATAGGTGGTAAGAATTCTATACACCTTCAGCACGTACGGGGTATGTTGAGCCGGACACGCCCCATACCAACGGCAAAGCTCCTCCGCCAGAGGATTGAGCGGGAGGCTATATCCAATCCGAAAAGAATACTCATAAAATGTGCAATATCCAGGCCTGTACACATTGGCGTAGTCCGTCTCGGCGGGAGCCATCTCAACGTAATCAGGAATATTGTACGACTTCCTGAGAGCAGCCAAATGTGATGGCATCTGCTCGCTAAATTCCCAAGGAGGAAGTTTACATTTGTTGTTAAAATCCTTCCGTGTAACCATGTCATGTGGAAGTATGTTGGTCGCTGATATAGAAACGAGGACCTCCTCGGCTTCTCCTTCCCCGTCATCTGAGGACGATGAAACCCTAGAAGGGGCATCACCCTTGGTCTTGTTGCTATAGCGACGACGCTTAACCATGATGAAAGTTAGGAGATAAAGGCGCTTCAGGGGCACAGGGTTCGATCCCCAGGAACGTAAATTTAAAAAAAAAGATCAACGAGTACCAGAAAAAGACGAGGATGAGATTGAGGTAATACTCTCTGAAAAGGTTCGAAAGTTGAATTGGGTTCAACCTCTCCTCTATTTGTAAGGAAAGGTACACGGAAATCGAAAAAACATGATTCAAAAATCGGTGCGGGAAACCAAAACATCACGTCATGTCCTGAACCGCCTCGGGAGCAAAAGTAATGATCACGCACGTGATCGATGATGTCAACCTAAAAGGAGCCCTAAAAGGAGGTCATATGTCAACGACGTAACGCCTTCGTATATGATCACGCCCTTTTTACAGTATCTATGGGTAACCCCAAATTTCTAGAAAGGTCGAGCACGTATATCCGTTCGTTGAAGACGCTTCTCTACTACGTCCTCAACAAACGAAGGGACTATCTGTATGGGGCAAATTTAGTTCCCTACGTTCTCATGCTATCTATGCACGTCCTTGACATAGAGACCGGCCAAACTGAGGCCGACCCGAGTAAGGTCGACCCCAGTAAGTGGACGGACCGAGTGACATGACTCAAGACGACGTCATTTGAAGTTATGACTCTTTTGTGCACTGAGGCCACCAACTTCTGTACTTTTCTTTGATTATTTCGAGGAAGGTCCCTTAATATATAAATGGGACCTTCCCTTTGTAAAGGCGTGTGTATTTTGTTGCCCAGAATATACAACTCATTCTCTCTCTTGTGCAAAGTTTATTACTTGTTCTATTGTTCTTACATCTTAAGATAACTATATCTCATTATTATCACCGATCGTAGATCCACAATACTCTCTAGTTCATATTACGCTTGATTCCAATTAACCCTTGTTTATTTTCGATTGTTCTTGAGCTTAACAAGTACTCACATAACTTTTTAGCTAAACAATAACATTATTGTAGCGTATTAAATAGCACGAGCTAGCCAGTTTTCGGACGGGCCATTCAAAAATAGCTAGCATTTGCAATCATTAAAAAATAGCTACTATTTTGATGCAACACGTAAACAGCATAATATATTGGAGATCGATGCACCTGTGTATGAACTTCTAACATATTATGCTGGAACTCTAATACGTGAAAAGTTCCCTCATAATATACTAGAGATTGAAGCACATGTTTATGAACTTCTAGCATATTATGATGGAGAAGTATAATTATATTAGAACTCCAGTATATTATGCTGGAGTTCCAGTATACTTGTGCTGAAACTCCAGTATAATATATTAGAGTATTTTTTGAATTTTGAATAGTGTTTTCGTTAAGATTTATGTTTGCATGAAAAGTGGCTAAATTTCGATTACTTTTGAAACTGTGGTTATCTTTAAATGACCACTTGTAAATTTGGCTATTTTTTGAATTTCTCCCCACATGGACTTGTACCCTTATTTGGGCAGTGCAATATACTGAAAAATTAAAAGTAAATTTCCCCTACAATTTTGAATTTTAAGAAAATGACATTCGATCACTTATATATAAATGACAGATTTCTTAGATGCAAAAATAAATCTCCCGTGTAAAAAAAAGGTAAAGTCACTAAAAACAAGTTTATAAAAAGTCAAAAAACTATTTAACCCATCAAGCGACGAGCAGGCAGTATTCAGAATCACACTCTTTCTGTACGAGCCAAAGAAGTGGGCACCAATATCAGCTGAATAAACTTGTTGAGTTATTAGTTGACTTAAGACTTAGAGACGTTTGCTTCTAGTTCTGGGCCGCAACGGGGCTGCCCTCTTGTTGACAAATCACACACGTCAGAGTTAGTCAACCTTTCAATCTTTCTGAGTCTTTGTTTAATGAGTAAATGTTTATATCGAACTGTTATTGTCTTCAATATGTTCCTTCCTTATCAATTTTCTTTTGATATTTATGTGATAAAACTACAGACTAGCCGCTTGATTTCTTAACATAAACAGAACTAACAACCAAGTCAAAACTTCATGTTGAAACATTCTATTAATAAAAGCTTTTAAGATTGTGCTTACATGGAACATATCATCTACCAAATTTGAAAGAGTTTTAACAACCTGAATAACAAATTAAATTTATGATTTCTGCAAAACAAAATTAAATTGCTAATAATAAATGTGTTTACCCTTATAATTGGATAATAATTAAACTTAATAAGGACATATAATTTCACCTGATACCAATTGTTAAATATAAAGATTAGTAATAGAAATTAACAATAAGATAAAGCTCAATGTTTAAATGGAACTCAGTCCTCGAGCTCGAATACACTCAAGTTGATTGGTACAAGAATAGTTAAAAATGTAAGCAGAACAAGAAAGTATATGCTAAAGAGAAAGTGTTGTATTGCTTTGATATGCATTAATCCAAGTGTCTTACAAATGATTGGTACTCCTCTTTATATTATAGAGGAATCCTAATAATAGTATAACTATAATTACAGAAGGAAATCTCATGATCAGCTAATTAGCCGTCCTTGATTTGATCTGTTTTAGAATTTTCGCCATGATCTTCAGCCAGTCACGGATATCTCGTTTTTCTATTATTATGTTATCTTCTATCTTGCTCGGTGCATGTCTCATTCGCTCTCAATCACTACCAGTCACGCTCTTGACAAGTATCTCGAATCATCGAATTTGGTACCTTATTCTCGTACCTCAATTTGATCTATTAGGTGATTGATCTTCGATCCTTCACACCAATCTTGATAAATCAGTAAAATCGGGTAACCATATATAAAATGGAAATATATTGAGCACGGATATAATTAGGTCATTTGTGTCCGATCCATTTGGAAATGGTCAATTCATATTAGGATTTTTATAAAGTACGTAGAGCCGTTCCATCCACTTGTCTCCCACCAGCTTGAGTTTGAAGTGGCATTAATTATAAGCTCGAATTAATTTCTAATTTTTTCACATAATCACTATTAGGAGTGTGTATTCGATTTATCGATTCGATTTCGATTCTTATTAATAATTACTTATCGATTATCGATTTGTACATATGCTTATCGTTATCGTTTCAATAAAGTTTCGATTTTTTCGATTTCGATATATCGATTTTTGGGCTTATCGATTCGATTATCGGTTATACCAATAAGAAAATCTACGGGATTCCACGGAAAGTATATCGCTAGAAATACGCCTAACTAATATGGACAAAAAGAAGCTAAAATAAGACGAACATCTTTTATAACATCAAAATTGTGTCAACAGTTACATGCAACGAAACTAAAGTAAGGGATCAAACGTATGTCACAAACACTCCGACGATATTTAAAAAACAAAAATACATCATTACTACTCATTCTATTTTCCATTAATTTAAACTTTATTCCCTTGAACTTTAAATATGATTATTCCTTAAATATGATGGATGAAATAATTAGGGGTGTACATTCGATTTTGACCCTTATCGATAATTACTTATCGATTATCAATTTGTACATATGCTTATCGTTATCGTTTCAATAAGATTTCGATTTTTCGATTCGATTTATCGATAAACCGATTCGAATGCACACCCCTAATCACTATAATTTAATCAAGTAAATAGTAATAACAAACAGCCATAATAATATAATTCTTGGTGAAAGGAAAATATATACTCTTGTAATCCAATTTAATTGTCTTATTTAGTTGGGTGTAACTTCTCCGTCTCCTATAAAAGTTACACTCTGTTGAAATATATTATTGTCTCACGTCACAAAGACAGAGAGCATGGGTATAATGACTTCATCTGAATTCATCGTTTCGACGCAAATCATAGATAAATTATCAAGTATTAAATCCTTGATTTTTTAAACCCATAATTCTAAAAGTACAAATGAATTCAGTAACGAGAATCTTATGACTTAAAACCATCCAATGTAAATTCTGAACTTGTGCTATGTATGGTTTTCTAAGGGATTTCTAAATATTTTAAATTGCACGTTTAGATTCTTTTCCATATACCACTTCACATTTTTAAAGTTGGACAATACTACCTTCGCTCACTTTACTGGTTCATTATATTAAATATATATATAGTTTTACTTTTATTTGTTCATTCTCGCAAATCAACAAGAATATAAATTTTTTTGTATTATCTTTATAATTAACTACTCATTCGTTAAATTAATTTTTTAAGACTTTAGAAATGCAATTATTATTATGGATATTATGATCAAATATATACCTTATTTATTATTTATTAAGGAAAGTACTGCAAAGTCCTTTATGGACAAGTAAAAATAAAGTGAGGGAGTACCTTATTGAAATCAATTATCCAATAATTCTTATATTTCACTATAATGATCAAAACTGAAAGGGGTAATTACAAAAGATCCATAAAGGCAAAATTGAAGAAAGAAAAAAACGAAATCCACTAGATCCATTAAACTCTCTGGACGGACCAGATACTCGAATACTAAGTTTGACCTTCCAGTATACTCGAAAAATCCAATTTGGCATTCGAAATCACATAATGGAGCAGCCAGATTGATCATATGAATCTCCAATTTGGTAAACAGGAGGGTATTGAGGATAGGTATAATAGAATAAGGCGGGTTGGGGCTGAGCCACCGCAGCTGCAGCTTGAGGCTTTGCATCAGAAGCTTTGTCGCCGCCACCAGCTGGGCCGACGCTCACTAGCTCTGCTTGCCCTAAATTTTTCCTGAGCAAGCTCGTCAGATCCGCCGCATCTATTTCCCCCACAACTTCTAATTGGTTCTTTTCTTGCCCTGTCATTGCTGCTGATTCCACACCTAATATATATTAATTCGAATGAGTTTCAGGGGATTTTGATTAATATTAAGAAAATCGAGAACTGAAAGGAGAGATTTAAGTACCTGGCTGAGAAACAGCTATTTTTAAAGCCTTGGTCCGATATTTCTGATCGTTTCCATTCAAAAATAATCTGATAACCACCTTTTGCTGCCCAAATTTATGAACATTTGTCAGTAATTAAAAATATATATATTGCGAGGTACCTTTAAGAACTTAAATTGCATATGAAAAGAAATAAAATATGCATACCTTCATTTTGTGGGTTTAATGGAAATTATACTTGCTCAGAAATATCACTCAGTAGGCAGATAGTGAGAGATGGGGGAGGAGAAGGAGTTTATTATTTGAAATGCTGGGAAATTGCAGTGGAGAAAGACATTTAACATTCTTGAGTATTTATAGACTTCTACTCAACTCCTAAAATAGCTAGATAGTCCCTCAATTATTGCTGAATTCTAATTTTGGTCTTTGAATATTTGGCTAATCACAGTTTAACTTCAATTAATTGAAATGCGCTTTTGATTCCTCCACTTGCGCAATTTATATATATACCTTTACAACATTTAACTACTCATGTTTTATGTCAATTTTGTATTAGTACTCCATATTTAAGGGCAATATAGTTTTAAAATTAATCTAAGTAAAATATTATTCATATTCAAAGGGACCAAAGACATACAGTCTTAAAAAATGAAAGATTAAGTGTGCTTAGCAATATATCACAAGAATTAAAATTAAACTTATTAATAATTGAGGGATGAAAAGTGGTATTATCCACTCGCCCTTGGTACGTCACGAAGATGATTTAATCTTCGATTGTCTGATCCATATGCGTTGCTTCATTCAATTTTGTCTCTTTTTTTTAGTGTGGGGAAGATGTGTGCTGAAAAGTCAATATGTTATTTTCATGGGGGCCATAAGAAATAACAAGTCATCTTCCACGTAGTCCCCTGGAATTGAAAGTCATTGCACTACTACGTGGGACAGTAGGAGACGCAAAACTAGAACAAACGTCTTCCAAACGAAGTACTACGTTAAATTATAGTAGCATCTTCCTAATTTCTTTTATATATAGTCAGTGGCGGATCTAGAAATTCAAGTTTATGGGTGTTGAATTTTTTTTTACATAAAATTAATGGGTGCTTTTGTAAATTTTTATACGTTTTCTCAAATTTTCTATATAACTATACATATTCTGCATCGAGGTTAATGGGTGCTCGAGCACCCAATTTTAATGTGTAGATCCGCCCCTGTATATAGTAATGCTATTTCGATCAATTCATATGCATATTAATTATTTACTCCCTATGTTTTAATAATTATGTATAAGAAACAGTAACGGACCCAGAATTTTACACAAGCAGATTAAGAAAAAAAATTCAGATATTAATACAGGCGGCGTTGGGTATGACAAGCATGTAAGGTTTGATCACTTTTTTTTTTCTTAAAAAATTCTCAAAATAAAATCATTTTAAAATCACGCTCTATAGTTGTAACAAATTTTAAAATATTTTTAAAAATGTCACATTTTGATATTTCACGCCCCATAAGAAATATAAATGAAGTGCATAATTTACCATGATACTCATATTAATTGATGCATATTTTATTGAATCTGAGAAAATGATTTGAAATGAGTAATAAATACTATGGTTACAACAGGGGAAAAAAAGTTTGTCTTCTCTTAATATGCATAAAGTGCCAAGTAAAACTAAAAATCTATTTTTAGCATACATACCAAGTAAAAGTGAACGAAAGGAGCATATATTTTTATTTTTAGCAATTTATCTATTTAATTTAACAAACTTTACTTCAAAAAATTTAGTTTAAAAAATACTAGCTCTAAGATACTCATATAAAATCTAGAATTTTTCTTGTTATTGTTAGAAGTTGTTATTTCTAAACAAAATAGAATAGAAAAAATTATAAATACTAAAATAATTCCAATAATTTGGGAAAAAGAGTTATATACCAAACCCGAAAGCTTAGTATAAAACAAATAAACATTTCAACAGAGACTAAAATAACATTAAACTAACAAATACATCAATTTGAGTAAATATCATTAAAATTTGAATCAAAATTCATGTTATAGATAGATTTGATTTTTTAAGAAAATTAAACTATAGAATAATTATTATTGATTTCAAGCAAAGAAAATAACATAAAATAGTAAAATTAAAAAGGAGAGGTGTGACGACCCAGAGGGCTATCATCTGTTTGCTCTCTTTTTCGTGCTTCTGAGGCCTTGAGAACCTCACTTTTGGTCACCTCGATTTACATGTGTAGTCTGGGCGCGTAGCCGAAAAGCTTAAATGTGAATTCTGTGAAAAGTTGATGAATTTTGATATTAATATGATTAACGTTGATTTTGGTCAATATTTTGGGTAAACAGACCCGGACCTGTGATTTGAAGATCCCGGTCGGTCCGTAGAATAATATGGGACTCGGGCATATTCCCGGAATCGAAATCCGAGGTCCTGAGCCAGGGAAATGAATATTTGAAAGAAATTATTTTCTGAAATGAATATGAGAAATTTGAAATGAAATTGGATTAGGAAATACTGATAACGGGCCCGTATTCTGGTCCCGGCGCCTGGTGCAGGCCTTATATATGTATTAAGACATTTTTGTGTAATTTGATCGAATTCAGACGTTATTTGACATGTTTCGGGCCTAATTCTCTAAGTTTGAAAATTTAAGAAGATTGAATGAAAAGTGATGATTGAGGTTATTCCTCGTTTATGATGTTATTTTGGTAATGTGATTGCACGAGGAAATCTATAGGATATTTTTGAGATTATATGTATATTTGGTTTGCAGCCCCGAGGGCTCGGGTGAGTTTCGAGTAGGTCCAGGAGGTCTTAGACTTAAAAGTATCAGAAGTTGCAGGCCCCCAGCGCGGCCACGGTCAATTCCGCGCGGTCTACGGTGGAAGCCTCGCGGCCGCGGTGCATTTCTACGTGGTGTGCGTGGCTAAGTTCAGATAGCCACTGATTTTCAGGTCGACTAGCGCGGCCGCGCACCAAATCACTGTGATCAGCATTGGGTAGCTTCAGAGAGTCATATTTCTTCCCTTCCTCGGCGCGGCTGCGGTACATTTTTGTGCGGTCCGCGCCAGCCTTCAGTAAGGTATATACAGTCGAATTTTCAGTCATCTTTTACTTTTTCAAAACCCAAAACATAAAAGGTAATTTTCCAAACGCTTCTCTTTCCTCAAAACGAGTGGTAAATGATCTCTAATTTATTTTCTTCACTCATTAACATCTTTAAGCATAATTTCAACTTCAAAACTAAGATTTTAATGGGGAAATTTGGTAATTTAGGGTAGAGCCTAGGGTTTCCAAAATTATTGATTTTAGACCTCAATTCGATGTCCGATTCCAAAATAACTTATATATCTGAGCTCATAGGTGATCGGTAATCGGGTTTTGGTTCGAACCTCGGGTATTTGACCACATGGGCCTGGGGCATTTTGAGAATTTTTGAGTAAAACTTTGGGAAATTTATTTTTATACAGTCAAATTGATTCAAGTAGCATTTGTTAACACATTCTAGTAATTTATGGTTAGAGTCGAGTGGTTTGATGGTGAAATTCGAGGGGTAAAGCTATACTAAGCTATACTAGAGGTTTGAGTTGAGCTTGGAGCATTCGAGGTAAGTGTTTGATCTAACTTGGGCTTGAGGGAAAAAGATCAGAATATTATTTGTTAATTGCTAAATATGAGTACAATATACAGACATGGTGATGAGTATCTATACATCGGTGTCGAGCATGACCATAGGCCATAAATAGATAAATATGTATTCTTAGTTGATTCTATAACAGACTTGTTTGATGAGCCTTGACACTAAATATTGGTTTTAACTGTGTTAAGTAGGAATTGAATAGGATTGGTTATAGCTGGAACTCCCTTGCCGAGATAGTTGATTTAATATTCTTGTTAACTTACCGGAAAATCATTATTTTATCTTTTTCCCTTGCCGGGATTATATTGTGTATTGCATTGAAAGAAATGGGAGCGAGTGGTATGCCTACCATAAATGAAAGAAATGGGAGTGAGTGGTACACCTACCATAAATGATATTGAAATGAGAGCAAGTGGTACGCCTACCACAAATGATATTCAAATGGGAGCGAGTGGCACGCCTACCACAAATGAAATTGAAATGGGAGCGAGTGGTATGCCTACCACAAATGATATTGAAATGGGAGCGAGTGGTACACCTACCACAAATGATATTAAAATGGGAGTGAGTGGTACGCCTACTACAAAAGACATTGAATTAGGAGCGAGTGATACGCCTACCACCAGATATTGATTGAAATGGGATCGTGTGGCACGTTGATCACTTATATATATATTATGAAATGGGATCGTATGGAACTCCGGCCACTTATTCTGTTTTAGGAGGAATCAGTTGTAGTTTCCTTATATATTCCTATTGTTCTGTTTTATCTGTATCACCCAAACGCATGTTCCCCTCCCAGTATTAATTATTACTATATGATATTATTTTCATTGTACTTGTATATATATATATATATATATATATATATATATATATATATATATATATATATATATCTGCATAGGTTTGATTGGTAGTCCTGTCTAGCCTTGTCACTACTTCGCCGGGGTTAGGCCAAACACTTACCAGCACATGGGGTCGGTTGTGCTGATAGTACACTTCTGTGATCTTTTGATCAAGGAGTTGGAGTAGCTATTGGGAAGCAGCAGTAGGTTGGAGTAGATAGTCTAATGACACCGTGGTAGCCTTGCAGACGTCTGCAGCCCCGGAGTCCCTTTCTACTTATTCAGTTTGTTATCATCTTGTACCGAAGCAGACAATTTTTATATTTTATTCGAACCTTGTATGTAGTATTCAATAGATGTTCGTGAGTAGTGACTCCAGTCTTGGGTAGAGTTTCAAATGAATTTTCGCACTTGTATCAGTTTAATTAAACTTAAGGCTTCCGCGTTTATATTGAATGCCTCGCTGTTATGGTATTATAAATGTTTGTTTAAAAGAAGTAAAGTAAGTTGGCTTGCCTAGCTCCTATTAGTAGGCACCATCACGACTCACGAGGATGGGAAAATTCGGATCGTGACAAGTTGGTATAAGAGCTATAGGTTACATAGGTCTCACAACTCATGGACAAACTTGGTAGAGCCTGAGGGATCGGTACAGAGACGTCTGTATTTATCCCCAGAGGCTATTGAGCTGGAAAAACTAGACATTTGTTCTCTCTTGCCGTGCGTTTCCATTTCTCAAACACCGATTGAATTTTTACTCCATTCTTTCGCAGATGGTGAGAAAACGCACTTTTTTATCTACCGCTCAGCAGTCCGAGCCCCGGGTAGCAGCCATAGAGGTGGAGCCCCAGGTTGGTAGTCTTTGTCTAGAGCGTCAGTCGAGCGGGTTTGTTTCCAGGAGTTCAGCCAGTGGTGTCAGGTCAGCCGGGTACAGTGGCTCAGGCCGGGAGTGAGACAACGTCCAGGAGGCGGCCAATCTGGGCCGTAGAGTTGAGGTGGTACCGCCATAGGGAGGCAGTCATAGGTCAGATAAGAGGCCTCGTCATACAGGCAGATTCTGTAGTACCTCGTCTGAAGGTAGAGGTACTTATGGTAGAGGCCATCCTCCCAGACCCTTTCAGTGAGCTCCCTATGTCACTCATGGTACGTTAGGTGTTCATTCAGGTCGACAGGGTCAGCCTTAGTTTCCTCAGCTGCATCGTTCGAGTAGATGTTATGAGTATGTTAAGTACGGTCATAACAGGAGGGTTTGCCCAAGGTTGGGGGTGCTCAGCCGCAATAGACAAAGTTTTGCCGTGCTTGTGGTGATCCGAGGCATATTGTCAGAGTTTGCCTTAGAGCTTCGAGCAACTCTCAGTATCAGAGTTCTCGTACCCCGATTTGGGCACCAGAGCTTCCTCAGCCTGCCCAGCCAGTCAGAGGTTGTGGAAAAGTCATAGAGGTGGAGCTCAGGCCGCCAGAGGAAGAGGCCAGCCAACAGCCAGGCCAGAGGCTGAGTCTTCATATGTTGTGATTACATGTACTATTCTGGTCTATAATAGAGGTGCTTCAGTGCTATTTGACCCCGGGGCTACGTATTCATATGTGTCGTCATATTTATCACCCTACTTGGTTATGCCTAGCGATGCTTTAAGTGTTCCTGTTTATGTGTCTACACGGGTGGGTGATTCTATAGTGGTCGACCTAGTGCATCATTCCTGTGTGGTAGTGTTTGAGGGTCTTAAGACCCGTGTTGATTTATATCTCTTAGATATGGTGGATTTTGACTTTATAATGGGGATGGATTGGTTGTCCCCGTATCATGATATCTTGGATTGCCACACCAAGAACGTGACTTTGGCTTTGCCATATTTGCTCCGTTTTGATTGGAGAGGGACTTCAGATTATTCGACCCTCAGTGTTATATCATTTGTGAAGGCTCGACGCATGGTCAAGAAGGGGTGTTTAGCTTATTTGGCGTATGTTCACGATTCCAGCACAAAGGTCCCTTCTATTTATTATGCTCCTATTGTTCGGGAGTTCCCTGAGGTGTTCCCTCCAGACCTCCCGTGTATGACGCCCTAATGTTATAAACTTCAATACCACATAAGAGGGGGGTGATTTGTGTGGTACCTAATTTTCGCGTTAGAAGAACCAGGATCTTCTAAGTATTCTAATTACAACAGTTTCCAGAATAATAAGTACTGAAAGTAAAGCGCACAGAGAATTTTTACGTGGAAAACACCTGGCTCAAAAGGTTAAAAGACCATGACCTACTACTCACTAGGAGTTTCCCAAACTATACTAAAATCACTAAGCCAAAAATTGCATTTGGAGAACTCTTTGTATACCTAAGGATTAACTCTAATCCCAGTGTGGCACAGAGCCTCAACTGTTGCGACACTTTCAAGTTGACTCTAACATGAATACTCAGAATACCTAATACAATTGTTGTAAGAAAACGGAAAGGTACAATATGAAAACCTAGTACAATTGAACTAGACTTTGAATAAACACAATGATGAAACTGGTGCTTCTATCTTAGTTCATGTAGCTTCAGACGTGCATACTTGTATCTCACATATATTTCTTGCAAATCAGACTTGCTCTTTTGCTCACAAATATGCTTAACTTCTGCGTATATGTATTACCTGTAAAAGAGAACAACTTGGTTATTTAATAGATTAGCAGTTAGAGTTTGATCGAGACTCCAATGCTTATCCTTAGTCGATTTGTGTCCTTAACCAATACAAACTCCCATCCTTATCCTAGCTTAGGATTGTGTTCTCTTATCATAAGGAGACTGTCCTCCTTAGAACTCAATGTAGTTTTTTCGAATTCGCTCAGAAGTTATTTGTTGCATAATCTTCAATACCTATCTTCCTCACGCGCCTTCCATGTGCAATGATTATGACTAACTGTGTCTCTCAAGATGGACCAGATCCTTCCCTGATTTATTTTTCAATCTTCAAAACTTCTATTGAACTTGGGCCAACAAATTCCCCCTTTTTGATGATGACAAACTCTGTGCTTTTAGTGATCAGAGAACTTGTGAAACTCAGCTGAAATATCAACACTCAGAAAATTTTCAACTTGTCATAAAGGGCCAGACTTAAGTTATGTCATAAACATCACTTGTTCAGATAATGAATTTAAGCACAATAGCTTCCCCCTTTAAGCATCATCGAAAAGTTGCATAAATAATGTGTATCCCAGTAACTTAATTAGTACTCATGGCCACTGGGGAAACTGCAAATGAACACATGCCTTAGTTAATCATGAATCAACACATCAAAAATAACTATTAATAAAAGAATTAACAAAAAGCAAGAAAAATTGCATTCATTGATTAGTGGGGTGTTTCTACTATGCAGTCCACAAGAAGAAAAACAAAATTACCAAACCATGACCAAAAGAAAATAAACAGATAAAATCCCAAACTAGGTCACTGAGGGTGGGGGGGGGGGGTCTAGACTGGTTCAAACTAGGACATGACACCTAAGGCTTAGAAGAGTTGGAGAGTTGGGTTTGTAGTAGATTGAGCATATGTTGAAGCATTCATTCATTTTTCTCCTTCCCTTAGCAAATTCAACTCTCAACCCATTCCTTTCTCCCTCCAATTCAGTAACCCTGGCCTGAAGCCTTGCTATCTCAGCATCCTTTATCCCAACCTCCTAAACTAATGCTCTGACCTTACTATTCACATGAGTCTTTTTCGAAGAACCAGGTTCAATTGGAGCTGTATTGAGCATATAATCACAAACTTGAAGTGTTTTGCGGCCAAAATGCTCTTTGCTGGAAGCCATTCCTACTTTTTCAGGGGAATATTCAATCTTTCAAGCACAGTTTTCAAGATAAATCCATAGGGAATGGCATGAGCATTTGAGCCATTGAGCACCCTTTCAAGCAGCTTCACAATAAAGGTGTCGACGCCCCCTTTTTCCCTCCATCGGGAGAGAAATTGGGTTACGACATTATAGGTGGAATGACTCTTTTATCCCCTTTGGGGGGGGGGGGGGGGGAATTTGGGCTATGGAGTTTGAAGAGTCTCCACCTAATGATTATAGTGCATTAGGACACTTTTTAAGAAAATAAGAAGGATTCGAAGGAAAACAAGAGTTTGGGTAAGGGCTTGAAATTATCTCGAGGGGAAGGTGTTAGGCATCCCCAAGATCCACTAGTGTGGTTTCCGGACTTGCTTAGATGTGACTTTAAGAAGAATAGAAATAGACAAGCAAAGTTTGCACATGAGAAATACAAGCAAGTTGACAATTTTGGAAGCAGGATGGCACAAGCAAAAGAGAATTTTAGTTTGAAGAAAACATTTAAATAAAAGAGGAGTAGAGAGGGTCCAAAGTTTAACTATAATATGGATCATTCGATGCAATATACAACAATCATTCTCACACGAGATATTAGTGCAATATCATCATCTCCATATTCTACTCTTCCCACCCCATTGAGGTATTTAAGCGTGTTTAGTATCGTTCACTTATTGCATGCTAATACCCGTCCTGACCTACTAGTCCCGGGGTATTTGGACCTCTAATCCTAAAGGAGAGAAAGGGGATGAGGGAACTTCAATTGTCACTTCTATTTAATGCTCTTCACACGGGCACCCTTTTACTGGTTCTACAAATTTGCGGTGGTTTTTAGGGCTTCACTAATCACGATGTATTGGTTCTCATTATGACCTTTCCATCATTGTACCTTTTCCTTCGACAGTTCCTTCTCAGCATAAAAATATAGTTCTTTTCTTTTTCTTGATTATATAAAGTTCTCTAAAAATCCAATTCTCGAATCTTTGTTTGCTTCTTCCTCGTACTATCATGTATTCATCAATCCTTAATCCTAAAAGGGTCCCCATAGTTGATAGCTTCCCTAATGCCCCCAGTAGGAGTAGAAGAAGGGTAGGCTTTGTAATTCATGATCTTCATCTCTACATGGTTCTTCTCTTCCTTCGTCTGGTTCCAGTCCTGCTTTTAGAACCAGAGGTTCTTGTTCTCAAAGACCTTCTTCTAGAGGAAAAGAACCCGTTGAGCCTGTTCGTGAACCCAGAGTGGATGAAGTAGTTCCTGCTGAACTATCTTTCTACAATGATATGGAGTCCTTGAGAAACCAAGTGTCCTCTTTAGATAGTGCTGATATCTATCCAACTCAGATCACAGAAGGTCTAACTTCTCTAGTTCGTAATGATTGTCATTGGAGTCATGACTTTCCTATCATTATTCCCAATCCAAATCAAGGAATCACCCCCTACTTAACTGGATTTTCCTTTGTCGATACGTCCATTTCACGTTAGGATTTAAACCTGCTATTGATCCTGTTATTCGATGTTTGCTTTAGTCAAATTGACCCAATAGTAAAATTTGCAATGGTACTTTTACACTAGTAGCAAGGAGAAAAGAGTTCTAGTTAGCCTTGAAGATTGCAAAGACCGTGGCTGGTATACCAGCTTTATTTCTGCCCCCACTGTTGGTTTACTGGGTGATGAAAATGTTCACTTCACTGAGAAGTAGAATTTTGCACGTGAGTATTCTAAATTTCTCGTACTTTCTCTTCAGTTTTTATCCTTGTTATTCTAATTTTTCTTTTTTTACCAGCAACCATGGGAATTGTTGAAGAAACTTCCATTTTTCGTGATTGGGTAGAAAAGTTGCTGAATATAGCCCCAATGGAGGGTAGATCTTGGAAAAATCTTTCTCAAAGCTTTGGTTGGAAAGTAAAAACTCATGGTAAGGAAAACGTTTTTAGTTAACTCCTTAGTGTCTTTTTCTTGAGCTGATTTTAGTCTTTCTTTCTATCAGGATTTGCAGTTCGAGGGATTAGTCCTGAGGCGGTTGTGGCTTCTCGTATATCTTTGGAAAGGGCCCAAAAATTGCTTTGGGCTCTTTATCAAAAAGAAAAGTCGTTGATGAACAAGACTCCGAAGAAGAGGAAGATGGGGTTTCCTTGGTAACAAGGCCACGGACTCGTAGACATGTTATTTCTGATGATGAAGCAGAAGCATACCCCCGCCACTCTATTCCTCTTACCGAGTCTGTTAAAGCCCCGGTAGTGATCCCTGATGATGTTGATGATATTACCGCTGCTGCTCATGGTTCTACTGAGCAACATTTTAACTGCGGGTTTGGTAGTGAAAGTTTAGATCCAGTTTCTAATGAAGCACCCCTGGCTTCATTTTCGACTCCCATTCATGTGGCTTCTTCTTTACCGATTATGGCTATTTCCATTCCTCCCGAGACTATTTTTACTACTTCTACTGTTCCTGCTTCAACCATTCCCCTTCCACCTGTTCATCGTACTAAGGTTGGTTCTTCAAGTAGGGGTTGAGCTATGAGACAAGTGATTATTGATGTCCCTACTAAGGGTAACCTGTTAAGGAAATCAGGTCAAACAGACGTAAGGCTGAAGCCTTAATTGGTTATGTTGAGACAGCAAGCTAGATAGACATAGTTCTTTGACCCTAATTAATGACATAGTGCATGCTTCTTTAAAGGTATTCCCTTTTTCAAACTTTTACTTTGTCATTTTTCTATCTTTGGGATTCTCATTTCCTTCCCTTTCCTTTTTTTGGCCAATCTCATTAGCACTGAGATGATGAGAAGGATTACCCTCTCAGAGCAGTTATTTGTGATTATCAATTGGAGGTGTATATTTGGAAGGAACAATATGAAAGTATGCAGATCGATGTGGAGTTTTTAGAAGAAAGTAAAAATACCTTAGAACGGCAGGTTCGGAATTGACAATTGAAAAGGCTTCCTCAAGTCAAGCAGATAAGGAGAAGGCTCATCTTGAAACTTCTTTTTCTGAGCAGCTGTCCAAGGAAAGTGAAGAAATTAGAGAGATGAAGGCTCTCTTAGATGTAAAAGTGGCTTATGCTGGTGAACTCGTGCATCATTTGACCCAGGCCCAAGAAGACATCCGGGTGTCTTCTGATAAGGTTTGTTCCTTAAAAAATTCCCAAGCCTCTCTTCAAGCTTCTTATGAATGTGCCTTGGCTGAAAATGAAAAGTTAAAAAATAAAATTGCTGATTGGGAAAGAGACTACGAGATCCTTGAGTATAAATCTGCCATTGAAGTGAGTTGGGATTTTTTGAATTCTCGCCACGATACCCTCTTTGAAACTAGCCAAGAAAATTTTAACTTGGATTCTCAGTTAGCCAAGATCAAAGAGACTATAAGAAGACTCAGCAAAACAAAGATTTTTCTTCTCCCGTAGCTGAAGCTTCTGAAAATGTTGAAGCTGATACGGGTATCCTCACTCCTTCAAGCCAAGTTGAGCCCGTTGCTGTTGATGTTCCTGCTTCAGCCCCTTCATCAAATTAGTGAAATGTTTTTGGTGAAATGTGGTTATAACACTTGGTCTTATTGAGGGTTTGTTTTGGAAACTTAAGTCCCCAGACCTTTTGTGGGGCGATATGTATAAACAATTTTCAAATTACGACTAAGTCGATACTTAGTGTAAAATTTTTAATATTAAGAAGTTTCTATTACTATTTCAACTTTTGTTTTATTTATTCTTCCCTATATTTCTAATTATTTACTGAATAACTTGCATTTTTATTCTTCAAAAATTCTTCTGTTAACTTCATGAATACTTAAATTAATCATGAAATTTATAAAATATGGCCATTTTATATTCGACACTTAATAAAGAAGACGTCCCAATTTCATGACGGTGTTAATATACGATAGAAGAAATAGGAATACACAAGTTTCTTGTAATAACTTTGAAAATTTTTATTTGAACTTTGTCTAGTTTTGAATAGCACTTTACATGTATTTGAATTACATCCATAACTTTCTCGTAACTGTTTTTCTTATAACAGATTTAAAAAAGTAAAATAAACACAAGGATTTTATTTATTAGATTTTTCTGTATATTGCCTTTACCCTAACTATGGTGAGGTTTTCTTTGGCCTTAGCTCGTGACTTTGCTCTGCACTTGACTCATTTAATGAGTGAACTTTTCAGGATCGATCTATGATTATTTCCTAAACTTATTTTCTTTCTTTATACACATGCTTGTATATATTATATAGTCTCCCAAATGTTTGAGCGTTGATGTAATTGTTCCTCTCATTTTGTCCTTTCCCTAAAAAAGAAAAACATACGGGACTCGGAGGTACGATTATAGATGAAAACCGCTTAACCCGTTTGAATTTCTATCAGAATAATTGTAACCCTAGAGCGGGAATATTAATTATTTTCATGTGCCTTGCAGGTCGTAACTCATCATTTAGTACTGGATAGCTTTTTTCCCTATCATCTAAAATCATTTGTAAAATTTTAACAATTTAAAATAAAAATTTAAAATATGGATACCTGACCGTGAGTATTCCTTAGAAATGTTATCGCTTCAAGTGAACAACATTCCAATGTGAAAGTAGTATTTTGCGATCCAGCTCGTAGGCTCATTTCCCGGTAATATCATGAATCCTGTAGGGTCCTTCCCAGGTTGGACCTAATTTCCCCGCATTAGTTGTCTTTCTATATTGAATTTTTTTTGGGTCTGAAGTCCTCAATCTTGAAGAATCTTAGGCGTGCTTTTTGATTGTAATATCGTTCTATGACATGTTTTTACGCTACCATTCTTATTAATGCAACTTCCCTTTTTCCTTCAAGTAGATCAAGATTTATGCGTATTTCTTTGTTATTAGATTCTTCTGACGCTTGTGTAAACCTCATACTTGGCTCTCCTATCTCAAGTGGGATCAAATCTTTAGCTCCAAAAATAAATAAAAATGGCATTTCGCCCGTACTTGTTTTTGCTGTTGTGCGGTATACCATAAAACACCAGGTAGAAAATCTGGCCTTACCTTTGGATTCCTCCAAATGTTTCCTTAAATTGGTTATAATGACTTTGTTAGTTGACTCATCTTGTCCATTACCCACTAGATGATAAGGTGTGGACGTAATCCTTTTGATCTACAAACATTGAAAATACTCTGTGATTTGTGCGCCTATAAATTGAGGGCCATTATCAACATGTTTTCCTTTGGCACACCAAATCGACATATGATATTTTGCCAAATGGAATATCTAACTTCTTTTTCTCGTACTTGTTTGAATGGTCCTGCTTCCACCCATTTAGTAAAATAATCAGTGAGTACAAGTAAGAATTTTACCTGTCCTTTTGGTTGTGGTTGCGGAGCCACGACATACATCCCTCATTTCATAAATGGCCATGGTGCAATGACTGGATGTAATAACTCCGCAGGTCTATGCATGTTATTACTATACCTTTGGAACTTATCACATTTAGCCATGAAATTCCGCTTCTTTTTCCATTTTGGGCCAATAATAACCTGCCCTAATTATGGTTCTCACCAGTGACCTTCCTTATGCGTGATTCTCACAATTCCTCTTATGTATTTCTCTCATTACGTACTCTGTCTGAAAGGTCAGGCATCTTGCTAAGGGACCACCGAACATTTTTCGATAAAGATTGTCTTGCTTTAAACAATATCGAGCTCCCTTTTTTTTAAACATGTGAGCTTTTCTCTTGTCTTAAGGGACGATACCATACTGTAAAAAAGCAACAATCTCGTTCCTCCAATCCCAAGTTAAGTTATTAAAATTTACCTCATTTTTATCGGGATCGAGAACTGAATGAAACAAATGAGTTGCAGAAGTATTTTTGTTGCTTGCCACGTTTGCTGCAAATGCGAGGATAGCTAGGGCATCCGCCTCAACATTTTCATCCCTTGGTATTTGCATAACTTTCTAGGTTTGAAATTGTCTAGCCAGACCTCGTACTTTCTCTAAGTATTGTTGCATCCGTGTTTTTCTGGATGTATAAATTCCGAGCATTTGATTAACTACGAGCTATGAATCGCTTTTGATTATAATCTAATTAATGTCGAGTTCTCATGCCAGTTCTAAACCTGCACCACAGCTTCATACTCTGCTTCATTGTTAGTTATAGAATGACATGTAATGGCTTGTCGAATGGTTTCACCCGTAGGTGGTACCAAAATAATTCCTAAACCTGCACCCTTCACATTAGATGAACCATAAGCGAATAAAGTCCAAATTCTTGTATTAGATCCATTAAACACGTGTAATTTCTTTTTCTGCTTCTAACCACATTCCTTGGCTAAAATCAGCCACGAAATCTGCTAACACCTGAGATTTTATCGCGACTTTAGGTGGTAAGTGATGTCATTTTCACTTAATTCTGTAGCCCACTTGGCTAACCTGCCAGATAAATCATGCTTGTGTAATATATTGCGTAATGGATAAGCAGTTATGACAGCAATATGATGACATTTAAAATAAGGCCTTAATTTTCTAGATGCCATGATTAATGCAAGAGCAAGCTTTTCTAAATGAGGATACGTCTCCACATCTAATAATGATTTGCTGACGTAATAGATCGGAGATTGTTTACCTTGATCATTACGGATTAAAGCAATACTTATTAATACTTCCGAGACATCAAGGTAGATAAGCAATCTTCCCCAGCCTTTGGTTATGCGAGCAATGGCGGATACAGATATGTCTTCAATTTTTGAGTGCATTTTGACATTCCTCATTCCATTTGAAATTATCTTGCTTTTTAAGGGCTGAAAAGAATTTAAAGCACTTTTCTGATGATTTAGAAATGAATCTTCCCAAGGCTGCAATTCTTTCTGTCAACCTCTGCACTTCTTTTTTTACTTGTAACTTTAGGGATTTCTTCAATGGCCTTAATATTTGCGGGATTCACTTTAACACCACGGCTAGAAACAAGAAAACCTAAAAACTTACCCCAACCAACACAGAATGCACATTTCTCCGGATTTAATTTCATATTGAATTTTCGCTAGATTTGAAAAGTATCAGACAAGTGTGATATATGATCTCTTGAATGCTGAGTTTTGACGAGCATATCGCCTATCTAGACCACCATAGTTTTTCCCAAATGTTCTTGAAATATTTCGGTCACTAGTCTTTGATATGTTGCACCAGCATTTTTAAGACCAAAATGCATTACTTTATTACAGTAAGTTCCCATGTCTGTTATAAATGAAGTTTTTTTTCATCTATAGGATCCATTTTGATCGGGTTATAACATGTATACACATCTAAAAAGCTTAACAACCCATGCCCTGCAGTTGCATTAATTAGTTGATCTATATGTGGTAGTGGAAAAGAATCTTTAAGACAGACTTTGTTAAGGTCTGTGTAATCTACACAAACTCACCACTTACCATTCTTCTTTGGTACTACAATAGTATTAGCTAACCAATTAGGATACTTTACCTCGCGGATAGACCCAATTTTTAGTAATTTTTTAACCTCATCTTGAATCACCTAATTTTTTTAATGTTCCTTGCTTTCTCTTCTTTTGTTTGACAGGTAGGTATGATGGGTCTTCATTTAATTTGTGAGTCATTACCTTCGGTGGTATTCCTGTCATATCAGAGTGGGACCAAGAAAAATAATCCACGTTAGTTTTCAAAAATTCAATCAACTTACTTTTCATATCTTGGATTAGATTTGACCCTACGTAGACTTTCCTTTCAGGCCATTGCGCAAATAATATTATAGCTTCCAATTCTTCAATTGTTGTTTTGATATTTTCCTTTTCCTCTGGTTCTTGAATGGCATCTATCCTTGAGTCCACGTTTGTTCGTCCTTGTTCAGTTGAGGTTTGTGTTGCGGTACCCTCAACAGGATTCTATAATTGCTATTTTTCTTCGTTTCCCGTACTTGAATCTGCTACAGAGTTGATGCTCCTGTATGTATGATGTTCCCCATGGATTTGACATATATTCCATGGTGATGGAAATTTAATAACTTGGTGCAAGGTTGAAGGAACGACATACATCTGGTGGATCCATTGTCTCCCAAGGATCATATTGTAAGTCATCTCCATATCTACTACTTGAAACTTTGTATCTTTGAAAACTCCTTCTGCGAATATAGTAAGTATTACCTCCCATTTTGTCGAGACACTGGAATTGTCAAATCCAGATAGAGTATGCGCCTTTGGTATTAATTTGTCTTCAGCTTGCATCGCACGTAATACTATTATAGAATAATGTTCATAAAACTACATGGATCAATCAAAACTCGTTTCACATTGTTATCATATACAAGTAGAGATATTACCAGTGCATCGTTATGAGGAGATTATATGCCATCAGCACCTGCATCATCTAATGTAATACTTTCTTCCTCTAAAACATGTCGCACCCGCTTCCCTTGGGTAATTGTAATTTTGGAAACTTTATTGGCTGGTGTGTACGCCACACCATTGATGTCTTCACCTCCGCTTATGACATTACGGTCCTTTTAGGAGAAGGTGGCTTTGGGGTCTCCTGCCTGTTCTTCATGTATGCTTACTTGTCTCTCTCACTAAATAATTCAGTGAGATACCATTGCTTTAATAGATGATCAACTTCACAGCAACCTACAGTCTGTCGTTTTATGCCCGTGATCATTGTAAAATGCGCACCAATGATCAGGGTTGCGCCTGTTTAGATTTGATCTCATCTCGTTTGGCCACTGTACCTTGTCACCCATGCTTCTCAAAACAGCTACGCATTCAGAAGTACTTACATTAAAATTATAATCGCCAAACTTCACCTTTAAGTTTCTATCATCATCCAGTGACTCTCGCGTATTACGATCATTTCCAAATCTTGACGATGAGCTCGAATCTCTATTCCTCGACCTATGATCATACCTTAGATTATCCTGTTTTTGACCATGAGTCTTTTCCCGCTGGGCCCATGTATGGTTCGTACTTATTTTTACCGGGCCTTTTTTGATTTTTGCCCATCTCGAACTTACCTTTTCCTCTTTTTGAGATCGTGAGATAATATCTTCTTCTATCCTTAACTTCGTGCTATACCTATTGTAAACGTCATTCCACGTTGTGGCTGGAATTCACGAAGACTTTCCTTGAGTCGCCTCATGGCTTCTGAGCTCTTTTCATTAAATTTACTTGTGAAGGCTATTGTTGACCAATTGTCAGGTACACACGGTAACGTCATTCTTTCACGATGTAACCTATCCACAAATTCTCTAAGCAACTCTAAGTCCCCTTGCTTGATTTTGAAAATATATTCCATTCATTTTTCAACTTTTTGTGCTCCCGAGTGTGTTTTGATGAAAGAATTTGCAAGCTCAGCAAAAGAATTTATGAAATTTTTGGGTACAAGGGAATACCATGTTAATGCTCCCTTAGTGAATGTTCCACCAAATTTTTTGACCAATACTGTTTCTATCTCCTGTTTGGTCAGGTCGTTGCCTTTTACGCCTGTTTTGAATGCAATCACGTGGTCTCGTGGATCAGTTGTTCCATCATATTTTGGGATGTCGGGCATTTTAAATTTATTTGGAATCGGGAGAGGTGCAGCACTTGGCTTCCAAGGTTGTTGTGAATATTTATCCATATATCCCTTTGATTATGGGTGATACTCCAAAAATTTACTCTATGCGGTCACTTTGCTCCTTGAGCTATTTCTGCAATATTAGTACTAAATTTTGTAAATCGAAAGTGACTAAGTTACTTGGACAAAAATCAAAGAGCTTGTACTAATTTGGACAAAAGTAAAATATATATTAAGAAAAGGAGAAGCGTAAGACTATCTTTTATAAAAAGAATCAGAAAAGACAACTAACTTTTTGGAATTATTTCAAAGACGTGTTCAGACAGAAAATTATTGTCACTTTGCTTATAAACCAAATGAGTCAACTAGACAACGGGAGTGCTAATTAAGTTTTTAAAAATTTTGAAATTATTAAGACTTTTTAAGAGGATATTAACATCATTAATGACCCAAGCACGGCCAGAGGATGATGCGGGAGATGATATCATACAGCGCTACTACGCGCGGTCAATCATCTTTGTAAGAGCCCGGTTTATTTCGATACTTTTTGACTTTTATAGTGATAATTGTTATATACTTATAACAATATTGACGTTTAAATAATTTTGGTTGGAATCGACAAGATTATCGAAAAATCAATTATTTTTCCTTTTTCATGTTGCATATAAAAGATTAAAAAATTATTTAAATTTAAAATCTTAAAATATATGCATATTTTTTTTTGGTAATTAAATTTTTTATTAATCACCAAAGATATTCCTTTACAAAATCATAGTTCAGCTAAACACAGCTGACTATCACAGAGATAAACTAGCTAACATCTACTGTTACTATACCTATATTTCTAATTACAGTAGAGAATGCTGAAGATGTAGGCTAACTTTAGGGGGACTCCAAACATGACAGACATATGCAATATTTCTAAGCAGTTGACCACTAGAACAAGATACATTCTTAAACAACCTTGAATTTCTCTCTAACCAAATGGTATAGAACATTTCTGCTATGATCATTTTGACAGTGTGAGTTCGACTAGTTTTTCCTTTAGCTTTGGCAATGATCCAATGAATATAATGCTCTCAGTTCTGATAATTAGGCTGAGCTACTCCAATCCATAGCATTGTTTGATGCCTCAGTAGGGTGGCAAAGGGACACGAGAAGAAGAGGTGTTCTCTGATCTCCATTCCTTATTGGCACAAGGAACAGGTGCTGTCCACAGTTAGGTTCCATTGTCCCAACCTGTCCTTAGTAGGTAATCTATCTTGTAATACCAGCCAAACGTTAAAGACTGCCTTGGGTCTGGCATAGTTTTGGGTGGTTAAATTCTTCCACAAAACTCTAGGCAATTGTCCAATCTGTTGTAGATAAAAGTTCTTTATAGAACACATGATTGGTTCATCAACTGAGATTGCTGCAATGTAACAGTAGCTTCAATAATCTTCCTGACCATCCAACTGGCTTGGTTAGGAATAACTATGAAATGTAGTTGCTGCTGTTTTATGTAGACTGAATGAATCCATCTAACCCATAGATCATCCTTCTTGTGAGACAAATCCCATCCAAGTTTGGTAATTGCAGCTCTGTTCCAATATAGCAGGTTCATAACATTTAAGCCTCCAGCTGATTTAGGCAAACCCAAGCTATATATGCTTTCTTTGATATACTGGATGAACCTGTCCAGACAAAAGACCTACATACTGCTTCTAGCATCTTTAGGATTTTTGAAGGAATAAGGAAGAGTTGAGCCCAGTAGGCTTGTATACAAAATATGACTGATTGAACCAATTGTACTCTACCTGCATAGGATAATTTTCTGGCAGTCCAGGATGTGATCCTGGCAGTGACCTTATCCACCAATGGCTGCCATTGCACCAAAGACATTTTTTTTTTGTAGATAAAGGAACTCCCAAGTATTTGAAAGGTAACTCTCCATATACATAGCCAATATGATCTACAATTTGATGTTGTATATTAGTAGGAACACCACCAAAATAGACAGAACTCTTACTTAGATTAGCTTTCATCCCAGAGGCTTCAGTAAAGTGAGAGAAGTACATAAACATGGCTGCTACAGACTGATGCTCACCTTTGACAAACAGCAAAAGGTCATCTGCAAAGCTAAGATGGGTAATGCCTAGTTTTTTACAGCCAGGATGAAATAGGAACTCTGTATCCTTCTTCAATTAAACAAGGGCTCTACTGAGATATTCCATCACTATGGCAAATAGAAAGGGGGAAATTGGATCACCCTGCCTCAAGCCTTTAGCTGCTTGGAAGGGTTCTGTTGTTTCCCCATTCACCATCACTGTATAGCTAACTGTTTGGACACATTCCATGATCCACTTCATAAATCTGCCTGGGAAATTTAAGTCTTCCATTACCTACTGTAAGAAGATCCATTCCACAGAATAATATACCTTCCGTAAGTCTATTTTAATCATACATCTAGGGGATACATGGGCTCTTGCATAATGTTTAATCAGTTCATGGGCTAAAATAACATTATCAGCAATCCTCCTGCCTGGGATAAATCCTGCCTGGGCATCACAGATGATATTAGCCATGCATTTCTGTAATCTGTTGGCCAATATCTTAGAGACTATTTTATATAAGACTGAGTAGCAAGCTATTGGTCGAAACTCCTTGACTGATTGTGGGTTAGCAACTTTAGGTATCAAGGTGAGGGAGGCACAATTAACTGGTTTATACATTCTACTGGACTGGAAGAAATTCATAACTGCCCTGATGATATGGTTTCCAGTGATACTTCAGGTCTGCTTGAAGAAAGCAGCATTATATCCATCAATACCCGGTGCTTTGTCATCCCCTATGGCTTTGAGACTATCCAGAATCTCATCAGTAGTGATATCAGCAGCTAACTGCTGCTTCTGGATATGTGTGAGCTTTGGACCATTACTCATATACAACCTGTTATTCCTGGAAGTGAGGCAGCTGATGTTCCCATCAAAGACTTATAGAAATTCTTGATCTTATCTCTAATGTCATCTGGATTGGTAAGTCTGGTTCCCCCTGCTGTAATCAGTTCTGTTATGCTTTTGTACTGACTCCTTTCTTTCAATACAACATTAAAATACTTGTTATTAGAGTCTCCCAATTGAATCCATCTGGCTATGGACTTCTGTTGTATAATACTCTCTTCTATCATTGACCATTTTTCCAACTTCAAGACCAGTTCCTTTTCTTTAGTCTGCAAATCATCAGTGTAGTTCAGCCTCATCTGGTTCTGAATGTCCTTCAACTCCTTCCTGCATGACTAAATTTTCTGTGTAATGTTCTTAAAATCTCTAACATTTAGAGATTTTAGAACAGGTTTAAGTGCCTTGAGATTATTCCACACCTCCTTGACAGTACCTTGAGTAGTATTTCTCCAATTCTCCTTGATAATTTGCTGGAAGCCTTTGTGATTAGCCCATGCATTGTAGAATCTGAAAGGGGCCTTCCTGATCATAATATCTTCAATCATAGTAAGCACCATTGGATTATGATCAGATATTAGAGGGGGATCATATAAAGTTTGTACATGACTCCGTTTAATCACCCAGTCATAATTACCAAATATTCTGTCAAATCTGCTACAAACTCTATCATTGCCAGTTTGTTTGTTGGTCCATGTGAAGAATTCCCCTTTCCAAGGAAGTTCTGATAATTCAGCCAGTTGAATACATTGAGTGAAATCCAGAATTTCAGCTTGTTTTACTTGGTTACATGATTGCCTATCATTGATAGACATCACAGCATTGAAATCACCTGCTACCAGCCAAGGATAAGTAATACCAGCAGCAAGAGTCTGTAGTTGATGCCACATTGTTCTTCTTTTATCCAAGCCATTGAAACCACACCACAGTGAGAAGGCAAACCAGCTCACCTACAGAAGTGTTAACACTACAGTGAAGGAATTGAGCCTCCTCATGAATACCAGTGATTATAATCTTCTGAGTATCCCATAAAATCCAGATTCCACCCCTTGGTGAGTCCCTATAATTAGATAGCATATTCCAACCTGGAACCAACAGATTAGCTATTCTCCCTGCATTGCTCTCCTTTACCTTTGTCTCTACCAGACCAACAAGGTTAAGTTTATTCTGTCTAAAGTATTCCTTAGCTTCCTCCTGCTTATATCTCTTATTTACACCTCTAATGTTCCAAAATAAAAACTTCATTAGGTATGACTAGGACCCCCTTCATCTGGGGGATTTCCTGGTCTACTAGCTAACATTACTTGGAATCTGTTACTTATCAAAACAGGAGATAAGGGGGGAAAGTTTGCAAGGTTGAAAACTGGAGATTGCACCTTTTGGCTTTATCTTCCTGTTTGCTCACATCTGTACTTCCTAAAGGATCAACATCCTTAGGAGGTAGTACATTCTGCTTTGGTCCCAGTTGTTGTTTGGGAGTCTCCTGATGCTGCCTACCATTCTGGTTTGGCTGTTTAGCTCTCCATTCCTGAACTACTCTAGGCTTTTGCATTTGAGTAGGTTGAGAAGGTTTGGGAATAGCCAGACAGTTATGTCCAACCATAAGGCACTTCTCACAGTATGTTGGTTTCCAATCATATGCCACTTCCTGCACAAATCTCTTACCATTTGGATCTATTAGCTCAATCTCACTTGGCAATTCTTTAGAAACATTAACATCAATAAGCATGCGTGCACAGGAAATTCTAGCCTGCTTAGTAGTACATTCATCAGCAAAAATAGGCTTGCCAAGGACACTGGCTATCCTACTCAAAGACCTGATTCCCAGCATGACATAGGGAGTTTAGGAAACTTTACCCAAGAGGAATGTCAGTAGGGAAAGCAGCATTGAAATCAAAATCAGCAGTCCATTGTTTCAATACTATAGGTCTATTAGCAATGGAGTATGGACCAGCACAGATAACTTCTTTTGGCATCTTCCATGGTTCGAAATTTGGCTGCATAGTACCCCTCCTCATGATAGCATAGATCTGGTTTTGGAACATGGGACCAATGTGTAGAAAATCACTCTATCTATGATATGTGCGCTTTGGTTGTATGAGCATGATTTTCAGGTATAGGTTTTGATGAATGACAAACAATAAAGTCAAGTGTCAAACAACGATATCATATGACAAACAATCAAGCTTGAATATCGAGAAGCATATTGATGAACGGATTTGCAATGGAAACGCCAAAGACGAGTTCAAATTTTCATGACCGAAGACCCAAGGCGTAGGTCGTTAGGTAGAACATATGCAAGAGCAACGCTTATGTTATCTCGTCTTTTGGCTCAACATTGGTTATCATAAATATTCATATGATCATTTTATTAAATTATATTTATTATAAACATATTTTATTAAATCATATTTATCATAAACATATTTTAAATACTTCAAACAAAATGATGTTAAAGTTTTCATCTTAACCAAAATGGTTTTTGAAGTAAGTTTTCAAATCTGCCGCAGAATAATCGATTATACAAAGTGCATAATCGATTATGTTATAACCGTTGCCAGGCGTTTGAACACTGCCTCAGAATAATCGATTATGCAGTATCAGATAATCGATTATTCAGCAGAAAATCAGCCTCTGATTTTCTGAACGTTGGAGAATAATCGATTATCAGATTGTGAATAATCGATTATCTGGGCACAAAATCAGCATGATTGATTGCCAATTAAGCAACGGACATACACCATTTTTCACCTATAAAAAGAGGTCTTTTGAGCTGATTTTAAAAACACAACACCTCCCAATATTGATATACATATTGACATTATTTGAGCATCATATTAGAGCTTTTGTTGAGCCATTTGAGAGACAACTTTGAGTTGTTCATAATGCTTATTTTGTATCTCTTTATCTACTCTTTTGAGAGAGTTCTTATTGTAAAAAGAGAAAGGTGCTTGAGAAGAACATATCTTCTCATTGATTGTCGGGTTCGCTAAGTACCCTAAGTCTTAGTGTGTGAAGTCTTGTGGTGCGGTATCCACGAGCAAAGTTGAAGTCTTGAGGTGCGGTATCCTCGAGCAAGTTGAAGTCTTGTAGAGTGTACATCTATGAGCACGTGAACGGTTTGTTAGGCACCAGTAAGCTTAACGGAGTTAGTGGAATCTCGAGAGAGTCTCTCGGGGACTAGACTAGCCACAAGTTGTGGTGAACCAGGATAAATTCGGTGCGTTCTTTCCTTGTTATTTTAATTACTGAATTTATTTTATTCCTACAATTTTAATTCCGTAATATTTATCAATATTCTTGTGCCGCACTATTCACCTCCCCTCTAGTGACGGGCATAAATCCTAACAATTGGTATCAGAGCCTAACTCTCTGAAAGCCTTAACCGGTTGAGAGCGATATATATTTTTTTTTGTTGAGAATATTGAACGCAGGAATAATGAGCGAAGGACACTCCACCGAGAGGCCTCCATTTTTTGATGGAAGAAATTATACATATTGGAAAGAGCGGATGAGAATATTCATTCAATCACACAACTTTCGATTATGGCAAATCATCAAGAAAGGTGAACAAATGCCAACAAAGAAAGTTGGGGAAATCATGGTTCCAAAGGAGGAAAATGAATATGATGCCGAGGAAATCAAGAAAATTGAAAGAAACGCAAAGGCCGTCAACTTACTTTTTTTGTGCGGTGAATCCGGACGACTATCGGAAAATCTCTTGTTGCACAACCGCAAAGGAAATGTGGGATAAACTCGAGATCACTTATGAAGGTACGTCTCAAGTCCGAGAATCTAAAGTTGATTTTCTAACACATGAATATGAAATTTTTAGAATGAGGGAGAATGAACCCATTGGCATTATGTTCGAACGATTTTCAAGAATCGTCAACGATCTTCATGCTCTCGGGAAAGTCTACACGAACAAAGATCTTGTTCGAAAAGTCCTACGGAGTCTCACTCCCGAATGGCGTTCCAAAGCCAATGCCATCCAAGAATCTATTGGATTCACGGATATCACAATCGATGGACTAAGAGGTAACCTCGAAACTTATGAAAGTACAATTCTTAATCCCTATCTTAGAAGTAATTCGAATATTGCCTTCAAAGCCTCATCGTCTAAAAGAGTAGAGGTAAGTGATTCGGAAAGCGATGATAATATTATCTCCAATGATATAATTGAAAAGTTTTGTAAGTTTATGAAGAAGGAAACAAGGAAGGAAGAACCAAGTCCTTCATGCCAAAATTGTGGAAAACTTGGCCACACCAAATCACATTGTCCAAAATCAAAGGACAAGAAAAAGAAGAAACACCATAGGCGCGTAATATGGGATTCGGACAGCTCGGGTGATGAAACTGCCGCATTATGCCTCATGGCCAACGAAGAAGATGAGGTAAGCATTTCTAACTCTTATTCGTTAGAAGAATTGCAAAATGCTTATGATGAACTATATGGTGAATTTGTTAAAGCTTCCAAAACTATACAAGTTTTGAAGAAAACACTTTCTTTGCAAGAAAAAGATTTTGAGAAAACACTTTCTTTGCAAGAAAAAGATTTTGAAAAACAATCTTCTTTAAAAGAAAAAGATTTTGAAAAATTGACTTTTGAAAATGAAAAGCTAAAAGAAGAAAATAATTTTTTGGAAAATGACATTGTTGATTTCAAAAATAAAATCAAGGAGATGAATGAAGCCTCTTTAATTGTTCAAAGTTTAAATTGTTCTTCTTGTAGTTCTTTAAAAATGGAGAACGTAGAACTTAGAAATACACTAGAAAAATGTAGTGTAAATGATTCTAGAACAAGTGAGGTTATTAAAAAGGATGATAAAAATGAGGTTAAACCACCTAGAAATAATTCTCGGATTTTTGTAAACGAGCCTAGAAATAATCATTTTAGGCCACCTAGAAATGATTCTAGAATTTTTGTTAATAAGTCTAAAACTAATCTTTTTAGACCACCTAGACACAATTCTAGGAATTTTATTAATGAGTCTAGAATGAATAATTTTAGACCACCTAGAAATGACTCTAGGAATTTCAACGCTTCTAGGAATAACAACTTTAGTTCACCTAGAACGCTTTTGGCTCAACCTAGACATATGCATAACCCTAATGTTATATGTCATTATTGTAACCGGGTAGGACACATTGCACCCGTATGTTTTGCTAAACATAGAGATTCATATTTTGATTATAATTATTATTTGCCTAACCCCCAAGGACCAAAAGAAGTTGGGTACCAAAAATCTATTTTTAGGTACTTTTGCAGATGTGCTTGAAGACTACAATATTGTAGTAGATGCACCAAGCACGAAACCTTAAGGCATCGAGGGGGAACGTCGGTTAGTTATCGTATTTTTGATAAAAACATAATAGTTGATATGTGCTAACAATTGATATTAATTATTGATTCATGTTTTAATAAGTGTTATTTTGAATAACAAATTGGTATCAATTATTTTTATGTTAAATGATTGATTCATGTTTTGATGAACATTTTTAGGTTAAATAACAGTTGGTATATTTGCGAAAAATGACCGTCATTATGATTGGCATTTTTTTTACTAACATTTGGTATTATTTGATATTGATATGATTTTTTTAACAATTGGTATCGTCAATTAGTTTCAATAACAATTGGTATACTCTTTTTGCTAATGCCAAAAGGGGGAAGAATTTAGGCGATATGCATCGAATAAGGGGGAATGTCTTCACATTCTAGTATGCTTTAATTGTGGGGGAATATTCAATTATGGGGGAATTATATTGAATTGTATGCATGAATTGCATGTTGAGATATAGCATGAAGTTAGGGGGAATTCGATATGCATATCTCCTGTTGTTTGTCATTATCAAAAAGGGGGAAATTGTAGAAAATCACTCTATCTATGATATGTGCGCTTTGGTTGTATGAGCATGATTTTCAGGTATAGGTTTTGATGAATGACAAACAATGAAGTCAAGTGTCAAACAACGATATCATATGACAAACAATCAAGCTTGAATACCGAGAAGCATATTGATGAACGGATTTGCAATGGAAACGCCAAAGACGAGTTCAAATGTTCAAGACCAAAGACCCAAGGCGTAGGTCGTTAGGTAGAACAAATATAAGAGCAACGCTTAAGTTATCTCGTCTTTTGGCTCAACATAGGTTATCATAAATATGCATAAAATCATTTTATTAAATTATATTTATCATAAACATATTTTATTAAATCATATTTATCATAAACATATTTTAAATACTTCAAACAAAATGATGTTAAAGTTTTCATCTTAACCAAAATAGTTTTTGAAGTAAGTTTTCAAATCTGCCTCAGAATAATCGATTATACAAAGTGCATAATCGACTATGTTATAACCATTGCCAGGCGTTTGAACACTGCCTCAGAATAATCGATTATGCAGTATCAGATAATCGATTATTCAGCAGAAAATCAGCCTCTGATTTTCTGAACGTTGGAGAATAATCGATTATCAGATTGTGAATAATCGATTATCTGGGCACAAAATCAGCATGATTGATTGCCAATTAAGCAACGGACATGCACCATTTTTCACCTATAAAAAGAGGTCTTTTGAGCTGATTTTAAAAACACAACACCTCCCAATATTGATATACATATTGACATTATTTGAGCATCATTTTAGAGCTTTTGTTGAGCCATTTGAGAGACAACTTTGAGTTGTTCATAGAGCTTATTTTGTATCTCTTTATCTACTCTTTTGAGAGAGTTCTTATTGTAAAAAGAGAAAGGTGTTTGAGAAGAACATATCTTCTCATTGATTGTCGGGTTCGCTAAGTACCCTAAGTCTTAGTGTGTGAAGTCTTGTGGTGCGGTATCCACGAGCAAAGTTGAAGTCTTGAGGTGCGTTATCCTCGAGCAAGTTGAAGTCTTGTAGAGTGTACATCTACGAGCACGTGTAACGTTTTGTTAGGCACCCGTAAGCTTAACGAAGTTAGTGGAATCTTGAGAGAGTCTCGCGGGGACTGGACTAGCCACAAGTTGTGGTGAACCAGGATAAATTCGGTGCGTTCTTTCCTTGTTATTTTAATTACCGAATTTATTTTATTCCTGCAAATTTAATTCCGTAATATTTATCAATATTCTTGTGCTGCACTATTCACCCCCCTATTGACGGGCATAAATCCTAACACAATGAAGGTTAATGAACCGTTTCATTGCATTGTACCCTGGTCCAGTCCCTAACACAACAATCACTAAGGCACATTTCCATTTTTGTTCTTCCTCCTCCACTTCCTCTTTAAGAAGATGACCTACAGGTTTGCCATCAATCAGAGTTGGTGGGATATACTCCAATGCCATACCATTTGAAGCAAATCTATTCTTCTGGAAGAGATTTGCCCACTCTTTGGTTACTTCAGTAGTCGTCTCCTCTGGTTCTGTCACTGATGGTTGAGCTGGGTTCTGCATGTGGTCGGTTCCTCCATTTCCTTGTACCATCTGGGGTTTAGGAAGCACCAGAACTTCATCTTGTTCAGAAACCTCCTCCGACTGCATCAATGGAACAGTAACAGGAACTGGCTCATCTTCAATGGGAACACTGGATGTGTGGTTTATCGTTGAAATGATGCGATCTATGGTTGTAATCGGCAGTTTCTGAGGTCGACCCCTGCCGCGTCCTCTTCCTCTCGCCATGAAAACCAGCTCTGCGTAAGTTTACTAACGTGCGCCGAGATGAGAGTCGGAAGAGAGAGAATATACCCAAAATACTATGTTCCTTATTCACCGTGACATTGATCTTTCTTCTCTTTCTACTGACTTTAAAATATATATGCATATTTCACTAGTTAAATATTGAAGAAAGCTAATACATTATTAATAAATTCATAACAAAATATATAAAGATTAAAACTCTAAGGCAGATATTTTATAGCTACCTAAAAAATAAATTCTTTCAAGATTGAAGGAAGAACTTTGTAACTAAATGTAGCTTGTTTCGCCAATTTCATTCTCTCTAGCGATATAACACTTAAATTGGCGAAAGATTCGTGTCCAAATTTTCAGCAAAAAAGTAACCAATAATTTTTTCTTCAAGACAATCTAGGAACTTAAAAATTAAATTTTCTAATTAATTATTTTATGGAATTTGTCCATTAAAAAAGATATCATGTGTAAATCTTCAAAACTAATATCTTATGCAAGATAAAAAATTTATTAGTGAAAAATATTATGTGCATATTTTTAAACTTATTTTTGGTAATCTTAAAGATTATACATAGCTCCTGTAGAGGGTTACTTTACAAAAAATGTTCTGCTATAAATATGGATATTGCTGTTATAGGGAAAAAATTGCTATAAAAAGGTAAAATATAACTTAAAAGATCTGCTATGAAGAAAATTTGAATTTCATAATAAATAACTATTATACAGGGTGCAGTAAGGTCTGACTGTAATTAAGTTTAAGTAAACTTGAAATTATTAAGATTTCTTGAAGGTATATTAGCATTCATTAATGGCCAAAACATGGTGAAAGGATGATGTTGGCGATAATAAAGCAAGAGATCGTGGCAAATTTCATATTCAAAGAATGATGCAACTAGAAACAAAGTGTTACTTCATTATTAATCCTAACATTCCTACAAAATTCACACAAAAAAAAACTTGTTTTTAATTGTTTGTTTGCAGTTAGCTGCATTTTCATACATATTTAATATTTTAAAAAATTTTAAAAATCATTAAAATTGTCAAAGTTTCATTTTATGTCATCTTAGGTTTAATTTGTATTTTAAAGAATTACTTACTCTATAATTGTTAAAATTAATACATAAAAATAAAACATATTTTTTAAGTTTGTTAGTAGATAAATAGAATTAGTTTGGCTAATTAAATTTAAAATTAGGTTTTAATTAGTTATAATTTAAAGTTAAATAAAAAAATAAGAAAAAAGAGAAGAAAAAAGGAGATAAATAGTTTTTTTTGGTCTTACCCGGATTTGGGCCAAAAAGCCATTTCAATAACCCAAATATCCCTTCCTCCAACACTGTGACGACCCGATCGATCGTCTTAATAATTTATGCCCCAATCCCACGTTAACTACTTTCCCCAAGTCTATCTCTGCTAATTTAATTTTCCAGGATGTTTACCTTTGAGTTTCGGAGAGTTTTCGGATACTAAGCCTGTAAATAATAAGTTAAGTGTTATAGAGTTATCCGTAATCAAAACAGTGTGAATACAACCTCGGAATAAAAATATGATGGTTCTGTTAGCTCCGTTAAGTGATTTTAGGGTTGGGAGTGTGTTCGTAATGTGTTTTGGAGGTCCGTAGCTAATTTCGGCTTGAAAAGACGAAGTTTAAATTTTTGAAGTTTCCGATCGGATAGTGAGATTTTGATCCGAGGGTCGGAATGGAATTCCGGAATTTCTGTTGCTCTTTCATGTCATTTGAGATGTGTGTGCAAGATTTTAGGTCATTCGGACGTATTTTGGTTGGATGTTTGATCGAAAGCGAATTTTGAGGAAAATTTGGATTCTTAGGCTAAAATCATAGATTAATTCGAGTTTCCGGTATTGTTTTAGGTGGTTTAAGGATTGGCACAAATTTGAATGATGTTATGATATATGTCCATCGGTTTGGTTGAGGTCTTGGGGGCCTCGGGTGTGTTTCGGATACTCAACGGGGCATTTTGAGTTATTTAAAATTTTCAGATTCTACTTCAGCTGTTTCAGACTTTTTCTTCTTCGCGATCGCGTCCTCCTCCATGCGTTCACGTAGAGTAATCTTGGAGGATGACCACCACATTCAAGAAGCTTTTACCTTTTTCTTTCTTCGGGTTCGCATCCAAGCCCTCACATTCGCGTAGTGTTATTTGACACTGAGGGTTGTATCTATTTTTCCTCTTCGCGTTTGCTTACTGGTTCACGTGTTCGCGAAGTGTAATTTGAGCAGCCTTCCTTTTTCTTCTTCACGAACGCGTGACTTCCTTCGCGTTCGGGATACATTACATACCTAGGCAGATATAACATTTCAAAAATGAGGGTTTAGCCATTTTTACCAAAACCTAAGCATGAGAGATCGGATTTGAGCGAGATTTCAAGGGATTTTCAGATATATTTATTGGGTAATAATTCTAAACTCCTTTTTGCTTGTAAACCACTAATCTAAGGGTGAATTCCTCCTTTAATTTCATATTTTGAATGAAAATTTGATAAAACTTCATAGACCGGATTATTGAGTTTTGAGTGGGTTTTTGACATCCGATTTGTGAGATTTTTATATGGTTAGACTCGTGAGAGTACGAGGATTCTAAAAATGTTAATTTTGCCATATTCCGAGAGATTGAATTGAGGGGCATTTTGGTCATTTTACCTAGCTTTGCGTCTTAGCTTTGAATCAAATCTTAGAATTAATTGCTTGAGATGTTATTTACGATATGTAATTGAATTGGATAGATTCGCACCATTGGGAGTCAGATACTTGTGGCAAACGTGTGGTTTCGAGTTGATTTTGGAGTCGGTTCGAGGTAAGTTGTTTGTCTAACCTTGTGTGAAGGACCTTTCCACTTTGGATATGATATTTAGTAATTGAATGCCTTGTACGTCAGATGACGAGCGCATACTTGAGCTAATTGTTGAAAATTCAATTTTCTTTAAGTATTTAAATGAAGTTCCTTTCTTACTTGCTATATTCTAGTTGCAATTATTACCTATGTTAGTTTTAGAAAAGCATGCTTAGTTGACTTGATTTGCTTATTTGCTTAAATTACTTTATTTGCATCACGTGAAGCATGTTAGGCTAGAACTACCTGTTTTCTTCATATTGAACTTCATTTCTGAATATCTCCTTCTTGTTGTGGTGTATTTACATTAGGACTACGGATGTGGAATTTCAATAGCTCCCCCGTATTTTTTTACTTTGGGAATACGGGTTAGATTCCCGGTTGATCCCCCTGCACATTTACTTTGGGACTACGAATCGAATTCCGGTAGATCTTCGCGGATTGATAATTGGACTATGGGACGATATCCCGGAAGATCCTTTGGATATATACATATGATGGACTACGGGACGGTATCCCGGAAGATCCTCTGTACGGTTGATGAAAGGTACTACAGGACGATATCCTGGGAGATCCTCATTGCTATTTGTATTGGTCGGCTTTTTTCGTGTACTCTCTTCCTTGTGTATATATTGTTGCCTTGTACAATTTGTCTTATTTTATTGTTGTACTCCTTTATATTGCTTATTTCATATTGGGAAACTTATTACTATGTTTAACCTCTGTAGGGCCCTGTCCTTCCTCGTCACTACTCAACAGAGGTTAGGCTTGGCACGTACTGAGTACCGCTGTGGTGTACTCATACCCCTTCTGCGCATATTTTTCATGTGCAGACCAGGTACCTCTACCCAGGCGTATCACCCCTTGAGGCGGGGAGATCTATCAAGGACTTCAAGGTACATCTGTCGCATCCGCAGATCCACGAAGTCTCTATCTTATTCTACCCTTTTTAGCAGTTAGCTTTCCTTCTTGCTGTTGTGATAGACATTTTGGTGTCAGAGAAGTGTACTATATTTCTGACAGTTTGTGTTCCCATGACTTTCCAAGTTTTGGGAAATATTTGTAGAAGTTTGAGTTATTATGTCGTATATGCCGAGTGACATTTTACATTTCGTTTCTTTTGTTTTAAATTTTGGATTTTACGTTATATTTCCGCAAGTTTCGATTTGTTTCCGCATTGTTAGGCTTACCTAGTCGTAAGGACTATGTGTTGTCACGACATGTTCACGAAGGGCGAACTGGGGTCATGAAAAATACCCAGCCCTGACCCCCTTTACCAGGCCCAGTTCCCCCCCCCCTCGCACAACATAACGGCACTGCTTAAGCACGTAATGCCTCATCTCACCTGTTCATCCCTTCCCCATCCAACGGCCCTTAAGTGTCGAAGTCCCCCCCCCAAACCCTTAGGAAACCCCATTCTCCCATCTCCCCTCTCTCTAATCCTCACTCTACCTGCCCCAAATCCCCTACACCCTTGCACCGCGGGCCACACTCCAAACAACCCCAAATCTTTACCCTATAACCTCCATACTTCCCTAATTCCAAATCCTTTACAAATTTCCCCAAATAATCACCCAAACTTCTCGAATTCCAGATCTAAGTCAAGAAAACCTAGTTGTTTTTGGATTCTTTCTAAACTCGGGCTTATCATGCGTTATTTCCTGCCTTAATCAACTATCTTTAGAGTTATCGAATGGTGATTGGTTTCATACCGTATGATGGTCACCTCAGCTTGATTGGCCAGGTTATCGCAAAGACCCTTTCTTCTCCGTTTCATGGTGGGTTTCACTTGAAAGAAGAAGAGATGCTAAGATGAGTTATTTCATATTTTTTCTTTTAAAAAAAAAATAAGTTGCAAAAATGTATCACACGCTCAAAATTGGTTAGCAATCATGCATATGTCACATCACCGACATGTGTTTACTTGATCTAAGTAAAAGAAACTTGAAGTGTCTAAATGATAAATGGGTCAATTGAGGTGTTTGTTTGATCATTATGGACAACATCAAGGGGTCGTTTATGTATTTTGCCATGATTTTTAGTGGTATATAACTTTTGTATTTTAGTGAGTTCCAATTTATTTTTTTACTGTTGCATTTATTAGATTCAGTATTCCTAATGCATGTTATTACTATTGTATTTAGTATATTTCATTGGCAGCATTCACTGTATTTTTATTTGTGTGTAGTATTTTTACTGTATTTTGCTGTATTTTAAAATTAAAATGTATTCACTGCTTATAATTTATTCTATTTTAATATTTCTATTCAATGTATTTCAATGTTTATATATTTTAATCAGTTGTATTAATAAAATATAGACATTCAAAATGCATAAACTGTAACTACCCAACCGGTTGTTTTGAGCTCCGGCACGTCATTCAGCAGTCTGAGACCACGATCAGTTTCATCTCAGGTATATTCAGTTGTTTGTATGGTTTAAATTTAGGAAATTTGGAGTCAAATTTAAATGAAAATTCTCATTTCAGAAGCTTAAAATTGAAGAAATAAACTAAGATTAGAAATTCGAGTAAACGACCTCGGAATTTGGACCTGAAGGTTCCACCAGGTTCGTATGATGATTTCGGACTTGGGAGTATGCCTGGATCGGGTTTTGGATAACCCAGGAGCGTTTTGGCGCCTATTGTGGAAGATAGCATTTTAGAAGAAATTGCATCAGTTTGGCTTAAAATGCATTTCACTGTTATTGATGTTTGTTTGGGATTCCAAGATTAGGAGTAGCTCCGTATAGTGATTCTAGAGTTGGGAGCGCGATCGGAAGTGAATTCAGAGGTCCGTACATTTGGGAGTCGTTTGGCTAAAGATAGAAATTTGAGGTTTTTGAGAAAATTCGACCGGAAGTAAAAATTTTGATATCGAGCTCGAAATGAAAATTTTATGGTTCAGAAAGCTTCGTTAAGTGACTTGGGACTTAGAAGTCTGTCCGGAATATTTTTTGTGATGACCGGTGTAGAATTTAGCTTGAATTGGCAAAGTTAGTATTTTGGCGAATTCCGATTGATAGGTGATATTTTGATTCGAGGGTCGGAATGGAATTTCGAGAATTTTTGTAGCTTAGTTATGCCGTTTTGGACTTATGTGCAAAATTTGAAGTCAATCGGGCGTGATTTGATAGGTTCCGACATCGAAAATAGAAGTTGGAAACTTCAAAGATCTTCAAGCTTGAATTGAGGTGTAATTCATGATTTTAGCATTGTTTGATGTGATTTTAGGCCTCGAGCAAGTCCGTAATGTGTTTTGGGACTGGTTTGTGTGATTGGTCAGGATCCCGGGGGCCTCGGGTGTGTTTCGGGTTGTGATTCCGCTTTTATTCGATATCTCAAGTTTGCTCATTTGGATATAGAATGGTATCATATTAAGAAAATGAGCTTCAAATTCAGTTTTGTTTGAATCATCAGATCCGTATCGAAATTACGGAGTCATAGGAAAAAGAATCATCAAATTTGGACATCGTATGAGGAAGATATACTCATTTTTGTGTCTGGTAAAATTGTTGGTTCAACTGTCTTCGCAAATGCAAAGAAAAGATGGAAAATGCGAACCCTATCGTTTTGTAAATGCGAAGAAAACAGGCTGGGAAATGCAAAAACATTGTAGCAAGCTGGGAAATGCGAAAATACTGTAGCTTCGCAATTGCGAAGAAGTTTCTGGGAAATACGAAAACACTGTAGCTGGGGCGGAATGTTTAAAAAACATTTCAGTCACAAAAACACCCCATTTCTTCTCCATCTTCAGTCATTTTGAGAGCTTTTGGACAGGGATTGAAGGGAGTTTCAACAAAGATCGATTGGAGGTAACTTTTATGAGTTAAATACATGATTTTATTAAAGAATCATCCTAGAAATTCATGAAAACATAGCTAAATCATATGAATTTAGGGCTTGAGATTGAAATTCTAATTTGAGAGGTCAGATGAACTCCAATTTTTGTGAATTTGGTATGTATAGACTCGTGGCGAGAGAAGGATCGTTGTGAGGTAAAATTTCTGGATTTCGAGACGTGGGCCAGGGGCTCTGGTTTTGCGAATTTCATGAATTTCGATTTTTCGAGTCTTTTTGATTGGGTTATATCCCATTAGCCTATTGTAATGTATTCGTTGTTGGTTTGACCAGATTCGACACGCGAAGAGGTAAATTCTAGAGGCAAGGGCATAGTGGAGTAGGCATTGGACCGTCTTGAGGTGAGTAATAATTTGAAATGATGCATTGAGGGTTTGAAATCCCGGATTACACAAAATACTGCTATATTGAGATGGGACTCGTGATGTATGACGAACGCGGGGTCATATACTATTGGGGATTATGACGTGGTCCATCTCGGTTGTTGTTTTTACCGCATATTTGATAAAGATTTATTACTATGACTTGGGCTTCTTGCCAATTATTTGAAATCTTTATGAATTCACATCACTGTTTTCCTCACGTATTGAAATATTATTTGAATTCAGTCCAATTGAACTATATTATTTTGTGAACTCAGCTGCATTTATACTCAACTTGAGATAAAATAATATTTATAATGTTAATGAGCTGAGCACTATTGTAATGTTGATGCCCAATGGGCTTATGATTATTTTCTGGACTGATTGAGGCCGGGGGCCATCTATGAGGATATATTGAGTGATGTGAGGAGGCTTTCAGGCCTTGAGTGTTATGTGAGGAAGCTTTCAGGCCTCGAGTGTTATGTGAGGAGGCTTTCAGGCCTCGTGTGCGATGTGTGAAGGCTTTCAGGCCTATTGTTATTGCGCTTGGGCTATAGGAGCCCCTCCGGAGACTGTATAAATCCCCAGTGAGTGCAGGGTACCCAAGTGAGTTGGGAGTGGGCCTGAGAGACCGTTGTTTGTATGTGGTGAGTTGGGAGTGAGCCCGTGGGACTAATATTGTACTGTGATATTGATATTGAGCCTGAGAGGCAAGCTTTTGATTATTCCTTACTGTTAAAATAAATTGTCTTTACTGTTCATAAAAAAAGAATTATCTTATATTCATTATTTTGTTGTATAACTGGTTTTACTGCTTGAGATAGTGCTATATTGTGCCTTTATGGGATTTTATGCTTTCAGTTGTTATTTAATTTCATTACCACCGGGTCAGAGTACTCACATTACTCCCTGCACCATGTGTACAGATACATGCAGAGTTGAGTTCGCTCTTGAGCTGATTCTTCTTAGACAGGCGGTGACTAGGAGCAACGACGTAGATGTTGACGTCGCAGCCCCATTTTCTCCCTTATCTTGTTATTTATGATATTCAGACTTGTAAAATATTAGTAAATTTTGTAGTAGCTCATGACTTTTGACACCCCGATTTCAGGCTGAGTCGGGATGGTTTTTGTCATACTATCACGCTTATTTCGCTTTGTGATTATATTATCTGTTAATCAGACTGATTCCTGCTAAGTAATTATAAAAAGACGTATTGTTTGATGTTGGCTAGCCTTGTCTTCACGAGAGGCACCATCACGACCTGGTTGGTTTTGGGTCGTGATAAGTTGGTATCAGAGCCTAGGTTACTTGGTCTCGCGAGTCATGAGCCGGTTTAGTAGAGTCTCATGGATCGGTACGGAGACGTCTGTACTTATCCTCGGGAGGCTGCAGAACCTTTAGGAAAACTTTACATTCTTGAAATATTATCGTGCGTCCTTGATTCATCATGAAAAATTATTTTTTACAGTTCCTTCCACATATTTGTATGTGCGAACGAATGCTCAGTATTAGATGTACCTTGATGGCTTGTAATTCCCCGATCGAGGGGCGAGGTGTACTCTCTGTGAGTTTGATGTTAGGCCAGATGTTTGCCTATGGCTTGAGCACCGAGGTGCTGATTATGTGAGCAAGTATTTTAAACTTATATGTTTGATGTTGTCCCTATTAGTGGGAATGATGGATGGATAGATACGTGATTAGTATGTTACAATTGCGAGATGTATCTATATGACTTAGAAGTGATGATGGAGACCTATTGGATGATAGGTGGACTATTAAGTGTTTGATTTTCATTGTGATGCTTTGTCAAGTTGTGGATGTGTTGTTAGGATAGTTTTGGTGATTCTCCAGCAGGTGGATAGGTCCAATTACAAAGGAAACTCTGCCGAAAGTTTTGAAAATTTTGGGACTTAAAACAAAATTGTGGCCTAAAGAGTGGGCAGAAGAGTTAAAATTCTCGATGATTCTTGTTTCCACAAGCTTATGAAGAAGTGAGTTTAATCTCACCATGGTATTACAGAAACAATAGAGTATATATGTTCTGATCAATGGTTCAAGCCAAGTTGGGGAGTTTGCTATTGATTAGAAAATTGTACGGTCATGTGCTATGTTGATTTCGATTCGAGGCATGATGGCGAATCAGCTCTGGTTGCGAAAATTGGTCTAAAGATGGCATGGGTGAGGGAGAACTTTGACAAAGGCTAGATGGTGCTTCATAGAACTGTGATAATCACAATATGTCTTAAGCTACCGTTGGTAAAGAATGCTTGGTGCATGGAGCAGGAAGATGTCTTGTTGTATTGGAATGAGATCTATCCTACGGTGTCAGAGTGCTAAAGAGGCACGGATGGTTATGTTCCTTGGATCAGGTGAATTGCAGTTTGAATAATAGTAAATTACTTGAGAGTATGGTTCTAATGTGTTCGAGAGTCGTGTAATAGTGGCTTTGAGCTAAGTGAGGGAGTCCCACCGCTTACGATTGGGTTGCATGGTTAATTATCTACGTGAATTATGGTTATCGGCGTATTGATGGGTTATTGCAGCTACGAAAAAGGACCATGACTGGTAATTTGAGTAAATGAATTGTTGAATGCATGCTATGGTTAGCCTTATTGGTTCATGTTCAGACTTGAGGGAAGATTCATGATTTATGCCTCGTATAGGTACAGGCTTCAAGGGAAGTGATCCATCTGGGTGCTTTATCGAGATGGTATCATATGTTATGAAATTCAGTAGAGTTGGTTGCATTCGGGGCCAAGTCAGAGCTGGGTGGCTCTCAATAGTTGTCCTAGTCAATTCAAGAGATAAAGTACGGTGGCTAATGATTTTGAGTCTATGAGTACGATTAAGAGTCAAGCTATTGAAGCAGCTTATGAAGAAAGGAACAGAATGTTCTATGATGTTTTGAATTGCGGTGTAGCATTTGAGAGACATGAAATGGTCATGGTATTTGAGACAACATGGACTCATGATTTAAGGTCACTCGGGGTGAGTGCAGTTGAAATAAGTTAGGTATTAAAGGAAGATATGATTATTTCTAAGGCAATCAAGGATAAATTGGAAGAAAGTAGATTGATTAGCCATAGTTGAGTTGGCATATTCGTGTCAGTGATCGGTTGAACCGATCGAACTATGCATGTGATTTGTAGCGATGCATGTGAGACTTGTCGGCCGCAGTGATTGATGTTATTCTGAAGCATTCTTTTGTTAGGGCCTATTATGAGTAAGCGGATCCCAGAAAGTGTTATGGTGGCTCGGACAACTACTTAGAGATTGGCATATTCGACGATTATGATAATTTGCTTGTATGCTTCTATAGTTCTCCTGAAGTGAGTTAAATGGAAAGTCTTATGTGATGAAGTATTAGCCTATCGGCGTTTCCAAAGTTGTGATGGAAATCGCGTCTATCGTATATCGGAACGTGGGGTGCAGTGAGTGATATGGAATTTGTAGTAAGGACCAAGGATGCAGTTTGGTCAAATGACTGTGATGTCACGAGCTCGGATGAGCAGGAAAGGAGTTTCAATGTTTTGAGTCAGATGGGTATTGACGTCAGTATCACCAGAGATCGGTGTTCTGTGAGAAGGGCTTTGCATCCTAGTTAGGGATTCCTGATCTCTTTTCAGCGTTAGCGGAGGCGGTGGTTTGAATGTGCAGGCTGTTAATTATTTCTGAAGATGGTGGGTGCTTTTCCCACAGGAATATTGTATAAGTGTGACATGTAGTCACTTGATCAATTAGAAACTTAAACCAAGTATGAGGATTTTGGTAATATCATTCATTTGAGAATTTATGCATGGAGGACACTCTGCTTATTGGGTTATGGAACTATGAAATATTATTGGCCTAGCCTGGCATAATCAGAATCAGCTTGAAGTCGGTGAATGGATTTTATGTGAATAATGGCTCTATGTCAGGCTAGATGTGTTCATTTTAGTAATGCGGTCCTCATGGAAGAGTAGTTAGGTTGATGTTTCTTGTCAGATATTTCGTGCACTGATGCATTGCGCTGTGTGAGTTGTGAGATGACTTGAGAAATTGCTATGTGTTGAGAATCCGCGTAGGAATGACGTTATATCAGCATCTTGGCTCTTGAAATTTAGATATTACATCGCACCTCAGTTGTGCTAGCCACATGTCTCTTAGAGATATTATTATGCACTTAGCATGCTTATGACAGATACTCGGTATTTTGTTGTAATGAGCAAATTTGGCTTGATGTGCATCTCCTTATGTGAGATCTATGTATGGATCGGGTGGCACGCCGCCACGGGTATGTTATCTGGATCGGGTTTCACGCCGCAACAGTTTGATGTTGAGTATAGTTTTCTATATGCCATCTTGTATGCCTTGTTTCCTATTTTTAAGGAAATTCTTTATTAGTGCGAGGGATTGGTAATTCCTTCTATAGATTATTTTCCTTTGTGTATCACAATCCGAGTGGTAACCTATTGGCGCATTATGGCATCATATTAGACTTTTGATTATGTTTGAGGCGGCTTATTTCCTAAGCAGTTTGTACTGGGTGAAACCATATTATTGAATTTAGGATCAGTGCAAATCTGATTATATGAAGTATATTAAAGAGCAACGATCATTCCTTAGTTTGGGACAAGGTAATGGATCTTTTCAGGAGGATAGATCCAATGATTTGTTAATTCAGCAGTTGGTTATGAATTTCGGCACATCTCTTCCGTTGTACCGGTATTGTGAAAGCTAGAGCAAGACTTGTGTAGGTCATGAGATGCAATGGGAGGATCAGATTTGTGGAATTTCAACTATTATGTTTAAATAATGTTATTGTGGTCCTGTGAGGAAAGTGATGCAAAGTGTGAATTTAGCAAGGTTAAGCAGTCATGTTTGGGTACAACGTGTGGAGATTGATATGGTGGTCATGTGATGGAAACAGGCTTGGCAGGAAATTCCGGATGTTAGAATTGGGCCAAATGGCTTATTTTCTTGAATAAAGGAGTATATCTACAGAGTTATCGAGCTAATGTGCTTAACTAAGTTGTGGTAACACGGGAAGGTGCATGAGGTGTTAAACAAGTGATTTTAGACTACTTCAGTGTAGTTCTCAGCACGTTCGAGGACGAACATATGTTTAAGTGGAGTAGATTGTAACAACCCGATCGGTCATTTTGAGTTCCGGCGCGTCATTCATCAGTCTGAGGCCACGACCAGTTTCATCTCAGGTACATTGACTTGCGTGTATGGTCAGAATTAAAAATCAAGAAGTTTGGAGTCAAATTTAAATGAAAATTCTAATTTCAGAAGCTTAAAGTTGAAGAAATGAAGTAATATTGGAATTTTGAGTAAACGACCTCGGAATTTGGATTGAAGGTTCCAGCATGTTCATATGATGATTTCGGACTTGGGCGTATGCACGGATCGGGTTTTGGATAACCCGGGAGCATTTTGGCGCCTGTTGTGGAAGATGGCATTTTAGAAGAAATTGCATCAGTTTGGCTTAAAATTCATTTCAGTGTTATTGATGTCCGTTTGGGATTCCGAGACTGGGAGTAGCTCCGTATAGTGATTCTGGAGTTGGAAGCGCGATCGGAAGTGACTTTAAAGGTCCATAGGTCATTTTGGAGTCATTTGGCTAAAGATAGAAATTTGAAGGTTTTTGAGAAAATTCGACCGGAAGTGAAAATTTTGATATCGATCTCGAAATGCAAATTTTATTGTTCGGATAACTTCGTTAGGTGAATTAGGACTTAGAAGTGTGTCCGGAATATTTTTGTGATGACCAATGTAGAATTTAGCTTGAATTGGCAAAGTTAGTATTTAGGCGAATTCCGGTTGATTGGTGAGATTTTGATCCGAGGGTCAAAATGGAATTCCGATAATTTCTGTAGCTTTGTTATGTCATTTTGGACTTTTGTGCAAAATTTGAAGTCAATCTGGCGTGATTTGATAGGTTTCGACATCGGAAATAAAAGTTGGAAACTTCAAAGATCTTCAAGGTTGAGTTGAGGTGCAATTCATGGTTTTAGCATTTTTTTGATGTGATTTGAGGCCTCGATCAAATCCGTAATGTGTTTTGGGACTGGTTGGTGTGATTGGTCGGGGTCCTGGGGGCCTCGGGTGTGTTTCGGGTTGTGATTCCACTTTTATTCGATATTTCAAAATTGCTCATTTGGACATAAAGGGGTACCATATTAAGGAAATGAGCTCCAAATTCAGTTTTATTTGAACCATTAGATCTGTATCAAAATTACGGAGTCATAGGAAAAATAATCATCAAATTTGGACATCGTATGAGGAAAATATGCTCATTTTGCCTCGGGCAAATTTGTCGGTTCTGCTGTCTTCGCAAATGCGAAGAGAAGTTGGGAATGCGAACCCTGTAGCATCGCAAATGCAAAGAAAACATGCTGGGAAATGTGAAAACACTGTAGCTTCGCAATTGCGAAGAAGTTTCTAGGAAATGCGAAAACGTTGTAGCTGGGGCAGAATGTTTAAAAAACATTTCAGTGGCGAAAACACCCCATTTCTCCTCCATTTTCAGTTATTTTGAGAGCTTTTGGATGGGGATTGAAGGGCGTTTCAACAAAGATCGATTAGAGGTAAGTTTTATGAGTTAAATTCATGATTTTATTGAAGAATCATCCTAGAAATCCATAAAAATATAGCCAAATCATATGAATTTAGGGCTTGAGATTGAAATTCTAAAATGATGATTTGAAGGGTCAAATGAACTCCGATTTTTGTGAATTTGGTATGTGGACTCATGGAGAGATAAGGATCGTTGTGATGTAAACATTTCTGGATTTCGAGACGTGGTCTCAGGGCTCGGGTTTTACGAATTTTGTGAATTTCGATATTTTTTGAGTCTTTTCGATTGGGCTATCCCATTAGCCCATTGTAATGTATTCGTTGTAGTTTTGACCAGATTCGATGCGCGAAGAGGTAAATTTGAGAGGCAAGGGCATAGCGCAGTAGACATTGGACCGTCTAGAGGTGAGTAATAATTTTAAATGATGCACTGAGGGTTTGAAATCCCGGATTGCACAACATACTGCTACGTTGAGATGGAACACGCATTGTATGACGAATGCGGGGTCATATACTATTGGAGATTGTGACGTGGTCCATCTCCTTTATGTTTTTACCGCGTATATGATAAAGATTTATTGTTTTTCACTATGACTTGGGCTTCGTGCCAATTATTTGAAATCTTGATGATTTCACATCACTATTTTCTCCACGTATTGAATATTATTTGAATTCAGTCTGAACTATATTATTTGGTGAACTCAGCTGCATTATTTCTCAAGTCGAGATAAAATGATATTTATAATGTTAATGAGATGAGCACTATTGTTTAGCTGATGCACAAGGGGCTTATGATTATTTTCTGGATTGATTGAGGCTAGGGGCCATCTTTTAGGATATATTGAGTGATGTGAGGAGGCTTTCATGTCTCGAGTGTTATGTGAGGAGGCTTTTAGGCCTCGAGTGTTATGTGAGGAGGCTTTCCGGCCTCATGTGTGATGTGTGAAGGCTTTCAGGCCTATTGTTATTGCGCTTGGACTATAGAAGCCCATACGGAGTCTGTACACACCCCCAGTGAGCGCAGGGTACCCAGTTGAGTTGGGAGTGGGCCCGAGAGGCCATTGTTTGTGTGTGGTAAGTTGGGAGTGAGCCATTGGGGCTGATACTGTACTGTGATATTGATATTGAGCCCGAGGGGCAAGCTTTTGATTATTCCTTACTGTTGAAACAAATTGTCTTTACTGTTTATAAAAAGAGAATTATCTGATATTCATTGTTTTGCTATATAACTGGTTTTACTGCTTGAGATAGCGCTATATTGTGCCTTTATGGGATTTTATGCTTTTAGTTGTTATTTAATTTCATTACCACTGGGTCGGAGTACTTATATTACTCCCTGCACCATCTGTTTAAATACAGGTAGAGCTGAGTTTGCTCCTGAGCAATGATTCTTCCCAGACAGGTGGTGACTAGGAGTAACGAGGTAACTGTTGACGTTTGCAGCCCCGTTTTGTCTCTTATCTTGCTATTTATGATGTTCCAGATTTGTAATATATTAGTAACTTCTGTAGTAGCTCATGACTTGTGACACCCCGATTTCGGGCTGAGTCGGATGGTTTTTGTTATACTATCACGCTTATTTCGCTTTGTAATTATATTATCTGTTAATTATACTGATTCCTACTAAGTAATTATAAAAAGACGTTTTGCTTGATGTTGGCTGGCCCTGTCTTCACGAGAGGTGCCATCACAATCGGATTGGGATTTTGGGTCGTGACATAAACACGGGCAAAAAAAATATATTGATACACAAATACAATGTGTTTGAGTGAATTTGTACATAATACAATATATTTGTATCATTGTATGAGACTAATTAGCAAATAAGAAACGGAAGTTTGTCGGTGACGGTATTTTCCGGCCATGACCATTTGTATTGCTTCACTACCTACTTTCAATTCGACCGCTTCTTCCTCGTTTCTCTCTTACTTACCGCGCTAAGGATCCTTTTTCTCCTCAATCTCTTCATCGCCCAAGGTATCTCCCTTTCCTTTTTTTGATTATAGGTTTAGTTTAATGTTTCTGATTTTGAGATTTTGAGGCTTTCTTTCATGCATTGTTTCTCTTTCGTGTATCTATGATTCGACATATTTATCTCGAAGAGAGAGAAGAAAGAGAAAGAAGAAAACTTTTGAGATAGAATCGTGTGTTAATTAAAAGAAAGAAAGAGGAAAACCATAAATAGCGTATTTCATGCATCAATGATGGTATATACCATAAATAGTTATTTTGATATAAAATATAAAACGTATTTATAGAAAATAATATTTTAAAATAATTTTAATTTATAATAAATAAGGCGTATATATTTTCTATAGGAGGTAAAATTTTCATATATATATATATATATATATATATATATATATATATATATATATATATATATACTTTTTGGAAATTTTTTAACACTTGCTCTCTCTAGCCTCTTGGCGCACGTAATACTAACGTACGCCGTCTGAGCAGCATCCATGGAGAGAAAGTGAGGACGACCTAAACGAGAGCCACTGTGACAGTCGGCCGAACCATCAGTGCATTAGTAATTGTAGATACTCTAGCTAAATGAATGTAACGACCCGACCCACCACCTCAGGTATCTCCGCCCCGTTTTTCCTGTTTTATGCTTATATGTTTCAATATATGTATTTGGAGAGCTTAAAGTAATTCGGATGGAGTCTGGATAGAAATGAGACAATTAGCCTCTTTATGAGAAGGCTAGTTTGGAAAAGTTAATCGAATGTTGACATACGAGTTAGAGGACTCGGAATGGATTTTCGGCGATTCGACTAGTTTTGGGTGGTGATTTATGACTTAGGAGCGCAATCGAAACTGAATTTGGAGGTCTGATCTATATTTAGGCTTGAGTTGGTTAAGGTAAAATTTTGGCGAAGTTCGGTTGATAAGTGAGATTTTGATCCGTTGGTTGGAATGGAATTTCAACGGTTGAAATAGCTCCATAAGGTATTTTGGATATGCGTGCAAATTTTCATATCATTCGAAGGTTTTTAGGTTGAGTTTTGAATCAAATGTGTGTTTCGGAAGTTTTAGAAGAACTTAGGCTTGAATCCGATGTAAATTTGGTGTTTGATGTTAGTTTTGGTGTTTTGAGAACGAAGCTAAGTTTGAATGATCATATATGATGTTTTAGTATGTTTGTATGCGATCCCGAGGAGTTCGGGTGAGTTTTGGATAGGTTTGGGCTGCATTGTGCTCGTTTTTCTTATGCTTCGACGTCGTTTCTTCAAGCATAAATGATATCATATTGAACAAATAAGCTTCAATTACTATTTTGAATGAAGCACTAGATCCGTATCGTAATTATGGACTCGTAGCAAAAAGAATCGTCGAATTTGGACATCGTATGAGGATTTTATGGCCGTTTTACCAAGGTTTGACCGGATTTTCAAGTTAATAACGAAATTACCCCTGGCGGCGTATTAAAAACCTACACTATTTGCAAATGTTAAAACGTACATATCTCCTTCATTATAAGGTAAAATTGAGTGATTCAAAAGCCTAAATTCATTTTGAATTTCACAAGGAATCCATTGGGAGCAATAAAACGCATGAACGGTATACCTATAATGAGCAGGTCGAGTTTTCTTCCAATTTTTGAACGGGAAGAAGCTTCCGAGATGATTTTTAAGAGAGAAAATCAGTGGGTATCGCAAAGGTATGTTATTTTATTATTAAAACTCATTTATAGCTGATTATAAACCTAGTCCAAGCCTTTAATTCATGAAAATAATTGAAAAATAGGATTTTGGGACCTGAGATTGTGTTTAGGGCTCGATTTGAGGGGTCAAATGGACTCCGATTTTGGTGTTCTATATACGTAAAGAATCGGGAGAAGATGAAGAACACCTTTTTGTATAAATATTTTAGTTTCGAGAATTGAGCCCGGGGCTCGGGTTTTGTCAATTTCGGGATTATTGATGCTTTTCAATTATTTTCAATTGGGTATTGATCCTATAGCGTAATATGATGTATTCGTTATGGTTTTGGCTAGATTCGACGTGCGATGAGGTCAATTCAAGAGGAAAGAGCATCGCGGGCTAGTCTACGGCCGGTTAGAGGTGAGTAGTTTGCATAGATGATGGCCTGAGGGTTTGAAACCCCGGTTTATCACATCGTGATGCTATGTTAGGGCGTGACTCACACCCCATGGAAGGTGCGGGGTTGTAAATGATTGGATATTGTGACTTGGTCCATCCTGAGAGCTGTATATAAATTATTGATGTCTAATACGCACATTGTGTTGTTGATAATTGGGGAAATGCCATGTTTGGGGCCGTGTGCCGATCTGTAGTACCCGTCTGTGTGATAAAATGATTTACATAATCATTAATCTCAATCCTATGCTTAATCATTGTCATTAAATGCTAAGTCACCTTATTTCTAATATTGACTAATTAAATTATATTCACTTTAACAATGGGAAACTGGCAAAGAATCAGATTGAATCTCTTATGTGACGCACATGCATATTGTGGACTGAGGATGGCTCGGGCTGCACGCCACATCGATTATATATTGATATTGTGCTTGGCCTGAATGAGCCCCTCCGGAGTATGTACACACCCCCTGTGAGCACCGTGACTATAAATAAATATGGATGGCTCGGGCTGCTCGCCACAACGGATTCATGTGCATTGCATTGCATCTTTATCTGATACTTTGACTGTTATATTTGATATTATTTTGCTGTTAGTTTGTGGATAAGGAATATGACTGTTAGATTTTTCTTTGCTTTGTGGCATTTCGTGGATTTATTACTTTCAGATATTTTTCTATGCTTATTATTCACTGAGTCGGTAGTACTCACCCCTACTCCCTGCACCTTGTGTGCAGATTCAGGTACACCATGGGCTTAGCTGACATTCGTAGTCTCAAGATATTTCCAGAGTTCTTGAGGTAGTTGCATGACGTTCGCAGGACCTGGCTGCTCTTCATTTTTCAAGTTTATTTTTATTACATACATTCCAGACTTTAATACTTTCGTTCAGATATTATTATCCAGTTTTGTTTAGAGGCTCAAATATTACATTCCAGAGCCGGTTTAGCAGAGTCTTGTTTATGGGTGTGTTGTGCACCACATATTGTCACGACCCAAAATCCTAACCCAGTCGTGATGGCGCCTCTCCTGAAGACAAGGCCAGCCAACAACCAAACAATACATCTGTTTATAAATTCTTAGCATGAATAAGTCTAATTCACAAATAATATGATCACGAGTGCAAAATAAACGTGATAGTACAATTAAAACCATCCCTACTCAGACCTAAACCGGGTTGTCACAAGTCACGAGCTTCTAAAGAATGTAAACACTATTATAAGACCAGTAGTATACATAATAGAATGTGGAATCAAAGGAAGAGATATGGTTCCGCGAACGCTGACGGTCACATTGCACATGTACGTTGGCTAAATCTCCAATAATCTCAAAACCCGCTACCGGGTGAATAATTACCTGCAGGTACACACGAGGTGCAGGGAGTAAAGTGAGTACTCCAAACTGAGTGAGTAATAAAAATAATAATGACTGAAAGTAAGAAATCTAATAAAGACACAAATAACTCTATCTCAAGCAGCAAAATCAGATATACAGTAAAACAGTGAGTATCAGATAATTTTCTTTTTAAAACAGTAAAGACAAATAATTTCCACAGTAAGGATTAATCAAAGCATGCCCCTCGGGCTCAATATGTAAATATCAATATAGTATCAGCCCCACGGGCTCATTCCCAACTCACCGACACACAACATCAGCCAATCGGGCTCACTCCCAACTCACCACACACAACATCAGCCCCTCAGGCTCACTCCCAACACACCACACACAAATAACGGCCTCTCAGGCCCACTCCCAACTCACATGGGTACCCGGGGCTTAATGGGGGGTATGTACAGACTCCAGAGAGGCTTCGGCAGCCCAAGAGCAATATCAATAGGCCTGAAAGACTTCACACATCACACACGAGGCCTAAAAGCCTCCTCACATATCACTCGAGGCCTGAAAGCCTCCTCACATCACTCAGCATATCTTCACGTATAGCCCTTGGTCTCAATCAGTCCAGAAAATAATCATAAGCCTCTTGGGAAGCAGTAAAACAATAGTGCTCAGCTCATCGGCATTATAAATGTCATTAAATCTCAAGTTGAGTATAAATGTAGCTGAGTTCACAAAATAATATAATTCAATTGGACTGAGTTCAAATAATATTTCAATTCTTGAGGAAAATAGTGATGTAAAAGCACAAAAGGTTTCAGATAAATTGGCACGAAGCCCAAATATTGCAATAAGCGCAAATCATGGTAAAATATAGTAAATCTTTATCAATACGCGGTAAAATATCAACTGGGATGGACCAAGTCAGAATCCACAATAGTAAATGGCCCCGCGCTTGTCATACAACGCGTGTCTCATCTCAACATAGCAGTATATTGTGCAATCCGGGGTTTCAAACCCTTAGTGTATCATTTAAAGTCATTACTCACCTCGAACCACTGAAATCTCTAGCCCGTGATGCATTTTCCCCTAAAACCAGCCTCCATGCGCGTCGAATCTATCCAAAATCACAACGAATACATTACAATATTCTAAGGGAATATAACCTAATCGAAAAGACTCAAAAAATATCGAAAATCACAAAATTTGCAAAACCCGAGCCCCGGGCCCACATCTCGAAATTCAGAAAATTTTACATCAGTTCAATCCTTATCTTGCCACGAGTCTATACATACAAAATTCATAATAATCGGAGTTCATTTGACCCCTCAAATCACCATTTCTATCCAAGAGGGTTTTCTCCCCTTTTCAAACAAATTCTCAAATTAAACACCAAAACTTGCAATAGATTCTAGTTATACAACCAAAATTGAGTTAAGTCACTTACCCCGATATTTTCCTTGAAAATATCTCCAAAAAATAGCCAAATCTGAGCTCCAAATAGAAAAGATGGGGAATGGGTTTGAAGTCCCATTTCCAAAACTTAACATTTTGTCTGTCACTATTCACGGGCACTGTTCCAGTCACTGTTCATGTATACTGTACACGATACTATACATAGTTACTCTTCATGTATAGTGTACACAGATACTGTACATGACATTGTTCACGCAAGTGCGATCACTGTTCACACGTACGAAAAATGCAGAAATTGCCCAAAAAATTGCAGCAACTTTTGTTTCACTAAAATGGCTCTAAATCCGTCATACGAACTCGGAATTAGATGATTCTTATTCCTATGAGTCACAAATAATAATACGAACACAACCCTTCAATTGAAACTCAATTCGTAGCTCATTTGCCCAGTGTGATACTCATTTTACTCATTAAAAAATTAACTCATATTTCGCGTCAAAAACCCAATCCCGACTCTATGAAATTAAACCAAAATTTCCAGATCAGTCATATAATTCATGATTTAAATTTTGGGAGTCTTGAAATCAAATTTGGATCTCTAGAACAAAAATGAACCTTTAGATCATTACATTTATGCTCAAAACGGCAAAAATCTTCCAAAAATGACCCGTTGGGAATCCGAAACACACCCGAGGCCCCCAGGACCCCGACCAATAACACCAACCAGTCCCAAAATACATTACGGACTTGCTGGAGGCCTCAAATCCCATCAAACAATGCTAAAATCATAAATCAACCTCCAATCCAAGCTTTATGAACTTTAGAACTTCCAACTTCTATTTCTGATGCCTAAACCTATCAAATCACGCCGGATTGACTTCAAATTTTGCACACAAGTCCAAAATGCCATAACGAAGCTACAGCAACTCTCAGAATTCCATTCCGACTCCTGGATCAAAATTTCACCTATCAACCGAAAATCGCTAAAATACTAACTTCGCCAAAAAAGGCTAACGTTTTCACCGGACCTCCAAAATTACTTCCGATTGCACTCCTAAGCCTTATATCATCCCCCGAAACTAACAAAATCATCGGAATTCATTTCCGAGCACGCTAACTCATAAGTCAATGTCCGGTTGACTTTTCCAAATTAATTCTTCCTTAAAGAGACTAGTTGTCTCATTTCTTATCAAAATCACTCCAAATCTATTTTAATGCACCCAATACCAGTAATGAAACATAAGAAATCCAAAAATGGGAAGAACGGGGTAGTAACTCATGAGACAACGGGTCAGGTCGTCACATTCTCCCCAACTTAAACAAACGTTCGTCCTCGAACGTGCCCAGAGTTGTTCCAAAAGCCCAACCATTACTGAATAACCTTAGCATGTATAATTCTAGGGGTGATTCCACAGCACCCTATCTCATATAGGTCCGATAACATATTTAAATAGAATTCAATCCAGTTTCGCCCATAAATCGTAGAACTTCCTTTTTAATTCTGAAACCATCAATATGAGCAAAATCTCACACCTATACTTGAATAGTCTCGAACCAGCTGTAATACCCACACCTGCAACCTCGGTGAAATCATATGATATACTGCATAATCCAAGCACTCGAAATGATAACTTCTATCAGTTGCCCAAAACAACCAAATACCAATAGAAAATCCCTTATTAGCTAATGTCTTATTCCAATACTTTCATACACTGCCAACAATAAATGAGACACATGGCAAACCATAACCATTTTTCAGATCAACCACTTATGAAGCCACTTCCCTTTTGATTAATACCGCAATAGATTCCCGAGTCGATCCTCGATATTATCATCCAAAAAAGCCAAAATCATATTTGTTCGTATTCATCACTGCCCCAAACGATAACCTCGAATCCAACACACAACTCTAGTGATATAACACCCCAATGCAGGTCTAAGCCACAACTTGCATAATACGCGCACTAATAAGAAATCGTTCGAACATACTCAAATCATGAAAATGATTCAACTGAGAGAGTTGTACCTCAAATTCACTAGTACTTCCACAACACAAGGCTGAGACCCTGTCTCATATCATAGAAATAGGACACACGAATTTGACCCGCAAGGTCATGTTTCCACATTTCTTTGTTGCACGCGCGATCCCATCCAAATACATATTCCACGTGAAACACCTCTGTACTGACATCTGCCACGAGGGCCCAATTAAGAAAGAAAATTTTCCCACTAAAACATATTCTAACGCACTTCACCACTTAACCCGTGGCATTTCTGGCGTAGCCCCTAATACAATAGTTCAAATCACCCAACACTAAACAACCAATCTACACCCAAAATATAATATACCAAGCAGGGAAAAATCCACTCGGAACTCAAAATCTTAATAGCCACCAACGGTACCAATACACGCGATCCACAACCTCTGCATGGGCTGTACCTGAGAACTCAAGTCTCCAACTCCGTATAGCACACCATTCATCATACCTGATCCCAGTTTCCACCGTGCAATACACGCACACATTTGATACTCCTTCATTCCATGACAGATACTAGATATTTACTCGTGCTTCCGAGCAACCCGACTACCACCAGTGGACCCAACAAGAACATGCCACAATACTACTGAAATATAATCAGTTTAATCACATTACCTTTTTCTGAGACATATACTCCAATCAAATCACTTCGACTTAGTAATATCATTTTCCTAAATCATCCGAAGATCATTTATCTAATCACTTAGGAGGAATCACTACTCATCCCATGCTCTGCATGACATACACAAGTCTTGTTCAAATTCTTACAATACTGACACAACGGATGAGACCTGTACCCATTCATAACTACTACCAAAACAACAATTCATTAGTTCTATACTCTTGGCAAGAACTATCACCTCATTCGGAGCCAAAAAATGGTCTTAGCTCTTTAATCTACTTCACATACTCAGATTGCACTAATCTCAAACTCAATGATCTCGCCTCACCCAGCATGAACTTCTCGGGCAATAAGCCACTCAAGACATAATTAAAAGTTGCATATGATGCCCCAATGTGCCAATAGGCTACCAATTCGAACGCAATACAAAAGAAAACGAGCTCTGGAAGGAATTACCAAATCCTACGCACTAACACAGACTTTCCTTGGAAAACAGGACGCAAGGCATACAAAGATAGCATATAGAAAACTATACCCGATTTTATACTGTTGCAGCGTGCAACCCGATCCAGATAACATATCTATGGCGGCGTGCCACCCGATCCACACATAGATCTCACATTAGGATATACATATCGAGCCAAGGCTGCTCATTATAACCAAATACCGAATATAAGTCATAAGCATGCTAAGTGCATAATATCATCCTTGAGGGATATTTAACGTTATAAACTACAAAACTCAAGCACAACTGAGATGCAATATGCAATCTGAATTTCAAGAGCCAAGTTGCTCAGGTAACATCATTCCTACGCGGATTCTTAACACATAAGCAACTTCTCGAGCCATTTCACAATTCACACGACGTAATGCATCACTACGCAAGATATCTAACAATGAAGCATCAACCTAGCTACTCCTCCATGAGGACCGCATTACTAAACTGAACACATCTAGCCTGATATAGAGCCATTATTCACATAAAATTTATTCACCGACTTCAAGCTGATGCTGGTCACACTGAATAGTCTGATTATCTTTCAGAGGTCCATAATAACTTCCATTTTCTTCATAAATCACAAGAACAACCTTCACAATTGGAGTAATCCTCCCCAGTTCACAACCCAATATGCCAAGAGCCCTCCAAGCATGAATCTTTAATTTAACTACACCATCACAAACTTTATACTTGGTTTACAGCTTTAATCAATCAAGTGATCACATGCCACACTTATGTAATCTTCCCGTAGGACACACTCCCACAACTTACCATAACAATATTTGGAACGTACCTCCAAATCATCGATCGCACTAACACTGAAGAGCGATTACGAATCATTAACCAGGATGCAAAACCCTTTTTACAAAACGCCGGTCTTAGGTGACGCTGAAGACAATTCCAACTTACTGTAAACATTGAAACTCATCTCCTGCTCATCCGAGCTAATGACATCTTGTCGAAAGATTTCCTTCATTCGTGCCATTCTCGACCCAATTCCATAGCCAGAACTAATTCACTAGCATGCATCAAACTCGAACCAATATAGCATATAATCGTGCAATAGCTCTATTTAATAGCAAACTCCCCAACTTGGCTCAAAGCCATAGATCGAAACACACTTATACTCTATTGCTGTCGTAATTTCATGGTGTGATTAAACTCCCTCCATCATAAGCACTTGGAAACACCAATCATCAGACATTTCAACTCTTCTGCAATTTTTGCATTCACTCACACAACAGTTGAGCCCACTCATTAGGCGACAAATGTTTTACTAAGTCCAAAAATTTTCAAAAATTTTGGCAGAGTTTCCTTTGTAATTAAGCCTATCCATCTGCCAGAGAATCACCAAAACCATCCTAAAAACACGTCTACAACTTGACAAAGCATCACAATGCATATAAATTACATTAATCTCAATACTATATGTATTATATTATCAAAATTGATACATGGACATGCATTGCACCTATTTGAATCATATCACATAGAAAATACCTTTCAACCCTCCATTATGGGCTATTCAACCAAGCAAGAACATATTCTTTCTTTAAATGTTTACAACCTTCAAGGTGATCTCCTTGACTCAACGATTTCGTCATAATACATTTACAGAAGCGATCCTCGCTCCCAGACTTATCTAACTAGTATGAAATAGATTTCCCTTACAAGCCAATTACCCATTAGCTTTACCTTTAGTTCATGTTTTTGTATACCTTCCACTGCCATACGCATTACAAAGTACCACATACTCATTGCGTATCTATCCAGCCGCTATTCCCACAATTACGGACAATACTGAACATATAAGTTCATAACTCCAGCTCACAAAATCAGCACCTTGGTGCCCAAGCCATAAGCAAAGCTACGGCATCAAGTCCTCCAGACTAGCCTAACATCAAACTCAAGGATATTACATCTCCCCCCCCCCCCCCGATCGGGGAAGAACAAGCCACAGGCACATATACTACTAAGCGCTCACTTGCGCATACTGATGCGTGGAAGAAATTTCAAGAGGTATATCTCAAGCTGAATCAAGTACGCACGATAAGAATTCCAAGAAAATGAAGTTTTCCTAAAGGTTCTGCAGCCTCTCGAGTATAAATACAGACGTCTCTGTATCGATCCGCGAGACTCTACTAAACCTGCTCATGACTCGGGATACCTAGCAAACCTAGGCTCCTATACCAACTTGTCATGATCTAAAATCTCAACCCAGTCGTGATGGCGCCTCTCGTGAAGACAAGGCCAACCAACAACCAAACAATACATCTTCTTATAAATTCTTAGCAGGAATAAGTCTAGTTCACAAATAATATGATCACGAGTGCAAAATAAACGTGATAGTACAATTAAAACCATCCCGACTCAACCCATCGGAGTGTCACAAGTCACGAGCATCTAAAGAATGTAAGCACTATTATAAGACCAATAGTATACATAGTAGAATTTGGAACCAAAGGAAGATATACGTTGCCGCGAACGCTGACGGTCACCTTGCTCAGCTACGATGGCTAAATCTCCATTCAGCTCAAAACCTGCTACCGGGTGAATAATTACCTGCAACTACACACGAGGTGCAGGGAGAAAAGTAAGTACTCTAACTCAGTGAGTAATAAAAATAAATAACGAATAAAAGTAAGAAATCTAATAAAGTCACAAAAAACGCTATCTCAAGTAGTAAAATTAGATATACAGTAAAACGATGAGTATCAGATAATTCTCTTTTTAAAACAGTAAAGACAAATAATTTCCACTGTAACGATTAATCAAAGCTTTCCCCTCGGGCTCAATATGAAAATCTCAGTGTAGTATCAGCCCCATGGGCTCTCTCCCAACTCACCAGCACACAACATCAGCCCCTCGGGATCACTCCCAACTCACCACACAACATCAGCCCCTCGGGCTCACTCCCAACTCACCACACACAAACAATGGCCTCTCGGGCCCACTCCCAACTCACCTGGGTACCCTGTGATCAGTGGGGGTGTGTACAGACTCCGGAGGGGCTCCTACAGCCCAAGCGCAATATCAATAGGCCTGAAAGCCTTCACACATCACACACAAGGCCTGAAAGCCTCCTCACATAACACTCGAGGCCTGAAAGCCTTATCACATCACTCAACATATCCTCACACATAGCCCTCGGCCTCAATCAGTCCAGAAAATAGTCATAAGCCTCTTGGGTATCAGTAAAACAATAGTGCTCAGCTCAACAGCATTATAAATGGCATTAAATCTCGAGTTGAGTATAAATGTAGCTGAGTTCACAAAATAATATAATTCAATTGGACTTAGTTCAAATAATATTTCAATACGTGAGGAAAATAGTGATGTAAATTCATAAAAGGTTTTAGATAAATTGGCACGAAGCCCAAATATTTCAATAAGCCCAAATCATGGTAAAACACAGTAAATCTTTATCAAATACGCGGTAAAATATCAACTAGGATGGACCAAGTCACAATCCCCAATTGTAAATGACCCCGCGCTCGTCATACAATGCATGTCTCAGCTCAACATAGCAGTATGTTGTGCATTCTGGGATTTCAAACCCTCAGTGCATCATTTAAAGTCATTACTCACCTTGAACCGGTGAAATCTCTAGCCCGCGATGCATTTCTCCTCAAACCTGCCTCCACGCGCATCGATATATCCAAAATCACAACGAATACCTTACAATAGGCTAAGAGAATATAACCCAATCGAAATGACTCGAGAAATATCGAAAATCACGAAATTGTCAAAACCCGAGACCCGAGCCCACATCTTGAAATTCAGAAATTTTTATATCAGTAAGACTCTTATCTCGCCACGAGTCTATGCATACCAAATTCACAAAAATCGGAGTTCATTCGACCCCTCAAATTACCATTTCTATCCAAGAGGGTTTTCTACCCTTTTAAACAGAATTCTCAAATTAAACTCCAAAACTTGCAATAGATTCGAGTAGTACAACCAAAATTGAGTTAAGAACACTTACCCCGATATTTTCCTTGAAAATCTCTCCAAAAAATAGCCAAATGCGAGCTCCAAATAGCAAAGATGGAAAATGGGTTCGAAGTCTCATTTCCAAAACTTAACATTCTGTCTGTCACTATTCACTGGGCATTGTTCCCGTCACTGTTCACGGCACTGTTCATAGGGAACTGTTCATGTATATTGTACAAGATACTGTACATAGTTACTGTTCATGTATACTGTACAGAGATACTGTACAGGACACTGTTCACGCAAGTGTGATCATTGTTCACACGTACGAAAAATGCAGAAATTGCCTAGAAAATTGCAGCTTTTATTTCACTAAAATGGATTTAAATCCATCATACGAACTCGGAATTAGACGATTCTTATTCCTATGAGTCACAAATAACAATACAAACACAAACGTTCAATTGAAACTAAATTCGGAGCTCACTTTCCCAGTGCGATACTCATTTTACTCATTAAACAATTATCTCTCATTTCACGTCAAAAACCCAATCGCGACTTGATGAAATTAAACCAAAATTTCCAGATCAGTCCTATAATACATGGTTTAAATTTTGAAAGTATCGAAATCAAATTTGGATCTCTAGAACAAAAATGAACCTTTAGATCATTACATTTATGCTCAAAACGGCAAAAATCTTCCAAAAATGACCCATTGGCATCCAAAACACACCGAGACCCTCAGGACCCCGACCAATAACACCAACTAGTCCCAAAATAAATTACGGACTTGCTCAAGGCATCAAATCAAATCAAACAATGCTAAAATCATGAATCAACCTACAATCCAAGCTTTATGAACTTTAGAACTTCCAACTTCTATTTCAGATGCCGAAACCTATCAAATCACGTCCGATTGACTTCAAATTTTGCACACAAGTCTAAAATGCCATAATAAAGCTACATCAACTCTTGGAATTCTATTTCGACTCCCAGATCAAAATTTCACTTAGCAACCGAAAATCGCCAAAATACTAACTTCGCCAAAATAGGCTAACTTTTTCACCGGACCTCCAAAATTACTTTGGATTGTGCTCCTAAGCCTTAAGTTATCCTCCGAAACTAACCAAATTATTCGAATTCAATTACGAACCCTCTAACTCATAAGTCAATGTCCGGTTGACTTTTCCAAATTAATTCTTCCTTAAAGAGACTAGTTGTCTCATTCTTATAAAAATCACTCCAAATCAATTTTAATGCACCCAATATCGGTAATGAAACATAAGAAAGTCTAAAATGGGAAGAACGGGGTAGTAACTCATGAGACAACGGGTCGGGTCGTCACACTTATAAGTAGGAGGCTACAGAACTTTTAGGAAACACCTCACTTTTCTTGAAATCTTATCGTGCGTCCTTGATTCAGCTTGAAAGAGTAACTCTTGAAATTCCTTCCACGTGTTCGCATGCACGCATGAGCACTCGATATTATATGTACTTCGACGGCATGTAATTCCCCGATCGAGGGGCGAGATGTAATCTTCATGAGGTCGATGTTGCGCCAGCCTGGAGGACTGGAGGCCGGATATTGCCTAGGGCTTGAGCACTGAGGTGCTGATTGTGTGAGCAAGTGTTTTAAACTTAGATGTTCGGCATTGTCGCTATTAGCCGGAATGGCAGTTTGGTATCTGTGCGACGAGTATGCTAGTGCTGCGAGATGCAATTATATGACTTGGTAGTGATGAAGAAGTCTGCTAACTAATGGATGAACTGTTAAGTGATTCGTTTACTATGGTGGTCCAATGAGTAGCCTGAGTTGTGGGCGCGTGAAGAATCTTTTCGATTCTCCTAGTGGGAGGAAGTAAATTTCACGATACGATATGAGTTCAGACTCAGGAAGACTAAGTAGCTGTGTAATGTGTATGATGGTGGAAGGTATACAGAAATGTTATATGCAGCGAAGCAGGTGGGTTATCTCCCGCGGAGTGTTCTGGAGTGATGTGGTTCCTATGTATATTGTGAGAAGACTTCATGTGTAACTGGAAGGTATTTTCCATGTGTTAGGATTCAAATAGGTACAACACATGCCCATGTATCAATTTTTGATAATATAATACAGGTAGTATTGAGATTAATGATGCTGATATACATTGTGATGCCTTGTCAAGTTGTGGACGTGTTGTTAGGATGTTTTGGCATTCTCTGGCAGGTGGATAGGCCCAATTATAAAGGAAACTCTGTCAAAATTTTTGAAAAAAATTTGGGACTTAGTAAAAATTTTGTCGCCTACAGAATGAGCTTAGCTGTTGTGTGAATGAATGCAAGAATTGCAGAAGAGTTAAAAATTTCCGATGATTCGTGTTCCACAAACTTATGAAGAAGTGAGTTTAATCTCACCATGATATTACGACAGAAATAGACTATATGTGTTGTGATATATATGGATTCGCGCTAAGTTCGGGAGGTTGTTGTTGATTAGCTGATTGTACGGTTACGTAGTATGTTAGCTCTAAATTGATGCTCGCGGGTGAATCAATTCTAGTTATCGAAATTGAGCCGAGAATGGCACGAGTGAAGCAAAATTTTGACAAAGGTTAAATAGTGCTTAGTAGATGTTAGAAAATAATAGGATGTCTTGAGTTGTTGATAAATAATGCTTAATGTAAAGAGGAGGAAGTTTCTAGGTTGTACCGGGAGGAGATCATGTCCTGCGGTGTCAGAGTGCTGATAAGGCACGAGTGCTTCAACTCGTTAAGTCAAGTAATTTGCAGTGTGTATAAGAGTGTATAACTCTTGATGGATGGTTTTGATGTGTTCCGGATTCTATAGGTGGCACTTAGGTGTTTTGAGGTTGAGTATGTGACCAAGTCACTGTTTTCATTAGAACAGGTCAAGACTTGTGGTATTTATACGTCAATTACGGGATTCTATGTATCAATATCTGGGAAGTAAACGTAGCGGACTCAGATTCGCAGGAAGTTCTTCAAAGTAGGGTATTTAAGAAGTGGTATTTTTGGGAACGTTTGAGAGAGTGTGTACTGGCATATTGGTCTTAGACAGTGTGGTCTTACATTCGAGTCTCGTTTGGTAAGCCTGGGTTGAGGCAATATGGCGCTACAACAAGAGAGTATATCAAGTTGTAAATGAATCAGAAGGAAGTCTAGACAAATGAAGTAGCTTTATAGCGGACCTTATCGGTGTGGTAAAGATATGATCGATTCTTTTTATGTGTTCGAAGTGATGATTTTATACAAGTGTTGGGCAGCGAGGCTCGTGAGTACTGACAGTCTGCTTGACTTGGTTCAGGTAGAAGGATCTAGTCCTGGCAGTTTAGCTTGCGCAAATGGAATTGGGAGAGAATTCTTGTTGGGTTTCATCATGGGTTGGAAATGTATATTTCTATGGACATGCGGGGCATGGAGTGCGTAATGATTTTTCTTCTAAAGGGGATCTATGAGTTGCTTTTATGTGCTGAGAGGCATTATGATTTTTGGATGGTGGCACATATATTGCGGTGCTATCAGGATTCATAGTGGAAGTCGAGTTCTGAGCATACAACGCAATAAGTAGATATCATTATGCACTCAGTGTGCTTACGACCGATACTCGGTATTTGGTTATAATGATCAAATTTAGCTTAATGTGCATCTCCCTATGTGAGATAATTACGTGGATCAGGTGGCATGCCGCCACGGGTATGTTATCTGGATTGGGCTGCGCGCCGCAACAGTGTGATGTTGAGAATAGTTTTCCATATGTTTCTTTGTATGCCTTGTTTCCTGGTTTCTGAGGAAAGTCTGTATTGGGAGTTGCTCGGCGAATAGCGCATCGGTTGTGTCCTTATGGATTGCTTGATTTCAGCCATCAATCTATGCGTGGTGGTCAAGTTCGAGTATAGCAACTTGAGGCGCTTCATGTGAAATGGTGTTTGGATGAGATCGCATATTATAGCAAGGCTACGTGGAGATTAGACCCTTCGGGAAAGATTCAGGTATTCTATTTCTATGATGTGGGACGGGGTCCCAACCTTGTGTTGTAACGGTATTGATGAGCTTAAGATGCAGCTCATTCGTTTGAGATATTTTTCATGACTTGAGTATGTTCAGACCGTCTCTTATTGGTGTGTGTGCTATGTAAGTCGGGGCTTAGGTTGTATTGAAGTGTCATGTCACCAGGATGGTGTGTTTTGTCAAAAGAGAACTTTGGGGTCATTAATTGGTACGAACGGATTTGGTTTAGGCTTGTTGGAAGGTTAATATCGAGTTTCGACTCGAAGATCTGTTGTGGTAATAGTCAAAGGGAAAGAAATGTCTTCATGAATGGTTGATTTGAGGAATGGTTATACTCTGCTGCATGCTCATTATCATTGATAGAGTATATCAGTGTTGGGATAAGACCTTAGCTAATAAGAGGTTCCTATCGATAATTGAGTATTTTGGGCAACTGTTATGAGTAGAGACTATCGTTTCGAGGGTCGAATTGTGTGGTTTGTTGCATGGGTTCACCTGAGGTTGCAGGTATGGGTTATAACAGTCGATTCATGATTATTCTGAGTATAATCTGGAGGTTCTAGTCTTGTGTATGGTTTCAGAGGTGCAATGTGACTCTACGGTTATGGTCTAGACGACCTGTGAAATTTTAGCTGTGTGGTTTTATCGGGCATATGTAATTTAGGGTTACGTGGGACCAACCCGGGTGTATTTTTGGTAAGGACATTCGGAGATTGGTTGGCTCCTAATACAACTCTGAGCACACTCGAGGACGAGCATTTGTTTAAGTTGGGGGGTGTAAGGGCCCCGACCCGCCGCCTAAGGTATATCCGCCCCGTTTTCCCTGTTTTATGCTTTTATATGTTTCAGTATATGTATTTGGAGAGTTTGAAGTAATTCGGATGGAGTTTGGATAGAAATGAGACAATTAGCCTCGTTATGAGAAGGTTAGTTTGGAAAAGTTAACCGAATGTTGACTTACGAGTTAGAGGACTCGGAATGGATTTTCGATGATTCGACTAGTTTTGGGTGGTGATTTATGACTTAAGAGCGCAATCGAAACTGAATTTGGAGGTCTGGTGTAGATTTAGGCTTGAATTGGCTAAGTTAAAATTTTGGCGAAGTCCGATTGATATGTGAGATTTTGATCCGGGGGTCGGAATGGAATTTTGACAGTTGCAGTAGCTCCGTTAGGTGATTTTGGATATGCGTGCAAAGTTTCAAATAATTTGGAGATGTTTAGGTCGGGTTTTGGATCAAATGTGTGTTTCGGAAGTTTAAGAAGAACTTAGGCTTGAATCCGATGTAAATTTGATGTTTGATGTTAGTATTGGTATTTTGAGAGTGCAACTAAGTTTGAATGATCATATTTGATGTTTTAGTATGTTTGACGCAGTCCCGAGGAGTTCGGGTGAGTTTCGGATATGTTTGGGCTGCGTTGTGCTCGTTTTTCTTATGCTTCGACGTCGTTTCTTCAAGCATAAATGATATCATATTGAACAAATAAGCTCTGATTATTGTTGTCAATGAAGCACTAGATCCGTATCGTAATTATGGATCCGTAGCAAAAAGATTGAATTTGGACATCGTATGAGGATTTTATGGCCGTTTTACCAAGGTTTGCCCAGATTTTCAAGTTAATAACGAAATTGTCCCTGACGGCATATTAAAAACCTGCACTATTTGCAAATCTTAAAACCTACATATCTCCTTCATTATAAGGTCAAATTGAGTAATTCAAAAGCCTAAGTTCATTAGAATTTCACAAGGAATACATTGGGAGCAATAAACACGTGAACAGTATACCTATAATGAGCACGTCGAGTTTTCTTCCAATTTTTGAATGGAAAGAAGCTTCTGAGGTGATTTGTAAGAGAGAAAATTAGTGGTTATCGCAGAAGTAAGTTATTTTATTATTAAAGCTCATTTATAGGTTATTATAAACCTAATACAAGACTTTAATTCGTGAAAAACGATAGAAAAATAGGATTTTGGGGCCTGAGATTAATCAGACCTTTAGGGCTCGATTGCGGGGTCAAACGGACTCCGATTTTGGTGTTTTTTATATGTACAGAATTGAGAGAAGATGAAGAACACTTTTTTGTATAAAATTTCTGAGTTTCGATAATTGAGCTTGGGCCACGGGTTTCGTCAATTTCGGATTATTGATGCTTTTCGATTATCTTCGATTGGGTATTGATCCTATAACGTAATGTGATGTATTCCTTGTGGTTTTGGCTAGATTTGACGCGCGAGGAGGTCGATTCAAGAGGAAATGTCATCGCGGGCAAGTCTACGGCCGGTTAGAGGTAAGTAGTTTGTATAGATGATGGCATGAGGGTTTGAAACCCTGGTTTATCACATCGTGACACTATGTTAGGGCGTGACACGCACCCCATGGCAGGTGCGGAGTTGTCAATGATTGGGTATTGTGACTTCGTCCATCCCTAGAGCTGTATATAAATTATTGACGTCTGATACGCGCATTGTATTGTTGATAATTGGGCGAAAGGCCATGTTTGGGGCTGTGTGCCGATCTGTAGTACCTGTCTAGGGTAAATATCTGTGTGATAAAATAATTTGCATAATCATTGATCTCAGTCTTGTGCTTAATTGATGTCGTTAAATGCTAAGTCACCTTATTTCTGAAATTGACTAATTAAATTACATTCACTCTAATAATGAAAAACTAGCAAAGAATCGGATTGAATCTGTTATGTGACTTACATGCATACTGTGGACTGAGGATGGCTCGGGCTACACGCCACATCGATTATATATTGATATTGTGCTTGGCATGAATGAGCCCCTCCGGAGTCTCTACACACCCCCTGTGAGCACCGTCGACTATAAATAAATATGGATGGCTCGGGCTGCCCACCGCAGCGTATTCATGTGCATTGCATTGCATCTTTATCTGATACTTTGACTGCTATATTTGATATTATTTTGCTGTTAGTTTGTGGATAAGGAATATGACTGTCAGATTTGGCTTTGCTTTGTGGCATTTCGTGGATTTCTTACTTTCAGATATTTTTCTATGCTTATTATTCACTGAGTCGGTAGTACTCACCCCTACTCCCTGTACCTTGTGTGCAGATTCAGGTACACCGGCGGTTTAGCTGACATTCGTAGTCTCAAGATATTTCCAGAGTTGTTGAGGTAGCTGCATGACGTTCACATGACCTGGCTGCTCTTCATTTTTCCAGTTTATTTTTATTACATACATCCCAGACTTTATTATTTCCATTCAGATATTATTATCCAGTTTTGTTTAGAGGCTCTAGGCTTGTGACCCCATATCTTTGAGAGTGATTATTCAGATTTCGTACTGTTCTATTAATATTATTATGATTAATATTCAGAAATTATTATATTTTCCTTAAACTGTCGGTTTGAGAAAAAATTTTGACAATGGGAGAGTAAACGTTGGTCAGGCATACCTAGCTTTAGGGCTGGGTTCCATCACAACCGGGTTTGGTTCGTGACAATGAACCATACAGCAATTGCAGAATAACTACACCAATTGGACAACAATTTCAGACTAATTCTCAAAAATTAGGCTCATCTAGTAATACTAATGGACTGGAGAAAAGGATAGATCTCAGTGCAGTTCAGATGAATGTGTCTTCATCTTCATGAGAAGGCACACTAGTAAGTACAGCAATGGAGATTATGCAGGGTAAGGGAAAAATAGCAGAAGCTGAGCTGAATTTCAATGGAACAATAACGGCAGAGCTAAATGATGAGCGAAAAGTACATGCAGAAGCACTGGTGCTGGGAAAACATGTGCAAATTTGTTTGATGGCAACAAATCTTCAGAAAATGGTATGTTATTATCATATATTTACCCGAAAATTGTAGATGGTAGTATTGTGGTCAAATTAGATAAGGAAGAGATTGAGTCACCAAATAAAAGGTGGGAATCTGCCCTAATTATATATGTAGTTGGGGTTACACCAAGGTAACAAATTCATGGAGAGATCAATAGCTCATTCTTGGAGTCGTGTGAGTATCCCAAATATGTATTTGCATGAAGAATGATACTACATAGAAAAGTTTGATAAACTAGGTAATTTGAAAGACATTCTCAATGGAGGACCATACAATATTAATGGAAGGCCAATAATATTGAAGCAATGGACACCGGAATTTGACATTAAGCCAGAATTTCTGATGGAGATACCTTTATAGATCACCTTTCTTAACTTGCCTATGAGCTACTGGGGAAACAAGACTCTAAGTAAATCAGTTAGTGTTATTGGGAAGCCATTATTTCATGATGAATGTACTACAAAGCAGACACGTATATCATATGCTAGGATTATGGTGGAAGCTAACGTGACAAAAAATCTTCCAACAGAATTTTACATTACAAGACATCAACAACAGGTAGAGTATGAATGGAAGCCTTAATATTGCATAGACTGCATGAAGATATGACATGACTATGCATTGGAGATGAGAATGAATAAAAAAGAGTAGCATAAAGTAATAAAGAAGCAGGGAAAAATTACCGCAAGGTCGAAAGTTAAAGGGCAAGGGTGGCAACAACAAACAGAGCAAAATGAGGGAACAAGCAATTCAATGATGTAGGATATTGCCAATGCGGTTACAGTTAAGGAAAACAAGGAATCCAGGGTAACAATGGATAAAAGGAAAGTAATAGATGGACAAAGTAATGAACAAAGAGAAGAGTGGCATGTAATTTCTAGCTATAGTAGATTAGCAATGGGATCTCATTAGTAGGTCCTAGGGAGGATAGTATATACGCAGACATTACCCCTATCCCGAAGAAATAGATAGGCTGTTTCCGAAAGACCCTCGACTCAAGAGGACAAAGTCCAAAAAAGATACAAAATCAGTAACACCAAAGAAATAATAAAAACAAAATACGTAAAATAGGGAAAATAGATAAAATATAAACTAACATAAAATCTAGAAGAAAGATACAACAACAATACCTACAAAAAATGGTTTCCAGATATTACAAACAAAAGAGGAGAGAATGGAGAAACCTATACCACCTGATTAGAGAGGTAGAATAATCATTCACCAATGACTTGTTTAATTTGGAATATTAAAAGATTCAATAAGAGGTATAACCAAAAATAAATAAAGCAGTACATAAAGGATAAGCATATTAAGTTGGCTGAGTTAGTTGAAACAATGGTAAAAGAAGGCAATGCAGGAAAGGTAATTAGTATAATAGTTCCTGGATGGAATAAGATGACTAATTATGAATATATTGTGAATGGAAGAGTATGGATTATATGGGATGAGTAAATGTATACATTACAACCACTAGACAAACAAGATCAGTTCATTCACTGCAGCGAAGCAAAATAGGATACATTGTTATCTTAAAATGGTGTATGAACAGAATACTACAGACCACAGAAGAGCTTTATGGGAGCATATAAAAAGGATTGCTAAAGTTACTAAAGGACCTTGTTTATTAGGAGGATACTACAATGTTTTACTCACTTTTCAAGATAGAATATCTAAAGTGCTTGTGAAAAATACTGTTATAAGAGACCTTGCTAAGTTATGTCATGATATTGGTATTGCAGAATTACCATGGATAGGGGATTATTTTACATGGACTAACAAACAACTGGGTGTTAATAGGGTGTGAGGTCGCATAGATATGGTGTTTGGATGATGTAGTCATCTGGTTACTGATTGTAGGGAACCTTATATTTTAGATCGCAATCCCATGTGCATCAATATAAGGCAACCTAGGATTCATACCAAGAGCCCATTCAGATTATTTAATATATGGTCAAGTCATTCTGACTTTGTGGTGATAATAAAGGAAGGATGGAGTAGGAACAAAGTAGCAAGGAAGATGGAAAATATTTGGCTCAAACTTAAGGGGATAAAACGGCAGTTTAGGCATCTAAATGTAACTAAGTTCAAAGGAGTAGCTAAAAAGATAGATCAAGCAAGGCAAACTATATGTCACATTCAAAGCTAGGTGCAAGCTAGTTATAGAATTACAAGTCTAGGAGAAAGAATGGTTGTATAAGCCGAAAACGTGGTAAATGGTGGAAGAAGGGATACTGTAGCAAAAAGCTCGAGCAAATTGGATCAAATTGGGGGATTCAAATAACAAGTTTTTTTGCAGTTATAAAAGAAAGGCAATAGAAAAAGCAGATTACAGAACCTGTAGCTATCAAGGAGGAGATTGTATCTTTCTATAAAGGTAGGATCTAGTGCACATACACTTCCAGCTATTGATATGATGGTACTGGGTAGAGGACCAACTCCAACACAACAACAATAACAATAATTGAATGTTGAGATTACTGATCAAGAGATAGATGAGGGACTGAAGGGGATAGGAAGTGATAAAGCTCTTGGTATAGATGGATATAATGCAGAATTATTCAAGAAAGCATGTCCAGTGATTAAAGAAGAAGTGTATGCAATAGTGAAAGAATTTTTTTCATACAATGGTGATGTTTCCAGCAATTAGTTGCACCACCATTAGTCTACTGTCTAAAATTCCTAATCCAGTGACAATTAAGGACTTTAGACGTATTGCTTGTTGTATAGTGTTATACAAGCTTATGTCTAACGTCACTGGTGGTAGGCTACAGAAGATCATGCCATGCATCATATCTGAAGCCCAAGCAGGGTTTATCCCAGGGAGAAAAATAGCAGATAACATCAATCTTGCTCATGAGTTAGTAAGAATTATAGCAGGAAACATATCTCTCCTCGATGCATGTTAAAGGTTGACATGATGAAAGCCTATGATTCTGTTGAATGGGTATATTTTGGAGAAACTGCTAGAATATCCATGTTTTCCCACAAAATTCATTAACTGGGTATGAACTTGTGTATCAACAGTGAGTTATTCAATCATGATCAATAGGAAGTTGAAAAAACCTTTTGAAGTTTTCAAAAGACTTAGACAGGGTGACCCCATGTCACCATTTTTATTTTTAATTGCAATGGAATATCTAATTAGACTACTCAGAGGGTTGAGGAAATCTAAGGAATATAAGTTTCATCCAAGGTGTGGTAAGCTAAATATCACTCATCTCAGCTTTGCAGATGATCTATTGATGTTTGCCGGGGGATAGTAAATGAGTTCACACTCTGCATGCTTGCTTCAAGCAGTTTTCTGTTGCATCTGGCCTGTTAGCCAATCTCAATAAGAGTGCAATTTATTTTGATGGAGTTTCCTAGAATGTTAAGCTAGAAATTTTACAGACTACTTGTTGTACATTTGGGGAGTTGCCTTTCAAATATCTCTGCATTCCTTTGGATACAAAGAAGTTAACAGGTTTGAAATGGCAACCATTGATTGAGAAAATAGTTGCGAGAATCTCTTCTTGGAAAGCTCGAGAATTATCTTATGCTGGAAGGGTACAGTTAGTCCAGACAGTGATATTCGATCTCCAATCTTATTAGTCCCAAATATTCATCTTGCCAGCTAAAGTGATGAAATTAATTGAGTCATATTTCAGGAGCTATATATGGTCTTGCACTAATACAATTACAAAAAGAGCACTGATAGCATGAAGAAAATATGTTTGCCTAAATCAGCTGGAGGTTATAGTCTGTTGAATCTTAGAGTATGGAACAAGATTGCTAACACTAATGCATACTGGGATCTGTTACAAAAGAAGGATAAAGTTTGGATAAAATAGATTCACACATATTACATAAAGGGACAAATCATATTGCAGATGACAATACCTCAACAAGCAAGTTGGATAGTGAGAAAGATCATGGAAGCAAGAGCAGTAATTCAACAAATACCAGAGTAAAGCACAAACAGAGTATCAAGTATACTTAGGCCTTCTAGGAAGCCTCAGCAAGGAGGCATGGAGAACCTTAATATTTCACGATGAAGCTAGATCTATGGCAAAAACAGATAGGTTAACCAGCTGGGGAATTTAAGTAAATACAAGATGTAGCTTATATAATAGAGCAGATGAACAACATATGCATCTATTTGGTGATTACAGTTTTGCTAAGACAGTATGGTGGAGGCTTTTAAAATGCCTGCAAATGCATGATGCTCCAATAAAATCCTGGACACAAATGATGGCATAGGTAATAACACAAGTCAAAGGGAAGTTGTGCACAGATAGAACAATGAAAATGATCTATGCAAAGTACATGAATGGCATATGGAAAGAGAGGAACAGTAGAATCTTTGAAGAGAAAGCAAGGAATGCAGATCAAATAGCAAGAGAAGTGGCATGTGCTTGCAATATTAGAGCTCAAGGAGTAATGAGAACAAAGATGCAACAGCTTATATTTTGAAGACAATGTGGCAACTAACCAGTAATTACTTATATAATGTCTTTATGTTCTGCTGATAGTATAGGCATACTGTTAGATATATGTAAGGAACTAAGCAAGTCGAGGATTACTTTGCTGATGTGTAAGGATTTTATTGGTGATTAATGAAAAATATAATTATCAAGAAAAAAATATATACTTTATTTATATTTGGCTAAGCGCTATAAATATTTTTGGGTGATCGGTAAAATGTGTTGTCGAAAGGCTATTGGACAATTCTAAGAGGAAAATATAGTTCTCTGCAGTATGAAGAGGGTTATGTGAATTGTGAAGAGAATTTTGTGTCCTACTCATCACCATTCTGTCTGGTACTATTATTGATTAGTTTCTCCATTGTAATTTCCCTATTTTAATTTCGTTAAATACAACCAATCTTCACTATTGTCGACTATAGAACATTAGATATGGTGATGGTGAACCTGAAGACTTGTGGTACTACTAGCACTAACAATTCTATCCGATAACTAGAAATACAGGGCCAATGTTTTTCGAGGAAATTCACCTGGAAACTAGTCAATTTTTACAAAAAGTAAATAAGAAGCAAATTTTCAAACAGGAGATAATACTATTATGTTTTTTTCTTTTTTCCTTATCAATTGCTTACTGTCTTTCCATATGTCGAGACTTTCTATGTCCAATATCCAATAGTCCTGACATTAAGACTCCGTTCGAGTAATGCAAAGAGGACTTTTTTTGGTTTTTCGCTTAGTATTCGGTATTCGTATTCAGCTCATGATTGATTTGGATTCACGCCTAATAAAACTTATCAAAGAAAGAAGAGCTTCCTATCAAGATTTTTTCCATTCTCATGTCTCGAGCTCGAGAATTTTGATTAAACATGGACATGGAGGATACTGTTTAGCTCAAAGTTCTCATACACATTATAAGCATAAATCAATTAAAATCAATGGGGGGCCAATCATAGCAGATCGTAACAAACCAAAAGGTCAAACGAATAAAACGTAAAAGACAATAATTATTGGTTAAGGGGAGGAGGGTAGAGATCTTTTATTGATGAGATCGATTTGGTTGGCCTCTCCATGGAGAGGTTCAGAGCCTTACGATGATATATATTCTCTTCTTTTTGAAGTGGAGGTGAAGAAGAAAAGCAGCTCCCCCCCCCCCTCCTTTTAGGTTCTTTCTCTTAATATTTATAGCGGTGAATCTTGCCAGCTGTCGAGGGACGGTCGTGGCCGCGTCGAAGGGACATCCATGAACAATGAGTAGGCCATGGTGTCGTCAATTAGGTCGAGTAACCTCGGAATACTTTTGTCAGCGAATCATTATACCTTTTCTTAGCCCAAACAAGCTTAGGAGCAAGTTGGACACACTTATTATCATGAATCTAGTTTTGACTCATACAGATAGTCCCTCCACTTATTGAGGTCGGGATCCGGCCGAGCTCGATGAGCGGACTTTGCCGAGTATAGTTCAAGAGATTCGGAGGAGAAGATCAAACGCCGTTTTGGTCGTGACCTAGGATGACCGTAGTCGTTTATACATTGGGGATTATAATGTCGAAATCGATGGCCTTAATCATTTTGTGTTGACGGTCTTGGTCGTAGCGGAGTCAAGGGTCCGGGCCGTATTTGAGTTTGATGACCCCAGTAGCACTTTGTCGAGAACCCCAATCATTTACGTATGGGGGATAGATGCAGCCGCTTATACTTTGAAGATGGCCGTAGCCACTTAGACTTTGACGATGGTCGTAGCCGCTTAAACTTTGACGATGGCAGTAGCCGTTTATATTTTGGAGACGACCGTAGCTATTTTGCCTTGAAGGTGGTCGTAGCCATTTATACTTTTGGAGGTGGCTGTAGCCATTTATACTTTTGGTCATAACCATTCTGCATCGATAGTCCTTGACTACAATGGAGCTACTGTTGGACGAATTTGCATTCGACAACCGTAGTCGCAGTCCTTTGGTTGGTTTTCATACAAGCGATTAGGCACAGCTATTCGTATATCTGAAATGGTTGTGACCATTTGTTTGTATGTGTTCTTCTTTGGGTTGGAGGCCGTAGTCACCTTATTTTTAAGAGACGGCGATAACAGTTTGCTGCTTTGAGAGGGCCATAGCCGTCCTTACTAGGGGGGCGGGTGTCCGTAGCCGTTTCATATTCAGGAGACGGCCGTGGCCGTTGTTACTTCAGAGATGGATGTAATTAATGTTACTTTCGGAGGCGGTCGTAGCCATCATTACTTTGAAGATGGTCGTAGCCACTATTGATTTTGAGATAGCTGTAGCCGATTACATACATTAGGCGAGGATACGATCATGCTTCTCGTGCATAAGGAAAGCGTCATATGCTTAGTGATGCATGTTGCGTGCTTTTGGTGCCTTAGGACCGTTACAATCGTTTCAAGGGTGACATGCCGATTGACAGTTGAATGGTCGTTCCATTGAATCTGTCATAATGATGCCCGTTACTGTAGACCCGAACCGTTTTGTAGTTGGTCAGGTAGTTAATGAGGGCCTTAGGGATTCGTGAAAGCCATTTATGCTTTGTCTATAAATAAAGGGTTGTATCATTCAGTTCTTACTTTTCCGATATTTGCTTAAGTGAAATTGAGAGAGAGATCGTTCTCAGATTACTTTATCTTCTACTTCTTGTTGCTTCATACTTCGTCGTTTATCGTCCGATCTTCATCTCCTCTTGCTTTTTCGGTGAACTTTGCTCATTTCCTTTAAATATATTGACAATGGCGAATAGTTCTCATTCCGATATTGCTCCTGTGGCGGTTCTGGCGCCTGAGGGTTCGTCTACGGTGGTGAGGACCACTGATTCGGCGGATAATGACAGGCTCCCATCGGTGATCGACATTCTTTCTCTGCCCGGTTGTCCGATGATTGATTTCTCCAATTATGAAGGAGAGGACCACGTAGGCGAAGCCCCATTGATGGGAGAGGTAGGCATCGCCCAACTGGGGGATCAATGTTACATTCCTCATTTCGCTGAAATCGTCCTTGCTAGGAGCGGGGAGAGGGTACATGTCGAACACCGAGGGTATTGCATCTTGTATGCCTACCCTTTCAAGCTGGGATTCAGACTTCCTCTTCCAATGCTGGTGGTGGACTTCTGCCGTCACTATAAGTTATACCCCGGTCAGCTCGTCCCTTCCTGCTACAAGTTGTTGGCGATGATGATAAAATATGCGGAGTTGGCATGGAGGGATATTACACTCGGGCATGTACTAATTCTCTACGCCGCTAGAGCGTACGAGGTGTCATGATTCAGTTGGTCCTTCGTGGGGTCAACGGCTTAACTGTGGAGCTTGACGACGAGGTTGATGCCCGTCTTTATGAACATTTTTTCAACATCAAGATGTGCTACCAACTTCCCAGAGGAATGGAACCATGCACGTAAGTTTCTTTTACGTCGGTCTCAATTTCTTTTGGTTATATGTCAAGTTTCATATTCGTATGTACTGACCTTCCTCTTTTGTCGTAGCTAGAGGTGCACCACCGAAAGCGCTTTCCGGCATCCGTGAGTGGGTCGAGGCCGTGCTTTCTGTTATAGCGGGAATTCACAAGTGGGCATATTTCTAGGAGGCCCATGGTCGTAGGCCCGCTGCTGGTAAGAATCTGACTTGTTGTGTTGCTCTTATTTCATAGAATTAGTTTCCTTTCCTTGACCTTTCTTCCTTTGTTGATTAAGGCGACCATGCCGCAAGAGGGCTCCTCAGCTTGCTTTCCGCAGGCCGGGGGCGACTGCTCGATTGGTTGCAATTCCGACTCCTCGCCCAGTTTCTAAGGCGACTTCGGTTGAATCCTCTGCAGCTCACTCTCACGCACGGTCCGTGCACCAAGTTGAAGAATCTTCAGGGGCTGTGCATTTCAAGGTGGAGTTTCCACCGAATGAAGATGAGGAAGAAGAGGAGAGGCCGCTGGTGCGGCGTAGGGTGGCGTACACCCCGGTCCTTCCGGTGGTGATTAGCTTGGATTCTCTGCCATCGGAAGCAGAAGGGAATGCAGTAGATCCTGCCCTAGAGGGTGAGCATTCAGTAGGGGTTGCCCAGGTTGGCTTAGGCCAAGGTGATACAATCGCTTCGGTGGTTCAAATTTCAGCTACCATTGCTGAGAGGAAGGTAGTTCCTCAACAACTATTTTGGTGGAAGAGACGGGCACTGATGTTTTGGTGAGTGCGGGCGCTTCAACCTTCCGAGCGGCGGAGGCCTCGTCCAGGGTGACGGAGGAAGGGGCATCTCAGGGGAGGGGGATGATTCTGAGTCCGACTTTGACCCTGACGACATCCGCCTGTTCCAGGAAGGTTATACCCGCTCAGCGGTGCAGACTGAAGGGGATTATCACTATGTGGAGATTCCTAATGAGCAGAACCTGCTGCTCGAGGAGGAGAATCTGGTGACGCTGTTCGAGGTTATGTGCTCAGAGGTGGAGAGCGCGTCTTTGAGGGGCATCTCAGATGTTGGGTTGATGGGCGAGGTGGCCGCTCTAGGTATAAAGGTACGTGTGAAGACTCAGTTTATTTCTTTTCTTGGTGTATCTTCTTATATTAACTATTGTCCTATTTGCTTGAATCATTCTTATTGGAGGTGGAGAGCTTTCGCTGGGCAAACGCCCGTTCGGCCATCGTTGTACGGTTGTTAGAGAAGTACCGCCGCTACCAGAACCGATGCCCTGATTTGCGTGATTGCTTAAGGAACGACCCGCAGAACCGGGAGATGGTAGAATAGCTGGCGAGGATGGAACATATATGCAGCATACCCTTAACAAGGTAAATTCTCTTGAGGGGCAGCTCCGTCAAAGAAACGAGGAGATGGACGATGAAATGAGGGCGGCCACTGAGAGAGAGCGCCAAAATCGGGCTACGGCAGCAGAGGCCGCTGAGGCTTTAACTAGGCAGGTGGCTGCCCTAGAGACGGAAACTGCTGCCTTGAGGAAGCAGGCAGAGGATGCCCTGGCGAGGGTCAAAATGCTGCAGGCGACTAACCGCACCCAAGAAAGAGAACGTGGATTGGAGAGGGCCGCCGCTACTTTTCGAGAGATGGCGTTGGAAGGGGGCATTGTTGTTTGTGAGCAGGATGCCCGTACAGTGGTGGACAGGATTGGTGCCTTGGAGGCCGAGAACCAGCGCCTAAGGAATCTAGCCACTTCTTTTGGTCCTACACGTGAGCTTTGGACGTACACTAAGGCCAGCTCGACGTGCTTAGGAGGTTGTGGGAAGCCGGCGTTATGCCTGAGGCCACCTATGAGGAAGCACGCCAAAAGGCTTGTGATGCTCGCCTTGATTGCAGTTTCGTCTACGCACGGGGTCGATGATGGCGCCGAATGCACTTACAATGTTGAAGGGGCGCCGGTAGCGCCGAGTGAACAAAGAAAAAGTTTGTAATATTTGATTAGTTTTCGTTCTCTTTTTCTCTTTCTTTTTTGTTTCCATTTGGCTATCTTTTTTCTTTTTGCCGGCCCTGGGCCTATGTAACTGGGGTTAACCCCTTGCGGATATTGTAAATATATGCGACTTTCTTCCTTTCTGTTTGTTTTTTATCAATTTCGTACATTTTTTTGCGCTCGTTCGAGGGGGCCTTGTCATAGGATTTTTCTAGTGAGCATGCTAAGGGTCTTGACCGGTTGGGTGATTTTGACCATTGTCGAATTGGTTCCTTTCCTTAAGAGAAAATTGCTGTAGATAGCTTTGGCCATAAGTAGATGCTTTGGGTCATTGCCTTCTTCCACTTGGTGGGAGCGGGTTGTAGCCATGTTTAGGCGGTGGCGTCACATCGCCTTAGTCCCAGTTCGGGCTTAGTTGGACTACTGGCCATGGTGATGAAAAGCACGACCTTGTAGTTCGACTTGGGAAAACTTTACGTGGGCCAAAACTTTAGTATTAAGTTAGTCGTACTTACTTGAATCGCCGGGGCGATTGGCCCGAGCTGGGGTTCGATCGTGGTTGGACATTTGGGGGCGCTCGGCCTCGTCTTATCGCGGCCCGGCTCGTAGCCATGGAGACGTATACTCTTGGTTTTGATTCGATCGTGGTTGAGTTTGTGACTCTTGCAACGGAGGCGTGTAGCCTGAGTCCCAGTTCTACTCGTAGTTAAACTTTTGGGTTAGGGCACGTAGCCTGAGTTGTTGTTCAACCATAGTTGAACCTTTTTGTATTTCATAATGGCGAAGGCACTTGGCCTGACTCCCAGTTCAACTCGTAGTTGAACGTTTGGGCGACGGCACGTAGCCTGAGTTATTGTTAAACCATAGTTGAACCTTTTGTATTCCTTAAGGGCGAAGGCAATTGGCCTGAGTCCCAGTTCAAATCATAGTTGAGCTTGTGGGGCGAGGACATGTAGCCTAAGTTGTTATTCAGTCATAGTTGAACCTTTGTATTCCCTAATGGCGAAGGCACTTAGCCTGAGTCCAGTTCAACTCATATTTGAACTTGTAGAGCAAAGGCACGTAGCCTGAGTAGTTGTTCAACCGTAGTTGAACCTTTGTAACTTTTTGATGTCGAAGGCATAAAGCCTGAGTCCCAGTTCAACTCATAGTTGAACTTGTGGGGCGAAGGCACATAGCCTGAGTTATTGTTCAACCATAGTTGAACTTTTGTAATTTTTGATGTCAAAGGCACATAGCCTGAGTCCCAATTCAACTCGTAGTTGAACTTTTGGGCGAGGGCACATAACTTGAGTTGCTGTTTTACTGTAGTTGAACCTTTGTAATTTTTGGATGTTGAAGGCACATAGCCTGATTTGTTGTTCAACCGTAGTTGAACCTTTGTAATTTTTTATGTTGAAGGCACATATCTTGAGTCCTAGTTCAACTCGTAGTTGAACTTTTGGGCGAGGGCACGTAGCCTGAGTTGTTATTCAACAGTAGTTGAACCTTTATAAATTTTTGATGTCGAAGGCACATAGCATGAGTCCTAGTTTAACTCGTAGTTAAACTTTTGGGCGAGGGCACGTAGCCTGAGTCGTTATTCAGTCGTAGTTGAACCTTTGTATTCCCTAATGGCAAAGGCACTTAGCCTGAGTCCCAGTTCAACTCATAGTTGAACTTGTGGGGCGAAGGCACGTAGCCTGAGTTGTTGTTTAACCGTAGTTGAACCTTTGTAATTTTTTTATGTCGAAGGCACATAGCCTGAGTACCATTTCAACATGTAGTTTAACTTTTGAGCGAGGGCACATAGCCTGGGTTGTTGTTCAACCGTAGTTGAACCTTTTTGTATTTCTTAATGCGAAGGCACTTGGCCTGAGTCCCAGTTCAACTCGTAGTTGAACTTTTGGGCGAGGGCACATAGCCTGAGTTGTTGTTCAACCGTAGTTGAACCTTTTTGTATTTCTTAATGCGAAGGCACTTGGCCTGAGTCCCAGTTCAACTCGTAGTTGAACTTTTGGGCGAGGGCACATAGCCTGAGTTGTTGTCAACCGGTAGTTGAACCTTTTTGTATTTCTTAATGACAAAGGCACTTGGCATGAGTCCCAGTTCAATTCGTAGTTGAAATTTTGGGTGAGGGCATGTAGCATGAGTTGTTGTTCAACCATAGTTGAACCTTTTGTATTTCTTAATGGCGAAGGCACTTGGCCTGAGTCCCAGTTCAACTCATAGTTGAGCTTGTTGGGCGAGGACACGTAGCCTGAGTTGTTGTTTAGCCGTAGTTGAACCTTTGTAATTTTTTAGGTCGAATGCACATAGCCTGAGTCCCAGTTCAACTCGTTGTTGAACTTTTTGTTCTCCCACATAACGCGCTTCGTGTTGGGCTTTGGGTTTTGATTCTGGTTTAGGATCTTGCATAACTCGTGCTTCTTGTATTCTTGACTTGTTCGCATAGGTTACCCCGTTGCAAATCTCGGTTCGAGATGCTTTTGTGCTTTTCTCCTTTTTGGCAGGATCGCATGTAAAAAGGGGGCGAGGTACCTTATGCGCATTTTTCCCATAGGGATGGGGGATCTACTTCTTTTCTTCTTCCCCTTGCTCAGAGACGCAAGATGTGGAAGCAAGCTGGTCTCGAGGATTTTGAATTCCTTTTATCCGACGCGCCGCTTTGGCTTGTTCGACCTGGGTTGTTTTCTTTCCTTTTTTTGTCCAAGGATAAACTACACAATTCTGTTATGAAATCCCCACAGACGGTGCCAAATTGTTTAGCTCAAAGTTCGGATACACTTTATAAGCATAAATCAATTAAAATCAATAGAGGCCAATCATAGCAGATCGTAATAAACCAAAAGGCCAAACGAATAAAACGTAGGAGACAATAATTATTGGTTAATGGGAGGAGGGTAGAGATTTTTTATTGATAAGATCGATTTGGTCTTCCTCTCCATGGAGAGGTTCAGAGCCTTACAATGTTATATATTCTCTTCTTTTTGAAGTGGAGGTGAAGAAGAAGAAGCAACCCCCTTCCCCCCTCCCCCCTTTAGGGTTCTTTCTCTTAATATTTATATCGGTGAATCTTGCCAACTTTCGAGGGACGGCCGTGGCCGGGTCCAAGGGACGTCCATGAACAATGAGTAGGTCGTGGTCTCGTCATTTAGGTCGAGTAACCTCGGAATACTTTTGTCAGCGAATAATTATACCTTTTATTAGCCCAAACAAGCTTAGGAGCCTGTTGGACACGCTAATTATCATAAATATAATTTTGACCCATGGAGATACCATACATCCCACCACAACCTTTTGATAGTGGAGATTTCATTTACAATATGCTCACTGCTTTTACTTTAGGGGAAAAAATAAACATGCCAAAAGTTTCAAGTAGACAGTAATAACAACAAGAAAAGAATAATAACAAACCAGTAAATTTTTATAGTGGGATTTGGATTGGATGCTGAGCATGCAGAGCATGGAGAGCAGAAAGGATATTTCTTATAGACCCTCGACGCAAAAGACGAAAAGAGACTATATAGTACCAGTAGCACAAATTATAGGAAATATTTTTGAATACTTCAGGAACAGAAACACGTGTCCTGCAAAGATGAAGATTAATAATCTCTCTACCTCACACTTTATGCCTCATTTTATTTGACACTTACTATTTGAGGAGAATTTACCACGATTTTCTTGAAAGAAATTTCTAACCATGCTGACTTATTCATAATAATTTATTTGAAAAAATACTTGTCGAATTTATGCTAACTCACACTAAAAAGTAAATATTTTGACCCTTACACTTCAAACAAAATGTGACAGGGAGAACATTTTGTCCTTAACCTAACGAAAACGGGGAAAATACCACGTGTAAGTATGGTGCTAGCAATATAGCCGTTCTGTTTGGGTAAGTATGAGCTCATTTGTCATTAGTTAACACTCGACACACTCTCTTAACGAAGATAATTAATAGTTCTCATAATTTACGGTTTATCGTTTTTGTTGTCGTTGTAATACCGGATCATATTGCGAGAAATTTAAAAATAATCAAATTTATTATTGATCGTTGAAAAATAGTCAAATTTTAAAAGTTATTAAAATTTAGCCATTTTAAATTTGAGCAAAAACAATGTTTAAAATCCGGAAAAATACGCCCGTAAATATTACAGGAGTTCCAGCATAAGTATGTTTGAACTCTCGTAAATTTTACAGGAGTTCCAGGATAACTATGCTGGAACTCCTGCAAATTTTATGGGTTCAAGCATAATTATGCTGGAACTCCCGTAAATTTTACAGGAGTTCCAGCAAGTATAATTGTTCAATATAATATACTAGAGTTTGGAGCACTGGTGCTCCAGTCTCCCGCAAATTTTACAGGAGTTAGCAAGGTATACCGGTCCAGCATAATATGCTGGAGTTCGTACACAAATGCACCATAACTCCCATATATTATACTGGATCGGTTCTTGTTGTAGTAAAATAGTGGCTATTTTTTATTGACTTGGTAAACGCTAGCTATTTTCCATTGACCAATGTAAAAACTAGCTATAACATGATATTTTAACAAACATATTAGCTGCAAAAGATATATAAAGTAGTAGTAAGGGTGGCAAATAGACGGGTTGGGCTGAATTTGGGCGGGTCAAAATGGATTATGTCAATAAATGGGTTATTGTCCAACCCAATCTAAAGTGCATTTGGGTTAAGATGGATTGGGTCAAGATGGGCTAAACAATGGGTCATAACCTAATCCGTCCAACTTGACCCATGTTTTAGAACCATGTTCATCTTGCATAAAAAAAATATTTTGCCTTAAAATATGTAAGTTGAAAAAAAATTTATAGGTGAGGTTGGGTTGGGAGGGGGAGGGTTGGGGATTGGTGGATGGTGCAGAAAAATGAAAAAATATAAAATAGAAAACAGAAAACAGAAAACAGGAAATTGAAATTATAGACAAAAGTAAAAAAAATTAAGGTATTTTGCGCCGGGAGGGGTGTTGTGGAGTGGGTGGTGCAGAAAAAAATTTAAAATATAAAAAAAAAAAAATTTAGGGGGTTTGCATCCCGGGGGAGGGGGGAAGGACGGGTGGCATAGAAAAATAAAAATATAGAAATTAAAAATACAAAAAAAAGAGTAAAAATTTTTCTGGAGGTTTTGCGCAGGGTGGGGGGTACGGGGTAGGGGTAAGGTAGATGGTGTAGAAAAATAAAAGAACAGAAAATTTAAAAAAATGGAGCAACTAAGTAAATTTCTAGATAAGTTGGGCTGAAATACTTTGATTTGGATGAGTTTCATGGGTTATATTTGGGCTGTTAAATGGGTCAGAATGGGCTATAAAAAATAATGGATTAAATTGGAGATAATGTATAAAAATCACCCCATCCTATGACCAAATTGCCAACTACACACCTTTCCATTGCGGGGTCCTATTACCCCTCCCTGAACTATTTTAAAGTGTAATTATTTGCCTCTTAAAAATCAACTACCAGATGTGTGCAAAGTGGTGAAATACACACACCTGAAGTTTTGAGAACAACCATTTCTGGCGGATTTTCAGGTATTTTTAAGTCATTTCAAGGTTAAATGACATTGATACATAAGTAAGTTACTCCGTATCAATTTTCGCAGTTTGATGGCCATTAGTTTTCGATGGATTATGATCAAAACTACTAAAATTGACTATGATTCTTTGGATTAATTTTCAATTTTCTAACACATTAACTAGAAAATTCACATAATTGTTGTAGTGAATGTTGGGTACCTTTTTCGTGATTAGACCATGCCATTTGCAAAGAATAGGAAGAATTTAAGTAGAGTAAACACAGGGAAGTGTCATTGGTGTAGAAGAAGTAGCTGGGTTCTTAATCTTCCACTTGCCTTTGAGATAGTGTGCACACTCTCTATACCTCGTCAGCACTCAAGGTGGTGTTTATTACACTTTAAAATAGTTCAGGGGGTAATAGGACCCCCGCAAAGGAAAGGTGTGTAGTTGGAAATTTGATCATAGGATGGGATGGATTATATGCATTATCCCGATTAATTTGGATGCAACCCAAATTGACCCATGAGCTAAAATGTTTGTATCTCAACCCATTAATCTTTGGGCTAGTTGGGCGGGTTATATGGGTTTGGGCTCAAATTGCCACCCCTAAGTAGTAGTAACAGTTTAATTATACGTCTTATGGTTTAGTGTGTATATATATATAGATACATTGGTTATATGGCATTCTAGCGCCGCGAACAACAATATTTTATCTTAGTATAATTTTTTGGACTTAAACGCCCTTGGCCACATATAGGGGTATCAAATGGATGGGTTGAGTCAATTTTGGCGAGTCAAAACGGATTGAGTTAATAATGGGGCGGGTCAATAATCAACCCAATCTTTGACGGATTGGGCTGATCATTTAGACTTTGGCCAAATTTGACAGCCGCAGCCACATATAACTTCGCACATATGCACAAAGCACGGGTGCGATGCCAAGCCAGCGCAATTGAAGAGAAAATAATGTGCTTATAATAAGTAATCAATCTCAAATTTTTCTTGTATATTTTGGAAGTGCAAACTCCCTAATCAGATCACGTTAATAATCCATCCAAAAAAGAAAATGTGATGAGCCATCACCAAATTGAATAGCAAGAGGTGTTCGAGTAGTAAGGATCTCTAACTTGCTCCCCTGTTTCTTCTTTCTTTTGATCAGGAGCAACGCTCACGATCGTAGCAAATCCCACATTTTTCCTTAGAATGTTCACCAGCTTTACTGCATCTATTCCCTTTTCCGATTACTGTCAGCTCCTTCTTTTCTACTTCTATACTTACTTTCTCCGCTCCTGCAACCGTTATGGCCATTGAACTATATTCATTAAATTGATTTTTACCCACTGTCATAGTAAAATTAATAATAAAGTTTTACTCCATTATACAACAGTAAAGTTACAAGAGTAACTAATGGAACTTCACCCCGTATGATAACAAACCTACCTGTCGAGGTGATTTTACTTTACAGTAGGTAAACTTTCTTATGTTACTTCAACAATATAATGAGTAACGTTTAATTATTTTAATGTGATAAAAAATAGTCATGTAACTTTGCTGTAAGAGAGTAAAATTTAGTGACTTATGTGAAATTACTTCATCTAACATCTTAAGATTTCAGATGGTCCCATTGTCACACCCTTTAAAAATACAAAGCAAATATCAGTACTTATACGCTTTACTCCAGCTCATGTTGCTAAGAAGGAATTACAACCACTAACTTTTGGAAGCTTTCTCCCACAGAAGTTCCAATCGATTGAGGAGGTTCATGAAGATGGCAGCTCTGAGGATGAAGTACTAATTCAATCGATTAAAGTGGAAGAAACAATTAACCTAGCTGTGAGACGCTTACAGTTTTCAGAAGCAAGTGGATCAGAGAAACCAACTCCTACTGCTGCTGAGATCGTTCGACAGAATCGTAGCTCACAATACCACTTTCATTTGTTACTCCAACTGATAGAGATGGTAAGAAGATTGTCAAATTAAGTGAAGATGACTATTGGAAAACTTGTCTAATTGGTTACATAATTGGAGAGAATCCTTATGAGAAAGCTATGAAAAATTTTGTGCCGAATATGTGGAATTTTGTTACTAAGCCTCACATTCTGATTCATTCTGAGGGCTACTACATTTTCAAATTCAACACTATAGAGGATACAGATCAAGTAATCCAATTAGGGTCTTATACTTACAGGAACAAACCGATGGTGTTGAAACCATGGGAAATTGATTTTTGTTTTCATAAGGATATGCTAAGTACATTTCCTGTGTGGGTTAGGTTTCCTGGGCTACCTGTAGGTTATTGGTCAACTGAAGCTTTGAGCAAAATGGCTAGTGCAGTTGGGGAAAACCTTGTATACGGACAAATTTACCGCTCATTATGAGAAAATCTCCAATGCTAGAGTGCTAGTGGAGATAGATGTTGCATACCCTCTACCTGACCAAATAGAGATAGAATCTCCTTTTGGGCCTAAGATTCAGTTGATTGAATATGACTGAAAGCCTGTTTTCTGCAATGAGTGTCTGAAGTTTGGGCATGACTCTATTGATTGCTAGTATAATACAAACTGTGAAGAAGAACAGGAGATGAAAGAAGGGGAAAGACCAAAGAGGCAGAGGAAAAGAGCAAAGAAACAGGACAAAAATGTAAAGCAAGAGTGTCTTGTTAAGAAGACTCAAGAAAGTACAGGAATAAATCCTCATGAGTGTTTACCAGTACAAATGGAACAACGCAGGAAGAATCGTGGCTTGGAAAAGACCACAAATAGAATGGTGAGTACTTAGCATGATGCAAAACAGGGTGATGAGATTCAGGAAATGAAGGAAACATATAATAGTGAACCTAATTGCAGCATTGAGGAAATGGAAGGTAATTGCAATAAGGGCAAGCAATTGCTGATGTGATAGATGCTGGAAGAAGGGGACAACAGATAGATCCAGGGCCATCACAGCCCTTAATTTCCAAGTTGATATGATTATTGTCACTTGGAATATTAGGGGGCTAAACCTAGCCCATAAGCAGAAAGTGTTGAAGACCTTTCTTGCTATAAATAAAGTAGATGCTATGGGATGTATAGAGACTAGAGCAAAGCAGCATAAAGCAAAGAAAATCCAAGGAAAGATTGCAAAAGGATGGAATGTACGTTGCAACCATTCAAAAGCTGTGAATGGGAGGATTTGGCTACTTTGGAAAGCTCATATTCAGGTTCAAATCACCCATATGACTGACCAGTTTATTCAGTGTTGTATTGAAGACACTAATAGTCAATTCAAAACAAACCTAAGTATCATTTATGCTCAAAATGATGGAAACCAAAGGGAATCGTTGTGGAGAGATCTGAGACAAGTGTATATACCAAATCAGGAAAGTTGGTTACTTAGTGGTGATTTTAATAACGTTCTAAGTTCTGCAGATAGAATTGGCTCACCTGTAACTGATGTTGAAGTAAAAGGGTTTAAAGATGTCATTTATGATTTACAACTCACTCCTCTCAGGGCTAAAGGCTGGCATTTCACTTGGACAAACAAGCAAGGTTCTACAACAAGGGTGTATAGCATGATTGATTGGCCATTGGGTAATTACCAGCGGATTCAGCAGTATGGGTATATAGAAGCTGATTTTATGAACCCATCAGTATCTAACCATTCTCCCATCCTTATCAAATGTGGTACGCAGAAGTTGTTGCATCCTAAACCTTTCAGATTGTATACAAATATTATGGAGAATCCTCAATTTCAAAAAACTATACAGCAAGTTTGGAAACAAAGCTATGAGGGAACACCTATGCAGCAAATATGGAGTAAATTAAAGAATATGAAAGAACAGATAAAGGAGATAATTGCTTATATGGCTTCATATAAACAAAGGCTTGAGCAGGCTAGAGAGAAACTGGGTATTATATAAAGCCAGATGCAGCAATATCCACTATCACAGGCACTGTTTAATGAAGAGAAAGCAACATTAGAAGAAATTGAGAAATGGAGTAATGTGGAGGAACAAATAATGAGACAGAAATCTAAGGCTTGCTGGATTGAATATGGTGATGCTAACACAAAGTACTTCCATTCCCAATGGAAAATTAGAAACAGTAAAAACAGCATAACTTCCATATATACTGATACAGGTATGAAGCTATTAGATCCCAAATTAGTTGAACAGGAGTTTATAAGTGTCTTCCAATCATTGATGGGAGAATGTGCTGAGGAGTTACCATGTGCTAACACAACTATTATAAAAGAGGGAACTTGCTTAACTATATCACAACAAAGACAGCTGATACAGGAGATTACAATGGAGGAGATCACAGAAGTAATAAGGGAGATGCCCAAGGATAAAGCACCAGGAGTGGATGGGTTCCCAGGGGAATTTATTTCCAGGAACTGGGAGATAGTTAAGGATGATATACTTACTGCTTCAAAGGACTTTTTCTCCACAAATAGACTGCCTCAAATGATAAATACAACAACTATTGCACTTGTTCCCAAAGTAAAATCCCAGCAACAGTTAAAGACTACAGGCCTATAGCATGCTGCACTACTTTGTATAAGATCATTTCCAAAGTCATTACAAGAAGACTGAAAAGTGTGATTGGGGGTTTGATTGGACAGGCTCAGTCAACTTTCATTGAAGGAAGAAGTATAGTTGATAACATATTACTCAGCCATGAAATTTTCAAAGGCTATTCTAGGAAAGGAGTATCTCCTAGATGTGTATTAAAGGTGGATATGAGGAAGGCATATGATTCTCTGGAGTGGAGCTTTCTTAAACAAGTTTCATTGATCTGGGATTCCCTGCTAAATTTTTTCAATGGATAATGACATGTGTCACTACTGTCTCATACTCTCTAGTTCTAAATTGTGGCTTAACAAAACCTTTCAAAGCTAAGAGAGGTATTAGACAGGGTGACCCTATGTCACCTTATTTATTTGTGATTGCAATGGAATATTTGAATAAAGAACTGGGGCAGCTGCATAAGAATGGGGACTTCAATTTCCATCCTAAGTGCAGGAAGCTAAACAATACTCATGTATGCTTTGCTGTTGACTTACTAATGTACTGTAGAGCTGATTATGGATCAATCAAGATTTTAAAGGAGGCTTTTAACTAAACATGTCTAACGGGCCAGGTAGGACCGGTTCTGGACCGGCCCGGACCGGTGTAAATCGGGACCGAACCGGCCAGGTTACCAAGGGGCCGGGCGGGATGGGTTCGTGGGGGGGAGAGATTTGGTCCGTTTGTTTTTTTTACGTGTATCCAGAACGGACCGGACCAGAACGAGAATTTTTTATTTTTTTTAATTTCTGACTTCATAGGGCCCATAAGACCGTTGGCAACGGTCAGAAATGCTTCAGATCCGTTGGCCGACGGATTTCTTTGCAAAATTGGCCATTTTTGTTTATTTTCTTGTATTTATTAATTAACAATATTAACCCTTCTTAAAATCTATAAATACCATTCCCTCTTCTTCATTTCTTCACTCAAAATTCTTATCTCAATCTTAATTCTCAGATTCTCAATTTCTCTCTTCCCTTCAATTTGCAAGATTTCGTATTCTAATTTTATAATTTTTATTTGGCTCTCTTTTCTTGAGTTTAATTTACCGAAAATTGTCATTTGGAATAAAATTCGAAGTTTGAATTTCAAAGTTAATATACTTGCTTGATGTTTGTTCGTGGTAACACCGGAATTGCGTAATCAAGTGCTCAATTTATTGTCAAATTCGGTGCATTCCCTCTAACTCTTTCTCTTATTTAATATTTTAATTGCATATTTAATTTAGCTTATACTTAAATTTTTGCAATATGCTTAGTGCTGCTAAAAGAGCGTGTAGAAAAGTTACTGGTAGGGGTGGAAATAAAAAAAGAGGTAGTTCTGTAGCTTCCGGTAGTAATAATAATCACTCAATAACACATGTTTCTGAAATATCGCCTAATGATAATGTAGAGATAGATTATGAACAATTACAAGAAGATTTTGGAATAAAAGATAATGAAGTGGAATAGAAGATGAGATACCACCTATACCTACTAGTGGGAATGTTGGTAGTGTTGGAGTTGCTAGTGCTACAAGGGGTAGACCACCAGTGGCTATGACTTCTAATGGTAAAAGAAGAAGTCCGGTATGGAAAGTTTTTTAAATAATAGAAGGTACTAATAGAGTTAAGTGCAAACTTTGTAACGAAGCTATTAAATATTTGACCGGAGGAAATTTAGGGGGGACTGGGACACTTAGTAGACATATGAGATCTGACCATCCCATTGAATGGGGCAATAATGGAGATGAAAGTCAAACAACTACTAACCCTACTACTGAATGTCTAGTAAAATATGATAAAATGAGGGATCGTGAGGAATTAGCAAAAATGATTGCTTTGGGTTGTCTACCTTTTTCATTTGCTTCTTCATCGTATCTTATTATGTATATTCAAAGGATTTACAATCCTTTATTTAAAGGTATCCCTAGAAGTACTTGTAGAACAGATATCTTTAGACTTCATGGACAATATCAAACATACATACGTTATTTGTTTAGCCACCTTCCTTCTAGAGTATGTCTAACTTATGATATTGGTCATGCTGTTAATGGAAATGATTATTTGACAATTACATGCCATTGAATATGCCAATTTCTACTGTTGCATCGGAGAGTGCATTTATCCAAGCAAGACAACAACTTGGAGACACCCGCCACTCATTGGGAATCAATGCTTTGGAAGTTTTAGCATGTTTCAGAGATTGGATTAGATCGGAATGAAGAAATCAAGGAAAGGAAGATGTTGATAGACTAGAAGACGAGGAACTTGGAGATATATTAACACATGGAAACCCATCCGAATTTAACACGCCAGAAGAAGTTCAATCGGTTCATATTGATTATGATGAACTTGCTAGGGCGATGCAAAACATTTGAAATTACTACTTTACTAGTTTACTTGTTAGAAAAAATGTAAACATTTCATTTTCTACTTTTTCAATTTGAAATTAAGAAATAAAGTAGCACTTGCAATAAGTGCAATTTTTTCCCATCTTACCTGTATTCATTCAATTATTGCAAAGTATTAATATAACTTAATAGTTATACTATACATAATTCCAAAAAAAGTGAAAATATACTAAACCCGGCCCGGCCCGGCCCTCTCAACCCGTAACCCTTATGGTTCAATTCGTACCCGAACTAACCCAGCCCGCTACGAACCCGTTCCTGTGCAACCCGGCCCGGTCCGGCCCAGAACCCGTACGGGTTAAAAAATTTTGACCCAGCTCGGACCGGCCACCCGTTAAACAGCTATACTTTTAACAGATTCTCAGTAGCCTCTGGGCTACAAGCTAATGTAAACAAGAGAGCAATATATATGGCAGGGGTAAAGTAGAATACTAGAGAGGAAATACTGGAAACATTGGGGTTTACTGAAGGCAAGCTTCCATTTAAGCATCTAGGGATCCTTTTAAATTCCAAGAAACTTGTTGTTTGTCATTATTTGCCTTTGATTGAGAAGATAATAGTACAGATAACATGTTGGTCTCCAAAATTGTTATCTTATGCTGGTAGGTGTCAACTGATCAAATCTATCATCTTTGGTATCCAAACTTATTGGGCTCAAGTATTCATTATGCCAAAGAAAGTAATGAAAGCCATTGAAGTCATCTGTAGAACACTACTTTGGAGCGGGAATGCTAGCATCTCAAAAAAGGCATTAGTTGCATGGGAGAGGGTATGCAGGGCAATAGCAGCTGGTGGACTATATATTTTGGACATAAAGGTATGGAACAAAGCAGCAGTTAGTAAACAACTTTGGGATTTAACTAGAAAGAAGGATTGCCTGTGGATAAGATGGGTACATAGTATTACATTAAGAAGAGAGATATTGAAACAATGAACACTCATATGTCAGCCTCTTGGGTAGTGAGGAAAATACTGGATAATAGGGATGTGATCATGGAGAATCAGCAGCTTCAGGGTAGTTTGCACAGCAGATTGCAAACACTGTGCAAGAAAGATAAGTTCCAGATCAAGCAGATGTACTTGACACCAACTCCTGAATTCAGCAAAGTTGAATGAAAGAGTTTAATGTTGCTTTCCAATGTTCATCCAAGACACAGATTCACAGTTTGGCTATCTGCACAACAGATACTATCAATAGTGGACAGGTTACTGAAGATTGGCATTCAAGTGCCTACAGGATGTGCTTTCTGTGGACAAAATCTAGAATTCTTTAATCATATATTTTTTGAATGTTCAATCACAAAAAGCTTGTGGTCTAGACTTTGTTTATGGCTGGGGCATAAGAGGAATGTTAGGGATTGGGAAAATGAAATGAAGTGGATCTGCAGGAAAGCAAAAAGCAGAGTAGGGATCAATGCTATAACTGCATGTGTATTTGCCAGTATCATTGCACTAATCTGGAGGGAGAGGAACAACATTATATTTGAAAAGAAGAAGTATGAAGAGAACCAGTTATGCAGGGAGATTGTTCTACACATTCAGATTCGAGGCAAGAACTGTAGCAGATGGAAAGATGCTTTACAACAACTTAACAAATTTCTATAGTTTGTAGAATGTAATAGAGTTGCTAATATACTAAGTCTGTAATTAGTGAAAGAATAGGTTGGTACTTAGTGGAGGCCAATTGTGATGTAAAGGAGTAGTAGCAAGTCAAAGCTACTACTAGAGCTCAATCTTGTAAAGTTTTTTTGAGTATCAATAGATTATAATTTTAACTAAAAAAATGCTCGACATATACAATTTGGGACAAATTTAAGGATTCCTTATGCTTTTGGTGATAAAGGGCCCAATAATGTTATTAATTACTTAGCTGGTAAAGTTGCTGCAATAAACATAACTTTGTTTTTGCATGTAACAGCGTCTTGCACTAGGCAAGGTACCAAACAACCTAAAACAAACTTCTTCAGACTGGGACGAGATTTACATCCATTGACAGGCACATTAACTGTTGGAAATTATTGGATGATTATGGAGAATAAAAGAATTAGTTTGAGGCGTGTCAAGGGCATTGTAATGAATAAAATTAGGCGTATCTCCCCGGAATTCAACAAACTCTTTTAGTATAACTGGGAACTGAAATAACAAAGATTGAATAAAAAAACACAGCACAAATGAAAAGGGAAGAAAAGGTTTTTAATTTGTTTTTCTCGACTATCTAAAAATGAGAAATAACAAAGTATATATAGTCAAAATAATTTCACAATCTAAGTAAAGAGTAGGTTAAATTCCATAAAAGCTTTTCTGTTACAAAATAAGTTATAAAAGCCTTTGTTATAAAAGTAAGCATTAAAGTCTTCTGTTACAAAAGTAAGTTTAAAAAAATAGTCTTTTCAAATGGTGAACTTAAATTTCAAAATCAGTGAACGTTTATTCAACAAGTAACGTTCTTAATCCATAAGGCCAATACGTTACAATTGATAATAATGTATAATAATTATCAATTAATTGTCCGATTTTGTTAGTCAAAAATTAAATTCTGACTTATCAAATTAGTGTAACAAATATATTTAAATTAACTATTATAATAACCATTAATATAATAGTAAGAAAATAAATTCAGTAATAGTTTTATAATATTTCTTTTTGAGATAAAAAATATTTTTCTATCATTAACGACCACCTTTTGCTGCATTATACTAAGAAAAATAGCAATAACAAATTATCAGTAATTCTACTAATTAAGTTTCAATTTTGTTGTGCATTTGTTGGATGCAAACATTATAAATGTATAGTACCCATTTTTCCTTGTTCTTAAAACTTCACTTTTGGACTGTCTTCGACACTTGAAGGTTGAGAGGTTACAATTAATTTTTGAGTGACATAGTTCTCCTTATATTTATCCTTAAATTGCGTGGTAAAATGTTACACTTGTTTCTAGGAATGTCCAGACAACCGCCACGGCATTACATTAAGGAAGTTGAATGATATATATTATCAGTTAAATGCTGCTAACTGATGTTAATTTGTCTCATTAGCAGGACAAAATAGTAGTATGGAAAATCAAAAGATGCAAAATATTTCTAATATGACACTTCCTCTAAAGAGCCGCCCCATCCCCTCCTCCCCCCCTCCCCCACAAAAAAAAACATGATGGCTTCTCGTAGTTACTCCTACTAATTTGTAAAGTTGGAGTCTAATTTTACCCTCTTGTCCTTTTCTTTTTCTAATATTTCTCGTGTACACGACCTTTTCGAGTATTGATGGTTGAGTTTTGAAGAGACTATTAGTTTCTCACCATTAATTTTTGAAGAATTAACTTCAAATAACCCGCCGGCGGATCTATTAATATATGATATGTAACCTATGTATATTTGCTAGAAAAAAGTAAATAGTGAAATCTAGGGCGAATTACAGGGATGGGTATAGGTTCACCTGAACTTATGCTCCCCTTCTTAAATTGAACATAGCACTATAATTTTTTGGCAAAATACATAAACAATCCCTTTAAATTGTCCATAACGGCCAGTTGAACACCTCAACTGAAACCTTTTCCACTTAACCATATATATCACGTATTTAAAAACTGAACTCTATAAACATCCGACTTCACCACACCGTCGCGTGTGTTACACCTCCGATTTCTTTTATAAGAACGAATTAGAAGCTGACACGTGGAAAATAATAACAAATTAAAAATTAAAAATTAGAGACATAAAACATAAACTATAACATAACGTTAAATCTTTATCGTTTCTTCCGTCTAGTCCCTTTCTCTCTCTCTCACCGAATAACCCATCTTCATCTCTTCGATTAAGCTTGAATCAATCGGTATTCTTGTTACAAAATTAAAGATTTCTTTCACTTACTAAGTATGATTAGTTGTTCTTTGTTTGAATTTTAGCTTAGTTCAAGAATTATCACCTGAAGAAAGGACATTTTAGGGTTTTGGGAGTGGACTGATTTTTTTGTGAAAAGGAGAGTTAGCTGTAAACTGGCTTCGATTATTGCATAAAGGTATGTACATTTCGCCTTTTTCTATTTATCACAATTGGTTCTCTTATGGTGCTATTAGATTAGGGTTTTTTTTGTTTTAAGAATCAGAAAATATCAGAGAATATTGACTGATTTGTTTTGTCATTTTCTGTACAGAGTCACATGAACGAATATATTGGTATTATTTTTCATCATGGGGGATACTTTATTCATGAAAAGTATGTGGGGAGGGTATAGTAATAGGGCATGTGATCGACAAAGACCATTTCTCTTTGCCCGAGCTTGTGTCCTACATAAACGAGACCCCAAAAATACGCTACAACTTTGTTGGTGGGCTCTTTGTTCTATGTCCAAAAACTCAGAAGTTCTTTCCAATTGAAAATGACTATCAACTACTAAATTTGATTAAAGACCTAAAGGATGGGGATCGCTTTGATGTCTATGTGAGTCATGCAATAGATAATTTATAGGTTGTGGAGGAGATGTACATGTGGGATATTTACTTTCATCACAAGTTGGTGATAGTGACCAGGCAGCAGAAATTAGGGTTGGTGAGGGCATTGGTGTAAATATTGATGAGGGTATTCGTAAATGTTGATGAGGGTATTGGTGTAAATTATAATAATGGCAATGGAGTAACAGCTGATGAGGGCAATGGAGGTAATACTGATGAGGGCATTGGAGTAAATTGTGAGGAGGGCAATTGAGTAAATACTGATGAGGGCATTGGAGTAAATTGTGAGCAGCGTATTGGAGTAAATGCTGATGAGGGCAATGGAGTAAATGTTGATGAGAATATTGAAGTAAATATTGCCGAGGGAAGTGATGTAAATGCAGAACAACCTAGGTCTACAATATTAGAAGAGGATATAAATGTTTAAGAGAGTGCAGCTGTAGAGCATGACAACCAATTTAAGGAGACAAATCTTGAAGGTGAAGATATAGATTTTGGTGAAGATGACCTTGAAGACATTCCAGATGAAGATGGTAGTGAGATAGATATTGAGTTAAAATATGTAAGGGATGCTGCCTGGGAAGTAAAGAGAAACAAGTTGAAGAGCAAGGTGAATGATGCTGGATCACAAAGTAATAAGAAACAGAGAAAAAACCTATTTTTACAGAAGAGGTAATACTTGGTGAGGCTTGAATTGATAAAGGGTTTGAAGATATACCAATAAATAAGAATGATAAATATATTGGAAATCTAGGTGGGGATGAAGAGTATTTGGACAGCTCAGATATTGGGAGTGTAGACAGTGATGAAGAGTTAGACCCACTTGTTGAACAAGGTGTTGATCTTCCTCCTAGAAGAAGAAGTCAAAAGACCAGGTATGACTTTAATGCTAAATTCCTCTGGTTGAGTTGGGCATGATCTTTGATAATGCAACAGAATATAGGAAAGCTATTGCTGACTATGCTATTCAATATAAAGTGTCTATAAAGCTTAGACCTAATGAGAAAGATAGAGTAAGAGCTAAATGTAGACATAAAAAATGTAAGTGGCGGATATTTGCTAGTAAGGACAGTGATTCAGGGAACTTTACTGTGAAGACCTATATACCTGTCCATAAATGTCCAATAAAGAACAAGAACAAACTTTGCACAACATAGTACATTGCAAGAAAACTCCAAGATAGAATCATCTCAAGTCCAAACACCACAGTTCATGAGTTGCAAGAGGTTATAAGGTTAAATGGGTTTGTATGTAGGAAGATCACATGTGTATAGAGCCAAGATGAAGGTGATTAGTTAGTTTATGGGCGACTGAAACCTTGAATTTTCTAGGTTGCTGGACTATGCTGACATGATTAAGTCCACCAATCTTGAAAGTTCATGTTGGGTGAGAACTGATACTGAAACAGTACCTGGGAAACATCTAATTAAATACTTTTATGTCTGCTTTGAGGCTGTGATAAGGGATGGATGGCAGGTTGTAGAAGAATAATAAGTTTTGATGGTTGTATCCTAAAGGGAGCCTGTAAAGTTGAATTGTTAGTTGATGTTGAAAAAACGAAAACAATCAGATGTATCACATTGCTTGGGATTTGATAGATCAAGAGACTACACATTCATGGACTTGGTTCATTAACTATCTTAAAACTGACTTAGAGTTGAGGAATTGTGAAGATTTAACAGTAATGTCTTATATGCAAAATGTATTTTAATCCATTTATTATGTTATTTGTTTCTTGCCATTATTATTCTTAATTCTGGACTGTCATCCCACTAATACTCTATGCTGCTATTATATTGATTAGGGACTGTCATTTGCTGTTGCTGATTTGCTACCCCTTGCTGAAAGAAGAATGTGTGCAAGACACATTTGAGCAAACTGGCAGAAAACTTGGAGGGGAGAGGAAAGAAGGAAGCAGTTTCGGAGATGTGCTAAGGCTCCATTTGAAGTAAAATTAAGAGAAAAAATGAAGAAATTGGATGAATTAGATAATGGTATTTGTGAAAGTTTATTGTACTATGATAAAGAATACTGGTGTAGGGCTTATTTCAATGAGAATGTTAGATGTGGTATTGTAGAAAATAACATGTGAGAAATATTTAATTCATGGATATTAAGTCCTAGGCATAAATCTGTCATTTTGAACCATTATTATGGGTTGTATATATCCTTCATTGTTGTTTGCTTAATGCAATCTTTGTTTAAGGTGCTTTGCTTCTGGTTAGTTTTTTCAATTAACTAAAAGTTGTGAACTAATGCTTTCTGGATATATGACAAATTAATCTGAGGGATTCACGTTTGAAGATTTCAAGATTTAATGTCATGGCAATGAAACATCTCAATTAGGTGTCGACATTTGCCTTATTAATGCTTCAATCTATTGAATTTGTGTGTGTTCCTGTTATTTCAAATCATGATTGAAGTTTGATTTTTGCTAGTTCTAGTTGCTTCCTTTTGCTATTATATCTTCGTGGTGTATTTCTCTTGGTTGCTTTTGTTAATTTAGTACAATTCAATATAAGAACCTTGCTGTCTAATTTTTTGGCAGAAACTAGAACACATTTGATAATTGAAAAGTTCATCATACACATTGAAAATGTCAACTACATTGAATAGGCAGCATTGGCCATAAATCATAAACAATATTACAGTAAAATAAAGGCAAAATACATTCCCATATACATATACCATACACTTAAATAATAGAAGATTCCCTGAAAAACCAAGCCACAATTACAATAACAAGCAATCAAACCAAAATCCTATGTTTCTTCATGTACTTCAACTTTTCTTCTTCATGATTTTTTACCCTCTTTAATAATCCATACATGACTTTGGTATAGTGTTCGAACAACTCAACATCATACTAGCGAAAAAAATTGCATCCACCATTGCCAGCTTTTCCATATCTACAGCAATAGAATCTTCTACCCTGATTAAATGGTGACACAAAAGTTTTAAATGAGCAATTTGGCCACAATTACAACTAACAACGGGTTCCATTGAAATAGAAGAGGCAGAGAGAGAAGAAAAAAATTGTTGTTTTGATAAAGAGGAAGAAGATACGCGGGTGGGTAGATACATATTCAGGGTTTGGTTTGGGTATTTAAATTAGGGCGTTCATTAAGGGTTTTTTGGAATTTCATAGAAAAACTATTATATTACCGTTAGTAAATACCTACCCAGATGCGATTCCGGAGTTGTAACACACGCAGGGGGGGCTGGTGAAGTCGGGTGCTTATAGAGTTCAGTTTTTAAACACGTGAAGCATTTAGTTGGAAAAGGTCTCAATTGAGGTGTTCAACTGACCGTTATGAACAACTTGAAGGGACTGTTTATGTATTTTGCCTAATTTTTCTGATATAATACTTAATTAGAGCAGGATGAATCCATGTGCAAGATGCCAAACTCAAAATTCCTAAAAGTTTAATATTCACATCTCCTCTTTACCTCTCTTTCTATCTCAATTTTTTACGAGCAACAGTTATCCTCTAACTCATTTCTCTTATTCACATTTTCCTTCAAATTTTTCTTTGATTTGTGAAGTGAGTTTTCTTCAAATAATGATGCTATTACTAATAACTTTTAAGGTATAAAATTTGTTAAGAGCAATTGTAAATGGAATAATATTTCCTTGTATAATAGTATTAATCATGGTTTGTTTAATAAGTTGTTGTCATAGCAAAATTTTAATGAAGTCAAGTTAGACGGTAGTATAATGCACTCATACTTTTAAAATCCTAGATACGTCTCTGGCGAAATGAACCGACTATTTGGATAAAAATCCCATAATTTTCGCGTTTAACATAAAGTATAACTTTCTTTATTGTCAATAGGACATGCAAAGTTAGGCTATTGATTATTTTTTTAAAAGAGAAATTGTTAACTGAACCACTGTCACGATCCATATTTTTACCTCGAAAGTCGTGATGGTATCTACTCATAAAAACTAGGTAAGTCGAGTATTATAAACTCACTACCCTTTTTATTAAGCTTGTTAAACAGTTCAATATAATAAATGATCAAACAGCGAAATAAATTAAATAACCAGAAATATGGAAGACGAAAACTTAATAGTTTAACCAAACATTGTTACATGAATTCAAAATACAATATTACCCAGAATTTGGTATCACACAGACATGGACCATCTACGAATGCTACAAATAAAGTCTGAATAAAAATACACGAATCTGTCTCTGAATAAATAAAAACAGAAGGAGACGTCAAGGCATGCATACGCCTGCAGAACTACAACGGGTCGCCTGTTGGACTGAAGGCAGCAACCTTACTGCGGTCCAAAAGCTGCAGCACTGGTATCTGTACACAGTGCAGAGTGTAGTATCAGCACAACCGAACACATGTGCTGGTAGGTCCCTAGCCTAACCTAGACGAAATAGTGACGAGGCTAGAATTAGACTACCAAATAAACTTGTGCAATTAAATCATATACAGCGAAAACATAAAAATAGATATTTAAGGCTAAAGAGGGGAAAACATGTTGCGGGGAGTATCAGATAACAACAGAAGACCAAAAGAGGAATGTAAGTAAACCAAAATTCAATTGCCAACAAGAATAAGAAAACAAACACAGTATTTAGTTTCATTTCTTTCTTGTTGCAGGCATGCAACCCGATCCCAAATCATATAATACCGTGGAGGCATGCCATCCGACCCTATTTCATATATTACCATGGCGGCGTGCCACCTGCTCCTATTTTATATATTACCGTGGCGGCATGTCACCCACTCCCATTTCATATATTCCCATGGCGGCGTGCCACCCGATCCCATTTCATATATTATCATGGCGGAGCGATCTAAACTTTGACCGTTATTTCTTTCTTCATATTGTAAAGGGGAGCAAAACCCGTTTTTTGCTCCCTCTATTGATAGAAAAATGGCAGTCCTGCCGTCGTTTCAGTGACTCATAGGGTTGCTTGTCTCGCCCAGGAGGTGAGAAGAGTTGAGAACAAAATGGTGAACGGGTGTGTAACGCGTGGGAATCTGCCGAGCAGTTCGGGCCAAATCCTGAGGAAAGATAAAAAGCGATGTTTGATGAGCCTGCAGCCTGCCACCGGATCCTATTTCATATGTTATCATGGCAGCGTGCTACCAGATCCCATATACAATTCAACATCAGTCATAAAAGAACTCCATCAAGGTAACAAGACTATAACAACAACATCCAGATAAGAGAGACAATATCATAAACAATAATATTTCGGCAAGGGAAACAATATCATAAACAATAACATCCCGGCAAGGGAGACAATATCATAAATAAATATATCCCGGCAAGGGAACCAACAATGATAATCAACATATTAAACATGATTAAATAACACAGAGTCACAACAATTACTATACGAAGCTCACAGGCATACTTAACACCGACGTATAGATACTCGTCACCATGTCTATACGTCGTACTCCACAATTAACATATAGAAAATAAGACACAACTCCTAATTCTTCAAGCTAAGGTTAGACCAAACACTTACCTCAATACCATGAACACAATTCAAGCCTCAACTACCGCTTTACCTCTTGTTTCCGCCATCAATTCGCTTGTATCTAGCCACAATTTACTTAACGATATCAACAAATGCTAAATGAATCAATTCTAACAAGGTTAAAACTCGAGGTTCAAACCAAAACCCGGTTAATTATTCACCCACGAACCCAAATATATCATTTATTTTGAAATCGGATCTCAAATCGAGGTCCAAATCTCCAAAAATGTAAAATCCTAAGTTCTACCCAAAACACCCAATTTTCCCCTTGAAAATCCTTGATTTAGAGTTGAAATCATATGAAAATGCTACAGATTAAAGAAAACTAGTTGGAAATGACTTACAATCGATTTGGAAGAGTAGTTGTCTTTGAAAAATCGCCGGGAGTGATTTAGGTTTAAGAGAGTTTGAAAAATGAGAAATTTTCGGCTAAGTTTTGATTTAGCAGGTTGCAAATGTCGCAATTGCGATCAGGGTTTGCAATTGCGAACCTCTTCAGGACCTGCTATCAGTGCATTTGCGATAGATGTTCGCAATTGGAAAATCGCATTTGCGAAGGGAATGTCGCATTTGCGACAGCTAGGGGTTTATGGGTCATTCGCATTTGCGAAGAAATGCTCGCAATTGCGAGCAAGGCTGGCCAGGGCATATTTCGCAACTACGAAGAGCCCATCGCAATTCCCAAGACTGGTAGGCTCGCAAATTGGACACCTGACCTCGCAATTTGCGAGATCAGAGCCTGCAACACATACCAGCTGAAAATCTAAAACTTCCTTAGTTCAATTATATACCGTGGCCTATCCAAAATTCACCCGAGCCCTCGAGGCTCCAAAAATCATGCATACTAACTTAAAAACATCATACGGACTTGCTCGTGCAATCAAATTAACAAAATAATATCAATAACTATAAATTAAACCCCAAATCCATGAAATCAGTCACGAACACCAAAATTTTCATTTTTTCAACTTTAGGTCCATTTTATACCAAACCAATTCCGATCTTTACCAAATTTTGCATATTCAACCTAATTATTATTTCAAACTTGTACCGCGCTCCAGAACCACAATACAGGCCCGATACCATCGATTTCAAAATTTTTTCATTTTCAAAAACTCTTATATTTTTCAAAAAATATTTTTTTAAAAAAATTTATTTCTCGGGCTTGGAACCTCGAAATTCAATTTCGGGCATACGCCCAAGTCCCATATTTTCCTATGGACCCTCCGGGACCGTTTACCCAAAATGTTAACCAAAGTTAACTTAAATTTATTTTAAAAACAAAATTTACCATTTTTGACAGATTTTCTCATAACAAGTTTTCGGATACACGTCTAGACTGCGCACTCAAATTAAAGTGAGACAAAAAATAAAATTTTAAAGCTTCGAAACACAGAATTTATTTCCAAAACAAGTAATAACACCTATGAACTTAAGATGACAAAATGATTATTTTAATTAGCCCAAATAAAAAGTCAAGCAAGTCAAACTATTCAACTTTAGTTAGCGGTCAGAGAGTAGGGACATGCAGAGTAGGTTGACTTAAAAGACCAATCTTATAAACCGGATCTTGTTCATATTTCGACTCAGTAAACTCTCTGTATTATTTCAAGTCTTTGACGTTTAGTATTCTACTGAATTAATTATGTTGCTTCCTTTTCAATTTCCTTGAAGTCGTGATAAAACTACAGGCTAGTCATCACTTGTTTTCTTTATTGCCCTAATACTGTGGAACATAAATACTAAATAGAAATGACAACCAACATGTTTGACTTCTTCAAGTTGAAATTTAATTACTAGCAAAAGCTTTTTACTACCTAATTATCAGTAATACTCAAAGTTCGACTTCATTCTGCTTTCCAATTGGAAAAGACAAAAACAAAGTGGAATGTCGTACATATATATGGTACACCATTTTTAATGAATTGTAAGAACATAATACACAACAAAAAGGGGGGGGGGGGGGGGGGACGAGCATAATAAATCTGGATTATTGCAAAGCAAATTACCTCTAATTTCCAAAGGCTCATATAAGAAAATAGATTGAAAATCAGACAGTACTCCCCCACCCCCATATTGCTCATTTCATATCTTGCTAAAGTAACAGTTTACCGCCTTCAATTGTGACACGAAAAATCTAAGCTATTTCAAATAATTTAAAAGGATTGTTAGAGAATCGATTTAACATAACCAATCCTATTGACATTTAAATATTTAAAAAGAATTGTATTGAAATAACAGTTAGCTACCACTTAGTTGTAAAATCTTGTTTTCGTATGATAATTAACACGGGGGTTTTCCTATGGGAAATGCCATGATTACCATCAAACCTTGGTCTAGCTCTGGTACTTTCAACGTATAATTTTCAAGCACTTCACATACACAATCAACCTAATATGCACTGAACTTGTAGTCAGTTGGACTATTTAGATGTTACGACAAATGAAGTGTACCGACTGACGTATACTAAGAGAAAAAATAAGTTAACTAAAAAAGCGAGTGGGTTGACGAATCGTTGCTTTACACAAATAGCAAGGCCCCGGTCGGTTGTAAAAAGATTCTTTAAATTAGTAGAAGAAGGAAAAGAAGAATTATATCCAGGGTGTGAGAATTTTTCCAGATTGGGTTTTACGATCCAGTTGTACTTGTTTAACTGCATTCACGGGTTGAGTAATGTGGCATTCACGGACTTGTTGGAGTTGTTAAAAAGAGGCATTTCTATTTGCTCAGCTACCCTAGTCTTTCTACAAGGCAACAAGCATGATAAAAAATTTGGGTCTTCATTATGAAAAAATACATGCATGTCCTAATGATTGCATGTTATTTTGGAATGACAATATAAATGCAGATACTTGTTCTGTGTGTAGGTCTTCTAGATGGAAGAATGTTATTAGTGTATTGACTAATAAAAAGACCAAAACCCCCGCAAAGGTTTTAAGGTACTTTCCATTAAAGCCTCGCCTTTAGAGGATATTCATGTGTCCCGAAACAGCTGTAGCTATGAGATGGCATGCCACTGAACGACCGAATGATGGAAATATAAGACATCTTGCTGATGGTGATGCTTGGAAGGAGTTCGACTCCTTGCACCCTGAATTCTCTAGTGACCCTTGTAATATTAGATTGGGTCTTTCAAGTTATGGTTTCAACCCGTTTCGAACAATGACTATTTCCCATAGCACGTGGCCTGTTATGTTAATGAGTTATAATCTATCGCCTTGGATTTGCATGAAGCCAAAGTATATAATGTTGTCAATGATCATCCCAGGTCCTTCATCTGCGGGAAATGATATAAAAGTGTATTTACAACCACTAATTGCTGAATTAAAAGAGTTATGAGAATTCCGTGTAGAAACATTTGATGTCGAATCTAACCAGATGTTCCAAATGGGTGCAGCGTTAATGTGGACAATTAGTGATTTTCCTGCACTAGCAATGCTTTCTGGTTGGAGCACAAAGGGAAAATTTGCATGCCCCACCTGTAATCATGGCACATGCTCTCATAATCTCAAGCATAGTTGTAAGATGTGCTACATGGGTCATCGGGCATTTTGCCTCCTAAACATCCATTTCGAAGAGATAAGACATCATTTGATGGTAAGGAGGATCTTAGACTTGCACCCACTCCTTTGTCGGGTACAGAAGTGCTCGAAGAGTTGCGTGAATTCAAGAATCTCTTTGGAAATGGCCAAAAGAAAAGGTCTCGGGATAACAAGGGTCCATGGAAGAAAATATCCATCTTCTTTGAATTACCATATTGGAAAATTAACAAATTGAGGCACAATCTTGATCCGATGCATATTGAGAAGAATATATGTGATAGTATTCTTGGGACATTATTGGATATAGATGAAAAGTCAAAAGATCATGTAAATTCTCGTTACGATTTGCAAGAAATGGGAATACGAAAAGAGCTTTAACCAATACATGATGTTGTAAATGGAACAATATCTTTGGCTAAAGCTTGTTTCTACACGAATCCAGAATAGAATAGGCGATTTTGCACCGTCTTTTCAAATGCCAATTTGCCAAAAGGGTGTGCCTCGAATATTCACGTTGTGTGCATGAGAAAAAGATGAAAATATCCGGGTACAAGAGTCATGATGCACATTTTATAATGCATTACTTGCTCCAAGTTGCTGTTAGAAAAGCATTACCCAAGAATGTTTCTTTGACATTGATTAAGTTGGGTAACTTCTTTAAAGCCATATGTGCCAAGGTTATAAGGCGAGATGAACTTGATAGATTGCAGACTGAAATCAATGAAATTACATGTGAGCTTGAAATGATTTTCACCCCAACCTATTTTGATATAATGCCTCATTTGCCTGTTCATTTAGTAAATGAAATTAAGCTCGGGGGGTTCGATTCATTGTCGTTGGATGTATTCCACTGGAAGAACTTTGTGCAAATATAAGGAGTTTGTTCGTAATCGAGCTCATCCAGAAGCGTCAATTGCAGAGGGGTTTCTGGCCGAAGAGTGCTTGATCTTTTGTTCGAGATACCTACATGATGGGGTGAAGACAAGATTCAGTAGGTACCAAACTGAAGATGATGGCGACATTGAAGGAGCAAATTTGTCACCTATTTTTTCTAAAATAGGCCATCCAATTGAAAGTAAGAAAAAGAGAAAAGGAACGATTTTTGCTATGGATTTGCAGTTATGTTCCGAGGCACATAGATATGCTCTCTTCAATACTGAAGATGATCAAGTGGAGGCATTAACCATGTAAGATAAAATATATTACCATCACTTGTATTATAAGCTTTATTTATTTATATTTGAGATTTTTAAATTTAATTTATAAAGGGAGAATGATTAAATTTGAAACATATGTCTTGCAGGGAACATAAGAATTTAATTGATAATCAAACTAGATCAGATGCATGGGTAAGAGCAAGAAATCATAGTCGGAACTTTGCCGACTGGTTTAAAGAGAAAGTAAAAAGCATTGACGTGCCCAATCATTTGCTATGGCTAGCTAAAGGGCCTAATACATTGGCCAAACGATATAGTGGATATTTTATCAATGGCTACTTATTTTATACAATGATGCGGGATGCCCCGTTGAAGACACAGAATAGTGGAGTAACTTTGTCAGCAACAACTGATAGTTTTGCTAGTGCTAAGGATAAAAATCCCATTGATGAAGAGGTTCAGTACTATGGAGCTATTCAGGATATTATTGAGATTGATTATTGGGGTCACTTTAGTGTTGTATTGTTTAGATGTGATTGGTTTCGTAATGAAGTTGATGAATATGGGTTAACTCAGGTATACTTTAACCGATTGTGTAGTACTGATGACTCTTTTGTATTGGCATCTCAAGTCCACCAAGTTTTTTATGCGGAGGATCCAATCGAGAAAGATGTTTACTATGCAAGGAATAAAGTCCCTATTGATTTGTATGATTTGGAGGAAGAAAATATTCCTAATGTTGGGGAGACATTTTGGAGGGAGCCTAATGATGATATCGGTCCATCAAGTAGATTAGCCGATATTGATTTTAGATGTTCGAGAGAAGATGTACCTCTTGATGTTATTGATATGCCAACTGATGCACAAGATTCACAAGATACATTTATGGAAACATCAGAAGAAGAGGATGATGTAGATAATACGGATTGGGATTGGATGGAGGCTGATGATTGAGGAAGGAACATCTGATTTTTATTTGTATTTTTTTATCTTCATTGTCTTCTTTCGAACACTTTTTTGTTCTTGTGTATGCTCTAGCTTGGACTTTTTAGTTTGTTCTATTTCAAGCTTTTGCAATATGCTAAGTAATTGAAACTTTAGTATGATATATGGAGCTATTTTAATATGTTTCAGTTCAAGTTTAGTTTGTTTCCTATCTTAAAGTTGTGGTTGTCTTAGAGATGTGGATAGTTCTTTTAACCTTAGCATCAGTCACACAGTTTAATATAATAAGTAAATCAGGCAGATTTCAGCTATCTAAGATCAACTCCTAGAATTTGTCTTTAAATCCTACAGTTGTCTTTTATATTATAACTATTAGAGATAATTTGTTTTTGTATTCTTCAGCAGATAGCAGATTCTGACAGACATGAGTCAAGAAAGACCTTCAAAGCCCAAAAGAAAGACAAGTGCGACATACGCAAAACCTGGAACAATGGCATCTTTGGCAAATCAAATTCGGTTTGCCAAAAATATGGTGTTCCCGGCTTCCTGCTAGACAATCAAAGAAAGATCTTTCGAATGTTATTGAAGAGAATCTGCCACAATATCCAGGAGTAGTAGCCCATGTACACACTAGATCAACCACTGCTGCAAAATATGTTGTTCCTGCTAAACAATCAAACAAAGAGCATCCGTATATCATTGAAGAGAATCTACTACTGCCACAATAATCAGGAGTGGCAGCTCATGTACAAACTAGATCAACCACTCCTGCCACACAAGTAATAGATGAACAAGTGGAGGAACAAGTTCAGTTGGATTCTACAACTCCTACTGTAGATGAACAATCTGAAGAACAAGGTAAGAACTTATAGCTTTTATCTTAAAATATTTACATCCTATTGCAGTAATATATAATGTATCAACAATCTTGATTTGGTGTTTTTTCTTGTTCATATAATTGTAGGCCCTTCTATCCAACCAAGAAGAAGAGGTAGAACAAAGATGAAAAATGTACATGGACGCCAGGAGCGTGAAGTGATTTTACTTAACCACTTAAATCAACCCGTTGGTCCTAGTGATAAAGTTGTGACGGAGTTTGGAAGCTTCCTCGGCACATTGGCAAGGAATGCGACTCTATGTCCTCTTGATATTTTGGATTGGAGGAAGATGGACACAAAAGGATATATGGGAATATACCAAGGTCTGAATTTCTTAATTGTCAGTTTTTGGTTGAAAATCTCATATCTTCTGCACTAACAGATTTGACATCAATTGTAGGCTAAGTATGATATTCCTGAAGCTGGAAAAAGATATACTTTAGAATCAGTGCAAGCTGCCTGGAGAAAACACAAGAATAGATTGAAAAATGATCACTTTGACTCCTATCACAATGATGAAGAACGATTGAAAAATATCCCTGGAGATGTTCCAGCTTCTCAGTTTAAGGAACTCCTTATGTATTGGAACTCAGAGAAACTCCAGGTATATGTACTTAAAAGCGCCGAAATGCTGGCAAATTTTTTTGCAGAAAAATTCTGCCCAAAAAGCGCCGAAACACTGATCTGTACTTGTTGTGTTGTCGTATGGTCGTCGACATATCGTAAAACCAGATGTGCTGAAACTTGTTGTGTTGTCGTATGTCGTCGACATATCGTAAAAGTAGATATGCTGAAAGTTGTGTTGTCGTATGGTCGTCGACATATCGTAAAAGCAGATATGCTGAAAGTTGTGTTGTCGATATGGTCGTCGTGATTGTAAGTAAAACTAAACTGTTTGGACTGTTTGTTTGTACTAGACTGTATGGAGTGTCACTTAAAGCTCTAGTTGAGTTTCATAAATAAGCTAGTTGTGATTGTTTTCAAGTAGGCTATACAGTAATTTGAGTTTAAGCAAGTCTGGATAATGTAAACACCTTGACTGCTTCAATTAGCAAGGTTAGTTTCACGAGTTAGTTAACTTTTAAGATGCTGAATACTGAATGTTAGATTTCATTTGACTGACTGGAGTTTGGATGTCTATATTATCATGAATTAGACCGAAATCAGAACTAAAGTATCAGTGGTATCGTTTGTACCTTCTAGCTGCATTGTAATTAAATTGAAACCTTGACAAAAATAGTTTGAATATGGCTTAATTGAACGGCTCAAACTCCCTAAATCAGTCTGTATTTGTAGTTGGCCTGTTTGTTTCAAAAGTTTAGTTATGCCAAATATCTAATCTCCAAACTAGCTTGAAACTGGAACTATTTGCTGGCTTAGTCTAGTTTGAAGTCATCAGATCTGTGATTTTTTTAGTTCTGTGATTTTTTCCTTAGTCTAGTTTCTTCCCAAGGAGTTTCATAATGCAAGGCTAAAGATTCAATGTAAGAATCTTGTTTAAAATTTTATAGTAAATCGAGTTTCTAAAAAATACTTTTTTTGGCTAATTTGAGAATTTGTTGAAAGTGATTCATGTTCATGTTTTTAGTTCATTACATGCAAATTGGACTGCCCCTGACCACGATTTCTTTTCCATGCATTAGGATGAGCAACAGTTGCTTTAGTATTAGCGTGTAAGGCAGAAGCCCAGATGAAGAATTTGATATCAATTAAAACAATCCCTTTCTTCAATGTTAATTGGAAACTTGTTGAAGCATCCTTTTTGTAAGTGTAATTACTGGTGTCTAAACTGCATAACTCAGTTTTCAACCGAGTAGAAATGGTCTTGTCATATGCAGAGATGAGAGCTTCTCTCACAGATTTCTTCTCCTGTTCAGAATAGTTCCCTCTCTTCTTTGATGTTTCTTTCTTCTTGCAGAGAATGTCCCGAATTACTATTGAGAATCGGAAAAAGTTGAAGAATCCTCACACTGCTGGAAAAAGAAGTTTTGCTTTAGTACGCTCTAAGTTGGTGTGTAACTAGCAAATAATGGCAAAATTTTTCTCAATTTCTGCTCTTGTTTGGTATATGGTAGATCACCATGAATGCTAACTCACTTTTATGTAACTATGTAACTAGGAAAACGAGAAGGAAACTTCGGATCCTTTATTGGCAAAAGAAGTATTTGTAGCTACAAAAAAAATAAGGAAGGCTGGGCGATCATACAAGTGTTCGGATGATGATACAACTAGTAAAATTGTGCGAATTATATTTAACTGATGTTATATCGAGATCAATTATTTGTTTTTATTAGTATACTTTTTATTTGCTTGTTCTATTTGTTTGAATTTGCTTTGAAGGCTGAAATGGTGGCAATTGAAGCCCAACAAAAGGAAAATGGCAATGAGTCGGTTGATGCATTTGCATCTGTCATGGGGCCGGAACATCCGGGGCGTCTGAGATTGTATGGACGAGGGGTTACAAAAACTTCTTTGAGAGGGAAGGTAGAATGTTTTGAATCTTCTTCAAATACTACAATTTGTCTACAAAAAATGGAGGAGAAGATACAAAGGATTGAGGAGAAAATTGAGGAACAAAAGGCAACTATCCGTCAAGAAGTTGTTGCAGATGTCCTTGCACGACTTCAGCATTCAGGAATTGATATTGATGCTAATATTATTCTAGCGGCATTGGGTGATAATTCTCCCGGAGAAGCTTCTTCTGCACAACGAGCAACTTTGCAACCAATTCGTCGTCCATCTACTGATAGCAACAAAGAAGGCCAACTCATTCAAGGTATTAATATTGCTTATTTTTTAGCTTATTCGGTTTAGAATTATACTTGTTTATGTCTATAACTGTAGCTGGGATGCATTGTTAAGTGCATCAGATCCCTGCTGATCATATACTCAATGTATTTGCTTGAAGTGTCTTGTTAACCTCTGATGTTATCAACAACAACAACAACTATCCAGTATACTCCCACCAGGTGGGGTCTGGGGAGGGTAATATGTAGACGAGTCTTACCCCTACCCGAAAGGGCAGAGAGGCTGTTTCCAATCGACCCTCGGCGCATGGGATAAAAGGAAAAACAGCAGTAAAACAAAAACAAAGACAAAAACAAAAACAATAGAGCATTAGTAACTCCCGCAGAAATAGCGTAAATAATTATCTAAACATAAGAAACATAAATACAATCGCATGCAATAATACATACAGTAACTACCATAACTAACAACCATAGGGGGGACATAAGCTAAAACACAAATCATCTATGGGTAACCCTGCTGACCCACACCCAACCCCGGATGAGGCGTACGAAGAATTCTAGGAGCCCCTAACCGACAACCCTGATTCTAGACCTCCAGACTCTCCTATCAAGGGTCATGTCCTCGGAAACCTGCATTCTAGTCATGTCCTGCCTAATCACCTCTCCCCAATGCTTCTTAGGCCTCCCTCTGCCTCGTCGACCGCCAACAATCTCCAGCTGCTCGCAGCTCCGCACCGGGGCATCGGGACCCCTTCTCCGTACATGCCCGAACCACCTCAGCCTCGCTTCTCGCATCTTCTCATCCACCGGGGCCACCCCTACCTTCTCTCGAATAACTTCATTCTTAATCTTATCTAGCCTGGTGTGCCCGCACATCCACCTAAGCATCCTCATCTCCGCAACCTTCATTCTCTGAACATGAAAGTTCTTCACGGGCCAGCACTCCGCCCCATAACCCCTGATGTTATCATTTCCCATAATCATTTCTCAAGGTATTTGTTTGAAGTGCTGATCCGATGTGTTTGTTTGAAGTGTCTTGTTTGTTGTTCCCCAGATTGCTAAGTGTATTACTCAGTTCAGTTGTTTGTCTGATGTGTTGCCTTTAATCATAAAGATTAAGTTGTTTCTCTGATGCATTGCCTTTAGTTGTTTCTCTGAAGTTCAGTTTAGTTGTTGCTAAGTGTAAACTAACAGAAGTCTACAAGGACACCTAAAATAAGTAAATACTTACTCTCGTAAAGCAACGTTCAACTATAGATGCAGAAATTTCAGTACCAATTAGGATGAGATTAACTCTTCAATTCCATAAAGCATTGACTAGAATATTCACCAAAAGCCTTCCTGTCTTTTTGACAGAAGCCTCTACTGTTTCCTTGTCCCATGGTATTAAGGTTTTGAGGTCTATCAGTTTGCATGAGATCCCTTCCCATAGAAAATAGGTATTTAGAAGTTGATAAGTAATCAGGAGAAGTACATAAGAGGTACAGCCGAAAGATTATACACATTGTCTTTTTTCAGTTTTTATACAATCAACTAGATATTCGTCAAGAAACTAAATACAGTATATTATCCATATATTATAATCCGTACACCATAATTCCTGTTTAATCCCAAGATGCCTCTACTCCTCTCTTTTACGTGACAGTAATAGTTGACCACAGTTTCAAAATATTAATTTGACCTTATATTATTAAGTGGTAAGGAAAGAAATATCAAATAGTCTAAGAACTTGTCTTTTTTACAGCTGAAAGATTAACCGATATGCACTTCAGATTTTTTTTGATAAGATAATGGTAGCATAGTTGTATTTGTTGTATGGTTCTCTTCTTTGTTGGTTTTGCATAGTGTTTGGTGTAATCGGCAGACAATGTGTGGTGCTCTTCCTTGTTGGTTCTGCATAGTTGTATTTGAAAATGATGTTTTGAGCAGGTTGAAAATTTTGGCAGTCATATTTACAAAGGAAACTCTGCCGAAAAATTTAAGAATTTAGAGAATGATAATTTTCAAGTTATTATCAAATTAGTCATTCAATTACTTTGTGATTCAATTATCCTAAAAATGTTATTTAATTATTTCTCATTATCTTTTGTAGGTGCAGTTATTGCGGATGAAAGCATTGACGACTTAGACGTTACTTGAGTGTTGTTAGGCTTTATTATTATGTTTAAGGATATTTTAGTTTAGAACTTTTTGTATGCAAACTTATCTTTTTTGACTTTTGAATTGTTTGACCAAACATTATATCCATATTTTGTTTTTGTACATGGATAATTCTAGTTGGATATGGTGTAGACAATTTTATAGAATAGGAAACTATTTCTAATTTGGCTTTCATAAATATCAAAAATTCTAATTTGTTGCAATAGAAAATATAACCGTTCCAATAGACCTAGCAAATAACAAGAGCAGCCCCTAGTTAAATAACTGTTCCACTATGCTATAGTATCCGTTGCAATAGAGTATTGAAAACCGTTGCAACATGCTTAAAAAAATTAGATGTGTTAGTTTTATAGAACGGTTTATAACCGTCCCAATAGGAAAATAAACCGTTCCTTTAGATAGAGCATGGTAGCAAATCCAAAACCGTTACAATATCCCTATCTATGGAGACGGTCCATAAACGTTGCAAATAACCGTTCCAATAGATGTGGATTTTCCAGAACGATATAGAACCGTTCTAATAGGAAATTAACCGTTCCCTTCGATAAAGCATGGTAGCAATCCAAAACCGTTACAATATCCCTATCTATGGGGACGGTTTGTGAACCGTTGCAAATAACCGTTCCAATAGACCTATTGTAACGCTGGATGCCAGAACGGGTGGTCTTCCGTTCCAATAGCTCTATAAGGACGGTTATTTGCTCAATAGCAACGGTTTTTAAAGGGTTGCCATAGCTTCAATTTCTAGTAGTAAAGGGAACGACCCGCGGAACAGAGAGCTGGTAGAGGCGTTGGCGCGAAGGGAACTTCATATGCAACAGACCCTTAATAGGGTAAGCAGCTTTATCAGAAGAATGAGGAGTTAGACGCTGAGAAAAATGCGGCTACTGAGAGGGAGCACCAAATCGGGCTGCGGTAGCGAAGGCCGCTGAGGCTTTGACTAGGCAGGTGGCTGCCTTAGAGACAGAGGCCGCTGTTTTAAGGAAGCAGGCAGAGGACACCCTGGCGAGGGTTGAAACGTTGTAGGCGACCAACCGTGCCCAAGAAAGAGAATGCGGAATAGAGAGGGCCACCGCTACTTTCCGAGAGGGCGTTGGAGGAGCGCATTGCTGTCTCTGAGCAGGACGCTCGTGCTGCGGCGGGTTGGATTGTGGCCTTGGAAGCTGAGAACCAGCGCTTGAGGAATCAGGTCGCCTCTTTCGGTCCTGCTCGTGAGCTTTGGACGTACGCCGAGGCCCAGCTCTACGTGTATATGCAGTTGTGGGAAGCCGGCGTTGTGCCTGAGGCCACCTATAAGGAAGCACGCCAAAAGGCTCGTGATGCCCGCCTCGACTGTGGTTTCGACCCGTCTGCGCCCTGGGGTGACGATGGCGCCGATGGCGTTGATAATATCAAAGGGGACGCTGGAAACGAAAAGAAAGTTTGTAATATTCGTTTAGTTTTAATTCTCTTTTTCTCTTTTATTATATATATATATTTTTTTTGTCGGCCCTGGGCCAATGTAATTGGGGGTAGCCCCTTGTAAATATTATAAATATATGTGGCTTTCTTCCTTTCGGTTTGTTTTGTATCAATTTCGTGCGTTTCTTTTTTGTGCTCGTTTGAGAGGGCCTTACCTTAGAGCTTTTCTAGTGATCATGCTAATGATCTCGACCGGTTAGGTGATTTTGACCATTGTCGGATTAATTCCTTATCTTAAGGAAAAATTGGTGTAGATGGCTTTTGTTAGGATTTATGCCCGTCACTAGAGGGGGGGTGAATAGTGCGGCACGAGAATATTGATAAACTTTGCGGAATTAAAATTGCAGGAATAAAATAAGTGCAGTAATTAAAATAGTAAGGAGAGGACACACCGAATTTATGCTGGTTCACCACAACGTGTGGTTAGTCCAGTCCCCGAGAGACTCTCTCGAGTTTCCACTAACTCCGTTAAGCTTACGGGTGTCTAACAAACCGTTACACTTGCTCGTAGATGTACACTCTACAAGACTTCAACTTGCTCGAGGATACCTCACCTCAAGACTTCACCTTGCTCGTGGATACCGCACCACAAGACTTCACACACTAAGATTGAAGGTACTTAGCAAACCCAACGATCAATGAGAAGATATGGTCTTCTCAAGAACCTTTCTCTTTTACAACAAGAACTCTCTTAAGAAGAGTAGATAAAGAGATACAAAATAAGCTCTATGAACAACTCAAAGTTGTCTCTCAAATGGCTCAACAAAAGCTCTAAATATGATGTATAAATGTTATCAATATGTTCAAGAATAATGAGAGATATTGTTCATATCAAATGAGTCAAAAAGACCTCTATTTATAGGTTAGAGGTTGTATGTCCGTTGCTTAATTGGCAATCAATAATGTTGATTTTATGCCAAGATAATCGATTATTCACTTTGCATAATCGATTATCTTCTCAACGTTCATAAAACGGAACGTTGGGAAGGCAACGGATACAAGATAATCGATTATGTCCAAGTGTATAATCGATCATCCTACTCTGCGGAAATTTCCAATAAATGGAATTTCCCGGAATAATCGATTATCACTTTTGCATAATCGATTATTCTCTTATGCTGTCCAGAATTGAAAACTTACTTCAAAAACCATTTTGGTTAAAATGAAAACGTTAAAGTCATTTTGTTTGAAGTATTTGAAATATGTTTATGATAAATATGATTTGATAAAATGATTTTATGCATATTTATGATGACCTATGTTGAGCCAAAAGACGAGATAACTTAAACGTTGCTCTTACATTGGTTCTACCTAACGACCTACGCCTTGGGTCTTCGGTCTTGAACTTTTGAGCTCGTCTTGGCTTGTCTATGCAATCCATTCATCAATATGTTTCTCGGCATTCAATCTTGATTGTTTGTCATATAATAACGTTGTTTGACACTTGACTTCATTGTTTGTCATTCATCAAAACATATACCTGGAAATCATGCTAATACAACCAAAGCACACATATCATGGATAGAATGATTTCCTACAATTTCCCCCCTTTTGATAATGACAAACAATAGGAGATATGCATATCGGATTCCCCCTAAACTCATGCTATATCTCAACATACAATTCATGCAAACAATTCCCCCTTAATTGAATATTCCCCCTCAATTAAAGCATACTAGAAGGTGGAGACATTCCCCCTTATTAGATGCATATCGCCTAATTTCTTCCCCCTTTTGGCATTAGCAAAAAGAGAGTATACACAGGCTATTTCCCCTTTTGACACTTCCCCCTTTTGGGAATACCAACTGTTAGTGTCTCACATAAAGTAGGAAATATAATGAGGAATATACATGATGACAATTTTAAAAAAAATCATACTAACATAGAATGATGCCATATGTTAGTAAAAATATAACAACCATACTACCGGTTATTTTTAGCAAATCATATTACTTAAAACCATATCAATTGTTAATTTTTAACAAACCAATAGTTGTATTAACAACATGAATCATCTATTTTTCAAGAATATACCAACTGTTATTCAAACCAAAAATAATATTCATCAAAACATGAATCAATCATTATTTTTAACAAAAATAATTGATACCAATTGTTGTTCAAAATAAAAGTTATCAAAACATGAATCAAAAAAAAATAATTGATACCAATTGTTAACAAAGACGTATCAATCGTTAACACATATCAACTATTACGTTTTTATCAAAAATATGATAACTAACCGAAATTCCCCCTCGATGCAATAAGGTTTCGTGCTTGGTGCATCTACTACGATATTGTAGTCTTCACACCTGCAAATGTACCTAAAAATAGGTTTTAGGTACCCAACCACTTTTGGGTCCTTGGGGGTTAGGCAAATAATAATCATAGCTAAAAGATAAATCCCTATGTTTTGCAAAACATACGGGTACTATGTGTCCTACCCGGTTGCAATAATGACATGTAACATTCGGGTTGTGCATATGTCTTGGTTGAGCCAAAAACGTTCTAGGTGATCTAAAGTCGTTATTCCTAGAAGCGTTGAAATTCCTAGAGTCATTTCTAGGCGGTCTAAAATGATTAATTCTAGACTCATTTACAAAATTCCTAGAATTATTTCTAGGTTGAGCATCGCAATTTCTAACATGATTCTTACGCCTTTTATTTTTCCTGGGCCTTTTCTTTTTAATTTCTTCAACTATTTTAGGATTGTCTATACTACGTTTTTCTAGTGTGTTCCTAAGTTCTTCGTTTTCTAATTTCAAAGAATCACAAGATGAACAATTAGAATTTTGATCAATTGAAGAATCTTCATGCATCTCCTTAATTTTATTTCTAAGATCAATATTGCCATTTTCCAAAAATTTATTTTTCTCTTCTAAAACTTTAATTTTAGCCTTGGCCTCTTTGGAGATTTTTGAAGACTTTTTCAATTCATCATATAATTCTTGAAAAGCTTCTTGTAGTTCTGCATAAGAGTAAGAGTTAGGATTACTTACCTCTTCTTCCTCGTTGGCCATGAGGCATAATGCGGCAATTTCATCGCCTGAGCTGTCTGAATCCCATGTCACGCGCCTTTGGTGTTTCTTCTTTTTCTTGTCCTTGGGTTTTGGACAATGTGACTCGATGTGGCCAAGTTTTCCACACTTATGGCATGAAGGACTTGGTTCTTCCTTCTTTATTTCCTTTTTCATAAACTTATAAAACTTTTCGATCAAGGCATTGGAAATATTATCATCATCGCTATCCGAATCACTTACCTCTTCTCTTTTAGAGGATGAGGCTTTGAAGGCAATATTCGAATTTCTTGTTTTCGAAAGAGGGATTAAGAATCGTACTTTCATAAGTTTTGAGGTTACCTCGTAGTCCATCAATTGTGACGTCCGTGATTCCTATCGACTCTTGGATGGCATTGGCTTTGGAACGCCATTCGGGAGTGAGACTCCGTAGGATTTTTCGAACTAGATCTTTGTTCGAGTATACTTTTCCGAGAGCATGGAGATCGTTGATGATCATTGAGAACCGTTCGAACATAATATCGATGCTTTCATTCTCCCTCATTCTAAAGAGTTCATATTCATGTGTTAGAAACTCAATTCTAGATTCTCGGACTTGAGGCGTACCTTCATATGTGATCTCAAGTTTATCCCACATCTCCTTGGCGGTTGTGCAGCAAGAAATCTTCCGATAGTCATCCGGATTCACCGTACAATATAATAAATTGACTGCCTTTGCGGTTATTTTCAACTTTCTTGATGTCCTCGGCATTATATTCATCTTCCTCCTTTGGAACCGTGGTTTCCCCAACTTTCTTTGTCGGAATTTGTTCACCGTTCTTGATGATTTGCCACAAGCGAAATTTATTTGATTGGATGAAGATTCTCATCCGCTCTTTCCAATATGTGTAATTTGTTCCATCAAATAGTGTAGGCCTAATGGTGGAGTGTCCTTCGCTCATCACTCCTGCGTTCAACATTCTCAACAAATATATATATCTTTCTCTCAACCGGCTAAGGCTTTCAGAGAGTTAGGCTCTGATACCAACTGTTAGGATTTATGCCCGTCAATAGGGGGGGGGGGTGAATAGTGCGGCACGAGAATATTGATAAACTTTGCGGAATTAAAATTGCAGGAATAAAATAAGTGCAGTAATTAAAATAGTAAGGAGAGGACACACCGAATTTATATTGGTTCACCACAACGTGGGTTAGTCCAGTCCCCGAGAGACTCTCTCGAGTTTCCACTAACTCCGTTAAGCTTACGGGTGCCTAACAAACCGTTACACTTGCTCGTAGATGTACACTCTACAAGACTTCAACTTGCTCGAGGATACCTCACCTCAAGACTTCACCTTGCTCGTGGATACCGCACCAAAAGACTTCACACACTAAGATTGAAGGTACTTAGCAAACCCAACGATCAATGAGAAGATATGGTCTTCTCAAGAACCTTTCTCTTTTACAACAAGAACTCTCTTAAGAAGAGTAGATAAAGAGATACAAAATAAGCTCTATGAAAAACTCAAAGTTCTCTCTCAAATGGCTCAACAAAAGCTCTAAATATGATGTATAAATGTTATCAATATGTTCAAGAATAATGAGAGATATTGTTCATATCAAATGAGTCAAAAAGACCTCTATTCATAGGTGGTAGAGGTTGTATGTCTGTTGCTTAATTGGCAATCAATAATGCTGATTTTATGCCAAGATAATCGATTATTCACTTTGCATAATCGATTATCTTCTCAACGTTCATAAAACGAAATGTTGGGAAGGCAACGGATACAAGATAATCGATTATGTCCAAGTGTATAATCGATTATGTTACTCTGCGGAAATTTCCAATAAATGGAATTTTCCAGAATAATCGATTATCACTTTTGCATAATCGATTATTCTCTTATGCTGTCCAGAATTGAAAACTTACTTCAAAAACCATTTTGGTTAAAATGAAAACGTTAAAATTATTTTGTTTGAAGTATTTGAAATATGTTTATGATAAATATGATTTGATAAAGTGATTTTATGCATATTTATGATGACCTATGTTGAGCCAAAAGACGAGATAACTTAAACGTTGCTCTTACATTGGTTCTACCTAACAACCTACGCCTTGGGTCTTCGGTCTTGAACTTTTGAGCTCGTCTTGGCTTGTCTATGCAATCCATTCATCAATATGCTTCTCGGTATTCAATCTTGATTGTTTGTCATATAATAACATTGTTTGTCATTCATCAAAACATATACCTGGAAATCATGCTAATACAACCAAAGCACACATATCATGGATAGAATGATTTCCTACAGCTTTGTCCATAGATAAACGCTTTTGATCATCACCTTCCTCCACTTGGTGGGAGTGGGTTGTAGTCGTATTTGAGCAGTGGCGGCACATAGCCTTAGTCACAGTTCGGGCTCTGTCGGACTACTGGCCTTGGTAATGAAGAGCATGGCCCTGTAGTTCGACCTGGGTCGAACTTTACGTGGGCCGAAGCTTTAGTTTTAAGTTAGTCGTACTTACTTGAATGGCGGGGGCGCTTGTCCCAACCAGGGGTTCGACCGTGGTTGAACATTTGGAGCGCTCGGCCTCGCCTTATCACGGTCCGGCTCATAGCCTTGGGCCGTATATTCTTGGCTTTGGTTCGTCCGTGGTTGAGTTTGTGAATCTTGTGACGGGGGTGTATAGCTTGAATTCTAGTTCCACTCGTAATTGAACTTTTCGGGCGAGGGCACGTAGCCTGAGTGGTTCAACCGTAGTTGAACTTTTGTAATTTTTGATGTCGAAGGTACATAGCCTAAGTCCCAGTTCAACCGTAGTTTAACTTTTTGGGTGAAGGCACGTAGCCTGAACTATCGTTCAATCGTAGTTGAACCTTTGTAAATTATGAAGTCGAAGGCACATAGCCTGAATCCTAGTTCAACCGTAGTTGAACTTTTTGTGTGAAGTCACGTAGCCTGAACTGTCGCTCAACCGTAGTTGAACATTTGTAATTTTTGAAGTCGAAGGCACATAGCCTGAGTCTTTGTTCAGCTGTAGTTGAACCTTTGTGATCTTTTAAGTCGAAGGCACATAGCCTAAGTCTCGGTTCAACCGTAGTTGAACCTTTGTAATTTTTGAAGTCAAAGGCACATAGCCTGAGTCCCAGTTCAACTGTAGTTGAACTTTTTGGGTGAAGGCACGTAGCCTAAACATTCGTTCAGCCGTAATAAAACCTTTATAATTTTTAAAGTCGAAGGCGCGTAGCCTGAGTCCCAATTCAACCGTAGTTGAACTTTTTGGATGAAGGACGTAGCCTGAAGTGTCGTTTAGCCATAGTTGAACCTTTAAAATTTTTGATGTCGAAGGCACATAGCCTGAGTCCCAGTTCAACCATAGTTGAACTTTTTGGGTGAAGGCACGTATCCTGAACTTTCGTTCAACCGTAGTTGAACCTTTGTAATTTTTGAAGGTTAATGCACACAGCCTGAGTCCCAGTTCAACCGTAGTTGAACTTTTTGGGTGAAGGTACATAGCTTGAACTGTCGTTCAATTGTAGTTGAACCTTTGTAATTTTTAAAGTTGAAGGCACATAGCCTGAGTCCAGTTCAACCGTAGTTGAACTTTTTGGGTGAAGGCACGTAGCCTAAACTGTCGTTCAACCGTAGTTGAACCATTGTAATTTTTTAAGTCGAAGGCACATAGCCTGAGTCTCAATTCAACCGTAGTTGAACTTTTTGGGTGAAGCATGTAGCCTGAACTGTCATTCAACCGTAGTTGAACCTTTGTAATTTTTGATGTCGAAGGTACATATCCTGAGTCCCAATTCAACCGTAGTTGAACTTTTTGGGTGAAGGCACGTAGCCTGAACTTTCGTTCAACCCTAGTTAAACCTTTGTAATTTTTGATGTCGAAGGCACATAGTCTGAGTCCCAGCTCAACTGTAGTTGAACTTTTTGGGTGAAGGCACGTAGCCTGAACTGTCGTTCAACCATTATTGAACCTTTGTCATTTTTGAAATCGAAGGCACATAGCCTGAGTCTCAGTTCAACCGTAGTTGAACCTTTGTAATGTTTGAAGTCGAAGGGACATATCCTGAGTCACAGTTCACCGTAGTTGAACTTTTTGAGTGAATGCACGTAGCCTGGACTGTCGTTCGACCGTAGTTGAACTTTGTGGGTGAATGCACGTAGCCTGGACTGTCGTTCAACCGTAGTTGAACCTTTGTAATTTTTGAAGTTGAAGGCACATAGCATGAGTCCCAGTTCAACCGTATTTGAACTTTTTGGGTGAAGGCACGTAGCCTGAACTGTCGTTCAACCGTAGTTGAACCTTTGTAATTTTTCAAGTTGAAGGCACATAGCCTTAGTCCCAGTTCAACCATAGTTGAACTTTTTGGGTGAAGGCACGTAGCCTGAAATATCGTCCAACCGTAGTTGAACCTTTGTAATTTTTGAAGTCGATGGCACATAGCCTGAGTCCCACTTCAACCGTAGTTCAACTTTTTGGGTGAAGGCACGTAGTCTGAACTGTCATTCAACCGTAGTTGAACCTTTGTAATTTTTGAAGTCGAAGGCATATAGCCTGAGTCCCTGTTTAACCGTAGTTTAACTTTTTGGGTGAAGGCACATAGCCTGAACTGTCGTTCAACCGTAGTTGAACCTTTGCAATTTTTGAAGTCGAAGGCACATAGCCTGAGTCCCAGTTCAACCGTAGTTGAACTTTTTGGGTGAAGGAACGTAGTCTGAACTGTCGTTCAACCATAGTTGAACCTTTGTTATTTTTGAAGTCGAAGGCACATAGCTTGAGTCCCAGTTCAACCGTAGTTGAACTTTTTGGGTGAAGGCATGTAGCCTGAACTGTCATTCAACCGTGGTTGAACCTTTGTAATTTTTGAAGTTGAAGTCACATAGCCGGAGTCCCAGTTCAACTGTAGTTAAACTTTTTGGGTGAAAGCACGTAGCCTGAACCTTTGTAATTTTTGAAGTCGAAGGAACATAGCCTGAGTCCTAGTTCAACCGTAGTTGAACTTTTTGGGTGAAGGCACGTAGCCTGAACTGTCGTTCAACCGTAGTTGAACCTTTGTAATTTTGAAGTCGAAGGCACATAGCCTTAGTCCCAGTTCAACCATAGTTGAACTTTTTGAGGTGAAGGCACGTAGCCTGAACTATCGTTCAACCGTAGTTGAACCTTTGTAATTTTTGAAGTCGATGGCACATAGCCTGAGTCCCACTTCAACCGTAGTTGAACTTTTTGGGTGTAGGCACATAGCCTGAACTGTCGTTCAACCGTAGTTGAACCTTTGTAATTTTTGAAGTCGAAGGCACATAGCGTGAGTATCAGTTCAACCGTAGTTGAAATTTTTGGGTGAAGGCACGTAGCCTGAACTGCCGTTCAACCGTAGTTGAGCCTTTGTAATTTTTGAAGTCGAAGGCACATAGCTTGAGTCCCAGTTTAATCGTAGTTGAACTTTCTGGGTGAAGGCACGTAGCCTGAATTGCCGTTCAACCGTAGTTGAACCTTTGTAATCTTTGAAGTCGAAGGCACATAACCTGTGTCTCAGTTCAACCGTAGTGTAACCTTTGTGATCTTTGAAGTCGAAGGCACATAGCCTGAACTACCGTTCAACAATAGTTGAACCTTTTGTTTTGCCACGTAACCCGCTTCGTGTTGGGCGTTGGGATTTGCTTCTTGTTTTAGATCTTGCTTAACTCGCAATATAATCAATCGCTTTCGCGTGTACTTTGGAAACTGAATAAGTTTCTTTGAGACTTACTACAGCACAATACTCAATTGTGTTTCTCCAACATAGTAGTAATTGGCTCTTCTAGAGCTCTAAATTAATTTTGTACTACCACAGATTCATCAACATCCATGTGGTGAATATCTTTCTTAAAGAGAAAGTTATACCATTATGGTCATGTCAAACTTATATGCAAGATATGTTTCTTGCATTATCGTTGCCTTTTAATAGTCATATTTCCAAAATACTTTGGCGTACAATAGGTACGTGACCAACGATCATTCATGCCATATATCATCTCAAACCTCCTTCTAGGGGTGAGTGTGGTATCATCTCAAACCTCCTTCTAGGGGTGAGTGTGGTATATTTAATACCAATTTCATGTTCATATTCTTCCAATAATGAATATGTATCACATTCACTTCGGGGATATGTGATTTTGTTATCCTTTTCAAATCTATAAATGCGTCAGGCATTTGATTTGCTATTCTTTGCAAATGGATAATCTTTTGTGCCTCTTTCTCACAAATAGAGGTATGTGGATCAAGATGAGATAATGATGCATTTTTCCACAAAATTTCCCGTTTGGTTTCACCAACTTCTCCCCCAAATTTTGGGAAAAGTGTCTCATCAAATCGACAGTCTGCAAATCGTGCAGTAAACAAGTCGCCTGTCAATGTTTCGAGGTAGCGAATCATGGAGGGCGATTCAAACCCAACATATATTCCTAACCTTCTTTGCAGACCCATTTTGGTGCAGGATGGCGGTGCTAAAGGCACATATACTGCGCATCCAAAAATTCTTAAATGGGATATATTGGGTCCATGACCCAAAACCAATTGCAACGGGGAATATTTGTGTCAATTCGTCAGTCAGAGACGAACTAGCATTGCTGTATGCAAAATGGCGTGACCCCAAACCGAAGTGGGCAGCCGACAAACTAAAATGTTGCATGCAAAATGGCATGACCCCAAACCAAAGTGGGCAGCCGACTAACTAGCATTGCTGCATGAAAAATGGCGTGAACCCAAACCGAAATGGGCAGCCTCGTTTTCATGAAGAATTCAAGATTATTCTCATCTATTATCTCAATATGATATCCATTTTGAATGGTATCTTTAAAACTCAACAAGTTCTTCTTAGACTTGGAGGAGAATATTGCATTCTCTAAAATGAACGTCATGCCTTTGGGCAGAGTTACAGTTGCTCTTCCGGAGCCTTCAATCAATTTAGTTCCCATGGTTTGACATATAAAAGAAAATATACGAACATGAGAATAAACAACTTCAATTCGTTTGTGTCACATAATATTTTCAAAATCTGCTGCTAACAGTTGACTAACAAAATCAGATAGTCGATTATATGTTTTCCATAATCGATTACTATGCAGTTTGAAAATTTCAGTTTAAAAGTTTTCATAAAACAATCGATTGTTAAACACACACAATCGATTGTTGAGCATTGACAATCGATTGTTAAACATAGACAATCGATTGTTGACAATTTTTGAAAAATTCCAGAGCACTGTTTCAAGACAATCGATTGTTATGCATTGATAATCGATTGTTGACAATTTTTGAAAATTTCCAGATCACACTGTTTTAAGACAATCGATTGTTAAATATAGACAATCGATTGTTGGCTTATTTTTAAAAATTCCAGAGCACACTGTCTTAAGACAATCGATTGTTATGCATAGACAATCGATTGTGGATGATTTTTGAAAAATTCCAGATTACACTGTTTTAAAGACAATCAATTGTTAAACATAGACAATCGATTGTTGACTGTTTTTGTAAAATTCCAGATCACACTGTTTTAAAGACAATCGATTGTTGATGATCAACAATCGATTATTTTGCAGTTTTTATGCGAAATATGAGATAACCGACTAGTTTTTCAGGTTAGTCGACTACCTCTACTGGAAAGTAAAAATATTATTGATATTTGAGCATATTGATACATTCTAAAGAACTAATACTAACATTATGTCATGAACTAACTAATACGAGCTAATACTGATGGCTATTAGTTTATTCATTCACTAATACAAACAAGTAAAATAAAATCAAATAGCTCCATCTTCGTTCATCACGGATCCATCACCGATTAGGTGGTCTATCTACCCCTCGGGTTGCTCAAAGAAGTCTGCCACATCCAAGTGGGTGATGTCAAAGTTGTCGTCAGAGACAAAATTCGTTTCAGGGCGTTTACTCTTTCGAGATGCTTGATAAAGGTCAACCAAATGTCATGGTATACGGCAAGCCTTTGACCAGTGCCCGTTTCCACCGCAACGATAATATATAGTTTATAAACTATTTGCTTTTGGGTTCTTATCGTATCGTGCTTGTGGCAGAGTGACCAACTTCAGGTTGTCATCTCTTCTTTAAGCCATTCCACAAGATAGGTGGATCCTTGACGGTGAGATATTCAATCTTCAAACCTTCATCAAGGTGATGGCGCAAGAAAATCAAGGCCTTAGCATAGTTTTGGGTGGATGCATTATTTCTGTCTTTAATGGCGTCTCCAAGACCCATAGCATCTAAGTGGATTTCAGCATCCAACATCCATGTCATATAGTTCTTGCCCGAAATTTCAAGGGCAACGAACTTTCTTTTCATAATGTCAGACATAAAACAGATTTACATCAAGAGCGTGTTCATACTTACGGGCTCTATTACAATTATCACATTCACTTCAGGGAATGGATCATAATCATGTGCTTTACACAATCTCATGTCAAATATTACTTTCATAAAGTGAAAGATTATTTTGAGAATCCTTATTGTTCTCATTACCACAATAATGACGATTATAACTTCGTCTATTGCCATGTCCACATCCATTGATACATTTACGGTAATTAGTCTTCTTTCAGACTTATCACATACTGCTACCACATTCTCTAAAGGGAATGGAGCAAATTCAATTGGACGAAATTCTTTGCCACGTCCACATTCATTGGTACCTTCATGGTAATATTTTAGTCTTCTTTCAGACTTATCATATACTGCTTCCACATTCTCTAAAGGGAATGGAGCAAATTCAATGGGACGGGTTTTCAATTATTTGCCCACAATCATACATGAATTTAATCATGGCAGGACATAGAGATTTTACCACTTCATGTGGTTATAATTTCTTACAAACTCCATTAGAGTTATAATCAAACTTTATTTGTATATTAAATCAAATCGTAGAATTTCAAGAATTTGAAAGGGAAAAGTAAATTACTTACCTTTAAGGTATACCAATTATATTTTCAATGTTTTCTTCCTTTTCTCCACTGATGCAGACGGCGGCGGCTCCGATGCGGAGAAATTGACGGCGGCTTAATCTTCTTAAAGAGCTTCTTGAGACGGTAGAGTCTCGTGCTGATAACGTGTTATGAAATAATATAAAAGCCAAGAACAATAACTCAAGAACAAGAGCAAATAGAGAGAGAATAGGGAGAGAGAGAAGTATTCTTATTAATACTTGGGGTGATTTACAATAGGGTAAGACCCCTCTATTTATAGGAAGAGGAATGACTTAGCTTCAAGCTAAAACTCTTAGACATTCACTCTAAATAGACTTCTATTTTATAACAGATATATAATTATAAAAATATTAATAATTGTTATGAAATAGAAGATTCTTACACTTCTATTTAAGGTGAATGTCTTTAATGTACTTAATTAGAGAGATTTTAGAGTCCTATTATTGGTAGCAAGATCTTCCTCCTCCCTATAAATAGAGGTGCTCTCTACCATTGTAATTCACCCCTCTCAACTCAATAAGAAGAACTCTCTCTACTCTTCTCTCTATTGCTATTGTTCTTCTCTTTTGCTTTAGTTTATAACACGTTATCAGCACGAGACTCTACCGTCTCAAGTATCATTCTCGAAAATCCAAGGTATTTTCCCTCTTCCTAATTTAATTTTCGAGTATGTCTGACATTATGAAAAGAAAGTTCGTTGCCCTTGAAATTTCGGGCAAGAACTATATGACATGGGTGTTGGATGCTGAAATCCACCTAGATGCTATGGGTCTCGGAGACACCCTCAAAGATAAAGAAAAAGCATCCACCCAAGATTGTGCGAAGGCCTTGATTTTCTTGCGCCACCACCTTGACGAAGGTTTGAAGATTGAATATCTCACCGTCAAGGATCCACTCGTTTTGTGGAACAGCTTAAAGGAGAGATATGACAACCTGAAGTTGGTCATTCTGCCACAAGCACGATATGATTGGGCCCATCTGAGGCTACAGGACTTTAAGTCCGTTTCTGAATATAATTCTGCTATGTTCAGAATTACTTCTAAACTGAAGCTATGTGGAGATAACATCTCCGATTACGATATGCTTGAGAAAACGTTTACAACGTTTCATGCCTCCAATATGGTACTGCAGCAACAGTACCGAGAGAAAGGCTTTACGAAGTACTCTGAACTGATTTCTCTCTTACTAGTGGCTGAGCGAAATAATGACCTGCTCATGAGAAATCACGAAAATAGACCAACTGGGTCTACACCACTGCCTGAAGCAGATATGGTGCACTCGCATTATGCCAAACATAAAAGGGACCATGATCACGGTCATAAACGGGGTCAAAGCCAAGGACGTGGACAAGGAAGAAATTCCAAAGAAGTCCGTCACCCCCCAAAGAGAGATAACCACCGAAAGCAGAAACGGGATCCCGAAGATCCTAAGGCAAATAGTTCAGAAACTATATGTTATCGTTGCGGTGGGAAAGGGCACTGGTCAAAGATTTGCCGTATACCAAGACACTTGGTTGACCTTTATCAAGCATCTCGAAAGAGAAAAGGCCCTGAAACAAACTTTGTCTATGACGACAATGAGGACATCACCCACCTGGATGTGGCAGACTTCTTTGAGCAACCCGAGGGGAAAATAGACCACCTAATCGGCGATGGGACCATGATGAAAGAAGATGGAGTTATTTGATTTTGTTCTACTTATTTGTATTAGTTAGTGAATAATCTAATAGTCATTAGTATTAGCTCGTATTAGCTAGTTCATGATGCAATGTTAGCAGTAGTTCTTTAAAATATCTTCAATATGCTCAAATATCAATAAAACTTTTATTTTCCAGTGGGGGTAATCGACTAGCCTGAAAAACTAGTCGATTATCAACTATTTTCGCATTAAAGTTGAAAAACAATTGATCAACAATCGATTGTCTTTGGCTAACAATCGATTGTCTTGAAACAGTGGAATTTTTCAAAAATAGCCAACAATCGATTGTCTTTGTCTAACAATCGATTGTCTTGAAACAGTGAGGTCTGGAATTTTTCAAAAATCACCCATAATCGATTGTCTATATCTAACAATCGATTGTCGTTAGGCAGTGTAATCTGGAACTTTTCAAAAATCATCCACAATCGATTGTCTATGTTTAACAATCGATTGTCTTAAACAGTGTGATCTGAAGTTTTTCAAAAATAACAAATAATCGATTGTGTATGTCTAACAATCGATTGTCTATGTTCAAACAATCGATTGTGTGTATTTAATAATCGATTGTCTTATGAAAAACGCTGAAATTTTCAAACTGCAAAGGAATTGATTATGGATAACATATCTGATTTTGTTAGCCAACTGTTAGTAGCAGATTTTGAAGATATTATGTGACACAAAAGAATTGAACTTGTTTATTCCTATGTTCGTGTATTTCTTTTGTATGTTAAACTATGGGATAGCAAATATGGATATCTCACAAAGCGAACTTGGACCAACGTCCAATTGTAAAAGTATTTGCCTAGTTGATTCATGTACTACACATACAATACTCAAAGAAAAGAAGAGTAATTGTGTAAGGCAAACATTACTACAATCTATGGAAGTAGTAAATTGATTGAAGGCTCCGGAAGAGCAATTGTAACTCTGCCCAAAGGCATGACGTTAATCATAGAGAATGCAATGTTCTCCTCCAAGTCTAAGAAGGACTTGTTGAGTTTTAATGATATCAATCAAAGTGTTCTCCTCCAAGTCTAAAAGGAACTTGTTGAGTTTTAAAGATATCATTCAAAATGGATATCATATTGAGACAATAGATGAGAATAATCTTGAATTCTTCATGAAAACGAGGCTGCCCATTTCGGTTTGGGTTCATGCCATTTTGAATGCAACAATGCTAGTTTGTCGGCTGCCCGCTTCGACTTGGGTTCACGCCATTTTGCATGCAACAATACTAGTTTGTCAGCTGCCCACTTCGGTTTGGGGTCATGCCATTTTGCATGAAGCAATGCTAGTTCGTCGGCTGCCCACTTCGTTTTGGGGTCACGCCATGTTGCATGCAACAATGCTAGTTCGTCTCTGACTGACGAATTGACACAAATATTCCCCATTACAATTGGTTTTGGGTCATGAACCCAATATATCCCATTTAAGAAGCTTTGGATGCGCAGTATATGTGCCTGTAGCACCGCCATCCCGCACCAAAATGGGTTTGCAAAGGAGGTTAGGAATATATGTTGAGTTTGACGCGTCCTCCATTATTCGCTACCTCGAAACATTGACAGGAGATTTGTTCACTGCACTATTTGCAGACTGTCAATTGGATGAGACACTTTTCCCAAAATTAGGGGGAGAAGTTGGTGAAACCAAACGGGAAATTTTGTGGAAAAATGCATCATTATCTCATCTTGATCCACATACCTCTATTTGAAAGAAAGAGGTACAAAAGATTATCCATTTGCAAAGAATAGCAAATCAAATGCCTGACGCATTTACGGACTTGAAGAGGATAACGAAATCACACATTCACGCGGGAAAATGTTCCGATCCGTATTGAAGTCCCTATTGGACAAATATCTAGTGTCATATCCAATGAGTCAAATGCACGCCAGAAGCGTGGCAGACCATTAGGTTCCAAAGATCGAAATCCTAGAAAGAGGAAAAAGAACGATCTAAATGACACTATGAAAGAATCACATGAGGACGCTCATGATTTGATTAATTCCGAGATTCACGAAGAATCTATTGAGCCTGAGACTCTTGAAAATACGGAATGCAAGAATGTGAGGATCTCGAACCTCAGTCTGTGGTAGTACAAAATTAATTGAGAGCTCTCGAAGAGCCAATTATTACTATGTTGGAGAAACACAATTGAGTATTGTGCTGGAGTAAGTCTCAAAGAAACTTATTCAGTTTCCAAAAGTACACGCGAAGGCGATTGATGATATTGAGACTATAAATAAAGGAAGGCTTTGATTCTCCTATTACTACAACTTGTAGCGGGGTAATTTGTATATGAAAAGCTACCCGCTTTGTTCTCCAGTTTGTACTACACAAACGAAAGAATGCCACAATAAAGTGGATATCTATTGGTATAAAACCCATGTCATAATAAACCCGAAGTTTATTGATAAGTGCACATGTCATGGTGTAAATTTGAAATTTACCAATATTGATAATTTATTCAGTTGACATTCGTGTTAGCCATCTCATTTGAAGTATGATGTGCAAATTCACATAGGTGAATATTAAAGAACTAGAAAGTTCTTTACGAATACTCTTGTATCACTTGTTCTCATTAATGAACTGACCAACTAAAGAGTTCGGGTTGAAGCCCCTAAATTCTGGAAATATCAAAGGTGAATATGGGCCCATTCACCTGCCATGTATACCACATATGATGCATCTATGATATGGTTACATGCGCCATTGTTATTAACCCGCAGCCTGGCAGTGCTTGCGAGGTAAATCGCTCAGTAATCTAACTTCGAGCATAGTTTCCAGATTCTCTACTCAAGACAGTTCATCTTGATAAGTTGGTTTATATCAAAGTTGGTCTAGCAAGATAATTATTGAGTGCTTCCACTTAATAGCTAAACTGTTCCTTATGAGAACGAAGTTGTATATATCAGTTTGATATAAGTTGTATACGAGAGTATATTCTCCCCTCACAAGTGGTTCAAGGTCAGGAACCAAATAATTTCATCTTATTACTAAGGTGCTGTGTATATTAACATAATGCACAAAGATGATTTCCCAAAGTTGAGGAAACATGTTAGCTTTACTAACATGAGGGGGAGACATGATAAACACTTGAGAAAGTGTTACATGGGATGAATTTTCATTTGTATATGTATATCCCCGAATATCATGATATGAACCTGTAGTTTATAAAAAGGAAATGCAATTGCAACATATTGCAAAGCATGCTATACGCATTTGCTGACTCAAAGAAAGCAACTAAATGGAAGAGATACAATTCAAGAAGAATTGATTCCATATGAAAGACATGTAGCTTTGAACCTATAGTTCATATGCTTGAAAGTATAAAGGAAAAGGTATGTATAGTCAATTTTCGATATCTTATTTGTTTAGCATGACATGAAACTTTGATATGCAGCTAAAGTCTATTATGTGACTTACATGACTTAACTTGAAAGATTTAAGTTGCTTGAAGCATATGCAATTCTTGGTCCTGAAGTACCACATCCTAAGTACAATTTGTGTACATATGTATCTTGCTATAACTATAAGCATGATGGCATTGAGAATGCATCTATGGAGATATTGAAGAGCTATTCCACGACATTATATGAAGATGTTCATATCTATCAAGAGTGATGATTTCAAGGTGCGGAATATTTATTCAAGTCAATATGGTTGATTTATTCATCAAGCATCTACCAAAGATCGTTCTGAAGATGATGCACAAGATTGGAATGCAAATGCTCAAGGATATAAATTGATGTACTCATTAGGGGGAATCAATGCGCGTTGCACTCTTTTTCCCTTACAAGGTTTTGTCCCACTGGGTTTTCCTTGCAAGGTTTTTAACGAGGCAACCAATAGGCGCATATTCAAACATGTGTACTCTTTCCTTACTTTAATTTTTCCCATTGGGTTTTGGTTTTAAGGTTTTATGAGGCACATCATTGAATAGACATTCAAGGGGGAGTGTTATGAAATAGAAGATTCTTACACTTCTATTTAAGGTGAATGTCTTTAATGTACTTAATTAGAGAGATTTTAGAGTCCTATTATTGGTAGCAAGATCTTCCTCCTCCCTATAAATAGAGGTGCTCTCTACCATTGTAATTCACCCCTCTCAACTCAATAAGAAGAACTCTCTTTACTCTTCTCTCTATTGCTATTGTTCTTGTCTTTTGCTTTAGTTTATAACAATAATTCTAATATTGTTAATTATTAAAAGTGAATATCATTATTTATTAATTAACTTAAAAAACAAAACAAAAAACAGGGGGTGTAGGGGTGGGGGGGAAGGGTCGTGCAAGCCAAGCCCATAAAGGGCTCTTGGCTAGAAAAGGCAAAAGCCTTTGAAACAGCAAAACACAAAGAGAACAGAACCCACGTTCTGTTGCCAAGAAAACGCAGCAGTACTTTACAACAAAATACTCACGAAAGATTCTAAGTTTCATTACGAATCCATAATTTTTGAACTCAGGAATATAAAGTTTCTTATTGTTAATTATCTTACAGAAGGTTTAGATGAGAATTGAGTAGTTAATTCCCTTCTTTCTCTATATCAACAATAAATTGTATATTTAGGTGTAATACTTTAAAATTAATTAAAATGCACTGGTTGTTGTAGAATCAATTGTTTAACTGGTGTCAATTGGACTAGGGCCTATGTATTGGCTCGAAACATTTTGAGGTGAGTTGATATATCCCTTACTAAAGTGGTTTAACTCACAAAAGCACGCATATAAGGTATTTGATGAATTACTTAAAAGAGTTTATCTTTATTTAATTGGAGCGCGTGAGTACCCATTAATTTAGAATTGTTCTAGCAAAAGTTTAGATGATCTATTATGCTATATATGCTTAAATTTCAGATTTTTGTATTATTATTATATGCTATATTCATGTTGAAAATTATGAAGAAGAAAGGATCTTTAGAATATTTTTATATGTTTATTTCATTCTTATGCCATGCTTTACATTTAAGGACACCAATATGAGCATGTACATAATGTTCTATAAAGAAAAGATTTAGACTTGAAAAGTAACAAGAAGAAGTTATAGAAAGAAAAGATTTTGGAGAGTATCCTTTATTCTGAAAAGGGGTCTTCGTCCAGGCCGAGGGTCCTGACCAAGGCATTGACTTCCTGAAACTACTTGTGCCAAAGTAGGGAGCACACGAACCGAGGGTCTCGTTGCTGAGAAGTTACTTAGCCATGCTAAGGTATGATACATGAGCGCTGAGAATCATGAAGCGAGAGACACCTCGTAGATTGGGTCTATTCGATCAGATTGGGATCGAACCCGTGCCGATCACACGGTGACTAAGACAGAATTAAGTCACGATAGTTGGAAATCCCAAAGTATAAAGTGAAGTATTTTTTAAAGAAAGAAAAAGGAAAGAATTTCTTTTAGAATATTCATAAATTGCTATTATGCAATTATTTTAGAATTATTCTTATAAGCTTTATGTTTTACATGAATTTAGACACTTTGCTCGTAATGTATATGTTATTAAAATTTCTCCCCCTGTTGTTGAGACTCACTGAGTACAATGGATGGTACGAACGTTCTCTTTTGGGAACCTACGTTGGTCTGCGATGCAATGTAGGAACCGGATTTGCAGGCAAGCAGACTACGAGTTAAGACTTCCTTCCCTTCCAGTGACATTGGTGAGCTCCTCTTTTGTTCCTGGAATACTCTTAGAGTCATTTTCATTTAGTTATTTCTTTGTTTATTTAGAGAACTAGCCCTCATGACCTGAGGAGTGCATCTGTTTATCAGTAGAGGCTTCATAGACATAGTCATTGGGTTGAGATTCAGATGATATTTTATAATAACTTAGCAGTAATCCAGTAGTTACTACCAATAAAGCTTTAGAGTTGATTTATCTAAATATTTCAATTAATCAAAAGTATCTGGTTAGAGTATTGCTTTGTTGCGTATAAGGTTTGGAGTTATAATAGGTTTGATAAGCAGAGTTGATTTGCTCGGTCATGTTTAGTGATCGAGTGCCCGTCTCGGCTTGTTTAGAAAATGGGCCGTGATAGATTTGTTCGCACTTTGTACAAAATTTTATAAGAGTACCCATAAATATCACATAAACTGAAAAGGTTGCAGAAAGAAAAAGCTATTCTGGAAGTGTGTCTCTCTAATTGTCAAAGAGCATCATTGCAACTACAAAATACATCATGGCCCATAAACAAACATTTATTTCTTGCTGAGGAGTGGTTGACGAACTCAGAACTTAAATGACTTTGTTATTCTATAAAAGCTTGGGCTTCTGTATATCCTTGGCTGCTGAAACATGGGAAGAAAAGGATAGACTTTAGCCGGTGGTTCTCACTTAATGAGACTTGGAAGGATGTATATCATCTTCTGATCTATTGCTAAGTCACCTCTAAACTCAGGTATTTATGTAGAATTCCAGAGCCACCATTCTGGCGCCTTGACATTAAAATAGATGTAAGTTCTTCAATTTTAAGCAGAAAAACTCATCCCTCAAACAGAAATTTATGGGAAGAAAGCACTAAAGATAACCTCGGGAAGTCATGATCACTACAACACGCCACACTAGTTTTAGACAACGCTTGAAAAGTGTGCCTAAATATATATTTGGGCACACTTTTAAGGGGTGGCTTTGAATGGAGTTTTTGGCTACGAAAAATTTGGCTACGCTTGTAAAATGTGCTCTTTAATTTATTAGGCTACACTTATTAAACGTTGCTAAATTATAAAACAATTGTCAACATTTAATTGAGTACGTGGCACTCTTTTTAAGTGTGCTCTTATTATAATTGAAAAAGCAACACTTTATACATGTGCTCCAAAAGTCCAACAAAATATTTGGCCTAACATTTCACATATAAGTAGAAGCACACATGGTGAAGGAGAGAAACAACTTGATATTCAGGAGCTACAAAATTGCAAAAAGGTAAAGAAAGACTCAGTCCTACCGTCGATGAGTATTAATCAATTTCTAAAAATATATGGAATACAAGTTGGTGGTGAAAAACATCCTGATAATCACCTAGAAAATGAAGTCAGATTTATGTCCTCTCCTATTATTAATGAGCGGGACATAGAATTGGATAATTTTGCTGCACAAGATGAAGTTGGTGACGATGAATTTATTGGAAATGAGGATATGAACATCGATTGTGCTGCAGCTGGTATGTCTTAAACCTTTTAATTATTTTCTTCTTATGTGTTGCTTGGAATTGTAGAACCACTGTACAAGTTTTATGAAATAATGTATTTGTTCCATATTTCCATCCTTAAGGTCACAAAAAGTCAGGTATTTTCCACCTTTTATCAGTATGCGAAATATCAGTTGTGAGTTCGTCATTTCAGAAGAAGTGGAGCTAAAGTACTTATATCAGTAAAAGGAATGTTCTTATATTACAGTCTATAGTGCATGTTCTTGCAAAAAAGAACAAGTTCAGTTACAGAGAAGCTACATAATTGTTGCTACTGTAAACTCACCACCTTTGTCTTCTCTGTTATGAGATTGTATGGATGCTTTAAAATGAATCTTCTGATTGGTTGATATATTCTGTGTGGCAAGGTCAAGGGATTATAAAGGAAACATGTTTCTCTTTAGTTTTTCTTTTAGTGTAGTAGCGAAAATATATATGGTTTATTTGATTCTAATAACCAGCCTTTTCTTCCTCAAAAATAGATTTCAAGTTTCAAAACATGTATGTTTTTATTTTCATTTCTCGCCTATTTCTGCCAAGATTCTGCCCAATTATATATTTTTTATTCTTAGTTCTTATAACCTTTCTCATTTTGTGCTTTAATTGATGCTACTCTTTAGTTTTTTTAATTCAACTATTGAACATTTCCTTATGTCTTTATTATTATATCAATCTAGGGTCATCAAAGAAGAAAAGAGTTCGAGGGCAAACAACATGTAAGACTATTCATGCAAGAAGTTTTGAAGAAAGAGCGGAGGTGACATTTGATAAAGGACAAGCAGTTGGTCCAACTGACAAGAGAGTGTCTGATTTGACCAATTTTTTGGCAACAATTGCAAGGAATCCTAGATTTATCCCCTTGGTGCATACTAGTTGGCATGCTGTGTCAAATGATATTAAGCAACGAATGTGGGAATATGTCAATATAAGAATAATTAAATTTTTAATTATATATTTTTTGTATTTTCCCTACTAAGAATATATATATATATATATATATATATATATATATATATATATATATATATTTATAGAAGTTCTTAATTCCAGCTGAAGGAGAGAAGTGGGTAATGACTGGTCTTCATGATGCTTGCAAGCGACACAAGAGAAATATTAAGAAGAAATATTTTGCTATAAATGCTACTATTGACGAAATGCTACAAAATCGTCCCAATGAGATACCCGAAGTTCAATTCCGTCAATTGATTGAGTATTGGAATGACGAAGATGTCCAAGTAAGATTAACCCGTGCATTTCTACATTTTCTACCTATTGTTGCAATATATATTATTTCCTTTTTGATTTATTAATTAATATGCATCTTTTGTTGTTAGGCTATGAGCCAATTAAATTCTGAAATAGGAAAAAATAAAAATGGAGGCATCGAATGGGACCTATTATTTTTGCAAGAGTGCGTGTGGCATTGGTAATATTTAGTCGACACTTTGTAATTTGACTTTGATTTCTTTTTGTACTTTGTCGGAACACAGTGATGTCTTTTATATCTTCTTTGATGTAACTTGTAGCTCGCAACCAAAGAGAACAACGGGGAACCATCACAGTCTGCAATGTTTATTACAACTCGTACAAAGAAAGGGAAGAAAGTTCAAACGGATACTCAAGTTGCAATAGTAAGTCATGCTGCAAGTTAAGTCTTGTTATTGTATTCTCTCTTTAACTGAATGCTTTTCTTTAATATGCTTTTATTTGTACAAGATGTTAGATATTTGTCAACCCTTCTCAAATAATATGATTATACCTGCACAAGATTTTTAATATGATGTTGCCTGCACAGAATTCTCCTTTCTGTATATGTGAGTCATAAATGTGGAAAGAAAATAAATATTCAGAAGTAGATCATATTATTTGTTTCAGAAGTAGTCATTTGGAGCAGATACTTGTCCAGTCTAGTAGATGATATTATTTGTCCCTAGTTGATTTCCTTGCTATTCCAGTCTTGTGAATCTTCCTTTTGCACAACCTGCTCTCTTCCATCCTTCAAAAGAGCTGTTTGTGCATATTGATTATCAATTGGATGAGTAGCATCTTTAGCTTCCACACTTGTTTATTTATCAGTTGTTTTACCCAATCCAACAGTAGGTCGATCACCATCAGTCGCACCAGCTTTTGCCTTCTCATGTGCTAACTGTTGTACATTAGTTTTCCCCTGTCCTTTTTGTCCAGCACCTGGACCTGTAGCAACACCAGCGTGCTTGTTAACCTCCACTTGTCGCTGCACCTTGACTTTAGATTTCTCAAGATTTTGCACAGCCTCCGACTTCTTCTGATTATTCCTCATATGCACAACATTGTACATAGCGATTGGACATGAGTTACTCTCCCAGCAACAGCTACATCCTGTGAAAATCTAGCAAAAGCTGTTTCAACAGGAACTATAGCAGTACTAGCGACAGTTGCTACATGCGATGTCTTAAACATTTTCATCATACTCATGATCCCCCCTGATGTGATTTTGAAGCCTGTGTAGCAGCTGTAGGATTAAACAAGAAATTTCAGAGGTGGTATATCTAATTTAAGGTTTTAACATGATTAAATTGTTAAAGCTAGTTAATGATTAAAGCTAGCTAAGTTGGTGTGAATGAGAAATGGAGGGAAGAAGACAATAGAAGGAAAATGAAGTTTCAAAGCAAAGTTCCTTTGAAAAAGGAGCTTTGTACCACATTGGTGGTAGAAAGGGAAAGTTATGTGCTTATATTAGAAAGCACTTCTTCTAGCTCTTAAAGGGTTAAGAAGAGGGACTCCCCTTGCGCCGTCGTTGTCGCTCGGCTCGGCTTCGGCTTTGGATTTGGATTTGGTCAAATGATTTGATTGATAATCTTTTTGGACCAAATTTATTTAAAATTCAATCTTCATTTTCTGAAATTATTTTTAATTCCCGCGGGAAAAATATTAATTTGTTAAATGTAAACTTCCCAACGTTCTTATTTTTCAGAAAAAAGGCATGGCCTTTCCCGAACAGGCACCAAGCCTTTCCGAACAGTCACAATTCGAGGCTATATAAACTGAGGCAATGCCTCATTTTCGAGTACTGGAAAAAAAAAAAAAATATTCGTGCATTAAAAATTCTGCATTCTTTTCTGCAAACTGAAACATATCGAGTCATAGTGTGATTTCGTTCCCGAATTTGAGTTCGTCGAAGTCGTAGGCGTTTGAGGTACCGCCACTCCTACGACAGGTATATCCGTTATATCCTGGGAGGAAATAATCCACAACCTCGGGTACAGTGAGGGGGTTAAATTCCTTAAGGACACACAGTGAATTCTGTGGTCTCGGATTTCTTCATTTCTGTGATTTTTTTTTTTTAACGTTACATACGTTCTGTTTTTTTGTGTCTCTTCTTCTTACTGGTTTCCAGTTTCTCGTTGCTTTGAACACGGACAATCGATAACAAGCTTAAGGAATTTAAGTTATTATTTCCGTGTTCATCTGTTGTTGATTAAAACGTTACAGAACGATACAACAGTACAGAAAAAAAAAATTCTTACATAAAACAGTGACTACATACAGTTTTTCCTAACATAAAATTGTGACTGTCCAGAAAATAAAAGAAACTTGTAATTTTGTTGTTTGCATGTAACGAACTTGTATGTTGTTTGGAGACTAAATCTTCGGATTTTCTACTCCGGTTGAGATTAAAGTTTTCAGAACTTTCTACTCATTTGGGTACTTGATTTGAAGATATAAAAACTTCATCAAGTATACTACATACAGTTTATTACATTCTATTTGAAGTTTGTTTTACTTCTGTTTGTGTAAATTTGATTCGGTTTGAAGAAATAAAATCTTCACCGATTATTAAAGTGTTCTGTTATTTCCTACGACAGAAATGGGAGACCAAACTCCAAATTTGAATGCTACTGCTACTGTTACTGCCACACCAGCCCCCGTGGTTGGTTCTACGAGCAATGCTGCGTCCTCCAGTCGTACTGCACCGGCACCGGCTCCGGCAGAGAAGCCCGGAAAATTCACCGGGATTGATTTCAAACGATGGCAACCAAAGATGTTCTTCTATCTAACTACTTTAAGCCTTCAAAAGTTTATTAAGGAGGATATTCCGGTTCCGCCGGAATCAACACCTGAAAATGAACGATTTGTTGTAATTGAGGCGTGGAAGCACTCAGATTTTTTGTGCAAGAATTACATTCTTAGCGGACTGGAGGATGATCTTTACAACGTCTATAGTAATGTGGGAACATCAAAAGAACTATGGGATGCGTTGGAAAAGAAATATAAAACAGAAGATGCTGGCTTAAAGAAGTTTATCGCTGCAAAGTTTTTGGACTACAAAATGGTAGATGGCAAGTCTGTTGTCACTCAAATTCAAGAGTTGCAGGTTATCATCCATGATCTCCTCGCTGAAGGTATAAATTTAATTAATGCCTTTGTCAAAAGTATTCAGTGCCCCGTCACTTACATGTTGTTTGTTGTAGGTTTGGTGATTAGTGGGGCGTTTCAAGTTGCGGCGGTGATAGAGAAGTTGCCTCCTTCATGGAAGGACTTCAAAAATTACTTGAAACATAAGCGAAAGGAGATGACATTGGAAGATCTCATCGTCCGGTTGAGAATCGAGGAAGATAACAAGGCAGCGGAGAAAAAGGCAAATGGGAGATCAACCATAGGGGGAGCACATATAGTTGAAACTGCCCCAACTAATATGAAAAAGAGGAAAAAGGCATCGGGACCAAGGAACTATCCCAACAAGAAGAAATTCAAGGGAAACTGCCATAATTGTGGAAAAATCGGACACAAAGCTGCAGACTGTCGTGCTCCGAAAAAGGAAAAGAAGAAGGGTCAGGCTAATATGGTTGAAACAAACGAGGAGGTTGATGACTTGTGCGCTATGTTGTCCGAGTGCAACCTAGTGGGAAGTCCGAAAGAGTGGTGGATTGACTCTGGCGCCACTCGCCACATTTGTGCTGTTAGAGAAGCCTTTGCTTCATATGCTCCCGCCGGGCCCGACGAAACAATATATATGGGAAATTCTGCAACGGCCAAGATTGAAGGTTATGGAAAGATACTGCTGAAGATGACCTCTGGCAAGGTGGTGACTCTCAACAACGTCTGTCATGTTCCTGAAATTAGGAAAAATCTTGTATCTACCGGACTTCTAGTGAAGAACGGTTTTAAATGTGTTTATGTTTCTGACAAGGTTGTAATAAGTAAGAACGAAATGTACATAGGAAAAGGCTACCTCACAGAGGGCCTTTTCAAACTGAATGTAATGGTTGTTGCTAATAATAATAAAGTTTCTGCTTCGTCTTACTTGCTTGAGTCAAATGATTTATGGCATTCACGTTTAGGACATGTCAATTATAGAACCTTGCGAAAAATGATTAGTTTGGAAGTATTGCCTAAGTTTGAATGCAATCAATCAAAATGTCAAATCTGTGTTGAATCTAAGTATGCTAAACATCCTTATAAGTCAGTTGAAAGGAATTCAAGTCCTTTAGACTTAATCCATACAGATATTTGTGACATGAAGTCAATTCCATCTCGCGGTGGAAAGAAGTATTTCATAACTTTTATTGACGATAGTACGCGGTATTGCTACGTTTATTTACTTAATAGTAAAGATGAAGCAATTGAAGCGTTCAGGCAATACAAAACTGAAGTTGAGACTCAACTTAACAAAAAGATTAAAATGATAAGGAGTGATAGGGGCGGTGAATATGAATCTCCTTTTGAACAAATATGTTTGGAATATGGCATTATTCATCAAACAACTGCTCCTTACTCGCCACAATCAAACGGAATTGCGGAAAGAAAAAATAGAACACTGAAAGAAATGATGAATGCCCTGTTAATAAGTTCTGGTTTACCCCAGAACTTGTGGGGGGAAGCCATTCTAACAGCTAGCTGAATACTCAATCGAGTGCCCTATAGCAAAACAAAATCTATTCCATACGAAAAGTGGAAAGGAAGGAAGCCCAATTTGGAATACTTCAAAATGTGGGGGTGTTTGGCCAAGGTGCAAGTTCCTAAACCCAAAAGGGTAAAAATAGGACCTAAAACCGTTGATTGTGTTTTCATAGGATATGCCACAAATAGTAAGGCATATAGATTTCTGGTTCACAAATCAGAAAATCCCGACATTCAGGTGAATACGGTAATTGAATCAGATAATGCTGACTTCTTTGAAACCATATATCCGTATAAAAAGGAATGTGCGTCGTCTAGCAAAGAATCTAAACGACCTCGGGAAGAAATAAAGGAAAACATTCCTGATGAGGAAAATCCAAGACGTAGCAAACGTCAAAGGACGACTACTTCCTTTGGACCAGAATTTTTAACATTTTTGTTGGAAAATGAGCCTCGAACGTTCAACGAAGCTACGTCTTCATCGGAAGCTCAATTTTGGAAAGAGGCAATCAATAGTGAGATAGAATCCATATTGAACAACCATACTTGGGAATTGGTTGATCTTCCTCCAGGGAATAAACCTATAGGTTCCAAATGGATTTTCAAGCGGAAAATGAAAGCTGATGGCACTATTGAAAAATATAAGGCAAGACTAGTTGTTAAAGGGTTTAGACAACGAGAAGGTCTTGATTACTTTGATACATACTCGCCGGTAACGAGGATTACATCTATTCGGGTGTTAGTAGCATTAGCCGCCGTGTACGGTCTTGAAATCCATCAAATGGATGTGAAAACAGCCTTCTTAAATGGAGAGTTGGAGGAAGAAATTTACATGGAACAACCCGAAGGGTTTGTAGTTCCAGGGAAAGAGAAGAAGGTATGTAGACTTGTTAAGTCTCTTTATGGACTAAAACAAGCACCAAAACAGTGGCATGCAAAATTTGACCATACGATGCTGTCAAATGGATTCAAGATAAATGAATGTGATAAATGTGTCTACATTAAGAACACTCCGAACCACGTCGTCATTGTTTGTTTATACGTGGATGATATGTTAATAATGAGTAACAACATTGCTAACATAAATGCTACTAAGCGCATGCTTGCTAGTAAGTTTGATATGAAAGACTTAGGAGTTGCCGATCTAATTCTGGGAATTAAAATCCATAAGACTCCTCAAGGTCTAGCATTGTCTCAATGTCATTATATTGAAAAAGTACTTGAAAAGTTCAAGTATTTGGACTTTAAAGTTGCAAAGACGCCAATTGATATGAACCTTGCTCTTGCAAAGAATAAAGGTGAAAGTCATTCTCAATTGGATTATGCCAGAGTGTTGGGAAGTTTGATGTATATTATGAACTGTACGCGACCTGATATTGCGTGTGCTATAAGTAAACTAAGTCGCTACACGAGTAATCCCGACCAAAATCATTGGCTGGCAATGAAACGAGTTTTGGGGTATTTGAAACATACTCAAAACTTTGTTTTGCATTATAACAGGTATCCTGCAGTTATTGAAGGATACAGTGATGCAAATTGGATCACCGGTTCAACTGAAACTAAATCCACAAGTGGATACGTTTTTACTATAGGTGGAGGAGCAGTGTCTTGGAAGTCATCCAAACAGACATGTATCGCCCGCTCTATAATGGAATCTGAGTTCATAGCTCTAGACAAAGCCGGTGAAGAAGCTGAATGGCTCCGGAATTTCTTAGAAGATATTCCATTTTGGCCCAAACCGTTGGCTCCTATATGCATACATTGCGATAGCCAAGCGGCAATAGGAAGAGCCGGGAGCGTTATGTACAACGGAAAGTCTCGTCACATACGTCGAAGACATAATACCGTTAGACAACTACTCTCTAGTGGAATTATCACAATTGACTATGTTAAGTCAAGAGATAATGTGTCGGATCCACTAACTAAAGGCCTAACTAGAGAAGTGTTTGAAAGATCATCGAGGGGAATGGGACTATGGCCGAGGACAAGTCATCGTGGCGGTAACTCTACCTAGAAGACATGAGATCCCAAGATCTAGGTTCAAAGAGATCAAACAAAGTCATTGATGACGGTTCAACATTGTCACAATAACTTTTTGGTCCATTCTCGTGATGAGACAATGTTCAGTACCAGGATAAAGCATTAAGGCTTTTAATGGTTTCTAAGTTTGATACGGGGTATATCAAATAGTGTATCTACGGGATGACACATTTAGGAATCACCTATGTAAGTGTGAAGTGTAAGCCGCTTCAAGGAGAACTCTGTAAGGCCAGCTCTCTACGCACTTATGAACCAGGAAGTGTTCATGGCTGAAACGAACAAAACAATGAGAACCAAAAACGGTTAAAGGGTTAATTGTGTGACATGTGGTTGTCTAGGTATACACCAAAGCTCGACGGTTCAAAGATATCAAATCTACCGATTGACCGAGTATATCCGACATATGCTCACTACGGAAAGTTCAAAGAGAAATCTACTTATCCAGATGCAATTAATCCTTGCTTACGAATCACACAGTTTTTTGTCATGCATGTTTTTCATCATATAGCCATTCCCCATTCATGTGGGGGATTGTTAAAGCTAGTTAATGATTAAAGCTAGCTAAGTTGGTGTGAATGAGAAATGGAGGGAAGAAGACAATAGAAGGAAAATGAAGTTTCAAAGCAAAGTTCCTTTGAAAAAGGAGCTTTGTACCACATTGGTGGTAGAAAGGGAAAGTTATGTGCTTATATTAGAAAGCACTTCTTCTAGCTCTTAAAGGGTTAAGAAGAGGGACTCCCCTTGCGCCGTCGTCGTCGCTCGGCTCGGCTTCGGCTTTGGATTTGGATTTGGATTTGGATTTGGTCAAATGATCTGATTGATTGATAATCTTTTTGGACCAAATTTATTTAAAATTCAATCTTCATTTTCTGAAATTATTTTTAATTCCCGCGAGAAAAATATTAATTTGTTAAATGTAAACTTCCCAACGTTCTTATTTTTCAGAAAAAAGGCATGGCCTTTCCCGAACAGGCACCAAGCCTTTCCGAACAGTCACAATTCGAGGCTATATAAACTGAGGCAATGCCTCATTTTCGAGTACTGGAAAAAAAAAAAAAATATTCGTGCATTAAAAATTCTGCATTCTTTTCTGCAAACTGAAACATATCGAGTCATAGTGTGATTTCGTTCCCGAATTTGAGTTCGTCGAAGTCGTAGGCGTTTGAGGTACCGCCACTCCTACGACAGGTATATCCGTTATATCCTGGGAGGAAATAATCCACAACCTCGGGTACAGTGAGGGGGTTAAATTCCTTAAGGACACACAGTGAATTCTGTGGTCTCGGATTTCTTCATTTCTGTGATTTTTTTTTTTAACGTTACATACGTTCTGTTTTTTTGTGTCTCTTCTTCTTACTGGTTTCCAGTTTCTCGTTGCTTTGAACACGGACAATCGATAACATAAACAGGATTAACCATGTTTAAAAAGGATTAACCAGATAAACAGGAAATTTCATAGGTAGTATATCTGGTTCAACTTATTCTTAATTTTTGGAATTGTCAGCTACTGAATCTAAAATCCCTTGGTGTTGCTCATTGTGATCCAAAGTTCTTTAATACTATTTACCTTGACTTGTTTCTCCAGCTTTTAATGTAATCTACAGCAAAATCCAACATATCTGCTGTATTTGTTTGCTGTAATATATTGAAAAAAACAGAATGAATACAGTAAATTTCTACTACTATATCAGATTTTGGCGAAAATTCATAAGTTCGTCTCTAATTTCTCTGTAGCCAGTGCTAGTCGTGGTTCTAATTTATTATGTGCAAATAGCTGAAAAGAAGTTGGGAAGTTGGGTGCTGGTTCATAGGCTGATTAACATCTATTTTCCGATTAGAAAAATGCAAAAGCGCCTAGGTCTGCTCCTTTGAGCAATTCCTTCTTTCACTGAGAATGAATACGGTTAGATTGTGCTGGATCTTGTCAATGAATCCCAGCTAGGAAGTAACACGAAAACTACAAAATTAAACTTCATATTAAAATGGTTATGATCATTGTCACTGAAAAATATATTGACGTTCTTGGCTAAATTTTGAGGTATGTTAAAACTTTTATTTAATCTGACTTGACTTGTTAAAACTTATTTTAGTGTTCGATTTATCTTGACTTTTAAGTGATGTGTACAACAACAACAACAACAACCCAGTATAATCCTACTTAGTGGGGTCTGGGGAGGATAGTGTGTACGCAGACCTTACCCCTACCCTTGGGTAGAGAGGCTGTTTCCAAATAGACCCCCGACATCCTTCCTTTCCTCCAAGAACTTCCCACCTTGCTCTTTGGGAGACTCGAACTCACAACCTCTCGGTTGGAAGTGGGGGTTGCTTACCATCAGAGCAACCCCTCTTGTCAATAAGTGATGTGTAATAATATTTATTTGACAGTCTGAACTTCAAAATCACCAAAGTTCTGGAGAAACAACAGATGATGTATTTAGAGCTGTATTTGGGAAGGAGCAGCCTGGTCGGGTTAGATGCTATGGTAGATCGGTGACGACAAGCTCTCTGAAAAAAGATGAAGAAATCACCAAGCTTAAACAAAAGCATGCCAACGAAATAACTTCTCTAAAGCAAGAAATGAAGGAAATGATGAGGGAAGAAATGCGATGTTTTTTAGTCAAATAGTGAAAAATAACCCCGGACTAGATTTTCATGATATACAAGGGTGTGTTGGATTTAATATTCCTTCACCGGTTAATGCAAGTAGTGCACGAGCTATGAGAGGCAAAAATCTACAACATTCTTCTGGCTCAATTCATGCCCCGAATATTGAAAAGGTATTTATATTTTACAATTCCAAAAACTACCTCAATCTTAAGTAACTTACAAAATCATGCTTTCTATAAGTGTCTGATAGGAAACTGAATCTATTGCCATGACTAAGATTCTAGGGGTCATAATGTATGAAATTAGACTATAGAAAAAATATTTGCAAGTTGGTTATTGGTATCTCAATAGGTATTTGCAGTGCATATCGATGTCCAACTCTTCACTCCTATACTGTATTGGTATCCAATGTTGTGTGCATCCCCATTGCATTGTATTGGACTCTTTATCTGGTGTAGTTCCTGATATTGGTCAAGTATTACAATAAAATGTAAAATTGGTGTACCATTATTCAAACGAAATGTGCTAGCTAGTTCTTCTCAAAGAGCTTCAATTACATATGGGCTCATTTACGTCCATGTGCTTGTATCACAGTTACTTTGCATTAGTGAAGTTTTTCTAGGTATAGTTGAGGTTTAACTATTCTGAAGAAGTGAAAGTATTTTCGGGCTCTTTTTTGATCCTTGTTCTCGTTACAAGCATTTCTTTCTAATTTATTATTTTGAATATGTAGAAAAATACAGGAGATGCAATTAAAAATGGTGGCCACAAATCAATTTGAATCATTAAAGTGAATGGTGAAGACCTTTGGAACAAGATATTTATTTTTGTTGACACAAACATGAGTACATTTGGTTTTGTAGAGGTCTTTGCTAGTGAACTTCTTGAACCAACATTGCTTTAATACTATAGATAACAACAACAACAACAACCTAGTGTAATTCCACTTAATACTATAGATAGTACACAATGTATTTCTTTTGTTGAAATTTATTTCAAATATATATATATATATATATATATATATATATATATATATATATATATATATATATATATATATATCTGTGTGTGAGAGGGAGAGAGAACTTGATGCAAACGGATATAGTTTTTTAACCACAGAATTGTGGCTAATAAAATAATTTTGTAGTGTAGACAAAGTGACCACGCTTAGAAAGTGTGGCCATAGGGAATGTCCTCTAGCATTGTTAATGATAAATGTTGCTCTAGAAGCCATACTTTCTAAGCATAGCCTATAACGTGACAATAATCACGCTTTATAGGTGTAGCCTTATGTCACAAAAGCGTGGCTATATCAGAAAATATAAGTGTGGCCTTTGTACCGTATTGGTCACACTTTTAAAGCGCGGCTTATAATGCAACGCCTACAAAGCGTGGCCAATAGTCAAAGGTTACGGTACTTTAAGCCACCCCCCTAAAAACCTTGCATAAAGCCATAAAGTGTTGCCTTTGCCCAAATGATACATTTCTTGGCATTTTAAGTCACACTTCTCAGTAGGGGTGTTCATCGGGCGGATTGGGCGGCTTTTACTCTTAACGGTTTGGCTTAACGGTTATCGGCTTTTAAATGTATTAATCCGTTAGCCACCCGATAAGATATCGGGCGGATTGGTATCGGGTTAGCTCTTACAGGGCGGTTAATGGGCGGTTTATCGGCCTAACATATATGTTCACTAAATATCTCTTATTCTCCTCGTCTTAGAAATAATGAATTGCCTTAAACAATAATATTTAGAGGCAATATGATGTAGCTAATGAAACAATCGCCATCAGCATGTAGATTATAAAATAGATAAATTCACTACTAGTTCAGTATCGAGAAAAATAAAACAGAACTTATCTTCTGTTAGAGGCCACACTACATGTGTACTCATAAGCTTCAGATATAACCAAAAAAATCTGTCGCGCAAATTTCCATTCAGCTCCCACAATGAACTTTTAAAAACTGAAGTGCTCTGGTAAATTCTACTCTCTACACTCCTCTTCTATAAATAACTATCGTTCTCCATTTTCCACAAGCAATCATCCAAAATGCACAAATTTATTTCATGGGGTGTCGTTCCTCTAGTCATAACCAACCTTTCAATTCTTCTTTTTCCATGACACACATAGAACCATATATGTATTAGACAACTCAATTCTATCACTAAATTTTATATATATATATATATATATATATATATATATATATATATATATTTTTTTTTTTTTTTTTTTTTTTATGTATTCTTAACGGGTTAACGGATTAGCCGTTAAGAAAATTGAATAATCCATCCCCAAACCGATAAGCCGTTAATAAAAAAAATTCAATTCGTTCCCCATCCATTAAGCCGTTAAGCCGTTACCAATAAGCCGTTAAGCTTCGGTTTGGATCGGTTTTCAGTTTCGGATCGGTTTTGAACACCCATACTTCTTAGGGGTAATTGTAGACCTAAAAGGCATAAAATTGTAATGCGATACACCCCATTTAAGAAAAGTAGGGATAAAATTGAGTATATAAGAGACGAGGCACATATATACTGGATAATATAAAAGATAAGAATGTTATTTGACTCGTTGTAGTAACCATTCTGAAACTATCATCTAATTTAGCATTGCATGTTTTGATTGCAGCTAGCGCACTTGACAAATATAATAGAAAAGGGCTTTTCTCGTTGATTTAGAAATTTTATCAGGAGCCTACATATAAATCATAATTGCACACTTAGCATCACTCTCAGCAGAAGACAATGGATCATCAACTCAAGACAATAAGCAGGAAGTGAAATGGAAAAGCAAGAGCAAACAAAAGAAATAAATGAAGAGAGCTCCAATGAAATTAATGACTTGATAAGTAAGACGGGAGAGACAAGAGGGGTTGCTCTGATGGTAAGCAACACCCACTTCCAACCGAGAGGTTGTGAGTTCGAGTCTCTCCAAGAGCAAGGTGGGAAGTTCTTGGAGGGAAGGATGCCGGGTTTCTATTTGGAAATAGCCTCTCTACCCTAGGGTAGGGATAAGGTCTGCGTACACACTACCCTCTCCAGACCCCAATAAGTGGGATTATACTGGGTTGTTGTTGTTATTATTAGTAAGACGGAAGGCAAAGGTACCTTAGCAATTTTGCATGCTCTTCAGCAGCTTTTGATTCAAAAAACTATTCCTTTGTTTCTGCAAAAAGGTGCTGGGACTTGTCAATGAGTTTTATTTTTGGACCATGAAGTGGAGATCCTTTGCTAGCCATTGGATTCTTAGACAATTCCCATGATTCTTCCATAATAGGAAAGCTACATCCTACAAGATTGAAAATTTATCACATAAAGAAAGTTGAAGAGAGGGAAAAGTGGAGAAACACCATGAACTGTATATTGGCGTTTAGCAGCAAATTTTTCATGTCTTGCAAATTAAGCTAAAAACTAGATCTTACAGAAGGAGTACAGAGCGATTACGACAGGCTTCCAAAAGTAGGATCAGATTCACATGGACAGACAATGTAGTTCCATCCCAGTAGGCAAATTGAAATATGGTTAGTTCCTAGAAATATAAATGGAGGGATAAGAGCGACAATATGTACTAAAAACATAAGTAAGATAACATGCTGGACATCAAAATTATTTCCTTATATTTATTAATGAAACAGTACAAGGAAAACTAAAATAAGGGAGAAATCCAAAAGATCAACAGATAAGAAAACTAATCCCTTCATTTACACAAAACTTCCAATCGAACAGCAAAACAGTCACATAAACAGATATTCAATATCACTAGGATGAGATTCAATATGGGATACAAAATTCTACATTTCTAAGTAAATCAACCTGAAGTTGTCCAGTAGATAGGAAAAAGTGCTTCAGACATTCGTGCTTGTAATGCCTTGAGATTGGAAAAAAAGAAACAAAATTCAGCAGGCTAAACAAACTGCTCTTGAAGTGATTAAGAAATTAAAAGTTTCCATAAATCACGAGCTAGAGGTCTGGACTGTATTGTCTCGAAGAACTACATAGCCGGTCTCTAGAAAGCAAAAGCATGAGGTTATTAATAACAACTGAACTAACTAGCATTTTAGAAAAAACAAAGTTCAGGTATATATTTCACAACAAAGTCCACTTGAGACATCTTTATATACCTTCTGCCAGATATGGAAGAGGACAAGATAAACCAGATCAGTATCACCACTTTCAGTAGCCTTCATCAGAGCAGTATCTTCTTCTCCAATGCTTAGCAATAGAGGAACCTAAGGAATAACGTAGTACACCATAAGCCAACTTAAGCTAACCATGTCTGGGGAAAATGAGTCTTAAAATTCAATAAAATTAAGGGAAGACAGTACATTAGACACAACGAACGTTTTAATGACAGATTGACCTCTTATATAGTATCCGAAGAACAACCAAAATGTCACATAAACTGATATTTTTTTTGCGTAAAACATTTCTTGAGCAACTCATGTCTGAACTCCATTATAGAAGTAGTAATGACATGCGGACTTATATTCTTAATTGGACCACATCTAAAAGAAGGAAGTTCGTTAGAGATAAAACAAAATTCAAAAACAGCATACCTGATTCATGCCAAGATATTCTGATATTTGTAATGCAAGAAGGTGGCGATGAGCATTAATAAGACGAGCAATCAGAACAGCAGGTGTAAGCAACTGCCAGGAAAAATGTCAGAAATTGATTCAGATAGAGAGTCTAGACTGACTTAGGCAAAACTCCACTTAAAAACCAGCAATATGGAGTCCCTTATACTGCTGAATACTGAGAGGAATTCCAATATCTGGGTGACGTACAGCATTTAGTGTAAGATATATGGACTTATATCTACATACATATGAACAATATATGGATAAATTATATGTTATGTGCTATCTTTTGGTTTGGCCTAATTTTGTGGTCTTATAGACATTATGTTAAGGGGGCCAATGTGTTGTCATATAAAGTGTAGGACTAATGTGTAGATACCCAAAAGGGTAACCTTAGTTAATGATGGACTAACTAAGGTTAAATATATGTAGCCATGGTTACAAGCTTGTGACTCTTGAGTTATGTAACTCTTGTGACTCTTGGGTTATGTAACTCTTTTGTTATAAAGTGGGGGTTATGGTTCCCACATTATTGCAAGACAAGACTCTTCTTCCTCCCATTGGTATCAGAGCCACCTTCATATTTGGATAATTTGGATGTTCATAAGATTCATGTTATGTTAGGATTCATGTTCAAGTAATGTTAGAATTTTATTTATGAAATTCTAGTACCATGAAATAGCATGATTTTATGAATGTTGTGTTTTGTTGAAATTTGATGTTTTGATGTCATGTTATCTTTACATGTATTAAAATATTGTGTTAAGCATGATTTTAGTTGGTAAACAACATGTTTTCTTGTTTAAGATTCTTGTTGGAAATCATGTTTTATTCAGAAAATTTTTCGCAAAACACTGTCCAAATATAATCGATTATCTTGACCAGATAATCGATTATTTTTGACACTGCCTAAAGATAATCGATTATTTTCTTAGATAATCGATTATCTCTCAAGTTTTGGAATTCTGGCAGTTTTTTGGAACACCAGAATAATCGATTATATGTCTAAGATAATCGATTATTCTGGTCCAGTGAGTTTGTAACGTTTTTAAATATACCAGAATAATCGATTATCTGGCTTAGATAATCGATTATTCAGGTCCAGTGACTTAGAAATTTTTTCTCAAAACCAGAATAATCGATTATCTGGTTTAGATGATCGATTATACTGGTCCAGTAACTTAAAAAGTTTTTCTTAAAATCAGAATAATCGATTATCTGGTTTAGATAATCGATTATTTTGGTCTAGTAGCTGAAATTTTTTTTATGCCAAAGATAATCGATTATTTAACATAGATAATCGATTATTTTTGTCCAGTAAGGTTAAAAACGTTACAAATCTTCTAAGTTTCAGATTTTAATTGACTTATTATCTATAATCAAAAATACTTAAGTTTTTTGAATATTAATTGTTTTAAAGTCCATCAATTTTCATATTTTTGGAATTGTCCTCTCAAGTATAAAAAAACAATTAATATTCAGTTGTTGCATGTCAAAACATGTGACATATTAAGTTAAGATTCATAATATGGTTTAAGGAACTAAAGTTTTAACATCTAATATTTTAAATTAGTCAATTGAAGCATTATGTTGCCAAAGTAACCTCTATTGTGTAGATTGATTAATCTTGAAATATAAGATGACTGTGGATGTTAGCCTTCCATGCGTTTAACACCGGCCCAAAGGAAGGTTGTTATTTGGCAGGAATTCGAACATGCTTGTGGTGGTAAAATATGAGACAATTTTTGGTTTTCCAAGTGAATATTAAATCGGCCCAAAGGAAGGTTTGATATTTGACAGGAGTTTATTGTCTATGTTTGATCACTACACCAAGAGTACCACTTACAAGTTGTTTTTCTGTCCAAAGACTAAAATCAATGTTGTGCTAGGTATCTTGTAATGGGAAATGCCTATTTTGAATCTATGAAGTATTGTTAAAGTTCAAGTATATGTAAGCATGTATTTAGTGATCCTTTTGTTCTATTTCAGTTAATTCTTCTGCTTCTACGATCTCTGCCAACATCAATAGCATGCCTGTGCTTAACGGCACAAACTTTAAGGAATGGAAAGAGAACGTCATGATCGTTCTCGGTTGCATGGATCTTGACCTTGCTCTTCGGACCGAGCAACCTGCTTCTCTTGAGGATACATCCTCTCCTGATGAAAGGAGGGTGATGGAGAAGTGGGAACGCTCGAATCGCATGAGTCTAATGATAATGAAACTTGCAATTCCAGAATCATTCAGGGGCACTATGAATGATGAACCTAATGCCAAAATTTTCCTTGAAAACCTTGAACAACGTTTTATGCAAAACGAAAAGGCGGAAACAAGTACACTATTGAGTAAACTTGTATCCATGAGGTATAAGGGCAAGGGAAACATTAGGGAGTACATTATGGAAATGTCTCATCTTGCTTCGAAACTAAAGTCACTCAAGCTGGATTTACCTGAGGAACTGCTTGTGTACTTTGTTTTGATATCTCTTCCTGCACACTTTAATCAGTTTAAGGTCAGTTACAACTGGCCGAAGGAGAAATGGACTCTTAATGAGCTCATTTCACATTGTGTGCAAGAAGAGGAAAGGATAAAGCTAGATAAGACTGAAAGTGCTCATTTGGCATCCTCTTCTAAGGAAACTAAGAAGAGGAAAGGTAAGGAAGTTGCGGTTGCAAAGCCCAAGATTAAGCAACATAAGGAACCTAAAGTTGAAATTACCGCATTAGGTTGATTCTTCTGTAAGGGGACTAATCATGTGAAGAAGGATTGTACCAAGTACCACGCCTGGCGTGCGAAAAAAGGTACATTTCTTTCTCTTGTTTGTTCTGAAGTTAATTTAATTTCGGTACCTAAGGATACTTGGTGGGTAGATTCTGCTGCTACTACTCACATAAATATATCAATGCAGGGTTGCCTGAACTGCCGAAAACCAAATGATGGTGAAAGATACATCTATGTGGGTGACGGCAAGAAGGTGCCAGTTGAAGCTATTGGCAAATTTGGGCTGTTGTTTAAGACCGGTTTTCATTTAGATTTGGATGAGACTTTTATTGTACCGTCTTTTAGGCGGAATTTAATTTCGGTTCCCCAATTGGACATATCCGGTTATAAATGTACATTTGGGGATAATAAAGTTAGTCTCTTTCAGAATTCAAATCTTATTGGAACTGGTGTTTTATCAACGTTTGATAGCTTATATTTGGTTGATATAATAACTTCAAATAAAGAAACTTTGCATACAAGTTTAAGTGGTACTAAAATAATACTGCTGCTACTTGGTGGGTAGATTCTGCTGCTACTACTCACATAAGTATATCAATGCAGGGTTGCCTGAACTGCCGAAAACCAAATGATGGTGAAAGATACATCTGTGTGGGTGACGGCAAGAAGGTGCCAGTTGAAGCTATTGGCAAATTTAGGCTGTTGTTTAAGACCGGTTTTCATTTAGATTTGGATGAGACTTTTATTGTACTGTCTTTTAGACGGAATTTAATTTCGGTTCCCCAATTGGACATATCCGGTTATAAATGTACATTTGGGGATAATAAAGTTAGTCTCTTTCAGAATTCAAATCTTATTGGAACTGGTGTTTTATCAACGTTTGATAGCTTATATTTGTTTGATACAATAACTTCAAATAAAGAAACTTTGCATACAAGTTTAAGTGGTACTAAAAGAAAATTAACTAATGAGAATTCTATTTCACTCTCGCATTAACGATTGGGTCACATATCCATTCAAAGAATTCAGAAACTCGTGTCAGATGGAATTCTTGATTCACTTGATACCTTAAATTCGGAAATTTGTATTGAGTGTATCAAGGGAAAACAAACAAACAAGACTAGATTAGGTGCTAAGAGAGCTTCGGACGTCTTAGAATTGATACATACGGACATTTGTGGGCCATTTCCTACTCTTTGTAGGAATGGTCAACAATACTTTATCACATTCATAGACGATTACTCTCGTTATGGGTACCTATATCTTATTCACGAAAAGTCCCAATCCATAGACATGTTCAAATCATTTAAGGCTGAAGTTGAAAATCAACTAAGCAAAAGAATTAAATCCGTTAGATCTGACCGTGGTGGTGAATACTATGGTCGATATGATGGTTCTGGTGAACAACGTCCAGGGCCTTTTGCTAAATTCCTAGATGAGTGTGGGATCGTCCCTCAGTATACTATGCCAAGAAGTTCTACAATGAATGGTGTAGCTGAGAGACGAAATCGGACCCTTAAGGATATGGTAAGAAGTATGATTTCTCGTACTACTTTGCCTGACTCACTCTGGGGTGAAGCATTAAAAACCGCAGCTTATATTCTTAATAGAGTTCCAACGAAAGTTACAATCAAAACCCCATATGAACTTTGGACTGGGCATAAACCCAGTATTCGGCATTTACACATTGTCCAGCTGAGGCAAGGCCTTATAGGCCGAATGAAAAGAAACTGGATGCTAAGACGGTTAGTAGCTATTTTGTTGGATACTCTGAAAAATCCAGGGGTTTTAAGTTTTATGATCCCACTTCTAGAACTATTTTTGATACGGGTAATGCTAGGTTCTTTGAGGATATTGAGTTTGGGGGGTGGGAAGATAAAGTTGTAAGAGATTTTGTCTTTGAGGAAGAACATGTGTCTTTCCCTCAAGTTGTTGATCTTGGTCTTCATGACACGGATCACACAACTCCGGTTCAAGACAATCTCGAAAATCTCCCCCATCAGGACCCTGATATAACTAATGAAAATCAAACTCAACACCTCAAGAAACTGACATGCCATTAAGGAGGTCCACTAGAGAGAGGAGAAGTGCAATTTCGGATGATTATGTAGTATTTCTCCAAGAACAAGAAAGTGATATTGGACTTGAGGAAGATGATCCAATCAACTTCCGTCAAGTCATTAAGTGTTCTAACTCTCAAAAGTGGATTGATGCCATGAATGATGAGATGAAGTCTATGAGCGATAATGACGTTTGGGAGCTTGTTACATTGCCCGAAGGTATTAAACCTATTGGTTGTAAATAGATTTTTAAAACCAAAAGGGATTCAGGGGGTAATGTTATTAAGTACAAAGCTCGTCTTGTCGCAAAAGGCTACACTCAGAAAGAAGGAATTGATTATAAAGAGACTTTCTCTCCAGTTTCATCGAAAGACTCTTTCAGGACTATAATGGCATTAGTAGCACATTTTGATCTTGAGCTTCATCAAATGGATGTTAAGACAGGTTTTCTCAATGGTGACATTGAGGAAACAATTTATATGGTGCAACCTGAAAACTTTGTTTCGGATGAATCAGAGAAGAAGGTTTGCAAATTAAAGAAATCCATTTATGGGCTCAAGCAGGCTTCTCGTTAATGGTATTATAAGTTTCATGTAGTCATTACATCTTTTGGTTTTCAACCGAATATTGCTGATGAATGTATATACCATAAGTTCAGTGGGAGTAAGTATATTTTTCTGGTTTTATATGTCGATGACATACTGCTTGCCTGTAACGATATAGCATTATTACTTGAAACTAAGAAATTTCTTTCAAAGAAATTTGAAATGAAAGATCTTGGTGAAGCTTCTTTTGTATTAGGAATTCAGATACAACGAGATCGCTCTAAAGGTGTTCTCGGTCTGTCACAAAAGGGCTATATCGATAAGGTTCTGAAAAGATTTGGCATGCAGGATTGTAAACCAGGCAACACCCCTGTTGCTAAGGGAGACAAATTTAGTCTCAAACAGTGCCCAAATAATAATTATGAAATTTCGGAAATGCAGAAGACGCCTTATGCTTCGGCTGTAGGTAGTCTGATGTATGCTCAGGTTTGTACACGACCTGATATAGCATACATTGTTGGGATGTTAGGCAGATATCTAAGCAATCCGCGAATGGACCATTGGAAGGCAGCCAAACGGGCCATGAGGTACTTACAGAGAACAAAGGATTACATGCTTACATACCGGAAATCGGACCAGCTTGAGATCATTAGGTATACCGATTCCGATTTTGCTGGATGTCAAGATAGTTTGAAGTCCACTTCAGGCTATATTTACATGCTTGCGGGCGGTGCTATCTCTTGGAGAAGCATCAAGCAAACTCTTACAGCCACTTCCACCATGGAAGCGGAGTTTATGGAATATTATGAAGCATCCAATGAGGCATTATGGCTGCGGAATTTTGTTGGTGGACTGCGAATTGTTGATAGCATCAAAAAGCCGCTTAGGCTATTATGCGATAACAGATCGGCAGTCCTTTATGCTAATAACAACAGTAGTTTGACGAAAGAAAAACATATGGACGTCAAATTTCGGGTTGTTAAAGAAAGAGTACAAAATGGACAATTGTGCATTGAGTACATTAGTACAAACTCCATGCTTGCGGATCCGCTCACTAAGGGATTGACACCAAAAGTATTTCATGAGCATATTGCTTGTATGGGTGTCAAATCAGATAAGGATTATGTATTTTAGTGGGAGTTTTGTATTGTACATTTATGTATTGTTCATTATATTCAGAAATTCAGTAATTCAGTTATATCTGCAGATATTCAGTTTTTAAAGTTTTTGTACTCTTACAGTTTATGATTGATCTCAATAAAGAGAACCAGTTGGAAATAGACATTCTATTGACCACACTTTATGTTATTTCCATGCTACATACCTACACTTGATCCATGTCGTTGGTTATATTGATATACGTGATCTATGTTGGTTCTAGTTACGAATGAGTAACAAAGAGCTCTTAGTTCCTATGTTGGTATGATTGATGGACCGGATTGTTCATGACAATTTTATTGTGATAGCAATTTTGCGCACCTAAGGTTATTTTGTAACATATAATGCTAAGGTTTGTACATATGTTTGTGTATCTCGTCCAAGTGGGAGATTGTAAGATATATGGACTTATATCTACATACATATGAACAATATATGGATAAATTATATGTTATGTGCTATCTTTTGGTTTGGCCTAATTTTGTGGTCTTATGGACATTATGTTAAGGGGGCCAATGTGTTGTCATATAAAGTGTAGAACTAATGTGTAGATACCGAAAAGGGTAACCTTAGTTAATGATGGGCTAACTAAGGTTACATATATGTAACCATGGTTACAAGCTTGTGACTCTTGAGTTATGTAACTCTTGTGACTCTTGGGTTATGTAACTCTTTTGTTATAAAGTGGGGGTTATGGTTCCCACATTATTGCAAGACAAGACTCTTCTTCCTCCCATTGAATCAAGAGCAAACACCATTGTTGTCTTGCAAATAATTGTGGAAAATCATACACCAACCTTTGATCATTGTCATAATATTGTTTTAGTGATACTACTCACATTTTGTTTAAGTCTTGTAAAGAATTATTGTGGATACATACATTTCAAGACACTCTTGAAGGAAGGATGAAGGAGCATTCTTCAAAAGGACAATTAGGCAATCATCAAAGGAGGCTCAACAATTTCCACACATGAATTCAGGTTAGCTTCCGCTCATGTAGTTTTAATTCCGAATTGTTCAATATGAAAGTTATTGTCTTTAGTAGGAATCATAATCCTAACATTTAGGACTCGTAAGGTTTTACACATCTCTTGAATGCGGTCCCACGGCTGTCAAAGCCAACTGGATATCATTAACAAGAGAAGAAATCAGAATAGAAATGATTGGTGAATGTCTATATATAAACAAATAATCAAGGCCCATGATTAAGTATATAAAGGTGTATTCTTTCTATGAGATGTCACACACTTCAGTTTGATCCATTCTGACATATATAGTGCTTATTCAGCATTCAAGTTGCGGACAAAGCAAAGAACTGGCGCTTCCCCGTGATAACAAGTCTGGTTTAGTGATTGGTCTTAAAGTAGGCAAGCGCATAGTTAAAGCCCCAATTCTCCTCCCCTCCCCTCTAGACCCTTGACCCTTCGTCTCTTGTACTCAAAGGAAGAAAAAGATGGACAATCCCCAAAAGGTATCAAGCAGCACGTATTCATGAAATGTTGTTTACGATATAACACAAACCCAGTTTATAACTGCCAAAATATCATCAATCTTCAAGAGACCAACAACCTTTGCACCAGATGCATATTTTTTCTCAAAGGAACAATGAATAGTTTATGTAGACATTTTTTCCTTTTACTAGTGTCTCTCTGGGTATAGGTTACAGGAAAAACAGCATTACCAGGTTAATATAACATGGAAGTTCCACCATAGCTTGTTTATCAAACACGTTTCCATCACCACTCAACTTGTTTCATGAATAATAGCAAGGAAGTAAATTGCCAGAGCGAAGAAATGCCTTATCATTTGATTCCTCTCATAGTCAAGGAACTATACATTAAAATCAACTGAATACCACAGCTGCAATTGTGGCAAAGCAGGCACAACAAGCACTGCGTCCTCTATAGGAATTTCGACAAGGAAAGAGCCTATATTTCTACACAAATAAAGAAGCAGTTCGTTTTGCCACTCCCCTCATCATATGAAACCAGCATTACATATATACAGCACTAGAATTTGCATATGTACCCACACCAGAGGCAAAAAGTAAACTGCAGCTTTTCTTTTTCTGAGGAAGTAGTACAGGAGAAATTACATTATAATAAATATCATCTCTACATTTAAGCCAACAGACCAACCTGCAAAAGGCTTTTCCGTAGTTTGCTGCTCCGTTGCTGTGAAACATCAAATTCATGACCTGCTGCATCAATACATGCTTCAACAGCCTCGGGCAACGAAGACCGTATCAGCCTCAGATTCTCATCAGCCTCGTATATGATTAGGTGATTAAAATTTTCCCAGAAGCTGAACTTCAAAACAATTTTTCTCTACTATTAGCTGTCACAAGACTAGTTTTTGTTAAGTTACTGTGTCTTGTAACTATTTTACTCAGCACAATCTTTGTGCTAAAGACTACTTCATTACAAGAACAGCAACAATAACAACAAGCTCACTGTGAATCCCATAAGTGGAATCGGAGAGGTTAGTAAATACGCACACCTTATTCCTGTTTTTGTGAAGGCATAGAGATGTGTGCGATAGACCCTAAGCGCAACTAAAGACTACTTCATTAATATATTAAAATATGTAACCTTCTTCTCCAAAAAAGAAAAAAACAAACAATTCTTCTCTAGCATGTAAACTCAAGCATGGGTATCTGACATAAAACGTTGAAACAATAGTGTCCACATAGGAAGCTCTTTTTGACCAATTAAATTGAAGTGTGATATAATCGCATTTGATTGGCCATAATATGTTACTTGCACATATTGTGCGATTTCATTGGCCTTTAGTGTGACTTGGCATGCCTTGTCATTTTGACACATGGAATGATCCTATTGGCTCTTCCGTTTGACTTGGCGCGCCACGTTATTTGATACGTGGCACCAAAATTGGGCATCTAGAAAAATGACATCTTGGGCCTAATGAATTGAGCTCATCATTTTAGCCCAATTAAATAGGTAAACCCAATAAATTAAGACTTATTTATTTAATACATATATATTAAACTTATCTAATTAATTTAATTATTTTAGCCCGTAGAATTTAATTTAAATAAAATTTATATACGTACTCCTATTTCAAAACTTGACAAAATACATATTTTTTTTTATGAATATTGAAGACAAGGATTGAAGTACTAGTGAAGCATCATTCCTTCTCTTCTTTTACGTAAAAAAATTATTATCCAAATACTTGAAACACCAAAAGTTTCCAATCTTCAGTCACATACGGTTGTAATTGCTTCATTTTGACTTTGCCCAAGAAAACTTTCTTTTAATTGAGAACCATTATTGTCATATGTATAGTAGACCTCCAGTATATGTAAAATAATTGCCCCTGAGATGATTCAGCTCAGCCTATAGAATTTGCAAGTCAATAGCCCTGGAGATAAGTTTGCCACGTAGCTCAATTCCAAACCATCTGTATCACTGCCTCGCAACTATCCAAATCCCTTTAGGCGAGAATATTTGGTATTGAATACAACAATGAGTCCCTGTTGACAACATCTTACTCTCTCCATTTCAATTTACGTAAATTTATTTGACTGAGTACGAAATTTAAGAAAAAAAATAAAATTGTTTGAAATTTGTGGTCCTAAACAAATCCAAATGAGGTCTAAAGTATTTGTATGGTTATAAAAGCTTCTCATTAAGGGTATAGTTGTAACTTTAAGTTAAATTATTACCAAATTTATAAAGAATTCATTCCTTTTGGAACCGACAAAAAAAAAAATATGTTCATATAACCTGGAACATTTGCTAGCCCAATTTTACTGGGAATGGCAAATGTACTTTGACTCTATTTAGGAGATAATAGTACAGTCCCACATCGACATCATCATTGTAACATCTTCTTTCAAAGGTCTATGTAAATCCTCGCGCTCGTATTTGTTGAACATCCATTTGTAGTATTTGCAAGCCACTTGAGTCTATTTTTGTGGACTCAGAAGCATCAATGTGAAGGTAATTTCTTCTTCTTTTCTTGTGTTTTTCTTGTTTTATTGCCTTTTTTTCTTTTTTTTTTGGTAGGTCAAGCGAGGAAGATATGTTCTTGTTCAGCAAGATAATCCACGCATGAAGAAGGCAGTCTTAGGGTGTGAGGGGATGAGTACTCATCTTTGCTCGAATATCGGAGAGATTACTCTCATGGCGCGACTACTAGAGAAACTGCTTTTTGTGTGACCCGACTACCGGAGAGATTATGCTCAAAATGGCCCGACTACCGGAGAGTTTACTTTTAACGTGACCCGACTACTGGAGAGCCCAACTTAAGGTGCAAAGAGATTCATATGTCTATCTTATGATTGGAAAGTTGTAGTTCCTTTTAAGGACAAACCTAAGAAGAGACCAACTTAAGGTGCAAAGAGACTTATATGTCCATCTTAAGATTGGAAAGTTATAAAGCTTCAACTTGAAGACGACATCGACTTGAATACTTGGAAAACTTTAAAGATTGGGCGGACTTTGCAAACTTCAACTTGAAGATTCGAAGTGCTTAAACAATTCAACTTTAAGACAGGCGAATTTAAAGACTGAAACTTGAAGCCTGATGAACTTGAAGACTTCAACCTTGAGACTTGGAGGGCCTAAATATTTCAACTTGAAGATCAACAAATTTGAAGATTTCAACTTGAAGACCGACAGACGTGAAGACTTCAACTTTGAGACTTGGACGGCTTAAATATTTCAACTTGAACATCAACTGATTTGACGACTTCAACTTGAAGACCGGCGGACTTGAAGACTGCAACTTTGAGACTTGGAGGGCCTAAATATTTCAACTTGAAGATCAACGGACCTGAAGACTTCAACTTTGAGACTTGGAGGCCTAAATATTTCAACATGAAGATCAGCAGATTTGAAGACTTCAACTTGAAGACCGACATGGTTGAAGGTTTTGACTTGGGGGACTTCAACTTGAATACACTTGAAGACTTCAACTTGGAGACTTCGAGGGCTTAAATATTTGAGCTTCTCTTTTGCATTACATTGTTCGACTTTTATCTTAGTCGCATAATTTTCAGCTTACGTGCTTGTAACAAATAATTCATATCTTTCCGTGGGAGAGTCCAAATAATGAACCGTTTGATAACTTCAATAATATATCCAATACTCAGAATCAAAAACTTTCAGAATCGCGCAGGATAATATTTTGAAACCAACTTTAGATTTCACTATGCTAAAAATTTCAGATTTTGCGTCTCACCAAAATATTCATATCTTGGTGTAGAAATATAAAAATTAAACCGTTTGATTTCAAGAAAACTAGACTTCAAGACCTAGAACATATTCAAAATTCTCAATCAAACAACTTCTAAATCATCCCAAATAATATTTCGAAATCAACTTTATATTGGACTAGGCCATCAATTCCAGATTTGCACAGTCTCACAAAAATTCATATCTTGGTATGGAAGCCTCGAGATTGGAAGACGTATTACTTGGCATCAATCAAAATTTATGATCCGTATTCTCACAAATATATTGAGTTCAAGTCTCACTGAATTTGAAACATTGTGCCAAGCAATCCTTTCCTTATACTTGTGTTTCCTTTTGATATCTCTCTTCTATTCCCCTTTTTTAAAGAAGAGGGCGGACTTAGAGACCAACTAACTTGAGGTTTGGCAAACCTGAAAACATAGAGAATCCCTAGACTTCAATGCAAATACTTGACATCCTCATAAAATCTGCCCATCGAAGATATCAATTTACCATGGAGGGTTGCCCCCTTTAAATCAAATGAGGTCAAAGTTCAGTAGGAGGATAGCATTTCAGCTTGATCTTACATTCCTTAATATTTTATTTGAATAACAATTAGGGCAATATGTATCTTTTGAACTTATGCGACTGAACTTAAATGAAACTCTAAGATGCCTACGTACCTTGGTGAAGAGGATCAAGTCATACCATAGTTCAGACTGGGTAGATTTTTTTTTACGTCCTAACTTTTGCCTAGGCCGCATCTTTCAAGATTTGCAACCTAGCGGACTTTTTTTCGGGCCGTACACAGTTTATACTCTTGCGGTCCAGAAGTGTAGAATCATGCGGTTTAGTCTCATGCATCAAGGAGAGTAGCAACATGCAGTTTAGGCTTGTGCGTCAAGGAGCGTTGCAACTTCAAGGATAATACTTCTTCAAAAACTTGCCATTGATAGGGCCGATCCTCATACCATCTGCATCAACCAGCTTGTAAGACCCACTTGAGTAAGCTTCTTGTACGAAATATGGCTCATCCCGCTTTGAAGTGAACTTCCGTACATGTTTATGGGAAGAAATTATGGGTCTTCGTACGACAAGGACTTGATCTCCTACTTGAAAGGATCTTGGGCGAACTCTTTAATTGAAGGCACAAGATAATCGAGCTTGATAACATTTAAGACTCTGTTGAGATTCCAATATCTTTTCATCAAGAGCTTCCAAATCTTCTAATCGAAGTCGAGCATTTTCTTCATCAATGATCCCTTCTTGAATAGCTAGTCGTAACAAAGGTATTTGATGCTCAACTCGCAAGACAGCTTCGACTCCATAAATGAGTGAATAAGGAGTCGCATGTGTTGGCGTGCGGTGAGTCATCCTATATGCCCATAGATCTTCTTCCATACGGTCATTCCAATATTGTTTGGATTTTGGAGACGACTTTCTTTAACAAGTTGCAGTGTCTTGTTGAATGCCTCAGCTAGACCATTGGCGGCAACATTGTACATCGAAGAGTCAAATTGCTTGAAGCCTAAGAGATCATAAATCTTGTTCATTAACCTATTATCCAATGGCTTTCCATTATCCGTTATTATGTAACGAGGAATGCCAAAGCGATAAATAATGTTTACTCGGATAAAACTTGCAACATTTTCCTTCTTTACTTCATTAAGAGCAACAACTTCAGCCCATTTTGAGAAGTAGTCAGTTGCAGCAAAGATGTATCGGTGCGCACCAGAGGACTTTGGCAGTGGTCCAACAACATCCAATCCCCAAGGGTCAAATGGCCAAGATGCAACAGTCGGGTGCAACACTTTAAGAGGTTGATGAATAAAATTCGCATGGAATTGACAAGCCTTGCATCTTCAAGTATAGTCCAAGAAATCGTTTACCGTCGTTGGCCAATAATATCCTATTCTTTTTATATGGAAGTAGAGTTATGGTCCGGACATGTGTGACCCACATACCCCAGAATGTGCCTCTTGTAAAGCTAGGAGAGCTTCTTCTTCTCCTCCGAGGCATCGTAATAGTACACCCTCAAACAACCTTATGTATAGAGTATCCTTGTAGTAAAGGAAGCGAGGTGCATGACGACAGATTTCAGTCCTTCTCCTCGGATTTTCTAGAAGTATCCTATAGCATAAGTAGTCGATAATGGGTTGTTTCCATTCTTCTTTCTCAACTTCAAAAATAGCAACAAAATGCTTGAGTTCGTTTTCTTCACCTTCAGCCTCATTTGGCGGCGGTACTACCCATTATTGGCATACAGTAACTTGCGCTTGGTCAGGTAGGGTGATGAAGCTAGAGCAGCTAATGCATCAGCCTTCTTATTTTCTTTCCTCGGCACATACTGAATAGTCACATCACCTAGCTACCCCATCAACGTTTTAGCGTAATCTTGATATGGGCGTAGTGCAGGCTTCTTAACCTCGTGACTGTCAAAGAGTTGATTGACCACTAACTGGGAGTCACCAAAGACTTGCAATTGCAATTACTTCCTATCAACGGTCATTTTGAGCCCAAGTATTAATGCTTGATACTCAGCAACATTGTTAGAACAGAGTTGTGTCAAGGTGAAGGGGTAGGGAAAGACTTCACCTTGGGGAGTGACAAATACTACGCCAGCCCCAGCTCGCCCACAATGCGCAGCACCATCAAAGTACATCTTCCATGGAGGTTGAACTTCAATGATCATTGCGTCCTTATCATATAGTTCATTAGTTAGCTCCCAGTCATGAGGTATCGGATGATCTGCCAAGAAGTCTGCCAATGCTTATCCTTTTACAGCCTTTTAAGGGATGTACAAAATCTCGAATTTTTGAAATTGGAGGTACCATCTCGCTAGTTGATCACTAAAAACAGGTTTTGACATCACGAACTTGATGAGATTTGCTTTGGAAACAAGACGGACAACATGAGCTTGAATGTAATGCTTAAACTTTTGAATTGAGCATACTAGCGCCAATTACAACTTTTCAATTAGCGAATAATTCAACTCATTAGGTGTCATCATCCTGCTCAAGTAGTAAAGCGAGTTTTCTTTCCCCTCACTATTTTCTTGGGCCAACAATGCTCTTACAGGCTTTTCCTGTGCCGCAATGTATAGTATCAATGACTTTCCAGGTATAGAATCTGCTAAAACTAGAGGCTTCATCAAGTAGGTTTTGATACTTTCAAAGACAATGCTACAAGCTTGGTCCCACTTGAAAGTAACACCTTTCTTCATGAGGCGACTAAATGGTTGGCACCTCCCAGCCTGGCTTGATATGAATCTTCTAAAGTATGCTAACTTTCCTTGCAGAGTTTTCGTATCATGGATATCTCGAGGATCATGCAATTTCAAAATGGCATCCACTTTGTATTGATCAATTTTGATCCCTCGATATCGGACAATGAAACCAAGGAACTTTCCAGAAGTTACTCGAAAGGCACATTTCAATGGATTCATCCTAAATTGGTACCTCTGGAGCAATTCAAATACATCATAAAGTCTTTCATGTGGTTGCCCTTCTCTATTGTTTTCACCACCAAGTTGTCAACATAGCATTCAACATTCTTGTGGAGAAGATCGTCGAAAATATTCTGCATATCCCTTTGTAAGTTGCACCAGCATTCTTCAAGCCAAAAGGCATAACCTTGTAGCAATAAATACCCTTGGGGGTATGGAACGTAGTAAGCTCTTCATCTTTTGGTGCCATGCGAATTTGGTTATAGCCCGGTGAATCATCCATGAAAGACATTTCCTCGTAACCAGTAGTAGAGTCGATCATCAACTCTGGAATAGGAAGCGAGAATTCATCTTTGGGATACGTAATATTGAGGTCCCTGAAGTCAACACATTCTTAAATATGGCCATTCTTCTTCCATAGAGGGACAATACTTGAAACCCATGTTGGGTATCTAACTTCCCAAATAAATCCGTCTTCAATGAGTTTGTTAACTTCAGTTTCAACCAGGTAACCAAGTCCGGCCTAAAATGTCTTTGAGCTTGTTTAATAGCGCGAGCACCATTTTTGACTGCAAGGTGATGGACTGCTGCTTTCGTGTCCAAGCCAGGCATCTCTTTGTAACTTCAAGAAAAGAAATCTCTGAACTCTTTGAGCAACTCAATATAAGTGCTCTCTTCATCAGCTTCTAGTAAAGCACTTAGGTAGGTGGGTCTTAGTTCTTCATCGGTGCCAAGGTTAACTTCTTTTAAGGTTGTAATTCTCGTTTTCACTCCTTCTTCAAGTTTAGATGTAGCATCTTTCACATCTTCATCTTCTTGAGGATCTCCATCATTGAAGGATATGTGATAACACAACGAAACCTCCTCCAATTCCGCAAAATCTTCCATTGAAGAGGGAATGCAATTCTCGACTTGTACACTAACATGATATGAAGAACCCACAATTTCTTCATCTTCATCACGTTCCTTAGTATAGACCACAGTATATGGCTTTACCTTCAGTACTTCTTTACATGAAACCACAAGTTTTGTTTGTTTCCTTATTCTAGAAGGAACCAACCTTTGAAAATCCTTAGAGATCTCCTGGATTTTGTGTGAAGCGGGTGCTCTTATGCTTTGAAAATTACTCCAAAACTTGGTCCCCTTCTTTAGTGGACCCAATATTTCAAACACGCAGGTCCTCGCAAGTGATTTTCCAAGTCGATCAAAGACAGAAGGCTTGTTAGAAGCGGCTGATTCATCTTCTACAGTGATATAATTACTGCTCTCCTTTCTTATTGAGAAGCGCACTGGTGATGGTTGCTTATATCCCAAACCTTCACATGGTTTCCTCATTGCAGCTTCTGATAGGATCTTCCCTAACTTCGACAGCTCATTGGATAGTATCCAGCATTTGCTAATAGCTTGTAAGTGTTAGGGCCAAAACCTTCATCTGTTTGCTTTGTAGGGAGTGCCACATTCTGCAAATGATTTTGGTCTACAAACCCTGCAAGCGGCATTGAGGAAGGCTTTACTGCCTCAATTTTTGTAAACGGAAGATTTAACTCCTTTAGAATGTTATCTTGGCGATTAGATGGTTCACCCTCGTCTTTCTTCCTTTTAGGGGCATATTGGAGCACCAGACTTACTTATTTGCTATAAGACGTAATGTGCTTTTCCAAAGATGGTGCCAATGGTATTTCATCGCTCTTTCGTTCCCCTTTGTCAGCATGGCAACAAAAGGCCTCAACACGATCACAACAAATCTTCGTGCGGAACCAAGATGACAAGAAATCCTCCAAAGTCACTGTATGTCGTGGCTTTTAAGGGTGGTGCATTCCTCTTTTGCTTTCTTTAAATGATTAACTGGATTCTTTTTCATTGGTCTTTTTACCATCATCTTCCATGTTGGTTGTTCTACTAATTGTATTCATGGACTCCTTTTGTGGCGCCTACAACGATTCACTAACGTCCAACCTTCATCATCATCAGGTTGATCATCTTCAACTTTGTTATTCTCAAGTAATTCTTTATCTTCACTTTCTTTAATACCGCAAAATTCATCTAGACTAAATGAGCCAAAGGTGATAGAGACTTGTTTTGCTCTTGCTTTCTCATCTTCAAACACGATCTTCTTTTCGCGATCCAAGTTCATGACTTTGAAGACAAAGCACTTCTCCAGAGGGTGCTAACAAGTCGGTGATATTTGTAGTAGTTTGGTTCATTCATTTTCCCAGCTTCATTTGGTCGCTTTATCTCCGGAAGCTCAATGCGATTTAACTCGAGGAGTTCTTCGAAAATGGATGGCACATCAAAATCTAGAAATGGGTACTCTTTCTCCTACATCTCTTTTAGAGTCAACTTTCCACTTGGATTGTCTTGAAAAGAAGTTGATTTCATACTCTGCTTCTTGCTCACCTTCATCGTGAACTTCGTAGGAGATGTATTGACATTCATAGCTTCTTTGCTTTTAGACTTGGGTACGAACTTGCCACACCTCCTGACTTCTTGCTTGTCATTCACCTTGCGAGGTTCATAGATGCGCAGCCTTTCATTTCCAATGGAGGCCATTCTCAATTCCATGTCACGGGCACGAGCTGGAAGTTCTTCAAATGTGCCAGGCTTGATACCCTGCAAGATGTAGTGCAACCCCCAATGCATGCCTTGGATGCACATCTCTATGCTTGAAGCTTCACTAAGCATGTATTTGCAGTTGAGGCTTGCATTCCTCCAATGATTGATAAAGTCGATAACTGGTTCCCCCTTTTGTTGAAGAGTATTTGTAAGCTCTATCACATGTGCTATAAAAGAGATTGAGGAATTCTTGTTCTAGTTGATCCCAGCTATAAATTGATCCAGCCTAGAGGTCTGTGTACCAGTCAAAAACATTTCCTTTTAGCGAGGGGACAAATTTCTTGATGAAGTAATCTCCATAAGTCTTTCGCATTATTGCACATCTCCACGAAGTGCACAACATGTTGCTTTGGGTTACCTTTACCATCAAACTGTTGAACCTCCGAAGGTTGATAGTCAGTAGGCATCTTCAACATATCGATCCTTGTAGTGTACTACTTTGCATATGTAAGGGAGGATTTGGCAGCAACTTCATGTTTGTTCTTAATGGTTCCTTCGATGAACTCCTTCAGTTGATCGATTGGGATCATCCCTTCAGATGAGACATGGATAGCTTTAGTGGATGATGCTTTGTCTTGGGGGAGAATCACTCTCTAGAACTTCTGGGAGCTTGCTGGGTTCATGGGTAGATTCTTCTTCCATCAAGATTCCCACCTTGTCTATTAGCTTGTCAATTCTAGCCTCTTGATTTTGAATGCATTTGGTCAAGCTAGCGATTGCTTCCGTCAGGTTTTCCAACTGCTCCTCCATAGATGAAGTGCTTGTCACCATGGCTTGCATGATTTTTGTGGAAGATAGAGAGTGGCATGGATTTTCCAAGTAGAGTACTTGGAGCCGGAGAGGTCAAGTAGAGAAAGAGTTTTATTGATTTTTTCATCAACGTAACTACCTCCTTCAGATGAGTTTGTGGCAGATCTTGTTCCTTTTGAGGATGAAGATCCAAAAACATGGGTTGATGCGGATGGAACTTGGGGTGCTTGTCCTAAAGAGCTTTCTTTGCTCCTCGTAACTGGTCTGAAGCTTCCAAAGGTGACATTGATGATGCTTTCTAATTTAGCATAGAAACTGGAGTTAGCGGCCTTGGTGGAAGTTGAAACGGAGTTGATTTTCTTTGAAGCCATTTTAATGTTCTTGAACTTTGGTGATTAAAAAGTTGAGATGAGAGGTAGATATTGTCCCACTGGGCGTGCCAGAATTTGTAGACAATAAATTTGCGTCAAGAAAATAAAATCAAGACAAAACATATCGCAAAAATCGTAGTATTTGATTTTGAATATTTTGAGTGTTACAATCTCTATGAATCCTCTGATTCTTCTTTCCAATGGTAAATAAATTTATGGGCCTTGGAGCTTGATCCTCAATCTATGGTTGTTGTCACGAACGATGATCTTGTTCTTGAGCTTAAGCTTGATTGCTTGAACTTGAGCTTGATTTTTTCTTCGTTCTTGAACTTGAACTTGATTTCTTCTTCATTCTTGAACTTGAACTTGATTTCTTCTTCGTTCTTGAGCTTAAACTTGATTTCTTGAACTTGAACTTAAAGCCTGAAACTTGTGGAGGAATTTGTAATGTTTGATCCACGGCTCTTTCTTGCTTCTTGTTATAACTCATGGTGTCTTTTCTGAGTTATGAAGGACCCTATTTATAATTGTGGAAGAGAAGAGTTATGATAAGAACAAACTTTTTCTGACAATATAATTTTGTATGACATGGCCGCATTTGATTGGCCAGAACATGTCACTTGCACACATGGCGCGATTTCAATGGCCTTTTAGTGTGATTTGGCATGCCTTGTCATTTTGACATGTGGCGTGATCCCATTGGCTCTTTCATTTGACTTGGTGTGCCACATCATTTGATACATGGCACCAAATTGGGCCTCTAGCTAGATAACATCTTGGGCCTAATGAATTGGACTCATCACTTTAGCCCAACTAAATGGGCTAACCCAATAAATTAAGACTTATTTATTTAATCCATATATAATAGACTTATATAATTAATTTAATTATATTATCTCGTAGTATTTATTTGGACCAATATACCTTGAATTTATAATATAATTCAAATTATTTTACGAATTTAATTTTAATAAAATTTATATTCCTATAGTCGGGTCTCGGGAAGCTCCGCTCCATGTTTACCTTTTTTTGTTTTATTTCCTTTTTCTTTTTTTTTTTTTGTCAACTGCCTCATGTTTTCTTCGTTTTGTCGCTTTTTTAGATACATTGTTCTTTTTCTGTAATTTAAATTCTTTTGAGTGGGAAGTGTCCAATGAATATTGGAGAGCGGAAGATTTTTATAAGAAATTAAATTAATACAATAGATAACAGTCAGTTTGCTCCAATATTATTCGAAATTCAGTAACTTTATTTCTGTTTTATTTTTTATCTAATCTTATTCCTAATGTTTGGAGAATGAATTTCATTTTTATTCTTGACCTCTAATGATGCTTCAACCTAAGAGAATTTTAAATCATTGTCAAAAGCTGAAGGATAAATATGAAAAAATTTTCTTGAAGAATTTAGACACACAAGTTCAATGAAACTCTTTAAATAGTAAAGGCAAATAAAAATTTGTTATGAACAAAGGTAAAACTGATCAAAAGTTTAACTAATGACATGTATCGATCCGGCCGGTCATTTTGAGAATTTAAGTTCCGTTTAGCGGCATATGATGTTGAGCAGCTTTATATTATGTGTATTAATGCTGTATTGTGGCCCGGGCCTAAACGGGCCTGACGGGCCGGGCTTCGCTGTCTCGGGCTTGGTGTGCCGGGCCTGGCGGTCCCGGGCATGGCGGTCCTCACGGTAGAGACCGGCCCGCTACGGGCCTAAGCCCACTGCGGTCCTGGGCCTGGCGGGCCTAACGTGCCTGGCGATTTTTTTAAGGCAATATCTTGTATTGTAGTCATTAGTATAGTGTAAAATATATTTTATATGGTGTACTAAGTTATTAGTATAGTATATATTATGTTGTAGTAATTAGTATATATTGTATATTATGTATATATTGTGTTGTAGTAGTTAGTATATATTGTATATTATGTATATATTGTGTTGTAGTAATTAGTATATATTGTATATTATGTATATATGGATATATATTATGTATGTAATGTGTTGTAGCAATTATTATATTTTGTATATTATGTATATAGTGTGTTGTAGTAATTAGTATATATTGTATATTATGTATATATATTGTATATTATATATATTTTATTGTAATAATTAGTATATATTGTATATAATATATATATTGTGTTGTAGTAATTAGTACATTGTGTTTTATGTTATATATTGTATGTTATATATATATATTCAAGGATTGATATCGAAGTAAAGACAAAGAAATATTGAGAAAAAAGATATTCAAGGATATGATAAAGAGCATTTTTATTGACCAAAATGGCATATCTTTCTTAGTCTTCCTTTCCCCAATGGAATGAGCACAACAAGGTACTAATACCACCATTAAAAGGAAAAAAACTAAAAGAAGATGTGCCAATGTACAAGTTACATCATAATTTACATTGTATCTCTAACAAATCTCATAAATCCGTCAAGGTTGGGAGGAGGTTGTGTTGGTGGTGGTGGAAATGAAGCTTGTTCATCACCACTCCCGGGCACCGATTCCTCGGAAAGTTCTGCTATCATTTCTTCATATGCTTCATTTATCGCCGGTTGTGATTCTGCAATGCAAAAGTCTCTTCTTTCCGCGCGGATCCAATCTCTAAAAAGCACCGATTTTTCCAAGCTCTCCCTCATCGACGCTCTATGATCACCGATTTGTAGTCTTGCTTGACTGAAAGCGCTCTCCGATTCCACAGTTGAAGTTTGAATTGACAAAACATCCCGAGCCATCCTTGCAAGAACGGAAAAATATTTTTCCCTTGACTTCCAGCGTTCCAAAAGATCGAAAGAGTCGTCTGGATTCTCCTTTTCTAGTCCCTGCGACAAGTAAACTTGAAGCTCATTTAGATGGGAAATTTCATCAAAATTATCACCTTGAGAACCCCGGAACTCCGTCCACGATATAAGAGCTGTTGCCAGCAGCTCTTTTAGACGATTGTGAGCTATACGAAGTAGGGGTTGGAATATTAGGCCTAGAACGCTCTAACGCTTGTTTATAAGCATTATAAACAGTTTGAGCATTAATTTTAATTGATGCTTTTGCATCAGCAAGTGTAGCAATTTCCTCTTCTGAAAGATCTAAAGCTTTATAAATATTAGAATATCAAAAATGAGGATCTCCTAATTTCATTGTTGGATTTAACATTGCAGCTACACCAAAAATAGGAGGGATAGGAAAAAAATATATTTTAGACTTTTGTTTCATTTCATTTATAGCAAGTTCATAAATATCCCCACCCTCGCTAAATTCAACAAACAAATCAGCTAGTACGGCAATATAAACTAAGGTTCGTTCTACTGCTGTAAAATTTCTGCCATTTACACGTCTTGGTGGGGGGTCTTCGTGTGCGCTTTTCGCCTGGCTTCTTTGCGTAAAGAACCTAACTCATCTGAAGTTAAGAAAAATGAACAAGCAGTTTGAAATAGTATGATAATATTGCCCAGGAAAAGCATTTGTAGCAACTTGACAATGTTCTAAAAAATCTAAAAGAATTTTAACATTAGTCCAATCTTGGGTAGTTAGCATTTCATCATCATCCTCACCACCTACCCGAGAATTAAACGTAGTATTAATTGGGTTTCTATATTCATACGCAACTACTAAACTCTCGTACATGCAATTCCACCTAGTCGGGCAAGGTTTAGGAACCTTTCTTTCTCTAAGGCCATATTCGTCACATTTTTTAAAATACTCTCTTAGTCTAGTTCTACAGTTTGAATAAAATAGTCAATTAAGAGCCATTCTCACCTTTTCAATTTTTATGTTTAATATTCGCATACCATCACCAACAATAAAATGATAAATATGACAAATACATCTAACATGGAAAATATTACTAAATGCAGGATTAAAGGTTTGTGTTAGCATGCCTATTGCACTAGTATTACTAGAAGCATTATCCATAGAAATAGCCATTATTTTATCTCTAAAGCAAAAATATCTACATATATATGAAACAGTGTTAGCTATAAACCTACCCGTGTGGCGTGAATTAATTATTCTATATGCAATTATGCGTTTTTGCATTGTCCAGTCTTCATCTATCCAATGACTTGTAGCAGTTAGATAATCACAGTCATTGCTACTTCTACCAATATCAGTTGTAATAGAAATACGATTAGGTATATGAGTAAATAAATAGCGCAAATATTATTCATATTCATGCTTGAATTTATAAATATCGGCCTTAACTGTTGCGCGAGGCCAACCTTTATAAATAGGATTAAAAACTCTTCTAATATAATGAACCCAATTAGGATTAGAAGCAAAAGTATAAGGCAAGCACATAACAGTAATCATTTTTGCTAATTCTTCACGATCCCTATTTGGATCGTAATATAAAATACCTCCGGTGACAGTGTTAATTCCTGGTTGAACAAGATTAGAACCTGTACTAGGGTTAACTTGAGAATCTCACTTGTCCCCTCTTGTTGCGCTTGCATTTGAAAAAATCTAGCCCTATCTCTAGGGTATAATTTTATGTGCCTAGTAAAACTACCTGTGCCGCTACGGTCTCCAGTAAATTTATGAACCAGTAATTTCCCACAAGTTTCACACTTAGCCTTGTCGTGTTCTCTTACTTGAGTAAAAAGATGCCAAACTAATGATGTTTCTTGACGCTTAGCAGGTTGTCTACTAAAAGTTGGAGTTTCTACAAGTGGGTGTGCCGGTGCATTACCTGAGTTATGAACAGGACTAGTAGGTGTATCATCTAAATCGTGTGCTTGGGTTTCATCATCATCATTATCATCCTCATTTTCATCTAAGATAGGTTCATTAGGATATAGAGCATTCATAATTTCATCATCTAATCTATCACCTACTGCAACATCATGTAGAAATTCACTATCGGTAAATTAAAAACAAGGGTGATTACTATCAAGCATTACGGGAGGCGGATTGGGACGTCTAGGTTAGCGACTACTTTCAACTTGCATATCATTTGTCGGTCAGGGAGCCGGAGGAAGGGTAGTATTATGGCCACTACTTTCACCGATTTTACCTTTCCTTTACCGAACATTTTTTTCAAAAAAATGCCATACTAATTAGAATTATGCAAACTAAACAACACAAAAATATATTATTAACACGTATGAGTTGAAACGAGTTTACCGGATTGCCAAACAACTTCTTGAAAATTGAAAATCGTTAAACACTTGAAAACTTCAATTCAACAACTTCACAATTTTTCACGAATTTTCAACAATAAATTAAGCACTTGTAGTAGAAAGATTGAAAGAGAGCTTGAGAGAGATTGAGAGATATTGATGAATTGGTGAATAAAAATGAAAGAATGAGGGGGTATTTATAGTTGAGAAATGGGAAAAAGTATAATTATATAAAGTTTGGGGTTAAATTAAAGTTTGGGGGCCAAATGGCTATTTTTCAAAGTTCCAAACAGCTATTTTTTGCAAAGAGCCGTTACTGATTTTTCTTAAAAAAATAATTTTTTTTTAAAAAATAGTCGTTGGGACCACCAGAACCGACCCACGACCACCAGGACCAACCCAGGCCCGCCAGGCGGTCTCAGGCCTGGCGGTTCCGGGCCTGACGGTTTGACGGGAAAGACCGGCCCGTCACAGATTTTTTGGACCGATAAAGACCGGACCACCAGGACCGCCAGGCCCAGCAGGACTGCAGTCCCGGTCCGGTCCTGGGCCTAAACCGGGCCACAATACAGCATTAATGCGTATCGACTTACGTGCGTGGTTGAATTTAGTTACCGGTTGATTTAGAGTCGAATTGGTAGAAAGAATCTAGTTTTGGAAGCTTAAGAGGTGAGAATTTGACCGAAATTTGACTTTTGTGTAAACGGCTCTGGAATGAGTTTTGGATAATGTCAGCAACTTTGTATGGTAATTTTGTACTTAGGCGCACGTCCGGATTCGGAATTACGGTTCGTAGGGTAATCAGTAACATTTCGGCGAAAGTTGGAAAAGTTGAAGTTTGGAAAATGGAGAAGTTTGACCCATAGTTGACTTTTGTGATATCTAAGTCGAATGCGATTTCAAGAGTTGGAACAACTCCTTCTTGTCATTTGTGACTTCTCTGCAAAATTTGGGCTTCGGCGCGAGTTATATGAGCTGGAAGATTTGAAAGATCATAAATTTTATTCATAGCGCGATTTTCATTTTTTGCATTGTTTGTTGTGATTTGAGATCACGAACGAGTCTGTGTTAAGTTATAGAACCTGTTTGTATGTTTAGACAGGGTCCCGGGGGACCTCGGGTGTATTTCGGACGAGTTTCAGATATTTTATAGGGTTTTGAATAGGTCTGGTTTTGGAGTCTCGCACCTGCGACTTTGGAGAACAGGTGCGGCTTCGCTTCGGTGTGAGCCTGATTGCATATGTAACCTTTGAGGCCTGGAAGCTAGCTCACTTCTGCGAATGCTGGAACACATTTGCGAAATTGCTTTTACGGTTGATCTATCGCATCTGTGAAGGAGTCCACTTCTGCACTCCTGCTATCGCTTCTGCAGCACCGCTCATGTGGCTGTATTGTTCGCAGATGTGGAGCTAGGCCGGTAAGTCAAGTTCGCAAATGCGAACGTCTTCCCACAAATGCAATAGCGCAAATGCACTTGTGTATCCGCAAATGCAGAAGTGTTGGGCAGAACCATTTAAATCGAGGGTTTGGCCATTTTCTTCATATTTTGAGTTATAGACTTCAATTTTGGGATCTTCGTTTTGGACTTTTCAATCAAATCGATTGGTTATTTTGGTTAGATTTGAGTCATCCGGAGGTAATTTGCTATTTTGTTCGTCAATACCACACAAGATGGGGGTGATTTGTATGGTACCCAATTTTTTTGCTTAAACTGCTGATGAAAGGACCTGGTTCTTCTATGTGTTCCAACTACTACTATTGCAGAATAATAAATACCGAAAATAAAGAACACAAAGATTTTACGTGGAAAACACCCCGCTCAAAAGGTGAAATAACCACGACCTACTACTCAATAGGATTTTCCCAAAATTCCACTAAAGTCATAGAGCCAAAACAACATTTACAAAAACTCTTTGTAAACCAAAGATTAACTCTAATCCCGTTGTGGCACTCAACCTCAAGTGTTGCGACAACTTCAAGTTAAATCTAACTTGAACACTCTAGGTACCTAATATAATTGCTTCTATGAAAGCTGAAAGATACAAAGTAAAAAACACCTACTACAATTGAATTAAACATAAATAAAGACACAAAAACTCTTTATGGAGCTGGTTCTTCAATCTGATTCATGTAGCCTTAGGTTTGCACACTTGAATCACACATGAGCTGCTTGCAAAAAGCCTTGCTATTTTGCTCTTAATTCACGTTTAACTTCTGAGTTTTTGTGTAACACTTGTAATGTGATATCACCCTACAATTTATAGAGTTAGTATATGAAGAAATAACTAGAGTTATGATGCAACTCTTTCTTGGTGGAAGAGTTCTAGTTGATCTCAACTTATAACTAATTCCTTATCTTTGATACTGTTCTCTTTGAGTAAGGAGTCCTTCTCCTTATCAATTATGCAACCTTTTCGATCAGGAGATATTAAATACACCAATTTAAGCTTATCTCCTTCACGTGCAATCCTCATGCTCTAATCATCCCGTTTTTGTGCACCTGAAGAATGGACCACTGGGATGGACCTGGTTCATCCTGAGTTCATTTGTCAGTCTTTAAAATTAACCTTTACTTGGGCCAATAAATTTCCCCTTTTTGATGATGACAAACTCTGTGCTTTTCATAAGCTTAGGTCCTGTTTCAACTCAGCTCAACAGTAATACAATGTTATAGACATTTTTTCTTTATATCACTTATCATCAAGGACCATGTAAATTAGGTTATAAACATCACTGTTCAAAGTGTTAACATCACTTATTTAAAGCACAACCTTTTCCCCCTTTGGCATCATCGAAAAGTTTCATAAAAATGTGAGATAACCAGATTTTAAAGCTTAGTCATGGTTACCGGGGTAACTTCAAATGCAATCATAGATTATGCATCATAGATCAAGCTAAGAATTTTAACCATCAAAGAAATATGAACAAACAGTTAGAGGAAAAATTGAATTACATTGATGATTGATAAGATTCTACTACAAAGCATAAGAAGAAATAAAAATACTGAAAACATGAGCAAAAGAAACAAAACGTCCCGAACTTGGTCATTGTTGATCTACACTAGGCTAGTAGGCTTAAGGCTGGGAAGAACTAGGTGCTTGGTTTTTGACTGGGAGGAGTTTCAGCATACCTTGAAGAATGCCATCATTCTTCTCTTTTTCTCTTGCCAGCTCAGTTTTGAGAGCATCTATTTTAGTCTCCACCTCAACCAACCTCTTCTTCGGCCTTTCAATCTCAGCATCCTTAAACTCACTTTCTTGCACCAAGGCTTTGACCTTGCTATTCACCGGTACCTTTTTGGATGAACTAGGTTTTTTTAGAGCACCTCTCAGTTTTTCATAGGTACATTGAAATGTGCAAGAACCATTGTGAGAATTTAGCCATAGGGAATGGTATGAGTTTTGGTGCCATTAATAACTCTATCAAAAAGTTGGATTATAGCTTTCGGTCACTTTCTTCTGCAGGTCTTGTGAGGGTTTTCCCTACAAATGAACCAGGTTCATCTCCCCAAACAACCAGTTCACATGCGTCTTTGGTTAAACTCATAGAAATGGGTGAAGAATCATCCACTCCTGTCCCCTTTTTCCTCACAGTACTCCTAGAACACTTTCTCTCCTTTTTTTCTTTTTCAATTTTACCACCAACTTCTCTAGTTTTTGTAGTCTCAACACCTGCTATAGATCATACAAATCTATTTTCCAAATTTGCAGCAAATTTAGAAATTGTCTCAAGCGAAACTTTTGAATCAGAAGGTACCTATTCAATTTCGGAAGAACCACTTTCTTCCCCCTGAGTAGCAGACTTAAAAGAATACATGTAGTTTAATATAATCAGGAGTCTTGAACGTAACTGGTTCACGTGTAACAGATAAGTTCACAAGAACTTTGTTACTTGGTAGGATTATTCTCATGATCCAAATATAGTTATTTCAAATTATGTAGAATGTAGAAAACATACCGTGTTATCTTGGTGAACCAGGTTCTTCATTGATAATTCTCTTATGTAAGTCCAAATTTGCCCAAATAGAGAAAATATCACTAGAGATTAGTGAGTCATCTTAACACAAAGCACAAGAGTATACTATGGAAAATATGAGACTGAGCAAGATTTAATATAATTATACACAATTTACAGACTTTCTAACAAACATTTTTTCAATTTTTTTCGTTTAACCTTGAATTGGTCATTTTAGGTGATCTTAATCCTCCCTAATTCGGACTTGTTCCACTCAATGTGATCTCTATTTAAGGATTGGGTGAAGATGTTAGTAATTTGCTTGTCAGTAGCACAAAGCTCCACTATAATCAAGTCTTTCTCATAGTCGTCCCTTAAAAAATGGTGTCTAACATCTATTTACTTAGTTCTCTTATGATGAACCAAATTCTTAGTCATACTAATCGCACTTGTGTTATCACAGAAAATAGGGATGCAACAAACTTCAATATCAAAATCCATCAACTGTTGCTTGATCCACAACAATTAAGCATAATCATGAAGCAACATCAATATGCTCAGCTTCAGTAGTAGATAAGGCCACTGAATTTTATCTTTTAGTAGCCCATGACACAAGATATGAACCAAAGAAGTGTGTTACACATGAGGTGCTCTTCCTATCCACTTGGAAACTTGCATAATCAGTGTCAGCATATCCCACTAGGTTAAAATTACTACCTTTTGGATACAAAGGCAAAGATCAGTGGTCCCTTTCAAGTATCTCAATATTCCCCTTATATTAGTCAAGTGGGACTCCTTTTGATTTGACTGAAATCGAGAAAAAAGACCTACGCTGCACACAATTTTAGGTCTGCTAGTAGTGAGATATAAAAGAGAACCCGTCATTCCCCTATGCAACTTCTGATTAACAGATGAACCAAGTTCATCAATATCTAACTTCGTGGATGTTGAATAGGATTGTCAATTTCTTTGGATGTTCCTTCATGGTTTTGTTACTGAGGAATAGGTTCATGGACAGGTTCCCTCGAGGTTTGAGGATACATTCCTTTCTAGTCTGTTCCCCCCATCATGTTGCCCTGGGTGGAAGAACCTGTTCTATCACATGTTCCTTTTTATGGTGCAGCTTCAGTATGGGTTGTGATTTCATTTAAGTTTCTTACCAGCCCAATTTCTTCATCTTCGTGTTCCTGTCTCTTAGAAAGAGTATTAGTTTCATGAAAAATCACATGTACACTTTCTTCTATACACGTAGTTCTTTTATTATAGATCTTATAAGCTTTACTATGTAAATAATATCCCAAGAATACTCCCTCATCACTTTTGGGGTTAAACTTACCTAGGAAATCTTTTTCATTATTGCGAACAAAGTACTTGCATCTAATTGACCTATGATGGTATATATTTAGCTTTCTCCCTATAAGTGACTCATAATGAATCTTTTTAATAAGAGGTCTAGTCATGCAACTATTTATGATGTAGCATGAAAAAATTCAGCAAACATAGCATTTTCAAATTTAGTTTCATGATCAGACCTAATTGATGCAAGTTGATTACCTAGTTATTTCTGCGTTTTTCTAATAAAAGAAGTAAACATGTCAAATGCTTCATCTTTAGATGTTAAAAATAATGTCCAAATAAACCTAGAGTAATCATCAACAAGCACCATCACATATCTTTTACCACATCTACTTAATGTTCTTAATGAACATAGAGATCCATATGGACCAGTTCTATCGTTCTGGTGGTGCTTACTACTTTCTTGCATTTAAAAGAGGATCTTACCTGCTTCTCCCTTGCACAACTCTCATAAACTTTGTATTCCTTGAACTTGATGTTAGGCAGCCCTATCACCAGGTCCTTGGCGACTAATTTGTTGAGTTGGCTCAGAATTGCATGTCCAAGTCTCTTGTGCCAAAGTAGGGGACCATTGTCCAAGATACTGAAGCAAGTGAGTTCATTTTCAGAAAGTATCTACAATGTATGTATAATTTACTCTTTTTCCATGCAAAACAATCTTGTCAGTGGTAAGATTAATCATAAAATATTTGATAGAGGTGAATGCTACCAAGTTACCTTTATCACATAATTGTGATATACTAATTAGACTGTACTTTAGGCCATTTATCAAGTAGCCATTCTCAATAGAGAGAGAATCACCCTTACCTACCTTTCCAATCCCAACGATCTCACCTTTCTTCCTATTTCCAAATGAGACATTACCTCCTTTGAGTTCCTCAAGTGAAAGGAACTGGTTCTTGCTTCCTATCATATGCTTTGAGCAGCCACTATCCATGTACCATATTTGGATGCTCCCCTCCACTTGGACCCACAAAAGAAAATCAGGGGTTAGTCTAAGGAACCCGAACTAATTTAGTTCCCTTTCTATAGGCAAATGGGTGAATCAAATTCTTTTTAGCCCAACCTGGTAGCCTATTTTTCCCTTGAACAAATTCTTTGTTATTTTGACTAGCCTTTTCTTTTGCAATACATTCAGAATTATAGTGACCAGTTTTATAACAGTGTTTGCAAATTATGTTCTTAGAAAATGTGAGGTACTTGCTTTCGTGATTCCACTTAGGTGCAGTGGTCCCGTAGCCAAGTCCTCGCTTAATGCTACTATGGTGTTTTTTTAGCCATAAAAGTGCATCGGATGGCCTATTCTATTTATAGGTTCTGTTTAGCTCGTGCTTAACCTTGTTTAGATCCTCCTAAAGGACACTTATCTGTTCATCTCTTTTGTAACTCATCTTTCATTTTTCCTATATTTTCTCCTAAAGTGAGTTGTGTGTGATCACTTTCTTTTTACGAGTTCGTAAATTCAATTTTACAATTTCATATTTAAGCTCTAGGACACTGGTGTCAAGTTCAAGAATTTGGTTCTTCAACTCAGCATTTTTAGTATCACTTTCACTAGCCCTAAATTCAAGATTTTTGCACTTGGCTTTTAAAATCACACACTGCTTAGACAGATGATTGTTTAGATCCTCAAATTCATCAATGAACCAGGAGCAACTCAGATTAACTTTTTTTAGACAAAAATTTAATCTTGTCTTCGAGATGAATTATACTTACCTCAGGTTCCTCATTGGATTCTCCAATTGCCACAAGTGATTATTTATCTCCATCTTCACCCTTTGAGTCCTCATTTGAGCTTTCTCCCCAGGCAGCAACCATAGCCATTGTTGATCATTTGTTCTTCTTGGATCGAACCTGTTCCTTCGTTCATCTCTTTCCTTCTTCCATTCAATTTCCCATTGAGGGCAGTTTTTGATGTGGTGATCAGTCTTCCACACTTGTAACACCCCTTATTGGTTTGTTTTTCAGGAACCCTTAGTTTGTTGTAGCTTACACTTCTTGAAGGACCATTTTCTCTCATTATGTACTTTTTGAAGTCCTTTGCGATCATAGACATTTCATCCCCCTCTAGATCAGCACCTTCAGTGATTCTGAATGCTAAGCTCCTTTTCTTCTTGGGTACATCCATCTTCATGGTTTTCCTTCTAAGTTTATAGGCAGTGAGACTTTCAATTAGCTCATGCAACTTAAGAGTGGCAATGTTCTTTGATTCTTGAATAGCAGTGATTTTGCTTTCCTAAGTAATAGTGAAAACCCTTGTTAGAATTTTATCAACCTTGTCTTCTTCAAGAATAACCCTTCCAAGAGACATAAGTTTATTTTTCAGTGTGGTGAACCTTGTATACATCTTCTGGATGGTTTCCCATTCCTTCATGGTGAAATTCTCATATTGAGAATACAACAGTGTTGCTCTGCACCTCTTCACTTGAGGTGTTCCTTCATGAGCCATTTGCTAAGTGTCCTAGATTGCCTTAGCAGTGGTACAACTTTGAATTCTACTATACTCATCTGGACCAAGTCCACACACAAGCCATTTCTTGGCCTTCGCATTCTTTTCCCATTTCCTCAAGTCCTCAGCATTGCAGTTAACTTTTATTTTTGGCACATCTACTCCTTCAACATTCTTCTTCATGGTAGCAAGGGGACCATCGGTGACAATGTCCATAGCTGATAGTCTTCTCCGATGATGTGACCTCTCATCCTATTTTTCCACCAAGAGTAGTAGTGGCCGTTAAGGATTAGAGGCCTATCGTGGATTGCCCTTACCAATTTTCAGGTGGTGCGCTCATCTTCATCTATCCCTAAGGTGTTAGCCTCTTCAAGGATAACCTTCTTTAATACCAATTGATGTTTTATACGTCAATTCCACACAAGGGGGGAGGGTGGTTTATGTGGTACCCAATTTTTGCTTAAGCTGCTTATGGAAAGATCTGGTTATTCTATCTGTTCCAACTGCTATTATTGCGAAATAATAAATACAAAAAATAAAGAACAAAGAGATTTTACGTAGAAAACACCCGGCTCAAAAGGAGAAATAACCACGACCTACTACTCAGTAATATTTTCTCAAATTTCTACTAAAATCACCGAGCCAAAACAACATTTACAAAAACTCTTTGTAAACCTAAGGATTAACTCTAATCCCATTGTGGCACACAACCTTAACTATTGCGGCAACTTCAAGTTAACTCTAACTTGAACACAATAGGTACCTAATATAATTGCTTCTATGAAAGCTGAAAGGTACAAAGTAAAAACACCTACTACAATTGAACTAGAAATAAAGAAAGAAACATAAAACTCTTTATGGAGCTAGTTCTTCAATCTGGTTCATATAGCCTTAGGTTTCCACACTTGAATCACACACGAACTGCTTGCAAAAAGCCTTGCTATTTATCTCTCAATTCACGTTTAACTTCTGCATTTTTGTGCAACACTTGTAATGTGAAAACATCCTGCAATTTATAGAGTTAGTAGATGAAGAAATAACTAGAATTCTGATGTAACTTTTTTTTTTGGTGGAAGAGTTTGAGTTGATCTCAACTTCTAACTCCTTCCTTTTCTTGGATAATGCTCTCCTTGAGTAAGGAGTCCTTCTCCCTATCAATTATGCAACATTTTCGATCAGGAGATATTAAATACACCAAGTTAAGCTTATCTACTTCACGTACAATCCTCATGCTCGAATCTGCCCGTTTTTGTGCAACTAAGGGATGGACAACTAGGATGGACTCGTTTATCCTGAGTTCCTTTATCAGTTTTCAAAACTAACCTTTACTTGGGCTTATATATTTTTACCCGAGAAGTTCATTTTGGAGTATCGGTTTGTCTTCTTTGAGGTAAGTATCTCACCTAACCTTGTGTAGGGAATTTTCCATTAGGAGTTAAGTCCTCTATGTTGATTGTAGTGCGTGTACATGAGGTGATGAGTATGTGCTTGGACGTATTTGTGGAAAGCTGTCCTTTAGGGTCCTTAGGTCCTTACATTCACTAAGTACAAAGTTGTTCTTGATACGACTGAGTGTCTTATTTACTAGTTTTACCGCTACATACTTAATTAGAATTAATTGCTTTATGATTCACTCTTGTTGCCTATTTGACTTAACTGAAGATTTGTATCTCCTATTATCATGCTATCTTTTTATAAATAACTAACTTTATTTGAAATTATTATTATCTCATCCTATAATGGTTTAGTCTTACTTGAGGTTGTGATTATCTTTTCGTCGCTTGTCCTTAATCAAATTGTTGAATAACCTTCGTAATTGCTCAAACTTAAAAGAAATTAGATATCCTATATTTCAGGTGACATACCATTATTTGGAATTATTTGACTTGTGTTAGTTTTCTTGTTGTTGAATTGCATATTGTGGGATTGTTGCTACATTTAGTTTTTCCTTGATAAGTTGTTCTGTTTACACCTAACATTCTTTACTGTGACTATTACTTGTGAGTAAGTTCCACCATTTCTCTGCGATTTAAAGTTCTTGAGTCGATTTGCTTGTCGTACCTTGTATTATTGTAATTGTTGTTGTTGGTGTTGTACTTGTTGTGGTGATGCACGAAGTTTTTGTCGCGTTGTAACTGTTATCTCTGTTGGTTGTTCTACATATTTACTTTGAGACTATGGAATGGTATTCCACGAGATCCCCGTGTTCTGCATATTTACTTTGGGACTACGGAATAATATTTCGGGAGATCCCCATATTCTGCATATTTAATTTGGGACTACGAAATGGTATTTCGGGATATCCCCCTATTATGTATATTTACTTTGGGACTACAGAACGGTATTCTGGGCGATCCCCCAGTTCTGCAAACATTTCACATGCTGCCCGTTCTTTTTCCTATGCTTACTAGCTGGTATGAATTATGTTTGGACACTTGCACACGCATACACGTCGCTAAGCACCCTTATCGGATAAGAGGCTTTCTTGATATTGTTGAGTATAGATGCATACACTTATTTACTTTCCTTCCATATAAGAATGACTCTATTTGGCACGTGAGTCATCAACACGGTTATGAGGTGTAATGAGGGCACACGATGCCAAGTATTAGCGTTCAAGTATTGCAACTCGTGAGTTTTTATTTATCCGAGGTTCGGTACTTCCTAAAGGTTGTCGGCTAAAAATAAAATGTGAAAGTCGTTGTAGTTGATGAGTTATTATCTTTGCTTGTTGTATCTATGATTTCGGATTTAGGTTGTGTTTCCGCTCACTCTTCTGAGTCATTATTATGGTATTCCACTGATACTTGTCGCTTTCCTTTATTATTGTAAATACTGTATTGTTAGTCATATTGCATAGTTTCCCTGCATAAATAATGCATTGTTGTTCTTATACCTATACTTGTTTAATTTATAAGACAGTAAGTATCTTGACTATTCGTCTCTCTTTTTCACATACACCGGGAGAAAGATTACGATAGTAAGCCCCTCACCGGCTGGAGAGCCTCCAGGACAAGGAGGCGGCGATTTTTCCTCTTCAACCCCTAAAACATAAGCTTTAACCTCTTATTTTTCAACCCCTGAAACATCAGCTTTAACCTCTTGTTTTTCAACCCTTACTTCTATACCATCAGAATTATTTACTTCTTTCTTTGACCATTCAAGCAATTTCTCTATGAACTCAGGTAGTTTAATACTATATATAATTTCAAGTTGTTTCAAATGATCTATGATTAGATCAGCTAAGAATTCCCTATCACTACTCCACCGATATTAGTCTTGATACTTACTCGGCATTGCTGTGGTGTGCTCATACTACACTTCTATATATTTTTTTTGTATAGATCTAGGTATTCATCGTTAGTAGCTGTGCGGATTCTTGCCGAGGAAACTCAAGGTAACCCTACTGCTGCGTTCGCAGGCTTCGAAGTCACCTTCCTATTTTGTATTCATGATGTTTTACTTATTTCCATACAGTTGTATTCAGAAGTTGTAGCGAACTCTGCAGAGATTATGACTTGTACCGTCGATTTTGGAAATTGTAAATTTTGTAGAGGTTTCTATTTCGAAATCGTTAAATTTTATTTATTATTATTGTTATTCAATGCAAGTTAGGCTTACCTAGTCCCTAAGACTAGGTGCCATCACAATGCTTAAAGAGAGGAAAAGTTGGGTCGTGACATGATAAAATTAAACAAGTCCAACTTGCACGTGAGCAAACTAGACATTTTTCTTTATAAACTATGCACATAATTGATGCAAAATAAATTGTACAATCAATGGGGTATAATTCAACCTTCTATATTTCATTGTTATCCCTGTTAAAATAGTTAGTGTTTGATGGGAGTATTTGAAAAGAGGTTGTTTTGTCCCTTATTGGAAAAAGAAAGAAAGAAAGAGGTGTTTAAAAGCACTTCTTTGTCTTTTATAGTTCGAATATTCTAAGGGTTTTTGATGGGAATTGGAATATGACTATTTTTTAATAGTCAAGAGTTGGCACTTGGGCCAATTAAGTAGCCCAGAATTAATATTTTAGTCACCTTTTATATAAGAGAATTTTTCACAAAGCACTATCTTTTAGTAGTAATTAGTCATCTATAGATATCGTTTGCTATATTACGGATTATAGATACCTTTTATATGGTAATAAGATGTATTTGATGTATTTAAGTTATTGTATTCATGAATACAATAGCAAAAATAGGCATGAAGCAGGAAAGTCCAGCTAATCAATTGTTGTATTCGAGTGTATTCGACTGTATTCATGGAGTGAAATATGGGATTACAACTGGACATATTATTGTATTTGACTGTATTCACGGCGTGAAATAGGGGATTACACTGTTTTTAACTCAACAAACTCAATTATAAAACACAAAATTTGTACTTTTCAGTTATAAAAAAGATTCTCAACCGCAAAATACCCAAAAATATAGCAATCTTCAGAGAAATTATATAATACATCTGAATACATAAATTATATTATTAAAAAACATATGAATACATTCATGGCATATAGCGAGACAATAGATACAATGACATGGATAGAATACAGTGGAATACATTGAAATACAATGAGAAAAAAAGATACTGAATATAGTGAACTATATGGAATACAATGAGATACATTGAATTACATGAAAAAAAATAGTGAATACAACGAAATACAGCGAGATACATTGAAATGCTCTTAAAAAAGTAACAAAATCTTCAAATTGCTCAACCCCAAACTTCAGATGACCTATTTTAGTCGATAATTTTCCGATGACCCATCGGATTCCGACCATGGTTCCATAAGCAGCAATGAGAGAAAGAAGAAGAAAACGAGAAAGATAGATGATGAAGAAATCACTGAAGAGGAAATCGATGAAGAAGAAATCACTGAAGAAGAAATTCAGCAGTCAATTCGCTGAAGAAGAAATTCAGCGGTCAATTCGCTGAAGAATAAATTCAATGATCGAAGAAGAAATTCATATGAAGAAAATACTGGAGTTGACTCCTTATTCATGTCCACGAAACTTTGGGAGAAAAAGTCAGTTGATATTAGAGGAAGAGGTCCACCAAATTGTGGGAGAATGAGATGTATCAAAGTAGAGAAAGAAAAAAAGTGTAATTAATTAGCATATTTAATAGCTTAGGGCTAGGAATAAACCAAAATTAGAAATTTTGCTATAAACCTTAAAAGGTATCTATAGAATATAATTTTTTTAAATGGTATTCATTTAAAATAAATAAGGTATTAACCTTTGCTATAGGAGGTAAAAATTTCTTTATATAATTAATTAAAATATTTTTGCCTTTTAATTTCAGAAAAGGGATTAGCAGTTTTTTTTTAAATTAAAAAAAGGTGACTATTGGTTTTAAAAGGTGCATGTTATGAAGATACGACTCTATTGAATTAACAGACTCCTAGAGGTATTATAAATATTGATATTATCTCCAAAATCAAAAATATCTGAAATTTTCGTCTCTTTTTCTTCTACTTATTTTCTACAACTCACAAAGATTCTGTTCTTGTGGAAAATTCGAGTCAATTGTTGAAAATCGGATTTCAAAGTTTTGTCGAATCCTGAAGAAATTCTGTCATAATCCCTGCAACAATAAATTATGAAGCTTAAATTCTTTCAGGACAATGACTATACTATCAAGACCTAATTATTTCATCCCATATTCTGCAAACTTTTTATAACAATCTCTAGTTTTCTTTTTTGTTTTAAGAAAATAGGTGAAATAGCATATATGTGAATAAGACGAAGAAAAAAGAATAGGAGTGGAAGGAATTTGAACTCCATCATTAGGCAACAACTTAATATGATGGTTAAAACTTGTAAATGCAAGAATATGGTGCACTGATTAATAGATGGTCCCTTCAACTTCCTTGACTGCAAAATTGAAGACAAATTCGATTCCCCCCACCCCCACCTCAAGTACCCCTTGAATTATGGTGGTTTTATTTTTTCTTTTTTAACTCAAAAATAATATTTATAAAAATATAACTAATTGTCAAGTCAAAAATCAAAAAAACAATTTGTTATAAATAGAGTTCTATTTAAGGTGAATGTCCATAATTAGAGAGATTCTAGGGTTTACTACTTGGTAGCTAAGTCACCACCTCCCTATAGATAAAGGGGTTCTCTTCATTGTAAATCATCCCAAAGTATCAATAAGAATACTCCTCTCTCTACTTTTCTCTCTATTGTTCTTGTTCTTGTATTATTGTTCTTGTTCTTATATTATTTCATAACACGTTATCAGCACGAGACTCTACCGTCTCAAGAATCGTTCTCGAGAAAAACTAAGAATTCCTATAGTGAACATCACTAGTTAGATTTTGCTTTACCTCCTGTCCACATTGTAGAGATGATAATGATGAGATATTTACTTATTCATACCTTATATTGTCTTCATGTCTCATTCTGACATAATACATGCAAGTTATTAGGGCAACTGTGCCGACATTGGAACTGGATCAAATTTTTGGACACAAAACCGAGATAGCCAAAACAGTGGCGAAGCAACTCGCAAAGAATTTCTATACGGAAAATAGAAGAGATGGTATCATCATAAAATAAAGCAACGGGATGAAAACTCAAGAGGTATACTTGATATCACAACATTTATTGGTATACCTTAAAGGTAAGTAATTTACTTTTCGCTTTCAAATTCTTGAAATTCTACGATTTGATTTTATATACAAACAAAGACAACAAAGTTTGATTATAACTCTAATGGAGTTCGTAAGAAATTACACTCACATGAAGTGGTAAAATTTCTATGCCTTGCCATGATCAAATTCATGTATGATTGTGGGCAAAGAATTGAAAATCCGTCTCATTGAATTTGCTCCATTCCCTTTAGAGAATGTGGTAGCAGTATGTGATAAGTCTGAAAGAAGACAAAATTATTACCATGAAGGTATCAATGAATGTGGACGTGGCAAAGAATTAAAATTCCGTCCAATTGAATTTGCTCCATTCCCTTTAGAGAATGTGATAGCAGTATGTGATAAGTCTGAAAGAAGACAAAATTATTACCGTGAAGGTATCAATGGATGTGGACGTGGTGATAGACGAAATTATAATCGTCATTATTGTGATAATGAGAATAATAAAGATTCTCAAAATAATCTTTCACTTTATGAAAGTAATATTTGACATGAGATTGTGTAAAGCACATACATATGATTATGATACATTCCCTGAAGTGAATGTGATAATTGTAATAGAGCCCGTAAGTATGAACATGCTCTTGATGTAATTTTGTTTCATGTCTGACATTATAAAAGGAAAGTTCGTTCCCCTTGAAATTTCGGGCAAGAACTATACGACATGGGTGTTGGATGCTGAAATCCATTTGGATGCAATGGGTCCTGGAGACGCCATTAAAGATAGAAATAATGCATCCACCTAGGACTATGCTAAGGCCTTGATTTTCTCGCGCCATCACCTTGATGAAGGTTTGAAACTATGCTAAGGCCTTGATTCTCTTGCGCCATCACTTTGATGAAGGTTTGAAACTATGCTAAGGCCTTGATTTTCTTGCGCCATCACCTTGAGGTTCAAGGTTTCTTGTCAAATTTCCAGTCGAATGTGTTGGTTCGAGGTGTTGTCCGATTTTGCTATTTGCTATTGTTTTCAAAGAATTTTAATAAGAATTCTATAGAGAATTTCTACTTAAAGGTCGGTTACTCATCCTACTTTTGCCATTATTTTGTCGATTGAGTGATGTGTTTATGTGAATTCAAGTGATGATTTTTCTGTCGCTCGTTTTTTTTACATGTTTCCAGCTATTTAGTGCTTAAACTATGTTGATATATGGATAAACTATGACTGAATATAAGTTCATGTAGGCTTAATTTGTTGAGTTTGAATTACTGTTAATTAACGTTATATCTTGTTGGCTCATCTTGTTTTGGAGAATTTTTTTTTATATAGTTAGTGAAAAACGCTGATGTTCTTGACATGTTGGCAATTTGTCACTTATGTATGTTTAACAGTGATTATGCTACACTGCATGTTACCTTGATTATAACATCTCTGTGTATCGTAATGTTTACTATTATACAACAGAAATATTTGTAAACAACGTTTATGTAATTATTCCGTTATGACGTCAGTGTGTTTGATGTGTTTAACTGTGAATTTGTTATCATGTTAACTAAATCTAGAACATTGACTAAATACGCTTTATGTGTGTAGCGTTTATCGGAATACCATGTTGAAACGATCACTCAAATACAATTGTAACAATGTGTCCAATTGTAAAAATAGTTGTTTAATTGATTCATGTACCACACATACGATATTCAAAGAGAAGAAATATTTCTCTCATTTAAGTATGTGTAAGGCAGATGTTACTACAATTTCTGGTAGTAGTAAATTGATTGAAGGCTCCAGAGCAACTATAACTCTGCCTAAAGGAACAATATTTTAGAGAATGCAATGTTCTCCTCCAAGTCTAAGAGGAACTTGTTGAGTTTTAATGATATCAGTCAAAATGTTCTCCTCCAAGTCTAAAAGGAACTTGTTGAGTTTTAAAGATATCATTCAAAATGGATATCATGTTGAGACAATAGATGAGAATAATCTTGAATACCTCATTTACTCATGAAAACGAGGCTGCCCACTTCGGTTTGGGGTCACGCCATTTTGCATGCAGCAATGCTAGTTCGTCTCTGACTGACGAATTGTCACAAATATTCCCCGTTGCAATTAGTTTTGGGTCATGAACCTAATATATCCCATTTAAGAATTGTTGGATGCGCAGTATATGTGCCTGTAGCACCGTCATACCGCACCAAAATAGGTCCGCAAAGAAGGTTAGGAATATATGTTAAGTTTGAATCGTCCTCCATTATTCGCTACCTCGAAACATTGACAGGGGATTTGTACACTGCACGACTTGCAGACTGTCAATTTGATGAGACACTTTTCCCAAAATTAGGGGGAGAAGTTGGTGAAACCAAACGAGAATTTTTTTGGAAAAATACATCATTATTTCATCTTGATCCACATACCTCCATTTGTGAAAATGAGGTGCAAAAGATTATCCATTTGCAAAGAATAACAAATCAAATGCCAGACGCATTTACAGATTTGAAAAGGATAACAAAATCACATATCCCCGCAGTGAATGTGACAACATCTGATTCACGAATACATATTCATTATTGGAAGAATATGAACATGAAATTGGTATAGAATATACCACACTCACCCCTAGAAGGAGGTTTGAGATGATACCACACTCACCCCTAGAAGGAGGTTTGAGATGATATATGGCATGAATGATCGTTGGTCATGTACCTATTGTACGCCAAAGTATTTTGGAAATATGACTATTAAAAGACAACGACAATGCAAGAAACATTTCTTGCATATAAGTTTGACATGACCATAATGGTATAACTTTCTCTTAAGAAAGATATTCACTACATGGATGTTGATGAATTTGTGGTAGTACAAAATTAATTGAGAGCTCTAGAAGAGCCAATTATTACTATGTTGGAAAACACAATTGAGTATTGTGTTGTGTAAGTCTCAAAGAAACTTATTCAGTTTCCAAAGTACACGCGAAAGCGCTGATTATATTGAGACTATAAATAAAGGAAAGATTTGATATCTTCTATTACTACAACTTGTAGCGGGATTGTTTGTATATGAAAAGCTACCCGCTTTATTCTCCAGTTTGTACTACACAAACAAAAGAATGCCACAATAAAGTGGATATCTATTGGTAAAAAAACCCATGTCATAATAAACCTGAAGTTTATTGATAAGTGCACATGTCATGGTGTAAATTTGAAGTTTACCAATATTGATAATTTATTCAGTTGGCATTCGGGTTAGCCATCTCATTTTAAGTATGATGTGCAATAATAGAGAATTCACATGGGTGAATATTAAAGAACTAGAAAGTTCTTTACGAATTCTCTTGTATCACTTGTTCTCATTAATGAATTGACCAACTAAAGAGTTCGGGTTGAAGCCCATAAATTCTTGAAATATCAAAGGTGAACATGGGCCCATTCACCTGCCATGTATACCACATATGATGCATCTATGATATGGTTACATGTGAGATTATTATTAACCTGCAGCCTGGCCGGTGCTTGCGAGGTAAATTGCTCAGTAATCTAACTTCGAGCATAATTTCCAGATTTTCTACTCAAGATAGTTCATCTTGATAAGTTTGTTTATATCAAAGTTGGTTTAGCAAGATAATTATTGAGTGCCTCCACTTAATAGCTAAACTGTTTCTTATGAGAACAAAGTTATATATATCAGTTTGATATACGTTGTATATGAGAGTATATTATATTCTCCCCTCACAAGTGGTTCAGGGTCAGGAACCAAATAATTTCATCTTATTATTAATGTGCTGTGTATATTGACATGATAATGCACAAAGATGATTTCTCAAAGTTGATGAAACAAGTTAGCTTTTCTAACATGAGGGGGAGACATGATAAACAATTGAGAAAAGGTTACATGGGATGAATTATCATTTGTATATGTAGATCCCCGAATATCATAATATGAACCTGAAGTTCATAAAAGGATAATTCAATTGCAACATATTGCAAAGCATGCTATACGCATTTGCTGACCCAAAGAAAGTGACTATATTCTCACTGTAAATGCTCATATTAAGTCCCAGAAGGACAAATTCTTTGATACGCTTAAAGCGCATAGACAAATCGGTTTCAAAAGGAACTTCTTAATAAAGAAGATGAGCAAATGATCAAAGTGATCATAATAAGGAGGCAAGTGATCCAGAAGATCACATGACATAACACTTCATAAAATCTCATGAGAGATTCAGGTACCTGAATATATGAATGAAGAGATCTCTATATTATGTCCTTATGAAAATTTTATTGGAACCGATATAAAATGTTCGTCGACGACATCTATGATAGCGCTAAATGTCGATGAGGATCTTATGTTTGTCGAATACAAACAAAAATATTGCCCAAATGGAAGAGATACAATTCAAGTAGAATTGATTCCATATGAAAGACATGTAGTTTTGGACATGTAGTTCGAATACTTGAAAGTATAAAGTCAATGGATGGCATCGAGAATACCCCTATGGAGATATTGAAGAGTCATTCCACGACATTATATGAAGATGTTCATATCTATCAAGAATGATAATTTCAAGGTGCGGAATATTTATTCAAGTCAATATGGTTGATTTATTTATCAAATATCTACCAAAGATCGTTTTGAAGATGGTGCACAAGATTGGAATGCAAATGCTCAAGGATGTGAATTGACGCTCTATTCAGGGGGAGTTAATGCGCGTTGCACTCTTTTTCCCTTACAAGGTTTTGTCCTACTGGGTTTTCCTTGCAAGGTTTTTAACGAGGCAACCAATAGGCGCATATTCAAACATGTGTACTCTTTTTCCTTTTCTTTAATTTTTTCCCATTGGGTTTTGTTTTAGTTAAGGTTTTAACGAGGCACATTATTGAATAGATATTCAAGGGGGAGTGTTATAAATAGAGTTCTATTTAATGTGAATGTCCATAATTAGAGAGATTCTAGGGTTTACTACTTGGTGGCTAAGTCACCACCTCCCTATAAATAAAGGGGTTCTCTTCATTGTAAATCATCCCAAAGTATCAATAAGAATACTCCTCTCTCTACTTTTCTCTCTATTGTTCTTGTTCTTGTTCTTGTATTATTGTTCTTGTTCTTATATTATTTCATAACACAATTCTCTAAGTTAACCGGTTGTAAGTCTGAAAAATGGACTAATGGTGGATGGATCCTACATTTTTGGAAGACCAAACATTAGGAATTCCTATTGTCACAAATTTATCGAAAAGTGTGCAAGAGATCAACGGTAATCTCATCATACTATATTATAAGTATGAAGATCAAAAGTTGAACGTAAAAGACTAAAATAATCCTATTTTATTATTGTACTTTTACACCCTTACAAATTATTTTAACAATATCTTCAATATTAATAACAAAACTTAGTTTTGTAACATTAAATATGACCCGGGAATTATAAAAGAATGTAAGGTACATGTATCTGAATTCTTCACTTTACGAAGTTAAGCTCTTTAACTTCAACGAATAATAATCTTTTCGAGCTAACATTTACCGTACTTATATTTTATCTTCTCCTTTTATTTTTTAGCTTAAATATTTAGATTGTTTTGATTTCTAAGTGCAATATTTTTCTTACAAATACAATCATGATTCAAAGTAGTTTGACCATTTATGTATAAAATGATATAATTTTCTATAATTATACGGGATAGACATGCAATGCGCGTCCCCAACGACTAGTACTAAAAAGAGCATTGAAAATGACTTTCTCGGCATTTGTACGAGTCAATCTGAGCTGATATTTCTTAACGGGTCGCTTTGGGTATTGCCCTAATCAGCCCACCAATAAAATACATATTGGCCGACTCGTTAAATTTGAAAAAATAGTACTAACAACAAGTTTTTGGATTGGTCATTCAAAAATAGTCAGTGTTTGTAAAGTCATTAAAAAATAATCACTATTTTGTTGCATACGGAAAGTTCCAGCATAATATACTAGAGATCAGTACACATGTATATGAACTTCCACATAATATGCTGGAACTCCAACACACAAAAAGTGCCAGTATAATATATTGGACCGGTATAATATATTGTAACTTTAATCTATTATACTAGAACTCCAGGGAATTCTAGTATATTATACTGGAGTATTTTTCGGATTTTGAACAATTTTTTCTTCAGATTTATTTTTACATAAAAAGTGACGAAATTTCGATTACTTTTAAAACTATAACTATTTTATGACCACTTGTAAATTTAGCTATTTTTAAAATTTTCCCATTTAATTTTGGACAAATTGAACGTGTGATATGTCTTTAGGTCAATTTTGACATCCTCACTCGTATGATACAAGGTAATCCACTTTTTCGTCAGCTCTTGTAGCCTTAGTTTTGTAACTACTAAATTAATGCATAAAAACTTTTTTAAAAAAAAGACACTACGATAAATTAAGTCCAAAAAGGGGAATTAGGCACCTGTGTTCCTGTTTCTATCTCAATTATTTGTGTTTTTTTCTTCTTCCAGAATATTAATTATTTGAATTAGGCACCCATGTTTTTTGCTTACTGTTTTCGATTTTTATTTCTTTTTTGTTCTCCATTTTATAGAACACCTATTATTCGTTTAATTTCGTTTCCAAAAAGTGTGTTGTTTTGTTTTTTTACATTGGTTAGTCAAAAATAGCCAGCGTTTACCAAGTCAATAAAAAATAGCCATTATTTTGCTGCAACAGAACCAGCCTAGTATAATATACGGGAGTTCTGATGCTTGTGCACGAACACCAACATTATGCTGGACCGATATACTTTGCTAACTCATGTAAAATTTGCAGGAGACTGGAGCACCAGTGCTCCAAACTCCAGTATATTATACTGGACAGTTATACTTGCTGGGACTCCCGTAAAATTTGCGGGAGTTCTAGGATAACTATGCTGGAACTCCCGTAAATTTGCGGGCGTATTTTTTTCCGGATTTTGAACAGTATTTTCGCTCAAATTTAAAGTGGCTAAATTTTGATGACTTTTGAAACTTGACTATTTTTCGACGACGAGTGATAAATTTGATTCTTTTTTAAATTTCTCGCTGTTTTTTCAATATCTGATGTAACCATATTTCATATTTTTTCATTTCAAGTATTCTCGATGAAAATATCATTCACTTATGATTGATGTGAATAAAACATTTTATTGGTAGCAGTTGGGAGAGATACATATAGTAAAATGCATCAGAGCAATGCAAGTTATTGAATTTCTCAAATGCATATAGGTAAGATGAATCAAAACTAAGAACATAACCAGCATGCTCATAAAATATACCAAAGTTATTGAATTTCATGTTCAATAACACATTGACACCACGAACTTCTGTAATACAATCGTCTAACTAATGTTTAAGTGTAATTGGACGTAATTGATGCTACAAATTAAAGTGGCTGAAGCTCTCTAACTTGCAATGATTTCTTTTAGTTAAGGATAATGATAAACTTCTCTTCTCATTCACAAAATTGATACTCCCTCCGTTTCATATTGTTTGAGATAGTTTAACTCGGCACTGAGTTTAAGAAAAAAGAAGACTTTTAAAATTTAGGGTCTTAAAAAGATTAAGGGGTAAAAAATTTGTGGGGCCATACCATTTGTGTAGCTATAAAAGCTTCTCACTAAGGATAAAAAAAGATAAAATAAAGAGTTTAAAGTTGAATTATTTCCAAATCTAGAAATATGTCATTTATTTTAAAATAAACTAAAAAGGAAAGTATCTCAAACAATATTAAAAGGAGGGAGTATGATATTTCTTTATTTGTCATTTTTATCCTATGAATACATTCACAAACTTTTAGGTCTAGAATGTGCAAACTGGGGTACCTTCTCCATTAATTATTGGTCGCAATCAAAGGCGCTTTCGACTTTGGGCATCAAAGGTTCTATTATCCATGTTAATCAGAACTGCATTCTTCTTTCCAAGGTTTGATTGACCTGTTTGTTAATTCACTATACGTAAGGAAATTTTGCTTTATCCAATTACTTTTTCTTTAATAACGGTGGTGTCGAGACAATTGCACACAGCTCGACTAATCATCCAGTATATTGAATTTCATCAGTACAGGCGGATCCAGGATTTTAATACGACGGGGGAATTACTATATATTTATGGTGGTTAACATGCTGGGTAACAAAATTGGAGCAAACTACTCAACTAGTACCCCTAAAAGCTTTTAATGTTACGGGTGCCAAGTTATTTATACATACTACATTTACAAGATTTACATTGAAGTTTACGTGATTCGATGATCCCTCAATATTAGTAGTAGGTCCGCCTCTGTTCACCAAGCATAGGTATATGGTAATTCTATCTATCACGACTTAGATAACAACAACTACTACTACCCAGTATACTCCCACCAGGTGGGGTTTGGGGAGGGTAATATGTAGACAAGCCTTACCCCTGCCCGAAAGGGCAGAGAGGCTGCTTCCAATCGACCCTCGGCGAGTAGAGTAAAAATGAGAAAGCTGCATTAAGAAACAGAGATAAAATTAGAAACACAAGCAAGACAAAATCAAATAATAAAGCATAGGTACTCCCACAAAAGTAACGTAAATAGTTATGAAAACATAAGCAACATAAATACAGTCGCATGCAGTAATACCAAGCAGGAACTACCATACTAAAACACTAATCACCTATGAGCCCCTAACCTACAATCTTGATTCTAGATCTCCAGACTCCCCTATCAAGAGTCATGTCTTCGGTAACCTGCATTCTGGCCATGTCCTGCCTAATCACCTCTCCCCAATGCTTCTTAGGCCTCCCTCTCCCTCGCCGACCACCAACAATCTCCAACCGCTCGCAGCTCCTCACCGGGGCATCGGAGCCCCTCCTCCGAACATGCCCGAACCACCTCAGCCTCGCTTCCCGCATCTTTTCGTCCACCGGGGCCACCCCTACCTTCTGTCGAATAACATCATTCTTGATCTTATCCAGCCTGGTGTGCCCACACATCCACCTAAGCATCCTCATCTCCGCAACCTTCATTCTCTGAACATGCGAGTTCTTCACGGGCCAGCACTCTGCCCCATACAACATTGCAGGTCTAACCACGGCTCTGTAGAATTTCCCCTTTAGTTTGTGCGGGATTTTCTTGTCACACAGGACCCCTGAAGCCAGCCTCCACTTTGACCACCCCGCTCCTATCCGATGGGTGACGTACCCGTCAATCTCTCCGTCCCCCTGGATCACAGACCCAAGATATCTCACACTGTCCCTCTTGTCGATGGCCTGAGAACCAAGCATCACTTCCCCGCTTACCCCACTCATCTCCTCGCCAAACTTGCACTACAGATATTCTGTCTTAGATCTGCTAATCTTGAAACCCTTAGACTCAAGGGTCTGTCTCCATATCTCTAACCTTTCACTAACACCGGCCCTCGTCTCGTCTATCAATATTATATCATCAGCAAAGAGCATACACCAAGGCACATCCCCTTGGATATATCGGGTCAGAGCATCCATCACTAAGGCGAACAACAGGGGGCTCAGCGCCGATCCTTGATGGAGCCCCATTACCACAGGAAAATGGTCTGATACGCCCCCCACCGTCCTAACCCTAGACTTAGCTCCATTGTACATGTCCTTGATTACTCTGATATAGGCTTCTGGCACACTCTTCGCCTCCAAGCACCTCAATAGCACCTCCCTCGGGACCTTGTCATACGCCTTCTCCAAGTCGATAAGCACCATATGAAGGTCCTTCTTCTTATCCCTGAATTGTTCCGCCATCCGCCTGACTAAGTGAATCGCCTCTGTGGTGGAGCGTTCCGGCATGAAACCGAACTGGTTCCCAGATATAGTTGTCGCCTCCCTCACACGCGCCTCAATCACCCTCTCCCAAACCTTCATCGTGTGGCTTATTAATTTGATGCCCCTGTAATTGTTGCAACACTGGATGTCCCCTTTGTTCTTGTACAGGGGCACTACTGTACTCCACCTCCACTCATCCGGCATCTTTTTAGTCCTGAAAATCGCATTGAACAGCCTAGTGAGCCACTCCCCTCCAGCTTTACCCATGCACTTCCAGAATTCCACCGGGATCTCGTCAGGCCCGGTCGCTCGACCCCTACTCATCCTACGCAACGCCCCTAAGACCTCCTTTACCCTAATGCACCTGCAGTACCCAAGGTCTCTATGGCGCTCTGACTGCCCCAACTCCCCTAGCTCTATGCTCCGATCCCCCTCCTCATTAAGAAGGTCCCGAAAGTACGCCTGCCACCTCTGATTGATTTGCGAGTCCCCCACCAGAACTCTACCATCCTCGTCCTTGATACACCTGACTTGGTCAAGATCACGTGCCTTCCTCTCCCTTACTTTAGCCAACCGGAATAACTTCTTATCCCCACCTCTCTCCCCTAGTTCCTCATACATGCGTCCGAACGCCTCATTTTTAGCTTCCGTGACAGCCATCTTAGCTTCTGTTCTCGCCTCCCTGTATACCAACCTGTTTGCTCTCCGCTCCTCCTCGCTTGAGCTCCCGGCCAACCTAGCGAACACCGCCTTCTTCACCTCCACTTTTCCCTTGACTACCTCGTTCCACCACTAATCACCCTGATGTCTGCCTGAATATCCCTTAGCTACCCCGAGCACGTCCCGTGCAGCCCCCCTAACCAAGTTTGCCGTCACTGTCCACATAGCGTCCGCTTCCCCGTAACTTCTCCAAGCTCCGCCCTCCACTAACCTCCTTTCCAACTCCTGTGCTTTCTCCTTAGACAAAGCGCCCCATCTAATCCTCGGTTGCCCCTGGGCGCCCCTCCGCTTCTTCTTAACCCAAAGATCGACATCCAACACTAGAAGTCTATGAAGAGTTGAAAGCGACTCGCTCGGAATAACCTTGCAGTCCTTGCACAAGCCCCGATCGCTCCTTCGGATGAGGATGTAGTCAATCTGAGTCCGCGCCGCCGCACTCTTGAAAGTAACCAAATGCTACTCCCTCTTCCGGAATGTCGAGTTTGCAATCAGGAGCTCGGAAGCCCTGGCGAAATCAAGCAGCGAAGTGCCCTCTCCGTTCCTGGCACCAAAGCCAAAGCCCCCGTGCACCTCATCATATCCACCAGCCTCAACCCCAATATGGCCATTAAAGTCTCCTCCAATTACTAACTTCTCAGACTGGGGAATCCTCCCCACCAGATCATCTAAGTCCTCCCAAAAGCGCCTTTTAGCCTCTTCGTCTAAGCCTGCGTGCGGCGCGTAAGCGCTAACGACGTTGAGGACTCCACCCCCAATAACCAGCTTAATAGACATTAACCTATCATTCACTCGCCTAACCTCGACCACGGACTCCCTTAGGTCCCCATCAACCAGGATGCCCACTCCATTCTTACCCCTCTCAAGCCCAGAGTACCACAGCTTAAACCCATCAGCATCTCGCGCCTTCGACCCTTTCCACCTAGTATCCTGGACGCACGCTATATTAACCCTTCGCTGTTGCAGAACCTTCGCCAACTCAATGGACTTACCCGTCAGAGTACCTATGTTCCAAGATCTATCACGACTTAGATATATTAGTAGAAATTACCTCATATTATGTCTTACCTGAATTTGAACCTTAATCTCACATGGTCCATTCTAACATCATTGATTATTAGACCAGACCCTTAATTACTTCTCAATTAGTAATCTTATTATTTATTAAGTTGAGAAACTACCTAAGCTTCTGATTGCAATTTGTTTTCAAAGTTATCATACCAGGGTGGAAGGTTGTGCTTGGATTACATGTGACATATTAACAACTTTGTGTAAATTGGCATCATTGGCTCCCATGTGCCAACTCCTGCTCTATAGGGACCTCCTAGTCACTTCATTTTCTAACCCAAAATTGTAAACTTGAACACTCACTACTTACGATAAACTATAGTACATTGTTAGTTAGAAGGATTCTGATTTTCTAAAGACCAGTAACAAGAACCAGAGTCTCAAAACAACAACAACAACCCAATATAATTCTATTTAGTGAGGTCTGGGGAGGGTAATATGTACGCAGATCTTACCCCTACCTTGGGGTAGAGAGACTGTTTCCAAATAAACCCCGGCATCCTTTCCTCCAAGAACTTCACACCTTGCTCTTGAAGAGACTCAAATTCACAACCTCTCGATCGGAAATGGGGGTTGCTTACAATCAGAGCAACCCCTCCTGTGTCAGAGTCTCAAAAGGATGTAGCAAATTAATACGAGTTATTAGGTGTGGTCCAAGGCTAATACTTCCAAGACATATGAAGCACGTAAGTAGGCCAAAACTGTCATGATTAGATACAGAAATTGATTTCAAGTGTATGATAGTGGAGGGTCAACAACAATAAAGCTATTCAGCAATCACATTTGTAAAATCTTCTGCATAAAGTTGCATGTCATGGTCCACGTCTTATACTATTGTTCTTTTAAATTCTCACACGATGTAAGTGTCTTTGGCCCACAAAAAGTGTCTATAAATGGCTGATAAATAAATTACGTACTATGTGCATTGCTGAATTAGCAAGTTCAGAACATTTGTTTCGGAACAGAATAATATTTGTGGTTTACCAAACTTAACAAATACTAACTGTTAACTGTCTAATGGTTCAAGTTTTGTGCATTTCCAAAAGCAACTACCCAACATAGAAAAATGCTTACTAATCCTAGTGACCATGCTCCTGCTCAGTAGTGGGTAAGTATAGACTAAATTTGTACATATATTTTGTCAATTATACTTGATATTTTTTTGAAATTTGTCCTCCCACTCTGGCTATCTTCTGCTCTGAAATCCCACATTCTCTCCATTAAAAAGAAAAGCCTGTCGTAGAGTCCCCACCAGGTTGAAATCACAGCCTAACTTCCATTTCCCTACTTTCTTTTCCTCAATATAAAAATATGCTCTATAAAACACTATGCCAAACATTGTGAATTTGTCAAAAGAGCATTTCACTTTGGCTGCTTTATAGAATTGAGGATAACGCTGCTTAGAAAGGAAATATATGTTTTTCTACAATGTCTTTACTCTTTAGACAAAGTGTAGTTTAGTTTATGATAAAGTTCAATTGACCATTGCAGTTGAAGGGAAAGCAATGTACCTGAGCCTACTGGTTATAACAAGCTAAGCTCAACACCTTTTGGTGATGCTGTCTCTTTTTCTTCTCAATTGTTTCCTCTCTTCATCAACACAAAGTTTTGTAGCATTAGAAACATAGGAGTATGAGTAGAAACACCATACTGCCCATGCAGAAGCTGATAGTTCACGCGGCGATTCTCATTTTTGCTCTTCTACCATTAGTCAGTTCAACTCAAAAGCACACAAAAAGGATTATTGATGAATGCAGTGATCACAAAGTCCTTGAGGTTATTCACATTTACATCTCCTATTCTCTATCATTCAATTTTATCTTTTCCTCAGAAAAAGTATTACGAAAAAGTAAACTTGATCGAACCATCTCACTAGACAATTTGTAGCTATTGTTCTGTAATTTCCCATATATTTGTAGGGCGGCAACTAATTATCTATCTCAAATTTCAGCTAAGTCCAAAGCTGTCATTTCAAATTATCTTCATGGATTTCTACTATGGGCTTCTACGGGTTTCTTGATTCCTATCGCGATTCTTGTAATGAGAATGTCAAAAAGACAGCTTTGTGGAAGAAGGCTACAGCTTATTTTCTATATCCATGCTTTTTTACAGGTAAAATTTTTGAACTTTTGTTTCATTGTGAATGTGGAAAGGGTCATAAACTTCATTCAGTCAATGAAGGGTATACTATTCTTTTCTTTGGCATAAGAATCAGTATCTCAACAGTTACTGAAAGTTATTATTACAAATTTGAACCTTGTTTATAGGAGAAAAGTATCCCACTTTTCACCTGTAATGATACTGAAAGAGGGTAACAGCTATGATTACAGGTTTGCTAATAACTAAACTAGCCCATAGTTTGTTATTAAGTAATTGTTAGTTAACCTCCATTCATCCTCAAGTTGATAATGAATGCTTGATGGGAAAGGAAGGACAGGAATAATAAACTCTTATTTGAGTACAACAAATAGATCTATCAATTTATTATTCAGAAACGAACGCTATTCAAGTTAAGTATGATGTTAGTTATAACCGTTTATTTTGACATATGATACTTGACAGCTGACTACTTCTAGTTAGAAAGTCCACATACATTTACATAATTATGTAGTGCGTAAAATTCACATCAATATTTCTTCTTATTTGGCAGATACTCTCTGTTATCCTTGTAATAACAGCAACAACCTTGTCAGTTATAAACTTTGACAACTTTTTCAGCAATACTCACCAAAGGATCGGCTTAGCTCTATATGTTGCCATATGGCTGCCGATAGTCGCTGGGATTTTTCGACCTGATAAGTAAAGCATAACATGAATTCACCATGGAATTTTCTCTTCATTCAATTGAATAGAAGCTTTATGTGGGAAAGAGGGGTGTAGTTAATTAGTACTGTTTCTTTTTCTTCCTTTGCAGGGGAAGCAAAAGAAGGGGTGCATGGTTTTGCTTCCACTGGCTCATTGGAATAACTGTTACTTTTCTGGGAATTGTCAACATATATACAGGATTACAGGCCTATCACATGAAAACAATGAAAAGCACCAGTGTTTGGAACTGGCTTTTCAGTGCTGAGGTCGCTGTTATCGCGTTCATCTATCTACTCCAAGAAAAATGGCACTATATCAAGCAATCAGGAGTGATCATAGGCAATGATTCAGTACGACCAACGGATCAAGAAGCATCTCCAACTAACAAAAAAAATGAATTGTCATCCATGCCATCACCAGAGCCATGTTAAGACTTCAGACAAACAAATAATTTGCGTTTTACTAACATTAAATTCTTTTGTTTTTTTAGTAACATTAAATTCTTTCCAATTTACAATTTCACATATTTTCACGTGAAGGAAGTTTGCCCCAAGTATGATCCGGAGGTGGAGAACATTCCTAAGACGGGGGAGATAGGCCGGTTTGAAGAGCAAGCTTGTGAATATCGTTTCACATCTGATGAAATTGAAACAACTAATCTACTGGCATATCATATATAGTTTCATCGTCTTGTAGAGAGTTTTGTGTAGTACAATAAGTGTAGAGCATCGTATACAGCAACTAATATGAGGAATGAGTTGAAATTCGAATACACATACAGAGCCAACGCAACGGAAATTTTACAAGGAAAGTATCTTCATCTATAGTTGTTCAAGTGTTGCAGAATCGCCTTGTAGAACTTTGACAGAAATAACCTAGGAGCCTTCTAGCCTACGCCTATCGTTGGATGCCAGACTGATGGAGTCACAAGTTTATTTATAGGTAGGCTAGGGACTCTTAGTCCAATACTTAGCCCTAGGGACTAGCTTCTCCATAAATTATAATTACCCTAGGGACTCTTAATATATGATAATTTCTTTCCATCAAAAAAACTATCATTTATGCATAACTACAAAATATTACCTGATATATTATTTCCTTTGGAGACAAGGTAAATAATTTATTACCTTATATGTGGACCACACTAGAAGTCTCCAGAAGAGAAGATAATTTCTAACATTCTCCCACTTGGCCTACATATTAAACTCAGATAATCCTTTATGAGAGATAAACATATAATATGGCCATATTTATCACCCAACTAAAAGTTATACGATAATCACATTGACTAGAATATATTATTACACGAATCATGGCGGTCAAACTTTTAAACAAACACTTCCTTCCATGTATTACTATGCATAATATATTCCAATAAAGTGTTTAACAACTTTATGAATGAACTTATTATAAGTCATTAAGAGTCCAACTTTATTAATCCAATGATCACAAATAATACATGAAAAACCAAAAGTGTGCATTGTCATGTATATCAAAATAAACATAATGTCTAGACAAACAGTTAGAGAACAAAGCAAGGCTAAATTGAGCTACCAAGGCCTATATGGGTTACATGATCCTTGAAAATATTAACCAGCAGGCTTTTAGTCATAGGATTAGCAATCATCAAAGTACTACTAATATGCTCAAAACCACATCTTGCTTCTTCACATAGTATCTAACAATCAACTACTTTATGTTGATGTGCTCGCTTTGGCTGCCACTTTTATTATTCTTAGAAAAGAATACTGTAGCTGAATTATCACAGAAGATTCTTAATGACCTTGAAATGGAATCGACAATCCTAAGGTCGGATATAAAGTTTTTCAACCATAACATCTGTGATGTTGCTTCATAGCATGCTATAAATTCAGCTTTCATTGTGGATGTTGCAGCAATGGTCTGCTTGACACTTCTCCAAGACACAGTACCTCTAGCAAGAAGGAAATTGTATCCTAAAGTAGATTTACTAGTATCCTTGCATCCACCCAAATCAGAGTCTGAATATCTAACCACCCCCAAAAAGTCAGAGTATTTGTATGTGAGCTTAAAATCCTTTGTTCCTTGCAAATATCTCAAGACCCTTTTACCATCTTTCCAATGGTCAAGACCAGGGTTACTTTGATATCTTCCACGCATCCCTACTGCAAAAGCAATATCAAGTCTAGTATAGACCTGTGCATATATAAAGCTCCCAACAAGCGAAGTATAGGGAATATTTTTCATTTGCTCCTTTTTCAATGAATTTAATGGACATTGATTCAATGAGAATTTGTCGCCTTTAATTATTGGTGCTGCTATAGGTGAACAGTTCTTCATCTCGAATCTTTCTAGAATTCTTTCAATGTATTTCTTTTGAGACAGTCTAGGCAATCTTTGGGATCTGTCTCGGTGAATCTCTATGCCAATGACATAAGAGGCTTCACCCATATCATTCTTCTAAAAATTCTGGATAAGAAACTGTTTAGTCTCGTGCAACAATCCCAAATCACTACTTGCAAGCAAAATTTGATCCACATATAGGACTAGAAAAATATATTTGCTCCCACTTATCCTATGGTATATACACTGATCAATGGTGCTCTTCGTAATTCCAAATGAAGATCAACATTATGAAATTTAATATACCATTGGCACGAAGCCTGCTTTCGGCCATAAATGGATTTATTCAACTTGTAAACAAGATGAATTTTTCCTAATCGCAAAATCCTTCAGGCTGACACATGTATACCTCCTCTTCAAGATCTCCATTCAGGAAAGCTGTTTTCACATCCATTTGATGTAACTCTAAATACTAATTCCATGATTATTCTCAATAAATCCTTCTTTGGTACATGAGAGAAGGTTTCGTGGTAATCAATGCCTTCCCTTTGATTAAAATCCTTGGCTATAAGTCTGGCTTTATATCGTTCGATATTACCTGATGAGTCTCTTTTAGTTTTAAAGACCAACTTGGAACCTATGGTAGAGGATCCCTTTGGTAATTCGACAAGATCCCAAACTTTGTTTTTATCCATATATTCTAACTCTTCTTTCCTGACATCATACCAAAGTGTGGAGTTTTCTCTACTCATGGCTTGTGAAAACGAGCATAGATCATCTTTTATTCCAATATCATAGTTAGATTCTTGGAGATATACAACATAGTCACTAGAAATTGCTGATTTTCGAAATCTTGAGGATTTTCTCACTCCCATTGGTTCAGACACTTCTTCAGTGGGTTCAGGTAAAACGGATTGATCATCATGTGGTTCCTCAAGTGGTGGTGGCTCTTGAACTTTTTGCTGTTCAGATAATTCATGAGAATTATTCTGAGCAACATTCAAGTTCTGAATATATAAAGGTACCATAGGTAGTTCCCTTATTTATTTCAATTCTATCCTTTGAGTCAAACCACTCCCACTCTCTTCATGCTCCTCAAGAAATTTAGCACTTCCAGCTTCAACAATTTTAGGAGAATGAGAAGGACAATAAAACCTAAATCTCTTAGATTTAATCGCATATCCTATAAAATAACCGCTTATTGTTCTTTCATCCAACTTCTTTAGTTGTGGGTTATAAACCCTTATTTTGAATTGGACATCCCCAAACGTGTAAATGATTTAAACTAGGTTTTCATCCTTTTCATAACTCAAAAGGTGTCTTGAGGACAACCTTGGATGAAATCCTATTTAAAATATACACAAAGATTTTTAAAGCTCCACTCTATAAGGATAAAAGTAAACTTGATCTGCTAATCATGCTTCTTACCATGCTCATTAATATTCGATTCATTCTTTCTGCCACACCATTTTTTTGTGGTGTTCTTCGCATGGTATATTGAGCAATTATACCTTTACTTTCAAGGATCTCAGCAAATGGACCCTTAACATGTCCCTTATTTGTGTACCTGCCATAATAGTCTCCACCTCTATCAATTCTTACAATTTTGATCTGAGCACCAGTTTATTTTTCTACTTAAGTCTTGTAAACTTTAAAAGCATCAGTGCTTCTGGTTTGTTAAACAGAAAATGGAGATACATATATCTTGAATAGTCATCAATAAATGGGATGAAATATCTCTTACCATTCAAGCAAGATGTAGGAAAATGTCCGCGTATGTCTGTATCTATGATCTCAAGTAATTGAGAACTCCTTTTGGTACCTTTAGTTGATTTGTTAGTCTGTTTACCCTTTATGCAGTCCACACAAGTCCCAAAGTCAGAAAAATCAAGAGCTTTTAGAACTCCATCATTAACCAACCTTCTGACTCTATCAATAGAGATGTGTCCCAATCTTTTGTGCCAAAGACTTGATGAGTTCTCATTAATAATACATCTTTTATTGCTAATTTCTTTATCATGCAAAGTTAATACACTGCATTCAAATGTGGGGTCTAGCTCGAATTTATATAAATTTTCATTCAAATTTTCAAAACCAATAACTTTATTATCTTTCAAAAGTTTCACAGAAGGATAATGAAAATTCAAATCATATCTACTAGTCGATAGTGTTGAAAGAGAAATAAATTTTTTAGAATATTCTGGAACATAAGAAGTGTTTTCTAAATCTAAGTAAAACCATCCTTCAAAATGAGCCTATAAGTCCCCACGCCTTCTGCACGTGAACGCGTTCTATTGCTAGAATAGACGTATTGTTCACTTCCTATTGGCTTCCTCTGAGTTAGAAAGCCCTACATTATTTTGGCAATGTGAATTGTAGCACCAGAATCAATCTGCCATGTATTATTAGAAACTTTAGTAAAATTAGATTCATAGCATACAAAGATAATATTACCTTTCTTCTCAAGCTATTTCTTGTATTTCAGGCAATCCTTCTTTCAGTGTCCCTTCTTCTTACATAAATGACAAACATCTTTGTCAAAGATGCTTTTCTTCTTCATGGGAACAGTTTTGCCCTTCTTTGCATTTCTCTTACCCTGAGTCACCATGTTAACACTTTTGGGCATCTGATGCTTCAACCTCTCTTCTTCTTGAACACACATGATCAAAAGTTTATTGATTGACCATTTATTTTTATGTGTGTTGTAAGAAATCTTGAACGGACCATATTCCGCAGGAAGTGAGTTGAGAATGAAATGCACAAGAAATGATTCAGACATATCAACTTCAAGGGACTTGAGTTTAGCAGCAATGTCTCTCATCTCCATTATGTGCTCACGCACTGTACGATTTCTGTCGAAAATCATACTTGAGAGCCACTTCATAAGGGTGTTGGCCAATGCCTTGTCATAACTTACAAATTGTTCATCAATTGCCTTCATGTAAGCTTTGACCTTATCGCTGTTAGGAATAGAACTCCTAATGCTTTGGATTATGTGGGCTTATGTGAGCGTTAGACTTAAGCGATTAGATCGCTCCCACCACTCATAATTAGCCTTAGCAGCTGTCGAACTTAATTCCGCGGGGATAGGTGGTTCATCACATGCAGTGCCAGGTCCAGATCTGAGCATCCTAATGTGAGAAGGACTTTCTCCTTCCATTTAGTATAATTGTCACCAGAAAGCATTGGAATTCGAACATTCTCATTAAAAATAACGGTAGAAAAAGCGGTAAAGACTGCAAAACAAGGATAAACACACATAAGCTATGAAGTACAATCCATCAAATGTAAATCACATAAAATACCGATCCGAAATAAATTCTAGACCTTCTTGGGGGTAGAGGTTGCAACCCATGCATAGAATTTACTTTACTTTATTAGAGTAGTAAATCAAGATATGCAAAAATTAATCAATACCTGTGGGCATAAGATTATTTTGAGCTTAAAGGTTTACTATCTCGTTACATTTGATCTCACCAAAATGATTAGCTCCATGTAGTGACAGGTTACCATTTTAATAAGATAACTTGGCTAAGTAGATGTCATTATAATCTTTAATCACTAAACATTATGTGATTAAGTAATTTCAATTACTTTTATATTAAGTACTCAAAATGCTATCGCTACTCCTAAGTACATCACATAAAACTCAAAATTGACGTTTCAGAATAATTTATCCGAATAATCAACTAAATCGTATGTTGATATGAAATCAAAATGGGTATGCATATTAATTAAGTATAAAGCGATATTAATTAAGTATAAAGCTTATCAGAATCCCAATGCAGAATGTAATTCTTATGGTTAAAGTATTATAAGAAGTTTAATCAAGGCCCTTTAAACAATAGTAATGTTGTAAATCATGTTTCTGTTTAAAACATTTAACTACCCCCTTTCTTATAACTTAAAGACAGAAGCCAAACAAATTTGGTAAAAAGAAATATGAACAGGGAAACCATAGAATATCAAGTTCATAATCATCGGTTTCCGCAAATAATGTATATAAACGTGACAACCTATGCAAACAGTTTGTAATCTACTCACTATTATTGCAAACAAAATGAGATAACCAACCTAATTTATGCACCCTTAAATACTTAAGATTCCAGAGAAAAATAATCGTGGCTACATGACTCTTGGTTACAGAAGAAACATTGTTTGGTATACATTACTGAATTTATGTTGAGGGTGACGTGGCATGATACGTGGACTGGTCAATTAATTAAAATATGATGATCAGTTAAGAGACACGAGTAACAACAGATACTGAGAAAGAAAAGCTAAATAGGCACGAGAAGCAATTCGAATAATACAAGATTCGTACCTATTTAGGTCATTTAAAGCCAAGATATCAAAGGGCATTAAAGACATGGATATGATGATGAAAAGGAATCCAAATTCAATATTAAATACCCAATACGTTAGATAATTGGTATTAAATATGAATGATTGTGTAAAGTCTTATTTATTGTCATTTATTGCTCATAATTTTCTCATTAAGATTAAGGTATACCTCCTTTACTTAGAATCAACTATAAAAGGAGGATGTCTCATAGTTTGTAAAGACACAAAATATCATCGATATTACACTAGAATACAAACTTATTTACTGCTTATTTGCTATTCTCAAAAAGTCTATTATTTCTTTTTCGTCTCCTGATTATCAGTAATCCGAATTTTTATTTATCTTGATCTTTGACCAAAGAATCATATTTTTGGTTAAAAAAATTGGTTCCGTTACCGGGAATCTGATAATCTTTTCTTTGAAGCTACATTTTATTCATTTTTATTGACATATCAAACAATAACAACAACAACAACAACAACAACAACAACAACAGTGATAACATATTGGGAAACCATGAAAATCAAATCCATCAAACTCAAGGAGACCTACCGAACATTGACGTGGTTCTCTCCCCTCTAGATTCACCACGTCAATATCGTGAAGGCACTCCTGCTCCTGAATCCCATGTTGATCAACAAGAACAATCTGAACATTTTCAAGGAGGTGCAAATGAAACTTTACAAAAGCTAATTGATGCACTAGTTGGCAAAGCTCTTCAGGCTCTAGTTAGTCGATTGCCTGCTGCACCACCCACACCAACTCATAATAATAATACATTGGAGAATCCTCGTTCTGGTCTTGTTAATTCTGGAAATTAAGGAACCACCAGTGAAGCATAGGAAGGGGAACCAGGTAATTCAAATAATTCCTATTTACAAAATTTAGTACTAACCTTGCAGAAACAGATTAAGGAACAAAATGAGCGTATTGAGCAAATCCCTGGAGTTCCGCCTGTAATAAAAGGAGTAGACATGGACAAATACAAAACAACCTTGGAAGCCAAGTGCTGCTCCCCTTCCAATTCCAAAAAAGTTCAAAATGACTGACATCCCGAAATAAGATAGTACTACAAACCCACATGACTGCATTTACAACAGGCGTGAAAGGCAACGACTTGACCAAACAAGAAATTTAATCACTAATGGTCAAGAAATTTGGAGAAACACTCACCAAGGGCGCATTAACATGGTATTCTCTTTTATCTGAAAATTCTATAAATTCTTCTGTTGAGCTAGCAGATTCTTTTATTAAAGCACACTCAGGAGCTCAAAAAGGTTTAGAAAAGAATGAAGATATTTCCAAAATCAAACAAGGGGATTCAGAGTTGCTTTGGGACTTTGTTGATAGATTGCAGCGTGAAAGAATGACTCTACCCCGTGTACCTGACAACTGGGCCGCAATAGCTTTTGCAAGTAATTTAAATGACAAAAGTTCTGAAGCCACGAGAAGAGTAAAGAAATCCTTCGAGAATTCCTTGCAACCACGTGGAATGATGTTTATTACAGGTATACTACAAAGTTGCGAATTGAAGAGCGTACCTAAGTTTCATCATGAAGAAAGGGGCAGTTCCAGAAGATCAAAAACTGAAAAAAGATCAAGTAAAAACAGGTACGATCCATATATGGGACCTGCTGGAAAAAACTCAAGTTCAAAACAAGATAGCCAACAATATGATCAAAAATTGAGGAACATGGAATCTGGTTCTTCATCAAGATTCAGAAATGATCGGAACATACAAGAGTCACGAGATGTTGACAGAAATTTAAAGGCAAGGTTCGGCGGATATAACTTTAATTTCACTACCTCCGAGCTAATGGCTATTTTTAGAAGCACGGAGATAAGGTGCGATGAACAAAAGAGATGCGGTCAAATCCAAATAGATGCAATCCAGACCATTGGTGCGAATTCCACAAGATCACGAGCTCAAAACTTCAGAATGTAGATTCTTGCATAGTGAAGTGGAATATCTATAAAGCAAGGGTACCTCACTGAGTTATTTAGTGAAAAAGGTAAACAAGCCTATATGAAAAATAGGCAAGAGCCACCATAGCCTCCTTCACCCAAGAGAACAGTGAATATGATAAGTGGGAGAGAAGATACTCACGACATAAACTACACAGCTTCCAACAAGGTTTCTAATAACAATTACATACGGGAAACGGGTACGACATGTTTTAGAAAATGAAAGTATTTTATTCGATGATAATACCGAAGGAGTGATAACCCCACATAATGACACACTGGTAATATCGTTACTTGTACATGATACTAATGTAAAATAAGTTTTGATTGATCTAGGGAGTTTCGTAAATATTATACTACTAAGGGTATTACGTGAAATGCAAGCTGAAGACAAAATAATACCCAAGGCACATACCTTGTCAGGCTTCGACAAATCAAGTGTGATAATAAAAGGAGAGGTAATTCTACAACTTTTGCTTTATGTGTTGTTAAAGAAACTAATTTAAGGTAGTTGATATGGAAATGGCCTACAGTATGATCATGGGGAGGCCTTGGATCCATGATATGGATGATGTTCCATCAACTCTGCATCAAGTTATTAAATTTCCATCACCGTGAGGGATTTGTCAAATTCGAGGGGATCAATAAAAAACTAGGAGCATCAACGTTGTAACAGATACGAACACCATAAACGAGGAAAAATAGCAGTTACAGGAAACAATTGAAGGTGTCAGCAATCAAACCTCAACTGAGCAAGAGAAAACGGATTTAGACTCGAGACCTGATAAAATTCAAGAACCTGAGAGAATGAAAATAGAAATACAACCATCGAAGAACTCGAGGCTGTGATATTATTTGAGCAGTGGCTTGAACGGAAAGTTTATGCTGGAGCTAATTTAAACTCATACATGCGAGGTATGCTAATTGAAAATCCAAAACTAATGTGGACTGTTTTGCTTGGTCCCATACTGATATGACAAGGATACCACCGGATGTGATGACTCACAAATTAAACGAAGACCCACCCTTTACACCAATAAAGCAAAAGAAAAGAAAGCAAGGGATTTCAAAAAATAGGTGATTCAAGATAAGGTCCAAAAGCTATTAAAAATTGGGTCAATCCGTGAGGTAAAGTACCCTAATTGGTTAGCCAACACAGTTGTTGTACCTAAGAAAAATGGTAAGTGGTGAATCTGTGTAGATTATACAGATCTTAATATAGCTTGTCGAAAAGATTCTTTTCCTTTACCACATATAGATCAATTAATTGATGCAACTGCAGGACATGAACTTTTAAGTTTTTTAGATGCATATTCAGGGTACAACCAAATTAAAATGGACCCTAGTGATGAAGAAAAAACTTCTTTCATCACAGGCATGGGGACTTACTGTTATAAAGTAATGCCCTTCGATTTAAAATGCTGGGGAAACCTATCAAAGGTTGGTCACAAAAATGTTCCAAGAACATTTAGGAAAGACAATGGAGGTATATATAGACGATATGCTCGTCAAAACCCATCAGTCTCATGATCCTATTTCTCATATATCTGTTACATTTGGAATTTTGAGAAAATTTAATATGAAACTCAACCCAGAAAAATGTGTATTTGGAGTTGCATCAGGTAAGTTTTTGGGTTTCTTTGTTTCTAACCGTGGTATAGAGGTAAATCCTTCTCAGATCAAGCAATAGACGAAATTCCTAATATTCTTACTTATAAAAAGGAAGTTCAAAGATTAATGGGAAGAATTGCAGCTTTGGAGAGATTTATTTCCAATTCTTTAGAAAAGCGTTTTAAGTTTTTCTCTGCACTCAAAAAGCAAGATCATTTTGAATGGAATGAAGATTGTCAACAAGTCCTTATAAATTTGAAAGCTTACTTGTCAAAACCACCGTCATTGGCGAAACCAAAGGTAGGAGAAAAGCTTCTCATCTATCTGGTTGTGTCTGAAGTTGCGGTAAGTGCTGTTTTAATCCGTGAGGACCAAGGTAAATAATCTCCTATTTATTATGTAAGTAAGTCCTTATTAGATGCTGAAACACGATACTCACAACTAGAAAAGTTAGCATTAGCTTTGATCATGACATCTAGAAAATTAAGACCATATTTTCAATGTCATCCCATTGTTGTAGTTACTGCTTTTCCACTTCAAATTATGTTGCGTCAACACGAACAGTCAGGAAGATTAGCAAAATGGGATATAGAGCTAAGTGAATATGAAATCATTTATTAACCCAGGACCGCTATAAAATATTAAGTACTAGCTAATTTTGTGGCTGATTTTAGTCAGGGGAGCATTTAGAAGCAGAAAAAAATTATAAATTTTTAATGGTGCAGACCCGGGGACTTGGGTTTTATTCACTGATGGTTCATCTAATGTAAAAAGAGCAGGTCTAGGTATAGTTCTCATACCACTTACGGGCAAAACTATTAGGCAAGCAATACAATGTTATTCTATAACTAACAATGAAGCAGAGTACGAGGCTGTAATTGTAGGTTTAGAATTGGCAAGAGAACTCAGCATAACACAAATTATAATCAAGAGTGATTCTCAACTCATGGTCAATCAAATTCGAGGGGCTTATACAGCCTGGGAAACTCGAATGCAAGAATATCTCGAAAAGGTACGAGAATTAATAAAGCAATTCCAAACTTGGAAGGTGATGCAGATCCCCAGAGATGAGAATGTGGAGGTAGATGCTTTAGCGAATCTCGCATCTGTAGCTGATGTAGAAAATGATGCAAATGCTTAAGTCATATACTTATTTCATTCCGTTCTCGAACTTGATAAGAATGAGGTTAATTATAATTATTTAACATGGGATTGGAGAAACGAAATTATAGCTTTTTATAGCATGGTACCGTGCCTAATGACAAAGGAAAGGCTCACGCGCTTCGCAAAAAAGCCGCTCTATATTGTTTATACCAAGGAAATATTTACCAAAAAATGTTCGGTGGACTACTAGCAAGGTGTCTCAGACCCTCTCAAATAGAATATGTGATGAGGGAAGTGCACGAAGGACATTGTGGAAATCATGCAGGGGGGAGGTCACTGGTAAGAATGTTGATTTGAACAGGATATTATTGGCCTAATATGGAAGAAGAGGAAACTAGTTTTGTGTCCAAATGTGATAAATGTCAAAGATACGGCAATAATATGCACATACCAGCTGAGTTACTAGACCCTGTTATAGCCCCGTGGACCTTTATGAAATGGGTAATGGATACCGTAGGTCCACTACCACAAGCAAAGGGTCAGGTAAAGTTTCTACTTGTACTCGCAGATTATTTCACTAAATGGGTAGAAGCAGGAGCATTTAAACCGGTACGAGAGAAGGAAGTTAAAGAATTCAAATGGCGAAATATAATATGCCTCTTTGAAGCGCCAAAAGAGATCCTGTGTGACAATGGACCACAATTTGTAGGAGGTCAAATCACAAAATTTCTCCAAAGTTGGCAGATTAAAAGGATGACATCTACGTCATATCATTCAGTGGGTAATGGACAAGCAGAATCCACAGACAAAGTCATTATCAACAACTTGAAGAAGAGGTTACATGATTCAAAAGGTAATTGGCCTGAGATATTACCTGAAGTACTATGAGCTTATCGTACAACGTTAAAAATGAGCATTGGAGAAACACCATTTTCAATGGTTTATGGTGCGGAAGCTTAATTCTAGTTGAAATAGGAGAACAAAGGACACGGTACGTTCAAGCAACACAGAAATCTAATGATAAAGAGATGCGGGTCAACCTTGATTTGCTTGAAGGAAGAAGAGAAGCAGCATTGATAACAAATGAAGCAAAAAATCAAGTAATTGAACAATATTACAATAGGAAAGCACACATTAGATTTTTCAAAATTGGGGACTTTGTGCTTAAAAAGGTGTTCCAATCTGCAAAGGTTGTTAATTCCGGAAAGCTAAGTCCAACTTGGGAAGGACGATACATAGTTCGTGACATTGCGGAAAAAAGAGCATACGAGATGGAGACAATGGATGACAAAGTTTTACCCTTATATTAGAATGCCGTCCATTTAAAGAGATATTACTTTTGAGAAAGTACCCATGGTCAAGTATTGCCATGTTAAAAATTTTCTTTTGAATTATTAAAGTTTTACTAACGATTAGATGCTAGGAAAAAACTCTAACTCGTGCCAAATGATGAGTCACGACCTGCAAGGAAAAATGGAGTATTCTAAAACTCCCAGCCAAGGATTACAATTAATCTGATGGAAATACACACGAGTTAGGCAATCTTCATCTATAATCGCACCTCTAAGTCCCGTATATTTTCTGTTTCAGGAAAAGGACCAAATTGAAAGATATAAACAAATGCTCGAGGCTTCATACTTCACCGCTCAAACACTTGGGGAACTATATATTATACACAAATACGTGTAGAAAAATAGATACGAATATAGAGCAAAGGTCAGTCAAGTTTGGTCAAGTTTGAGCAAGATTTAAGAGAAATTCCACCCACAAAGAGATAAGTGTTGAGAAAAAGTTACGACGTCTTCAGCATTCGTCATCGTGTTCAATAAACATAAGACATTCATCATAATGTTTTTCCCATGAGAACAACAGAGTCATCTCTTAAACTCATAAATGACGTCACCTCTCAAACCCTTCCTAATATATAAAAATAGGGTCATGACTATTTATTGAAACATGTTATGAAGAAAAACCTTGTTTATTTTATATTATGTAAAATCTGTTATTAGAAAAAAATTTATGAGAAAGTTATAGATGTATTTTAATACATGTAATAGTCAAAAGACATGTTAAAGTTCATGAATAAAAACTTTTCAAAGTTGTTTCATACAAGACGTATGTATTCCTATTTCGTTCATCGTATTATAACACCATTATAAAGTTGAAGCGTCTTCTTCATTAAGTGTCAATAAAAAAAAAGGGGCCCTCTTTTATAAGCCTCATGTTGATAATCCATGAGAAGAATCATAAAGGATTTTCAAAGGATAAAAGTGCTAAGATATTCTATAAATCCTAAATAAATAGGAAAGAATAGAATGTACAGAAGTACCGATAAAACTTCTTAATATAAAAGACTAAGTACAAACTTAGTCAACAAAATATTTGTTTTTTATAAATGCCCCATTATGATAACTGGGGACTTCATCAAAAGATCCCTTAAAACTGCCAAGGGATAACACCACCAATAAAAAAAACACTAAAGTTTGAAATACATTCAACTAGTCACTGAAGAGGTGGGAACATCAGAAGTTGCAATCTCATTTTCAGGGGCAGTCACAGGCACGATAACAACTTCTGAGGGAGCAGCAATAGGAGCGGTTTCAACTGGGCATGGGGTGTTAAAATCATTGAGGGAAGTAAGATTCATGGGAGCTTCAGCTTTTGTGGACTATGTCATAGAAGTTTCACCCTCAGGAGCCGAAATTGCAACTCCAATTGCCACAGTATCCACTTTCTCATTTAAAAGCTCTTCTGCCCTAGGAGTTCTAAGTGCAGGAGAAGGAGTATCAACTGGTTGTTGGCTTTTTTCAATAGTGTATAAGACTTGGACTAATTCAAATTTCAAATCAAAGTTTTCTTGAGTAGCCTCCATCAAAGCATCACGACGAGATTTTAGAAAAGCCCAACTTACCTTTATGCTGAAATTCTCCTCAAGAAGTCCATATTCCCTTTCCCACATAGCAAGATAGTTCTTCAATATATGATTTTCAGCTAAGTGGGAATCAAGGGAAGCTTCAAAGGAGGCATGGACTCTTTAAGGCACGTATCTCGTCAGAGGAGATCCTTAAGTCAGCATGAACTTGAGTCAAGCTTTGCACTAAATCCCCTGCATATACTTCTTTCTTCTCCATAAGTGCCTTAAACTCTCTGATTTCTTCACTGGCCTTTGACAATTATTCTGAAAATGAGCACTCCAAAAGCTCCTTATCTTTTTCAAATTGGCTCAAAGAAGCCTTGGCAATTACTAGCTCAGAAGTCAAACCACGCTTTTGTTGCTCCAGGTAATTTCTGCTTTCTCGCAACTCCTCGACGGTCCCCTGAGCATTCTCAAACTGCTCTTTCCAGTTTGCTGCCTCAAGCTGGGCCTCCTTGGCTATTCTTCTAGCATCATAGTTAGCCTTTTTAGACTCTCGATACTTCTTCTCTAGAGTAGAGATTCTTCCCATTAACTTAGTACCAAGGAGATTAGCCTACAAGGGAAAGGCATCAAATGTGAGAATTTAGAGAAATATAAAAAAAACTTGTAAGTTAAAAAAGAAGTACCTTTAAGGTAGAATGAACTATGTCATTTATCAGAGTCAAGCAACTGTGGCTCTCTATTTTCTTCTTCTTCTTCTTCTCAATATCTCCGATTAGAGGCTCGAGCCAAACATCAGCTCCACCAGTCTCTCTCAAAAGGTTATGATTGGTAGGAAATTAAAGGGTAACATTTCTCATAGCCATGCCTCTGTTGGTAGAACCCGCCTCTGTATGCTGAACAGAAAGAAGGGGAGCAATGAAAGGAGTAGTAGTAGAAGAGGTAAAAAAAATGGGAGCTGTAGGAGTCAAAGCAGGAACAGTAGGAGCAGATATGGGAACCAAAACAGGTAAGGAAATATGAGTCGATAAAACAGGAAAAGAAACACCCGTGGTAGTCAAAGGAATTGAAGGAATAGAAGAAGTGGGAATAGAAGAAGAGAGCAGAGTTTCATCTAGAACTGGTCCAAGCTCTCCACTCTCAAAATCACTAACAAAGAGACGTCGAATTGATTCATTAGAGTCTCTTGGAGTGGTATCCTCATCAGAAAGGATTTGAACAGGCTCGGAGATAGAGACTCGATCAGGAGTATTTTCAACTTCATCTTCAGCAATGAAGCGTCTCCTGGCTCTTGGCCTAGCTATCAAAGAGGTACTCTATTCTTCCTCATTCTCAGAACTTTATTCTACAACTTTTCCTTTTGGTAGCGTGGCCCGAGTCTTTTCCAAATAAAGTGCAACGGTTGAAGACGCTCGAATGGCAACGACTACCTCAGCTGTCACACCCCAGATACCAAATCCTGATAAAAAGAGTGATAAATAATTAAAACAAGAAAGAATTCAATATACGGCAAATCATAAGTAAATGCATACCACGGGTCTTCACTTTCCAACCATTCAAAAGAGAAATTGATTTCCATGTTCTCGGCTCCATAGGCACAATCTTCAAAATTGAATCTACCCAATCACGAAAGTTAGGAAAGTGTTTCACATCTCCCATAGTTGCTACAAAAAGCAAAAAAGAGACGAGATTATAAAGGAAATCAAAATTCTTAAAAAATAGAGACGATAAGTAAAAGAAAACTTACATAAAAAGTTCCACTTCTCAGGGAAGAGAATGTTTGTTTCACCCAATAAATCCACCATACGTATTGCAACGTAACGACAATACCACCCTCGATCCTTGTCATCTTCGTGGTTTACCAAAACCTTCTTGCTTCTTGCAGTCAAGGTAAAAACTCTATGGCGGAATAATTTGGGGTGATATAGGTGAATAAGATTGGAAAAGGTAAAATTAACATTGGCTTTGGTAGACTAATATGTTAAGCAAGCCACAGCTCTCCAAACAAAAGGACCTACTTGTGCTAAGCAAATTTTGAAAAAGTGAAAAAATTCAAGTATAACTGGGTCAATGGCAGGATTAAATCCCAAAGTAAAGTGATAAGTATAAACGAAAGAGAATCCAACTCTGAAAGAAAAAATTCTCTGGTTTGGGGCAGGGATCATCATACAAAGATTGTCTCTCCAATTACAATCTTTCCTAACAGTGGGAATCACAAGCTCAATTATTAAAGAAGGATAAATGTCAGTTTTCTCTAAATTTTTAAGTTGTTCTTGGAGAGATTTTCTATCATTCCGAAAAGATAAATCACCGGGTACGATTTCTTCAACTAAAGGTTCCTAAGTAGGTTCAGAAAGTTCTTTACCTTTAGAAGAAGGGGTCTTTGGGGTAGAACTCCTAATACCAGAAGAAGAAGAAGAAGCAGAACTAGATGAACCACCAAGAATGGATCCTAGGCTCAAGATCCGAAGCCTAACTCCTTTGCCTCTCCTATGTCTTATGGTGGCATTGAGGAAGTGATCTAGAATTGGAACTTTTTTAGGGTTAGGGTTTTGAGAAGACATTGTAGAAGAATGATAAACTAAAGGGGAGAAAGAGCAACTGTGAATAATAAATTGCTTATTGAAGATCTATGAAGAAGAAGACAAAAGAAAGTGGGTTAAATATGTTTATACTGACAACCGTCAAACTTAGAAGTGTACTGATCGAATGCCTATAATAAAGGCAACTACCACTTCGTGAATAGTGGGAATGAAGAAGCCTTGAAAAAATGACGCAGAATTGCAAAACCAATCAGAAAGTGACATGTGTGTAAAGCATTAAATAAAAGGTGACAGGTATGCAAATTATTAATTAGAAGGGACAATTGAAGCGTCAGTACTGTCATAGAATTAATTACGGCAAAAATTCCCTTTTTATATCGGCCATTTCACAAATATTTAATTGATAAATAAATAGAAAGTGGGGGGACTATCTGTATTGGGAAAAAACTAAATTTACATCGAAGGTGACGTGACATGATTCGTGGACTGGTCAAATAGTCAAAACATGATGATCATTTAAGAGGCACAAGTGACAATAGATACAGGGAAAGGAAATCTAAATAGGCACGAGAAGCAATTCGAATAATACAAGCTTCGTACCTATTTAGGTCATTTAAAGCCTAGAGATCAATAGGCATTAAATACATGGATATGATGATGAAAAGGAGTCCAAATTCAGTATTAAATACCTAATACGTTAGAAAATTGGCATTAAATAGGAATGATTATATAACAGTCTTATTTAATGTCATTTATTGCTCATAATTATCTCATTAAGATTAAGGTATACCTCATTTACTTAGAATCAACTATAAAAGAAGGATGTCTCATCATTTGTAAAGTCACATGATATCATCGATATTACACTGGAATACAAACTTATGTACTGCTTATTTGCTATTCTCAAAAAGTCTATTATTTCTTTTTCGTCTCCTGATTATCAGTAACCCGAATTTTTATTTATCTTGAACTTTAACCAAAAAATTATATTTTTGGTTAAACAATTACCAACACCTTTTCACAATTAGTATTCATAAACACAATCCAAGAGAAATTACCATTCAATATAAACACGACCTTGATCCAAACAAAAAGAAATAAGACAGCATCACTTCAAAGACAACAATTACTACATTGTGTGATCACGTGGGTTCAACATTTTTCTGTTCATATTGCATTAATTGATACATAAGGTTCTTATATTAAGCAGTTACCAACAATGTTCTCGGGACCAAAAACCTAAAGATTAATCTGCCAACAAGAGTTCGGGTCCACGTAACGAATTAGTTGTTACAGAAACGTGACAAAATTGGATGGTGAATTAAATTCTTAATCATCATCAATGAAACTAGATATTGAATAACACAGCTAAAGGTAGGTCCTGATACCACATGTTGAAATTCGAATATACATAGAGAGCCAATACAACAGTAATTATACAAGGAACATACTTTCAGCCATAGTTGTTCAAGTGTCATAGAATCGCCTTGTAGAACTTTGACAGGAAAAAACCTAGGAGCCTTCTAGTCTACACATATCGTTGGAAGCCAGACTGATGGAGTCACACGCTTATTTATAGGTAGGCTAGAGACTTTTAGAAAAATACTTTAGCCCTAAGGACTTCTCCATAAATTATAATTATCCTAGGGACTCTTAATATATGATAATTTTTTTCCAACAAAGAAACTACCATATATGCATAACACCAGAATATTAACTGATACAAAGGTAAATAATTTATTACCTTATATATGAGCCACACTAAAAGCCTCTAGAAGAGACGGTAATTTCTAACAGAATATTGTGTCCGCTTTTTACATTTGTAGTTTAAATTTTGTATCTATCTCCGCCTTTTTACATTTCAATAAGTTAAGCATATCCAACTCCATCACAACATATGCAGCTAGTTCTAACCAACTCTAGGTCTTGCAGTGAGACCTACAAGGAAAGACACTCAAGCGAGAGTAAAGTGCCCATTCGATCACCTTTTAGTAGCAATAATCTGTTAATGTACAACTCCAAATCTCGAGAATTAGCAGACTTTCACAAAATTATATTGTTTCACTATATTAGTAACATAAATAGTGTATCTTTATACGATGTATTTATACAAGTCATGGAAATAGCTGCACATAACCTGTCGCAATTGCAATTCCTAAAATGACAAGTGGTGGAAGGATGACAAATGCTCCAATTGTAGCAAAGAATACTGAGTCATTCCTCTGAGAAACTTCATCCAGGTAGGCTTGTCTTTTGATGTTTCTCTTCTGTGAAACAGTTAAGAACTTGGCGCTGACCTTCTTAAGATTCTTACCCAAGGGAATGCTGAAGTCATCATCTCGGTCTCCAACCAACTTAGCGAGCTGAGCACGAATTGTTGGTTTGCTAAAGCTACTATCACTTTCATAACCTGGTCAAGGATCAAGTCAACAATGGTCAAGAATAACTAAAGAGTAACTCAGCTCTCGATAAGGAAAGGCGAAAGTAAACAAATGGAAGGGATAATGAAAGGCCATAGAAGATGATACAGACTACTGAATCCCCATTTAGGGCAGAATGCTTAATGGATTCAACATGAAGCTGTCTCACACAGGATAACTTGCATAAAGAAGACTACAGATTGTGCAACTAGTGCCCTATGTGTATGGAGGATGTAGAATTCCCAAATTATAACTGCTACATTGTATATATATCTGGGAAGTCTGGAGTATGTTGGTTAATAACACATTAGGAGTACAGTCCGAAATACCAAGGTCCGTCAAGGATAGGTACAAAAGCACCTCCATAGACAATTCATGCTTGTATATTTTGGGCAGTTTGAAGGAAAGGAATCGCATATGCTTCGATAATCATAGTCTAGATGCTTTTGTTTAATAGATAGATGTAAGATGTCAACCTAAAGTTGAGTTTCGTAAATGATGATTTATGTACTTTCTTAGAGCAGTTTGATGAAATTCTCACAATACTAATCAAGAACCAAAGGGGAGAACATATACCATTAACTGCTGAGCTGCTGGAAGTAAGCTGATCCAAGAGATCTAGTTGCGTTCGAGCAGAAGATAATGACCCTAAATCAAAACAAAAAGAGAAAAATTTCAACAATTAAACAGAACAAATGTAGCTCATGCTGTCATATATCACACGGGATAACATTAACAGGAAATGGAACATCCTATGATTAGCTTTAATATTCATATTAATCAGACAGAGGTAGAGGTATAGTGCTGATCTTCTTTTAATTCTCCACTATGGTAACATTCAACAACCAATCAGAGAGGTGAGTTTACAATCACAACTCAGAAATGATAAAAATAAGGAATTAGTGAAGTGTAGGCACACCAGAGTAAGTGGGAAGCTCCTCCTCAGTGACATTTCCATCTCTCTCTTCAGAAAGAGCAGCTCTGCTCAAGGAAGAAGATAGCCAAGTTTGAGACTGATACAGCTTATTAAAGGGATCATGTTTATGGGTAGGAACGAGAAAGCAGAGTTGGTTTGGTTGCAGATTCTGTACAGAGCTGAAATTCAAAGCCATGGTTGTGTAAGGCCATTAGGAATGACTTATGAGGCTGCAAAATTTTGCTTGTAAAATTCCTTTGCTATGGACATCTCAATTTTAAAAACAGGTGGCTGAAAATGGCTGCACCACAAAATTTAAATTTTTCCTGCCCCACAAATATTCTGATTTTGAAATTTATTTCACAAAAAAATGAGACTGCTAGTATTTAGCTACTAGTACTAGTATTTATAATTTTCTTTAAATACTTATGTTTTTAAAAAAATATGTAATAACTGTTTTTTTCCTCGTTCTGAACATGTAAATTCTGTTGTTAAAGTAATATAGAATAATTATGAAAATTAGATGTGTTAGGCCATTATACTCCAAAATCCTCATTCTTTGAAAGAAATTATACTTTTATTCATTAGTTATCGCTAAGTTTTTCTTTTGGTCCTTAGCAATATCTATATTTGAGTATATTTAACCTTTAATTAATTGACTCGACCAATTTTCTCAATAACAACCAAAATAGCTGGTTAATAACCAAAATAGACGTCTAATAACCATAAACCCTAATCCAATTTTCTCAATAATAGCCAAAATTTTGTCAATATGTCATCTAATCTATGTCATATTTAAAGCACAAAAACCCTTAACGAAATATCTTTCATCTTTTTATCTTCTAATATTTGAAAAATATGTATGCAAATCATAAAGATTTTAAAAGATTCTTTTTCCCCCCATATATTTTAGGACATGAATTCAACTTCACTACAATTATGAGATGTGATTACGAAAGGTAAAAGGGAAAATGCATAAGTAACCCCCTAACCTATACTCGTATTTTTAACTACACACTTTTTTTTGCGGTAATTCTGTTACCCCCTCCCCTCTTCTAAACTTATTTTAAATGGAATTATTTGCACCATTAACGCTGACATGGTAGAATTTATGTATTTCACTCTCCCAAAGGATAGTGAGAAGCAAGAAAAAATAATTTTCAAATTATTTTTAATTCTTTTTACCATTTTTGTTACCTTTTTCCTTTTCCTTTTTCTTTGTCTTTTTCTTTTTCTTTTAACGACTCGATTGGTCGTTTTGAGGTATAGCGCACCGTTCAGCAGTTTGAGGCCATGAGCAACTTCATTTCAGGTAAAATGACTTGTACGCATGGTCGGAATTGAATTTCGAGAAGTTCGAAGTTAATTCAGAAAGAGAATTCTAATTTCGGATGCTTTAAGTTGAAAGAATTAACCAGGATTTTATTTTTAAGTAAACGACCTCGGAATTGGGATCTGAAAGTTTCAGCAGGTCCGTATGATGATTTCGGACTTGGGCGTATGCCCGGATCGAATTTTGGATGAACCGAGAGCGTTTTGGTGCATATTCTGGAAGTTAGCATTTTGGAAAAATTTCATTAGTTTGGCGTGAAGTGTATTTCAGTGTTATCGATGTCCGTTTGGGATTCCGAGTCAGAGATTAGCTCCGATGATGATTTTCGAGTTTGGTGTGCGATCAAAAGTGAATTCGGAGGTCCGTAGGTCATTTCAATGTCATTTGGCTAGAGATAGAGATTTGAAGGTTTTAAGAAGTTTGATCGAAAGTGGACTTTTTGATATCAGGGTCGGAATCTGATTTCGAAAGTTGAAATACGTCTGTAATGTCGAATATGCTTTGCATGCAAAATTTGAAGTCGATCGGACGAGATTTGATAGGTTTAAACATCGAAAGTTGAAGTTTGAAATTCTAAAGTTCATAAAGCTTGGATTGGAGGTCGATTCATGATTTTAGCATTGTTTGATATGATTTAAGGCCTCGCGCAAGTCCGTAATGTATTTTGGGACTGGTTGGTATGATTGGTTGGGGTCCCGAGGGCCTTGGGAGGATTCCGGGTGGTTAACGGATCGAAAATGGAATTTTGGAAAGGCTAAATTTGCTGGTATCTGGTGTTAGCGCACCTGCGAGGGTTTGGCCGCAGGTGTGGAGCCGTAGAAGCGGCTAGGAGGGCGCAAATGCGGTTTTGACCAGGAGATAAGAGACCGCAGATGCAGTCATGTAGCCGCAGAAGCGGAAGCACCTGCGGTGATTGTGGCGGTGAAGCAGAAAAGGGGATCCTGGAGGAAACCGCAAAAGCGGTAGAGTGGCTCGCACCTGCGGAACCGCAGAAGAAGTTAAGGGACCGCAGGTGCGGAAAGTGCTGAAGGGAGTGAGTGTTTTAAAATCGAGATTTTGGCCATTTTATCTCATATTTTTGCGATTCTTGGAGGGTTTCAAGAGGGGATTTTCATCATTAACGATAAGGTAAGTTATCATCACCTATCTTGATTTAAATACATTGATTATGTACGGATTTGTGCATAAAATTGTAGAAACTTGGGGTTTGAGGGAAAACCTAGAAAATTAATATTCTTGGAATTTGACAATAACTTTGAGTATGGAATTAAGAGAAAATTATATATTTGAGTTCGTGAGGTTGTGGGTAAAGTTTATCTTCAAAAAATTTAAGAATCCGGGAACGTAGGCTTGAGGGAAATTTTGTCAACTTTCCTATCGGGGTTAGAGATTGTTATAAATCGGATTGTAGCGAGTAATTGAACATGTATTCATGGATTTGCATAATTATTGGCTAGTTTTGGAACATTGTGCATCGATTGGAGTCTTCGGAAGAGCGTGGAATGCCGGCTATGGATCTTGGGAGCGAGGTGAGCCCCCTTTTTAACCTTGTAATTGGGAATTGTCCCCATAGGTGAGTTAATTGACTAGTGGTCTATTTTGTGGGGACTACGTACGCACGAGGACGAGAGTCCGTACGTAGCTACTATTATGCTATTGTCAGAGTAGTCTAGGACCCAAAGCATGCTGTACTTGGAAATATCTGTAATCCTATTGACGGTTTGAATTGCATAAATCCTATCGAAGTGGTAAATTAATTTAAAAAAGGATTAAACTTCATTTTTCATGAATCGTTAAATAAAAGAGAAATTTGATGTTTCTCGAATAGTCGTTCCCTACTGAAATTTTGATTACTAGCTTGAATATGTGATTCTATGTGTACCTGCATCGCATGTATGATTCGTGAGCATGATGTTTGTTTATTTTAGGTTTAACGCATCGCATGGATTGTTCGCGAGCGGGATATTAGATGCATCTATGGTTCGTGCCGTTCGACCCTAGGCAGTGCACATTTTATATTTCTGTTGGATCAGGCTGTACAATGTCGGTATAATTTGCGCATGCTTGTATTGCTTGCCAGAGAGTTTTAAATGTTGATATTAACATTCATGGCCTGATATAAATTGATAAAGATAATGAAAAGTAAATCTTGGAAATACTTTATTATTTGAAAATGTGTTTACCTGCTTCCCAGCTTTATGACCTATAGATGCTATATAAATTCATGATTTCCTCACATTTTTACTATGTTATATCTCGACAACTAGCAAGTGTCGAAGTCGACCTCTCGTCTCTACTTCTTCGAGATTAGACGAGATACTTGCCATGTACTTGTTGTATTCATACTCATGCTATAGTTGCTGTGCATTTTTGTTGCACAGACACATGTACTTCTAGTGGCCTCCTGGGCGTAGCAGCGTAGATGATACGGGGACTACGTGAGTTGCATTTCTCGAGGAGACCCGCATCTAGTATAGTATCTTTCAACGTATTGTATTTACTTCTTGTCTATTGTATTTTAAACGGTTGTTATATTATATTGCTTCCTAGAAATAGCTCATACACTTGTGAAATCGGGTTTTGGGATGATTTGGATTACTCTATATTAAGTTTGTTAAAGACTCCATGATTATTTCTGTAAATTTCATTATTTCTTATTATAATGTATTAGGAAAATTATTCCAACAATTACTAAAATTATAATTTAATTAAGTATTTTTGGTTGGCTTGCCTCACAGTGCTGTCCGGTGCCACCACGACCCTTAGTGGATTTTGGGTCATGACAATTTGGTATCAGAGCACTAGATTTCCGTAGGTCTCACAAGTCATGAGGAAGTCTAGTAGAGTCTCACGGATCGGTACGGAGACATCCGTGCTTATCTTCGGGAGGCTACAAAGCTGTTAGTAGTACTTCCCTTCTTGATTCCTCATCGTGCGATTTGATTCCTTGAGGCTTATGCCCTTGTTTCCTTCCTACTCAATCTTACGCGATGCAAACCGCTGGTTATAAATCGAGAATTTAAGGATTGTAATGGTTTTACGAATGTGGTGCGAGGTGTTTCTCCCTGCGGGGTTGTTTCAGCTATTATCGTCGCCTTGTGGAAGGATATTCTTTTGTTTCAGCTCAGTAGCGGTACTTCTAAGAGCTCTGAGGTTAGGCACAGGTTTCCATGGTGTTTATGAACGATTGTTCCGCAGTATTGATATGATGGTAGGATGTTTGCCCACGTGTCGGCATAGTAAATGACTTGAAGGGAGGTTTACTCAGTGCATGATCTAGAGATTCGGTATTTTATTCCCGGCAGGGGAAAGTCAACCAGGCTGGGAATGTTCAAGTTTGGGTTGATGGGGGTAACGAGACTTGGTATTTGCAAGCGTGGTAGAGTTTTCTTCTATGATGAGGTATCGTTGTCCTTATTGAAGGTACTAAGTTTGCCGGTGTTATGATCTTCTATAATTGCCTTTGGAGTAGGAAATTGCGAGTTTGAATCGAAGAAGCGACGGTCAGAGATCGCGGTGTGCGGCGGTTTAATATGGAATCGGTGTTCTAGTGTTGATGGCTTGAGAAGGATGATCTTTAGAAAGTTTTAAAGTTATTAGCGACTCGTGGGTATAAGTGCTACGAAGATGGATTTTATTTATGGCAACAACTGAGCAGCAAGGGATGAGGAAGGACATGTGGGAAGTGTCAGGTGGTGGTTGAAAACTTCTAGAGGTCCAGGTATAAGAAGAAAAGGTCGAGTAGTTGATTAAAGGAGTGAGCTCCGCCAAAGTGGGAGAGTGGCGGAGTTGCATATGGGCTTTGTGGTAGGATGACTACGCACATCGAGGAGAGTTTGGAATGATTTTAAAATTTTAGTGATTGGTAATTGAGGTCTACAGATTTAATTTGAAGCATGGGTTATTAATGTTGTAGTGATTGTACCCCCTGCAACAACGTTAGAAGATGTCGGCACTTAAATTCCAAAGGTGGGTTACCTCCAGTGAGAAGATCGGCGATCACATAGTTGGAGAAACTTCTGCGAAGAATTCCATCTGTTATATAGCAAACAGACCAGTAATACGAATGTGGTTGATGATTTAGAGTATAAAAAAGGTTTTATTGTAAGATTTCGATAATTTTGGCGGTTTATTGCGTAAGGTTACGTCAATAAGATATAAAGAATCCTGGTGGATTCCAAAGTTTTGTAATAGTGGCTTCAAGCTAAGTGGGAGAGTCCCACCGCTTATGTTGGGTTGAATGGTTAACTACTTGCAAGGTTTTTGGTTATTAGCATATTGATGGGTTATTTTAGCTACAGAAAAAGAACATAAGTGGTAATTTTAGCAAATGAATTGTTAAAAGGTATGCCATGGTTGGCCTTATTGGCTAATGTTCAGACTTGGGGAAGGATTCAGGATTTATACCTTGTATAGATGCAGGTTTCAAGGGAAGTGATTCTGTCGTGTGCTTCGTCAAGAGGATATGCATGTACTAGAAGAATCATGGAGTTGATTATATTTGGGGCCATGTCAGAGCGGGTGGCTCTCAGCAATGGTCCTCGTGAATTCAAGGGGTAAAGTGTGGTGCCTAATGATTTCGAGCCTATAGATACGATTAAGAATCAAGCTTTTGTAGCAGCTTATGAGAAGTTACCTCGAATGTTCTATGATGTTTTGACTTGCATTGTAGCATTTGGGAAATACAAAATGGTTCGTGGGATTTGAGACAACAGGGTCTCGTGGTTCAAGGTCACTCGGGGTGAGTGAAGATGGAGTGTGCTATGTGTGAAATGGAGCTATTATTATTTCTAAGTTAATTAGGGTGAAAAAGTAGATAGATTTGTTAGCCACAGTTGAGTTGGCATATTGGTGGTAGGGATCAGTTCCTTCAGTGTGATCAAGTTGCGCAAGTGGTTTGTGATGGTATGTGTGAGGCCTATCGGCCGCTGTAATTGATGTTATTTAGAAGTATTCTACCGTTATGCCATGTTGCGGGTAGGCGGATCCCGGAAGGGCTATGATGGCTTAGATCACTACTTAGAGATTTGCATATTCTATGGATATGAGAATTCGCCTGTGTGTTTCTATGGCTCTCCTAAATGGAGTTAAGTGAAAATTTTTTATATGAAAAGTGTTAGTCTATTAGTGGTTCCGAAGTTATGATGAAAATCGTGTTCTATTGTATATTGGCACGTTCGGTGCAGTCAGTAGTACGGAATTTGAAGAGAGGATCAAGGTTGCAGTTCGGTGTAAAAAAGGATGTCACCAGCTCGGATGAGCAGGAAAGGAGTTTCGATGTTTAAAGTAAGTTTGTATTTTCTATGGCGTCACTTGAGATCAGTGTTTTGTGAAAAAGGCTTTGCATCCTGGCTAAGTATTCTTCATCGCTTTTCACATCTCAGTTGTGCTTGTTTTTTGTAGCTTATAGTGCTATATGTCTCCCTAGGGATGATATTATACACTTAGCGTGCTTGTGATCGACATTCGGTATTTTATTGTAATAAACAATCTGGCTCGTTGTGTATCTCCTTACGTGAATTTTATGTATGGATCGGGTAACACTCCATCATGGGTATATTATTTGGATCGGGTTGTACACTGCAACAGTGTAATGTTGAGTACTGTTCCCTATATCTGTTTTTATGTGTTTCATTTCCTATTTTTATGAGGAAAGCTCGTATTTAGCTGTGAGCCTACGTCGCATGTATGATTCATGAGCGGGGTGTCTTTTTAGTATGTTGCCCGCGTCGCATGTATGATTCGCGAGCAGGGAAATTAGATCTCCTTTTCAGAGTTCATTTTTTTGTATCGCATTCGACTTGGTAACCTATTGGCACATTGTGCCATCATATGAGACTTTTGATCATATTCGGGGTGGCTAATTGCATGAGCAGTTCGTATTGGGTGATATGAGATTATTTTAGGATCAGCGCAATCTGATTACATGAAGTATATTAAGGGGCAAAGACCATTATTTGGTTCATAATGAGGTGATGGTTATTGTCGGGAGTAGTGACCCAACGATTATTGATTCAGTAGTTGGTTATGAATTTCTACACATCTTTTCATTGTAGTGGTATTGTAAGAGTTAGAGCAGGTGCATTGGGAGCATCAGATTCGGGGAATTTTGACTAATTCAATCAAAGAATGTTATTGTGGCCCTGTGAGTAAAGTGGTACAAGGTGTGAATTCAACAAAGGTATGCAGTCATGTTTGGATACAACGTGTATTGATTGTATGTTGGAAACAATCCTGGTAGGGAGTTTCAGATATTGGAATTTGGCCCTAAGGCTTATTTGCTTAAGTGAAAGAGGATACCTTTAGATTGATCGAGCTAAGGTGCTCAGCGGAGTTGTGGTAGCATAGGTAGGTACTCGAGGTGTTAAACAGTGATTTCGGGCAACTCTAGTGCAGTTCTTAGCACGTTCGAGGATGAAGGTATATTTAAGTGGGATAAAATGTAACGACCTGATCGGTCGTTTTGAGCTCTAGCACGCCGTTCAACAGTTTGAGGCCATGAGCAGCTTAATTTCAGGTAATAATACTTGTACATGTGGTCAGAATTGAATTTCTGGAAGTTCGGAGTTGATTCGGAAAAAGAATTCTCATTTTGGAAGCTTTAAGTTAAAAGAATTAACTAGGATTGGATTTTCAGAGCACTAGGTTACTTGGGTCTCAAAACTCACGGAGAAGCTCGGTAGAGTTTGAGGGATCGGTACGGAGATGTCTGTATTTATTCCCCAGAGGCTACAGAATTAGGAAAAATTTCACTTTGTTCATTCCTGTCATGCGATTTGTTCTCTCAAATATTGATTGTTGTTCTACTTTGTTCTTTCGCAAATGGCGAGAACACGTGCGTCTTCTTCTTCTGCGCAGCAGCCCGAGCCCCAGCAGCAGCTCCCTCGAGAGGCAGGGGCCGAGGCCGTGCCAGGGGCAGAGCTCTGCCCCAGGCAGCAGTTCCAGAGGTGGAGCCTCATATTGACTTTGATGAGGAGGTTCCAGCCCCACCAGCTCCAGTGGGACCAGCTCAGGTCCCAGGTGGGATTATGTTTTCCCCGGATCTCCAGGATGCTCTCATCCGTATAGCAGGCTTTATGGATAGTGTCTCTAAAGCGGGTTTGCTGCCAGTAGCACCAGCCACTTCTCTTTATACTCTCAAATATGCTTAACTTCTGCGTATGTGCATTACGTATAACAGAGAACAACTTGGTTAATTTATAAATTAGCAGTTAGAGTTTGATTGAGACTCCAATGCTTATCCGTAGTCGATTTGAGTCCTTGACCAATACAAACTCCAATCCTTATCCTAGCTTAGGATTGTTTTCTCTTATCACAAGGAGACTGTCCTCCTTAGAACACAATACAATCTTTTCGATTCAGTTCAGAAGATATTTGCTGCGTGATCTTCAATACATATCTTCCTCACGTGCCTTCCATGTGCAATGGTTATGACTAACTATGTCTCTCAAGATGGACTAGGTCATTTCCTGAGTTCATTTGTCAATCTTCAAAACTTCAATTGAACTTGCCAACAAATTCCCCCTTTTTAACGATGACAAACTATGTGCTTGTAGTTATCGGAGAACCTGTGGAACTCAGTAGAAATATCAACACATAGAAATTTGTTAACTTATCACCAAGGACCAGATTTAAATTAAGTCATAAACATCACTTGTTCAGATAATGAATTTAAGCAATTTAAGCACAATATATCTTCCCCCTTTTTGCATCATCCAAAAGTTGCATAAATAATGTGAATCCCAGAAAGTTAATTAGTACTCATGGCCACAGGGGAAACTTCAAGTGAACACATGCTTTAGTTAATCAAAAGTCAACTCATCAAAAATAACTATTAAGAACAGAATTAACACAAAGCAAGGAAGCTGCATTCATTGATTAGTGGTGTTTCTACATTGCATTCCACAAAAAGAAAAACAGAATTACCAACAATGACCAAGATCAAAAGGAAACAACCAGATAATATCCCAAATCTGGGTCATTGAGGAGGCGGGGGTCTAGATTGGTTCACACTAGGACAGGACACCTAAGGCTTAAAAGAGCTGGAGGGTTGGGTTTGTAGCAGATTGAGCATTTGTTGGAGCATTCCGTCATTTTTCTCCTTCTCATTCGCAAGTTCAGCTCTCAACCCATTTCTTTCTCCCTCCAACTCAGCAATTCTGGCTTGAAACCTTGCTATCTCAGCATCCTTTATCCCAACCTCCTGAGCAAAGGCTCTAACCTTGCTGTTCACAGGAGTCTTTATAGACCAGGTTCAACTGGGCCTGTACTGAGCAGATAATCACAATCTTGAAGGGTCTTGCTGCCAAAGTACTCTTTGATGGAAGCTATTTCCCACTTCTTCAGGGGAACATTCAGTCTTTCAAACACAGTTGTCAAGATAAATCCATAGGGAATGGAATGAACCTTTGAGCCATTGAGCACCCTTTCAAGCAACTTCACAATGAAGGCAGGCCAGTTGATCTGCTTCCCTCCATTCAAGCATTCCATAAGAACCAGATCCATATAATTTGTTGTATGCCTTTTTTTCTGTCTGGGCAAAACGCATTTGTTGACAAACTCGAAGAGCACTTTGTGTTCTGGCCTTATTTCACTTTTCTGAACTGTCCTGGCCTCAGGTACTTCCTCAACTGTTGTGGTATCGCAGAAATTCCTAGTGATCTGAAGATTAGTCTGCAACCCATCCAGACATGGCCACCTCTACCTTGTATAGTCATCATATCCCTCACTAGGGATGTCCAGAATCTTGCCCAGCTTTGCAGCGTTGAGCTTCACTTTGACACCTTTCACTGTGCTAGTCACCAACCCATTTTTGACTTTCCCATTTTCCATGAACTCTACAAGTTCATTCCTGGCCAATTTACCATCCATATGAAGGACCATTACCTTCCAACCTTGTGATTCTAGTGCAGTCACAAGTCTTATCATGCCCGGCTCCTCCAGGTCTTTGTGTAGTCTTCCTCACAAACTTTGTCTTCCTTAAACTTGATATTCGGTAACCCTATCACCAAGTCCTTGAAGACTAATTTGTTCAATTGATTTAGACTAGCATGGAAAAGTCTTTTGTGCAAAAAAGGGGATCATTAATTAACACACTTAAGCAAGTGAGTTCATTTTCAAAGAGAGTTGACAGATCTACAATGTAAATATTAAAAACTCCCCTTCACTCTAATCGCAGTACACCTTGCATAGTCAATGTAACGGTCTTGGCGTGATAATCACGAATAGCGTAATGGGATGTGAACCAGTCCATGCCCAAGATAACATTAGAATCTACCATGCTGAGCAATAATAAATCAGCTCTGGTCTCAAAACCACAAAGAGCAATCAAGCATGACTGATAAAATCCATAACAAGAAAATCTCCCACAAGAGTAGAAACATAAATAGGACAACTCAAATGATCCCGAGATATTCCCAAATGCAGGGAAAACTAAGAGACACATAGGAATAAGTGGAGCTTGGATCAAATAGAACCGATGAATCTCTATGAAAGACCGAAACAATACCCGTGATGAATAAATGTGGCGACATATTCCCCCAAAAACATATCTGAAAAATGGGTCCATGTACGGGAAATTGCCTAAGCCAAACTGTCAAACTCAAAACTACCCTACCACTGATAGGCTTTCCCTCGAAGTTTGAAGGTAGTGAAATAAACCCCACTCGACTCTACTACACACTCAATGCAGAGGATATAGTGGAACTCCTCTAGAAATAACTGAGCATTCTTTGACATTAGACCACTAAATGTAGGAGGCTTGTATTTCTTGAACCTATAAAGCTTCCGCTGCTCATCCTCTGAATATGCTGCCCTATCCTTGGGCCGAACTGCGGCTACATGCAGTACTGGTATACCCTCTAGGATCTGATCAACCTAAACCCACTGCTCTAGGATGCGGGAAATAGGAGTCTGTGCTCCTCCCCCGACCGAAGTTATGGCCACAGGAGGGGAAATCAACCCTGCCTGAGCTAGAGTGGTGTACATGCTCATGAATTGTGCAAGGGTCTCTTGGAGAGCTGGAGTAGTAGTAGAAGTAGGCGTATCAGGCACCTGTGCTCCGGTGAAGCTGCTGGTGGCTCCTCTATAGTAGCTCGTGTACGTGCTCTGGTTGCACCACATGCGTGTCCTCAGCCTCTACCCTTTCCTCAGCATCTGGTGGCTCTAGAAGGCGCGGGGGTTCATGGTTATCTCTGGTAACATGTGTCCTCACCAAATGTGAGAGAATAGAAGACAGAGGTTTAGAATTTTGAAATCAATAATATTACACGAGAAGGAATCAAATGAAGTGAAATCAATAATCTCACACGAAGATAAGTACAAACGTCTTTATACCGATCCGCGACACTCAAATAAACTGGCTTGTGATTCATGACTCCTATGAACCTAGACCTATGAACCCCACTCGACTCTACTACACACTCAATGCAGAGGATATAGTGGAACTCCTCTAGAAATACTTGAGCATTCTTTGACATTAGACCACTAAATGTAGGAGGCTTGTATTTCTTGAACCTATAAAGCTTCCGCTGCTCATCCTCTGAATATGCTGCCCTACCCTTGGGCCGAACTGCGGCTACATGCAGTACTGGTATACCCTCTAGGATCTGATCAACCTAAACCCACTGCTCTAGGATGCGGGAAATAGGAGTCTGTGCTCCTCCCCCGACCGAAGATATGGCCACAGGAGGGGAAATCAACCCTGCCTGAGCTAGAGTGGTGTACATGCTCATGAATTGTGCAAGGGTCTCTTGGAGAGCTGGAGTAGTAGTAGAAGTAGGCGTATCAGGCACCTGTGCTCCGGTGAAGCTGCTGGTGGCTCCTCTGTAGTAGCTCGTGTACGTGCTCTGGTTGCACCACATGCGTGTCCTCAGCCTCTACCCTTTCCTCAGCATCTGGTGGCTCTAGAAGGCGCGGGGGTTCATGGTTATCTCTGGTAACATGTGTCCTCACCAAATGTGAGAGAATAGAAGACAGAGGTTTAGAATTTTGAAATCAATAATATTACACGAGAAGGAATCAAATGAAGTGAAATCAATAATCTCACACGAAGATAAGTACAAACGTCTTTATACCGATCCGCGGCACTCAAATAAACTGGCTTGTGATTCATGACTCCTATGAACCTAGAGCTATTATACCAACTTGTCATGATCCAAGTCCCCCCCTCCCCCCCCCCCCCCCCGCCGCCCGTTAAACTGTCATGACGGCACCTAGTCCCTACGACTACAGAAGCCTAACAAATTTTTCGAAATTAAAATAATGATATGAATCTAACAATTAACGGGTAAATATAATAAAGGAGTTTGAAATTGCGCTTGGCATATAAAATAATAACACTCTTAAACTGAACATAGCACTCCCAAAACCAAAATCTCATGAATCACAAGCTAAAGAAGTACATAGTGTTTCTAACACCATAAGTCTAATAGCAAAGAAAATACAGAACTTCTAGGTTAGCAAACGCGGCAGATACACCTCGAAGTCTCCGTATCGCCTCGCCACACCGGATGTATGACAGAGAATAAAAAACCTAGATCTGCACGTGAAAAATATGTGCAGGAAAGGGAATGAGTACACCACAGCTGTACCCAGTAAGTGTCAAACCTAACCTCGATCGAGTACTGATGAGATCATGTCAGGGCCCTACTAGTTTTTAAATATAATAAGATAAAACAACATAGAATATCGCAGTAGAGATAAAATAAAAACAATGCTAACAGTCAATGAGAAATGAAATTACAGGAAGAAATAAATCAGAACATTGAAATAGCAACAGGAGGATCTCCCGGGATACCGTCCCGTTGTCCCAAACATAAATATGTAGGGGGATCTCCCGGAATACCAATCCGAAGTCCCGAAGTAAATATCCAGTACATGGGGTTCTCTCGAATAACATACCATAGTTCCAAATATAATGTGCAAAGGGCTCTCTCGAAATACTGTTCCGTATTCCACAAGTAAATATGCAGGGGGGAATCTCCCGAAATATCATTCCGTAATCCCAATAAGTACACCCAACAGTCTCAACAAATATTATACAGTTCTATTCAAGTTCGTATTACAGAGACAAGTAATTCCTAACAAAACATGCTACACAGAGTCAAGGTAGGCAGTTAAAGAAGATAGGGAAGTTAAGGCACATAAGCATATGTTAGTGCGCTAAACAAGAGGCTACATATACTAATTTTGCCCAATTTATAATACAACATTGATATTTACTTAATAAAAATGGTGTTTTCAAACAATTAGCACGTGTACACGCTCGTCATCTCACATACAAGACTTTCATATAACAATAGTACTGAAATCCTAAGGGTAGTTCACCCACACAAGGTTAAGCAAGCCACTTACCTCGAATTAGCTCAAAATCAATCTGATAATATGTTCTTGCCACGAGTATACAACTTCGAGTGACCCAAATCTAATCAAATAAATTACATAATGTAAATGTAGCTACAAGCAACTAATTTAGCTAATGAATTTAAATCTAAGACGAAAAATATGAAAACGCCCAAAATACTCCTCGGGTCCACATCGCGTAATCGAGTAAAAGTTACCATTTTAGAACAGTCACGACCCTAACCCCAAACCTAGTTTTGATGGTGCCTCTCTTGAAGACAAGGCCGGCCACTCTAATAGAATTCATCCTTTCAAGCAAATAAATAACATAAAAATAGTTTTACCTAATTTAATAGCAATAAATAGCGAAAATGGAGATAACAAATCGAAAATCCATCCCGACACAAGCCTAGCATCTATGATACTAAATCCTCAAATGTAACTACAGAGTTTCAAATACTGAACTAGGAACGTAAAAGAAATAGATATAGAGGAGCTCCAGGTTGTGAACGCCAACAGCTACCTAAAGACTCCTCGAAGATTCCCCTGAAGCTGGAATGAATCAGCACTCGAGAGTGGGACCGGCAATGCCTGAATCTGTACACATGGTGCAGGGAGTAATGTGAGTGCTCCGACCCAGTAAGTAATAAATATAAATAATAATTGAAATTTAAGAAAACACATATACGCAAGGTATTCTATAATGAAATAGTTGAATAAGTAATTTGTTAGCAGTAAACCAATGAAAAGCAGAATAAAATACTTCTACAACAAATAAACAGGTAATTGACAGACAGTTAAGATAAAATAAACATATAGAAGTTTGCCCATCGGGCATAGTATAAAAAGTTTCCGCCCCTCGAGCTCAATCTCACATCACAATGGGTACCCGCACTCACTGGGGGTGTGCAGACTCTTGGAGAGGCCCCTTACAACCCAAGCACAATAACAAGCCATCTTGTGGCATCAAATCTAGGCCCTCGGCCTCATATCAATTAAGCCACCTTGTGGCGTATATATGTATCTCAGGCCCTCTACCTCATATCAGTATCAATGTTCCTCATAATATAGGCCCTCTGCCTTACTCATTCCAAAATTCATCACAAGCCCCTCGGGCAATAGTAAAATAGTGTTTTCAGCCCAAACATTGTTTGAAATATCATTTAAGTCTTAAAATTGAGAAAGAATGGCTGAATAGTAAAACAGTGGGAAAATATCATGACTGAGTTCAAATAATAAGTCAAAACAGTGAGAAAATATAAATAAATAGCCCCGAATGGTTCAAATAGTTAGCGCTATGCGCAAATATGGCATTCAGCCTAAATAAGGATGACATCAAATAGTTTACAATCAGATACACGGTAAAATCATCAATCGAGACGGACCAAGTCACAATACCTCAATAGTGAACGACCCCACGCTCGTCATCGAGCGTGTGTCTCACTTTAATATAGCAGTCGATGTGCAAACCAGGGTTCCAAACCCTCAGAGCATCATTTACAATCATTATTCACCTCGAACCGGCTAAATATCTATCTCGTTACGCCTTTGCCCCTCCAATCGGCTGCCACGCACGTTGAATCTATCCAAAATCAGAACGGATACATCACAATATGCTAAGGAAACAAACTCCAAGCAAAAAAATTGAAAAACACCAAAAATCCCGAAATTAGCAAAACCCGAGCCCCGGGCCCACTTCTTGAAGCTCAAAATTTTTTACATCTATAGATTCCTCATCTCCTCACGAGTTCATACATATTAAAAGTTCTCAATTCTACCCCAAATGGTCCTCTAAATCCCGAATCAAAACTTCAGAATCCCAAGCCCTAGTTTTTCCATTTTTAGCTTAAGTTTCCGTGATTTTCTAGGTAGATTTTACAATATAATCGAGTTTTGAGTCCGAAATTCTTGCCTCCAATCGATTTCCCTTGAATCCCTCTTTAATATCCTTCAAAATTCTCTCAAAATGAGCAGAAATGTGTTAAAATAGATCCACATTCATGAACAAGACGACTTTAATATCATTCTGCCCAGGCCTTATTTCCTTCATTGTGATCGCGACACTTCCCTCGCGATCGCGAAGAACAAATCTTCAACTCCTCAAAATAACTCTATGCCATCTCGTAACACCCATCGCGATCACGATGATTCCTCATCCTTACCTTTCGCAAACGTGAACCTTCTCTTGCGAACGCGAAGATTAAACACGACCTCAGACCAATTGAGAAAAAGATCCCATGCGATCACGACCACATGCACGCGAACGCGGTACACAACCCTCTCACTCTACCCAATTGCGGGACCCAATTCTGAATGCGAAGAACACTCAGACGGCCTCCTCAAATCCTACTATGCGATCACGAGGCTCTTTTCGTGATCGCGAAGGGCAAAAATCCTCCACAACTGAACCTGCAGTTTTTTTGCAATTTTCCAACTTCAAATGAGCTGAAGACTACCCGAAACTCACCCGAGATCCCGATACCTCAACCAACAGAACTAACACATCCTAAAACCTTAGTCCAACTTGTTCCAATCATCAAAACACCTCAAACAACATAAAATTACCCAAAACACATCGGATTCAAGCCTAAGTTTCTAAAATCTTCCAAAATACGCATTAGATAAAAAACACAACCAAACCACATCCGAAAGATCTGAAATGTTGCACACGGATCCAAAATGACACCATGAAGATACTACATCTCTCCGAATTCCACTTCAACCCTTATATCAAAAATCTAACATATCAATCGGAAATCTCCAAAATATCAACTTCGCCAATTCAAGCCTTATTCTACTCCAGACCTCCAAAACCCATTCTGATCACACTCTTAGGTAATAAATCACCTCCCGAAACTAACCAAACCATTATAACTCACATCCGAGCCATCAAACATATAAAATAATATCCGGTTGACTTTTCCAACTTAAACCTTCTTAAAAGAGACTAAGTGTCTCATTTCTTATCAAATCCTCTCTAAACTCAAACTAATCAACCCGATCACATAAAAAAAGGATAACAAAGCATAAAGAAAAGGAAATGGGGTAAACGGAGCGATAACTCATGAGATGACTTGTCGGGTCGTCATAAGAACATGCATTCACTAACGATATCACTTATCCAAAACTTATTCAATTTCGACACCTAAAAACCCTATCAAAATACAAAAACTCGATTGGGGAAAGTTTTCCCAAAATTTCCATTTTTGTCACTCAAGTTCCTTGATTAGATTGAGAAAATTACTATAGATTATTCAAATATAAAGGAAATAGTGATCGGAATCGTTACCCACTGATTTCCTCTTCAAAATCATCAAAAAATCGCCATCTCCCAAGCTAAAAAAATCTAATTTGGTGCTATGAACTTTAAAACCCTCAAAATTTCCTTTTTCTGCCTAGCGATGTCCACATATGCTCTCCCAGGACCGCACCTGCGGCCCCGCTTCTATAGCTAGGGTTCCGCATCTATGGAATTTCATTAACTCCCCAAGCAATGTAATTGCGCCCAATTCTTCACAGATGCGCTTCCGCTTCTCTGGTTCTAAAGTCGCATTTGCGACCATTAGTCCTCTTTCCTCAGGTTGCACTTGTGACATCCTTCTTTACTTCTGCGGGACCGCACTTGCGGGCTCCCCACCACAGGTGCGAAAATACCAGAAGGAGCCAACATTAGAATTTTGCGTCAGTCCAAATGAAGTCTGTTAATCATCTGAAGCTCACCCGAGGGCCCCTGGTACCTGAACCAAACATACAAACCAATCCTAAAATAACATACGAACTTAATCGAGCCCTCACATCACATCAAACGACGTTAAAACCACGAATTACCATCCAATCCAAACCTAATAATCTTGAATTTCAAAAATTCTACAACTAATGCATAAACAAACCAAACCATGTCCGATTGACCCGCACACAAGTCACATTCACCACTACGAACCTATTCCAATTTCAAAAATCGGGTTTCGACCCCGATATAAAATTTTACTATCGGCCCGAAACTCCAAAAATTAGACTTGCGTCATTTGTAGCCTAAATGAGCTACAGACCTCCCAAAAGTAATCCTGACACGCCCCTAAACCCTGAATCACCAAACGAAGATAACTCAATCAATGGAATGTCATTCTGAAACCGTCTTCATGCTACTTCGACTACGATCCAATTTCTAAGACGTAAACTTTGATTTAGGGACTCAATGTCCCAAAGCACTCCAAAACTCAAGATGAACCATCATGGAAAATCACAACAGCGGAAAAAGGCACGGGGAAGGCAGTTAATAGGGGGATCGAGGCGTTAATTTTCAAAACGACCGGCCGGATCGTTACATTGAGACTATATTTGTTATATTATACCTTCGAATACGACATAAAGTAGAAATTTAGTATAATATATAGTAGTTACATCATTTAGATGTTATGTTTAATGAAATTCTTAGGTGGATAGACTAATAGTGCACATGTTAAATAATCATAGATTAAATGTACTTAACAAGTATCACAACAATCAAAATAAAACTTAGACGGTAGACTATAAGAAGAGTTATTTCCATAAAAGAATATGTTTCTCGAGTATAATAACTAGTACATCTATTTTCCATAATTATTAGTATATTATTTTAAGAATGAAACTTACATATTCAAAACAATGTAACAAACAGTGAAAGTACATAATTTTTAAATTTATAGAAATTCAAAAATATCAAAATCAAAGAAAACTATAAATTAAGTGAAATTATTTTCAAAGTGAAAATGGCATTTAAAAATTAGTGTTATATTTGAACATAAATACAGTTTAGAGGTTTTTAAAATTTTTGTGAGTACTTTCCACTTTCCATTTGTACATATGTATTTTCCATAAGCTAAACATTTTTGTGAGTACTTTAAAGGGTAATTGTTCTTTACTCTTTTCCTGATATGCACTATTAATATAAGTGTTATTAAACTGCTCTAAGAAAGTACACGCATATGTTAGCTTATGGACTTGAATTCCTTTTAGCATTATAGGGATTTATGGAGTCCGCGATAAAATTTAAATCCGCTACAAAAGTCAACTTAGACAGGGAATTTAGCATTTGCATACAACTAGCTATGAAGAAAAATCATCTAGACAATGCTCATCGAAGGCTCTGCGATTCCTTTCCCTCCTAACTGCACATAATATATATAGAGTCCAGGATAAACGTTGGAGTTGTGCCTATCTATTGTAGCTGCATGATGGTCTATTGTTGATGGGTTTACAATGCCTTAACTTTATGTTTTGATGATATGAAAAACGTACAGTGAAAGAACTAGATAAGGAACCTGAATCACTTGGTCCACAACTTAAATCAATGGATGTCTGCACAGGGACCTGATACTCTTGTGTTTCCTTGATATCAATACAAAGTCAACTGTCTATAGCTGGAATATGACTGCCTGCATTGTATACATAAACAGTGCAGCAGGTTCTGCAGTCACTTCTCATTTGACCTACCAAGTGATTACATCATTCAAGTGATGTCATCCATGTTTAACTTTATAAATTCAAACAAAATATCACTTGAACATTGGAGAATTCAAGCATTCAATTCTCAAGTGCATCAAGGACAGCAACCGTTCTGTGATCAAGCATTCAATTCTCAAGTGCATCAATAAGAAAGTTTAACACTACCACGGACCAGTTCCTAAAGCTCGTATCTTGTTATCCTTAATTCAGTTGTAACTTTATAATTATTTTTTATTGTAATTCCTAATTTTCTTATCATGAATCGTTACTTAGGAATCCCCTTGTAAAACCATAAACCCTTAGTGTTTCTGTCACGACTAGAGTTAGTCATGAGTTGAAGTTTTTGTAATCGGTATATTGCAAAGTGGCTTGTAATAAGTGCATTACAAGTTTGTGAGGGATTAAGAGTTTAATTTCTAGATTGCATAGGTTGTAATATAAAAGTTGCTCATAGTGAATGTTAAATCCTACCAGTGTAGGTCGTGATCTTTTATGCCCTTGAGCAGGGATTTTCCACGTAAAAACTCCTTGTCTTATTTACTTACTATTCTATTAGCATTCTCGGTGGAAACACATAGAGGACCTGGTCTTTATATAGTTTGGTGGACTCATATATTCTATGAATTGGTATCAGAGTTGGTTCTTTCTATAAGGTGAACACCTACGAATGATCCTTATGGCTGCTCCACCATATTTTAAAGATGGTCAATCTACGTATAGGCCACCCAGGTTCAATGTGAAATACAATTGTTGGTGAAAGACGAATGCATTATTTTTTCATGGCAGAAGACTCTGAGTTATGGGATGTTATATGTTTATGTCCCAACAAAGAAGGTCAGAGTCCCTCTAGTTATGACGCCAAAGACCAGAAAAGAGTACAAGGATGCAGATTGAAAGGTTGTGGAGAAAACTTTTCAACCCAAGAAAATTTTGGTATGTGGCATAGGACCCGATGAATACAACATGATCTCAGCTTGTCAATCCACCAAGGAAATATGAGAAGCTTTGCAAATAGCACATGGGGGAACCACCCAATTAAAACAATCTAAAATTGATATGCTCACCATTGAGTATGATCTCTTTTGGATAAAGGATGATAAATCTATTCAATACATGCACACAAGATTCACTTCCATCATAAATGAGTTATACTCACTCGGTGCAATCATCCCTAGGAACAAGCCTATAAGAAAAGTTCTCAGTGTCTTGCCTTGTTCATAGGAGAGAAAAGTGAATGCCATTATTGAAGCAAATGATTTGTATGCCCTCACTATTGATGAGCTAGTTGGAAATCCTAAAACCTACGAAATGAAGAATAAGAAGAAGGAAAGTAAAGGAAGAGAACCAAAAAAGGAAGAGAACCTGGTACTCAAAGCTAAAGACAATGACTCAAGTAAGGAGAACTGTGACATGGCTTACCTAACCAAAAGATTTCAAAAAATGGTCAAAAGGAAAGGAGGGATACCAAAGAGAGGAAGTTCCAACAGACCAAAGAATTATGACCTCTGTCATAAGTGTGGAATGACATGACACTTTACCAAATATTGTCCTCTCCTGAAGCAAGAACACTTTATGTATAACCCCGATAAAATAGCCGAAAGGAACCCGATTCCTAACAAGCGATTCAAAAGAAAGAATGCAACTGACAATGTTCTAAAGCAAGCTCTTGCATCATGGAGAGATTCCTCAAATGAGTCTGAAGAAGAAACTGATGCAGGTGATACTTCTATGATGGCAGCTGAAAGTGAAGAAAATGAATATGATTCAATATTTGCTCTAATGGCTCAATCAAACGATAATGAATATGCGACAATGATGAGTTAAACTTCAAGGATATTTAGAGAAATCTGAAATACTACTCTCATAGAAAACACATGTCGTTAGCCAATGCATTGATGCCTATCATAGTCTTTTAGATGATAAAGATACATTGACCATAGAATGAGGAGATATTGAGCAAACAAGAGATGACTTGATAGTCTCTGTGATTGATTTGAAGGAAACTATAAATAATTTGGAAAATAAAAAGAAGTTAATGACTAAGAAAATCACTAGTGTAGAACACGAAAGAGATGATTTGGAAGTTGTAGTAGTTAGCTTGAAAGAAACTATTGAGAATTTAAGTAAAGAATAGAATGCATTAGTGAGAAAGTGACTATTTGTAATGATCTTGCCGGTCATTTTGAGTTGTTATACCTTGATCACCAGTTCTCAGGCATGAATTTCCCTGTGTAGTGTTTTATGACTGATGTAGATTGCTGGTTTTGGTTATTACAGAAATCGGTTTAAATTTGAAAGAACATTCTCAGTTGAAAGCTTTGAATTTGAAAGCTTTGACCACGAGTTCACTTATTTGTATATGAGCTCAGATTGGAGTTTTTATGATTTGGTTAGATTCGTTAGGTGATATATGACTTAGGAGTGTGATCGGAATTAGGTTTAGAGGTCCGGTGTAGAATTGGGCTTGACTTGGCAAAGTTAGTATTTTGGCGAATTCCAGTTGATAGGTGAGATTTTCATCCGAGAGTTGAAATGGAATTACAAGAGTTGCAGTAGCTTCGTTATGTCATTTGGGCTGTGTGCGCAAAATTTTAGTTCATTCGGACGTTGTTTGGTCGCGTTTTTGATCGAAAGTGTATTTCAAAAGTTTTTGGAAATTTAGGCTTGAATTCGATGAGTTTTGCATAAATTGATGTTGTTTGAAGTATTTTGATGATTGGAACAAGTTTGAATGATGTTATGGGTTTTTTTGGTAGGTTTGGTTGAGGTCCTCAGGGCCTCGGGTGTGTTTTGGCAGGATAAACATCAATTTCATGTTTTGAGAACTTCAGAAAGATTTCAGGTCAGTTGCAGGCATTTTAGCCTTCGCGTTCGCGAAGGGCCGGGGTTCATGAGCATCGCATTCACGAGTGTCCATGCCGCGTTCAGGAAGGTTTGAGAGAGGAAGCATCGCATTCACTAGTGTTGATATGCGATCGCGAAAGAGGATTTGGGGCTGATGGTCAAATATTAATAGCGTTCGTGTGGAAGCGAACGCATTCGCTATGGTCAAGGCTGTGGAAGCATTGCATTCGTGAGTGGAATGATACGTTCGCGTAAGGTAAAAGATGGTTAACGTAATTTAGTGCTACGCATTCGCGAGAGATGGATCGCATTCGCGAAGAAGGCTTCTAAAGCCTGGGCAGAATGTTTTAATAGCTCTTGTCCGAGGATTTGGAGCTATCTTTCACCATTTTTGGGTTATTTTGGAGCTTCTTGAGGGGATTTGAATAAGTATTCAAGAGATAACACATGGAGGCAATAATTTTGAACTCAATATTCGACTTTATTGTGAAATCCACCTAGAAATGCATGGAAACTAAGCCTAAAATTGAAGAGCTAGGGTTTGAGAAATTGGAATCTTGAATTGGGAGTTGAAGGATTAGAGGTCAGATTTGAGAAACTCTGTATGGATGAAGCCATGGGAGGATAACCAACCCGTTGATATGAAAATTTCTGATTTTCGAGAATTGGGCATCAGGCTCGAGTTTGCTAATTTAAGGACTTTTTATATTGTTCGATTGTTTTGACTTGGGTTTTGTTCCCTTAGCATATTGTGATGTATTCGTTCTGATTTTGTATAGATTCGACGCACGTGGAGGCCGATTCGAGGGGCAAAGGCATCATGAGCTAGATTTATAGCTAGTTTGAGGTGAGTAATGACTGTAAATGATGTCCTAAGGTTTGAAACCCCAAATTGCACATCATAGTACTATATTGAGGTGTGACACGTGCTTGATGATGAGCATGGTGCAGTTTATTATTAGGGATTTTGACTTGGTCCTTCCCGATTGATGCTTTTCACCACGTATTTGATTGAAACTTATTTTTTATATTCATTATTTGAACTAGTTGTCATATTTGGACTTCGTGCTAGCTATTTGAACCCTTAGAGGATTTTTATCACTATTTCCTCACTGTTTTGACTTACTACCTGAACTCAGTCGTACAGTTTTCCACTGTATTACAACTCAGCCACTTTTACTCAGTTTTGAAACTAATATGAAATATTAAATGATATTTTGGATTGGGAACTACTGTTTTACTAATTCCTAAGGGGCATATGTGATTTCTAGACTGAGTATGGCCGAGGGCCAGATGTGAGGATATTATGGGATCGGGTTGCGTGCCGCAACAGTGTTATACTGATGCTGATATGAGGCCAAAGGCATAAATTTGATACCACAATATGGATTGATATTGCGCTTGGGTCGTAAGGGGACCTCTCAGAGTCTTCACACCCTCAGTGAGCATCGTGGACGAGATATATGGATCGGGATGCATGCCGCAGCGATATATGGATCAGGCTGCACGTCGCAGCAGTGCTGGTACTATTCTTTGTGTTTACTTTATTTCATTTGTCTGTCATTATCTGTTATTTATGATATTTCATGTAATATCTACCTGATTGTCTGGTATTATCTGTTAATTGAGTGTTGCGCCCGAGGGGCGATTTTCCGTGCTTATCCGCACTGTTTGTTTGCACTCACTTATGTAACCATATAAAAAAATTCATTTTTATAAGAGGTTTAAACTGAGCTAAGACATTATTCCAAAAATTTCACAGTTGCACTGTTTTTATCAAAAGGGTTTTATATATTGCTCTATACAGCATGATGGTTTTCTTTACGCGATTTCCTGTTGCTCTGTTATTACTTACCTTTATTGCTCACTGAGTTTCAATACTCACTTAACTTCCTGCGCCTCGTGTGCAAATGCATGTATTTGTCACCCGGTAGCGGGTTTTGAGCTGGTCGGAGGCTAAGTCAATGTCGTTTAGCGAGGTGACTGCCAGCGTTCGCAACACCTTATTTCTTCTTTTTGTTTATCAGTCTTATTTTCAATGTTTTAGTCCTTGTAGTTTTAGTTATACTCTAATAGATGCTCGTGACTTATGACACCCCGGTTTGGGTTGCGTTTGGTATGTATTCCGCGCTTAGTAAATAAATCTTTTGTTTAGATTGTGGTTATTTATTTATTTATGCTAAAACTATGTTTCAATATTTAACTATTCTAAAAAAGACGAAATGGGTTAAATAGCTGGCCTTGTCTTTACGAGAGGCGCCATCGCGACTAGATCGGGTTTTGGGTCGTGACACTATTATAGAGCATGAAAAATATGAACTTTTAATAGTAATTGCATACTTAAGGGAAACCATAGAGGAACTTGGAGCTGTGTGTACGCTTGGAAATTCTGATAAAGGGAAAGAGGTAGCCAGTGGGAGACACATTAAACTTTAAAATGAGTTAAATGCTTTGAGAACTAGTTTGTGTGCTGAACTTGAGAAAAATAGGCACCTCCAAGCAGAAATGGAAAGAGTAAAAAAAGATCCTGAAAAGTCCCTGTAGTGGACCTGGTCCTCGGAAGCTATTACTTTCATGTATGTTAATAATGGTGGAAACAGATAGGAATAGGGCTTCAAAGGGAGAGAACTCCTTACAGCCCCTATAGCAAGTATGTTACTATATCGGATTATTGGTTGTGTACCCACTATGGAAACATTGGGCATTTCAAAGAAAATATCCAAGCAAGGTTCCAGTATATTCAGAAAAACAAAATGTTTGCTGAAAAGGTAACTACTAAAAAGGGACAAGGTCCACCCATAAAAACGCATGTTACCTGCATGGACCAAAAGAGCTCTTATTCATCCTCTTGCCTACTACAAGGGACCCAAACTTGTTTGCGTTCCTAAAACTAACTCTTGATTTTCTTGTGCAGAGAACAGTGAAAGGAAGAAGTCAATAATTGTTCATGGATAGTGGATGTTCAAAGCACATGACTAGGAATACCATGGACTTTCTTTCAGTAAGCGACTTTCAAGGGGGGCGGGGGTGTATCCTTTGGCAATGGGAAAAAGGGGTACATTCTTGGAGTTGAAAAAGTTGAGAAATCACTCACTCACCCAATTGAGAATGTGTACTACGTCAATGACCTCTAGTATAGTCACTTGAGTTTTTCTCAAATATATGATAAAGGAAACAAGGTGGAGTTCCTGTCAAAGATATGCAAAATAACAAATCTAGTAACGAATCAAGTGGTGCTGGTGTCCAAAAGATCAAAGAATATCTACGTTGCAAATTTTGAATCTCTACAAAGTGGTGATCTAAGTTTCTTGAAAGAAGTTGATGATGATGCTGAACTGTGGCATAGAAGACTGGGGCATGCAAGTTATTCTCTACTAAATAAGCTAGTTCAGAAGGACCCGGTTCGTGGTCTGCCCAAATCAAAGTTCATGGAGCACAAAGTTTGTGACACATATGCTAGAGAAAAGCATGTGAATTCTTCATTTAAGCCAAAAGAAGGATATCAGCACCTCAAAACCACTTGATCTCCTTCACATTGATCTATGTGGTCCAATGAGAGTGCAAAACAGAGGAGGAAAAAGATACATCTTTGTGGTAGTGGATGACTATTCTAGATTCACTTGGACTCTGTTTCTTAGAACAAAAGATGAAACTTTTGAAGTTTTTGTAGCTTTTTTGAATAAAATTCAAGTGAAGATGGATTCAAAAGTAGCCTGCATAAGCATCATATCATGCGATAAAATTTGACAATGCCAAGTTTGATGATTTTTAAAATGAGAATGGCATTACCCATAACTTTTGTACCCCAGAACTCCAAAGAAAAATGGAGTTTTGGAAAGGAAGAATAGAACTCTTAAAGAAATGTCCAGGACAATGCTGATCAATAGTGTAGTTGAGAAAAACTTCTAGGCTGAAGCTGTTAACACTGCATGCTACTTGGTGAACAGGTCTCTCTTGAACAAAACTCCCTATGAGTAGCAGAATGTAAGGAAGCCCAAGCTGACTCACTTAAGAATATTTAGGTGCAAATTATATGTTCTCAACAATCGAAAGAATCAGCTTGGAAAATTCGAGGCCAAAAATGATGAAGGAATCTTCTTGGGATATTTCTCTCAAATTAAAGCCTACAAAGTCTACAATAAGATAACTTAGTGTATAGAGGAGAGTGTGCATGTAATCTTTGACGAGTCCTATCCTTGTTGTGAGAGAAGTAACAAGGGTGATCAAGATTGAGAGTCTTTGCTAGTTTCGGGTGAAGTCATAGATATGCCAAATGGAATGGCAGACATGATAAGTCAAGTAAAGGATCCAAGTGAAAACAATGCAATTTCGTCAACTGGAGAGGAACCATGTACCACAATCACAACCAGTGAAGCTGAATAAAGAGTGGTTGATGTAGTGTAAATTATTCCACAAGTAGCTGAGAGAAGAATGCAAAGGAACCAGTTAGATCTACTTGGCTCGTCTACAAATGAGGCACAAGTGCCAAACTGGAAACACAAAAGCTCCCATCCTCTGGACAACATAATTTCCCCTCTATATTTAGGAGTGTAACCCAGATCAAAAGCTAGAAATTCACTTACCTTCTCGGCTTTTTTCCTCCCAAATTGAACCCAAAAACGTCAAGAAATCCATAAAAGAAGCAGACTGCATTTCAGCCACGCAAGATGAGTTGCATCAGTTTGAAAGGAACAATGTACGTCACCTGGTTTTCCAAACCCTCAGATCGAACCATCATAGAAACCAGGTGTGTTTTCAAGAATAAACTTGATGAATATGGAAATAATACAAGGAAAAAGGCTAGGCTAGTGGTTTAAGGTAAAAATCAGGAGGAAGGAATTGATTATGATGAGACGTTTTCTCCAGTTGCTCGTGTGGAAGCTATCATAATCCTAATTGCGTTTGCATCAAATATGGAATTCACTCTATTCCAAATGGATGTGAAAAGTGCATTTCTGAATGGATTTCCTAAGGAATAAGTCAATGCAAAGCAACCGCCAGGGTTTCAATGTCATGAACACCCTAAATATTTGTTTAAATTGGACAACGCCATGTATGGGTTGAAGCAGGCTTCTCGAGCTTGCTATGAAAGGCTATCAAAGTTTCTCTTAGAAAATGGTTTTAAAAGAGGAAAAATTGATAACACCTAGTTCTTCCAGAAAGGATGGAGGAACCTGCTCATCATTCAGGTATATGTTGATGTTATCATTTTTTGAGAAACAACTGATGGACTATTGAAGAATTTGCAAAACTCATGGGAAGTGAGTTTTAGATGAGCATGATGGGCGAGTTGACCTTCTTCTTGGGTCTTCAAGTGAAGCAGTTGACAAATGGTACATTCATCCGTCAGTAGAAATACATCAAAGAGCTTCTAAAAAGGTTTGATACGGAAACATCAAAAGTAATTGATACTCCCATTGCTACTGCTACTCGATTGGACATGGATGAATCTGGATCTTCCGTAAATCAAACCATGTATAAAGGCATTACTGGGTATCTTCTCTATCTCACTGCAAGCAGACTTGATATTTTTTTAGTGTGGGGCTATGTGCAAGGTTTCAATCAAAACCCAAGGAATCTCATTTGAAGAGTGCCAAAAGAGTTTAGAGATATCTTAAGGGAACATAGCACCTGTTCATGTACTACCCATCAGGTGACAATTTTAATATTGTTAGATATGATGATGCTGATTATGCATGTTATCTTGGGGACAAGGAAAGTACTTCTGGAATGGCTCACATCCTAGGATCATGTCTCATCTCATGGGGCGCAAGGAAGCAAAACTCAGTGACTCTTTCAACAGATGAAGCTGAATATGTTGTTGCAGCTTCCTATTGTGCTCAACTCTTATGTATCAAACAATAATTGGAAGATTTTGGTGTGTACATTGATTGTGCACCTCTTCTACATGACAACATAAGTGCACTAAAAATGTCCAAGAACTCAGTTCAATACAAAAGAACCAAGCACATTGAAGTGAGACATCATTTTCTGAGAGACAATGTGGAGAAAGGGTTTATTTACATGAAGTTTTGCAGTACACAAGACCAAAATGTTGATATCTTCACCAAAGCACGGAGAAGAGAACATTTTGAGAGAAATAGACTGGAGTTGGGGAAATTAAAGCCTAATTGAGAACCTAATTCCCATTAATTGGCTATGAAAGACACTTTCAAGTAACATTAGCTAAAGTGTTTTCTGCTCAAGTCTAATTCATTTCAATACCATTGTAGGTAGACACTCATGATAATTATAGAAACTATAGATGCACTACATGTATGGTAAAAAAGGATTGAAAATTTCACAGAGAAGTTAAGAACGCAATTCTTGTATCACAGGTTAGTACTGTTGTTCCTTTTCATACATATCTTAAAGATGCAAAAAGCAATAGCCATGTCACTTACCTTTTCAGACTTTGTATGTCACGTCTTTTCATTTCAAATCCTTTTCATCTCCCTATGAAATGTTGCAACTCCCCACATATCTACCGGCGTTTCAGAACCACTTTCTCTCTCTCTCCCTCTCTTTTTCTTCTTCTTCTTCTTCTTCTATTAAAACCCTCTCTTCTTCTTGAACGATCATATCTCTCTTTTTAGTCATTCTCCAAAATTGTCGACTTTATCCTTGCCGTGGCTGATAATTAATCAATGATCCCTTTCTTTGTTGAGAAAACCCTTAATTCTCCTATCTCTAAAAAGCCTCCTCTCTGTATCCATGTCTCAACCATCGCTAGTAAAGACACTTCAAACACAGATTCTCATGCTCCCTCTAGTTCAACTCTTTCAGACTACTCTCCCATTTAAAATGTTGAGCACTCAGAAATCCCAAAATTCGAGAATCCTTCATCCCTATCGCCTGATATTTTCACCTCCCAAAGCAAGGCTAGAGAACAAGGTAAAATGTCGCTGACAGTAGAAATCTCAGAAGTGAGTATTGATCAGTCTACAGTTGTTCCTGCTTCTACGTCTATTGTAACTATGGATTCTCTAGAGAAAGAGGTCGTCAAAAATATACTTGATGTTTTTAACGTCAATACCACACAAGAGGGGGTGATTTGTATGGTACCTAATTTTCGCGTTAGAAAAACCTGGTTCTTCTAAGTGTTCTAACTACAGAAGTTGGAATAAGAAGTACTAAAAGTAAAGTGCACAGAGATTTTTACGTGGAAAACACCTGGCTCAAAAGGTGAAAAAACCACGATTTACTACTCAGTAGGAGTTCCAAACTCCACTAAAATCACTGAGCCAAAAACTGCATTTACAAAACTCTTTGTAATCCTAGGATTAACTTTAATCCCAGTGTGGCACACAGCCTCAACTATTGAGACATCTTCAAGTTAACTCTAACTTGAATACTCAAAGTACTTAATACAATTGCTTCTAACAAAGCTGAAAGGCACAACATTAAAACCTACTACAATTGAACTAGACATAGAACAAATACAATGATGAAACTTGTTCTTGTATCTTAGTTCATGTAGCTTCAGACGTGCAGACTTGTATCTCGCATATATTTCTTGAAAATCAGACTTGCTCTTTTTTGATCTCAAATATGCTTAACTTCTGTGTATGTGCATTACCTGTAAAAGAGAATAGCTTGGTTATTTAATAGATTAGCAGTTAGAGTTTGATCAAGACTCCAATGCTTATCCTTAGTCGATTTGAGTCCTTAACCAATACAAACTCCCATCATTATCCCAGCTTAGGATTGTGTTCTCTTATCATAAGGAAACCTCCTTAGAACTCAAAGCGACCTTTTTGATTCCGTTCAGAAGATATTTTTTGCGCAATCTTTAATACATATCTTCCTCATGTGCCTTCCATGTGCAATGGTTATGACTAACTTTGTCTCCCTAGATGGACCATGTCCTACCCTGATATCATATGTCAATCTTTAAAATATCAACTGAACTTAGGCCAACAAATTCCCCATTTATGATTACAAACTATATTCTTTTAGAGACCAGAAAACTTGTGAAACTCGGCTGAAATATCAGCACTTACAAAATATTCAATTTGTCATAAAGGGCCAGATTTAAGTTAGGTCATAAAAATCACTTGTTCAGATAATGAATTTAAACACAATATATTCCCTCATTTGGCATCATCGAAAGTTGCATAACCAATGTGAATCCTAGTAATTTAATTAGTACTCATGGCCGCTGGGGCGACTACAAGTGAACACATGCTTTAGTTAATCAAAAATCAACTCGTCAAAAATACCTATTAAGAACAGAATTAACAAAAAGCAAGAAAAGCTGCATTCATTGATTAGTGGGGTATTTCTACATAGCATTCCACAAGAAGAAAAACAAAATTACCAAACCATTAGCAAAAGATAAGCAAATAAAATCCCAAACTGGGTCAGTGAGGGGGGTCTAGACTGGTTCACACTAGGACAGGATACCTAAGGCTTATAAGAGCTAGAGGGTTTGATTTGTAGCAGGTTGAGCATCTGTTGAAGCATGTATTCATTTTTCTCCTTCTCCTTAGCAAGTTCAACTCTCACCTCATTCCTTTCTCCCTCCAATTCAGTAACTCTGGCCTGAAGCCTTGCTATCTCAGCATCCTTTTCCCCAACCTCCTGAACTAAGGCTCTGACCTTGCTATTCACAGGAGTTTTTGCTGAAGAAAAAGGTTCAACTAGAGTTGTACTGAGCATATAATCACAAGCTTGAAGGGTTTTTCTGCCAAAATGCTCTTTCCTCGAGGCCATTTTCCACTTTTTTAGGGGAACATTCAATCGTTCAAGCACAGTTGGCAAGATAAATCCATAGGGAATGGCATGAGGTTTTGAGCCATTTATCACCCTTTAAAGCAACTTCACAATAAAGGCAGGCCAGTTGATCTGATGTCGTTCATTCAAACATTGCATAAGAACCAGATCCATGTAATTTTTTGTATGTCTTCTTTCATGTCTGGGGAGAAGGCACTTGTTGACAAACTCAAAAAACCACTTTGTGGTCTGACCTCATTTCACTCTTCTGAACTGCCCTGGCCTTAGTTACCTCTTTATCTGTTGTGGTGTCAAAAAAGTTCCTTGTGATCTGAAGATCAGTAGTCAACCCATCTAGGCAAGGCCATCTCAGCCTTGTGTGGTCATCATATCCCTCACTAGGGATGTCTAGAATCTTGCCCAGCTTTGCTGCGTTGAACTTCACTTTGAGACCTTTCACTGTGTTGGTCACCATCCCATTCTTCACTGTCCTATTTGTCATGAACTCTACAAGTTCTTTCCTAGCCAATTTTTCATCCATATGAAGGACCATGTCCTTCCAACCCTGTGCTTCTAGTGCAGTCAGAAGCCTTATCATACCTGGCTCCTCCAGGTCCTTGAGAAGTCTCCCTTTCAAATTTTCTTCTTGCCAAACATGGCATATCTGTCATGTTCCTTCTCTGACTCATTTTCTTCACCCTCACTCTATTAATCATCTTCTTCAATAATTTTCACTTGCTTTCATTTTGCAGTTGACCTTGTTCTCTTGGAAAGAACATGTTCAGCAGGCATGGAGATCTTCTTGATAGAAATCCTGGATCTTTTGGATTTGGTAGTAGGAACATCCACAGTAGTACTCTTTTCTAGATGGACCTGCTCCATCTCTTCTTCTTCTTCTTCAACCATACCCTCCTAGCTTTCACCTATCTTTGCTTTCCCTTTCTTTTTTCTCTTTTTCTTACTTTCTTCTAAAGCCTTTTTCAATTCTGCTTGACTTTCCCTAACCCTTCTTCTGGTAGCTCTAACCGTAGGAGCATATTTGGGTGATGACGGTTTGGATGCAGCAGGGGTCCTTTATGAGGAAGCCTTGCATTACTTTGGGTCATAGTTGGCCCCCACTTTCTTCAATAAGTCAGTCAAGTTCTCCTCCCCAGATTAACAAGGTTCATCTTGTTTCTTGCTTATATTCACCAACCCCTCAGCAACCTCACCTGATCGGCTTTCCCCTTACTTCGAGACTCCCTCTTCCCCACCCCCACATATGGCTAAAGGCTCCTTTTTCTTTTTTTTCGTCATTTTCCCAGAATCAAATCCACATACATCTCTAGCATCCCCTATCAGAACAAATTGATTTTCTTCCTTTTCATCAAAAAAACATAGCAAGATTTTACCCCTCCTTGGTTTCTTGAGTTTTGGTCATTTTATAAGACTCAGGTTCATCTCCTTCACTAGTGCAGATGTAATCATCAGATTCAGAGATAGAGTTGGACTCAGTTGCTGGGACTGGTTTCTTTTGGCAAGACTGAAGTTTTTCATTTATAGCTTTCCTGGTAGAACAAGTAGCTACAGCTTTTTGTGCTAGCATTTTTGGCACCAGAATCTAGGTTTTGGGGTTTTGATAAGTGGTGTGGAAGATGAGGTGTTGGGTGAAACAGGTGGTGGAGTGTTAGGGTTGTCTTATGGATTTGTCATGGTGAAAATTTTCTGAAAACCCTAAGAGATTTTGATTGTGTGAAGAACTTTGGAGTGTTTCAGAAACGAGAGAGAGGATGATCAGGGGTTTTGTAAAGAATTAACGGTTAATGAGTGATTTGGGGTTCTTAAAGAGGGTAATGATTACTCAGAAACTTCAGCCTTTTTAGAGGTCACATAGAGGTATAATCAATTTAGAGTTCCGAACTCCTTAGAGATTAATTAGAATTGCTAAATTTTAGGAGAAGATTCTGTTGCACTTAGATTTCTAGTTTCAATGAAACTGGTTCAATTTGCCCAACAGATAGAATTGTTAGGACGTTTGGTACATCTAGGACTCTTGCTCACGGTTGATCATTAAATTTTTCTAGTTTTGCAAAGAATGGAAACATACCAGAACTTTCTCATGAGCAAAATTTGATGAACCGGGTTCTTCAAGTGAAACTTCTCTTGATTATGCCTCAAGTGCCAAAATAGAAAATTTGTAAGAGATTAGTGAGTCACATAGACACATGTCACAAGAGTATACTATTTACATTATGAAACTGAGTAGGAATTAGTCTAATATTCACAAAATTTAAGAACTCCAAGCCAAAAAAGAAATTCAATATATACAAATATTTATTCATTGTGCATTCTGAAATGGACCTTTTAGGTGATCTTAATCATCCCTAAATCCAACGTGTTCCTTTCGAAATTTTTTCTACTCAGTTCCTTAGTGAACATGTCAGCTATTTATTTATTAGTAGCACAAAATTCTTTGGAGATTAGCCTTTCTCATAGTTGTCTCTTAAGAAGTGATGTTTAACATCTATGTGCTTAGTCCTTTTGTAATGAACATGGTTCTTTGTCATACTAATTGCATTGGTGTTATAACAAAAAATTGGTATGCAACCTACTTCAATTCCAAAGTCTATCAGTTGTTGCTCAATCCACAGTAATTGAGCACAACATGAAGCACCAACAACATATTCAGCTTCAGCAGTAGAGAGAGCCACTAAATTTTGCTTTTTCGTAGCCCATGATACAAGACAAGATCAGTGCCATACCTGAAGTGCTCTTCCTATCCACTATTAAACATTCACAGTCAGCATCAGCATATCCAATTAAGTCAAAATTACTGCCTTTGGGATACCACAGACACAGATCAGTTGTGCCTTTCAAGTATCTCAATATTCTTTTGATAGCTGTCAAGTGTGACTCTTTTGGATTTTCCAGGAAACGAGCACAAATTCCTACACTGAAAATAATTTCAGGTCTGGTGGCAGTAAGATATAAAACCGAACCAATCATACACCTATTCAACTTTTGATCAACTGATGAACCAGGTTCATCACCATCTAGCATTGTGGCAGTTGCTATAGGTGTATCTATTTCCTTGGATTCTTCCATTTTAATCTTCTTGATTAGTTCCTTTGTATACTTATACTGATGGATCATAGTTCCATATGGACTTTGTTTCATCTGTAACCCCAAGAAGAAATTAAGTTCTCCCATCATCCTCATTTCAAACTTACTTCCCATTAGTTTAGCAAAGTCCTTACTAAACCTATCTGTAATGGCCCCAAATATTATGTCATCAACATATATTTGTACAACAAGAAGATCTTTACCTTTTTCCCTTAGGAACAAAGTGCTGTCAATTTTACCTCTTTTGTACCCATGCTCCGGAAGGAATTTTGACAATCTTTCATAACAAGCTCTTGGGGCCTGCTTGAGACCATAGAGAGCTTTATCTAGCTTGTAAACATGATCAGGACATTCTTTGCTTTTGAATCCTGGAGGTTGTTTTACAAAACACTTCTTCTTTGAGATAGCCATTTAGGAAGGCACTTTTGACATCCATTTGAGAAAGAGTGAATTCCATATGTGCTACAAAGGCTATGAGTAGTCTAATTGCTTCAAGTCTAGCAACTAGAGAAAAAGTCTCATCATAATCAATGCCTTCCTCTTGACTGTAGCCTTGAACCACCAACCTAGCCTTGTTTCTTGTAATTGTTCCATCTTCATCTAGCTTGTTCCTGAAGACCCATTTTGTACCAATGACAGACTTGTCCTTAAGCCTTCAAACCAAGTGCCAAACTTGGCTTCTTTTAAACTGATTGAGCTCATCTTGCATAGCATTGACCAAATCTGCATCTTGTGGAGCTTCACTCATATTTTTAGGTTCAATGAGGGACAAAAAGTCATCAAATGCACACAGGTTCTTCAGTTGTCATCTAGTCTTGACTCCAGATAATAGATCATTGATGATGTTCTCAATGGGGTGAGAACTCATGTACTTGTATGATTTCCCCACCAGCTAGTTCCTGCTAGTTTCTCCTTCATTGTTATGCTGTAGAGGAACAGGTTCAGGTACATGATCCTTCATAGAATTTAGTACAGTTTCTCTCATATTGGTTTCCCGTGTCATGTTGCCCTGGGTGAAAGGACCTGTTCCATCACCTGCTCCTTCATTTGATGCCACCGTGACTTGTGCTGTGACTTCAGTCAATTGTCTCATAAGTCCAATGGCTTCATGTTTATGTTCATGTCTCTCAGAAAGAGTGTTAGATTCATCAAACACAACATGTACACTTTCTTCGACACATCGAGTTCTTTTATTAGACACTTTATATGCTTTTCTATGTGAAGAATATCCCAAGAATACTCCCTCGTCACTTCTGGGATCAAACTTACCTAGGGAGTCTTTGCCATTATTGTACACATAGCACTTGCAACCAAAAGGCCTAAGATGGGATATGTTTGGTTTTCTCCCTTTAAATAACTCATAGGGAGTTTTCTCTACAAGAGGTCTGGTCATGCATCTACTAATTATATAACAAGCAGTGTTCATAGCCTATGCGCAGAAGCTATAAAGCAGTTTACTAGAAAGTAACAAGGTCATTGCCATATCCTCAAGGGTCTTGTTCTTCCTCTCAACTACCCTATCTTGCTGAGGAGTTCTGGGGGCAGAGAAATTATGATTTAATCCATTTTTATCACAAAATTCAGCAAACTTTGCATTTTCAAATTTAGTTCCATGATCAGACCTAATGGCTGCAAGTTGATTTCCTAATTGTTTCTGGTTTCTCTAAAAGCAGTGAACATTTCAAATGCTTCATCTTTAGAAGTTAGAAACAGCAACTAGGTAAATCTAGAATAATCATCAACAAGCACCATTACATATCTTTTACAACCTCTGCTCATGGCTCTCATTGGAACACAGAGATCCATATGTACCATTTCCAACGTATTAGACGTACTTACCATTTTATTAGGTTTGAAGGATGACCTTACCTGTTTCTCCCTTGCACATACCTCAAAAAATTTGTCTTCGTTGAACTTGATATTAGGTAACCCTATCACAAAGTCCTTGGAGACTAATTTGTTCAATTAATTTAGACTGGCATGACCAAGTCTTTTGTGCCAAAGGAGGGGATCATTAATTAACATACTCAATCAAGTGAGTTCATTTTCAAAAAGAGTTAACAAATCTACAATGTAAATATTGTTAACTCTTCTTCCCTGCAAAACAATCTTGTCAGTAGTAAGGCTAATCATAAAACATTTTGTGGAAGTGAAAGCCACAAGGTTACCTCTGTCATACAGTTGTGACACACTTATCAGGCTATATTTAAAGCCATCTATCAAATAGACATTCTCAACGGAATGAGAGTCTGTCTTTCTCACCTTTCCAACTCCTATGATCTCATCATTCTTTCCATTTCCAAAGGAGACATTACCTCCTTTTAGGTTCTTAAGTGAAAGGAACTGGTCCTTCTTACAGTCATATGTTTTGAGAAACCACTATCCATATACCATATTTGGCTACTCCCCTTCACTTGGACCTGCTAAAAGAAATCATGGGTTTATCTTAGGAACCCAAACTAGTTTCGGTCCCTTTCTAAGGGCAAAAAGATGAATTAGATTTTTCTTTGCCTAACCAGGCAATTTGTGCTTTTCTTGAACAAAGGCTTTGTTCTTTTGACTAACCTTTTCTTTTGCATTACATTCATCTTTGTAATGGCCGGTCTTACCACTGTGTGTGCAGATCTTATTCTCAGGAAGTGTGAGGTACTTGTTTTTGGGATCCTATTTTGGAGCTTGTGTCCCAAATCCAAGTCCTCTCTTATTGCTATTATGATGTTCTTGCATCCAGGAGAGCACATCGCAAGCCTTGTTCCATTTGCATGTTCTATCTAGTTCATGCTTTACATTTCCTAAATCGTCTTTTAGAACTTTAATTAATTCATCTTTCGTGCATGGTAAGTTAACCGTAAAGTCTTGGAAGTTAGGGTTTGCAATCATTCCAATCCCTCTAGTCTTGGCAGTTTCATTAAGCCATTCTGCTATCATTCTAGTTGTTAGTGAAGTGACTGCCTGATGTTCGATCGTGTAACTGGCACCGTATCATTCTAGTTGTTAGTGAAGGTAATTCATCATCAACCAAGGCAGGAATCGTTAGAGTATTGTATTGCCCTCCAATAGGACTATACAGAGAAGCGGGAAGGTCGGAATCTAGTGAATCTGTCTTTAGAGTGTAGCTCCGCACCTTACCCATCGTGTAATGATAGTGTGCCTTCACCCCATGATCTTAGTGCTCCGATTGCGCCTTCTGTATCTGTAACTGTAAGTGCATTTGTATACACTAATTTATATGTGAGCCCCATATTTTATTTTTCCTAGATTTTCTTCCAGAGTGAGAAATGATTGATCATCCTTTTTCTTTCCTGTCCCTAATTTCAGTTTAGTATTTCAGATCTAAGTTCTAGGATCTTATTTTCAAGTTGATGAACCTGGTTCTTCAACACAGTATTTGTGTTGTCACTCTCATCAGCTCTTGACTCTAACCTTTTGAATTTTTCTTCTAAGATAATACATTCCCCAGACAGAACATCCTTCTCACTGTTTATTATTTCGGACTCATCTATGAAGTCCATCAGTAGATCGGCCAAGTTTTCTTAAGACAAGAACTTAATCTTTTCTTTAATGAGTAGAATACTTACCTCCTGTTCATCTTCTCATTCTCCGATGGCCATAAGAGCTTGCTCATCTTCAGCTTCATTTTTTGAGTCCTCATGTGATGTTTCTCCCCATGCTGCAACCATAGCATTAGTTGATCCTTTGTTCCTTCTTGGTTGAACCTGTTCCTTCTTCCTGTTTCTTCTATCTGCTCTTTCTTTCTTCCATTCAACCTCCCATCGAGGGCAGTTTTTGATGTGGTGATCAGTCTTCCCACACTTGTAACACCCCTCATTGGTTTGTTTCTCAGGAGCCCTAGGTTTGTTGAATTTTGTTCCTTTTAAAGGACTATTTCCTCTCATAAGATATTTCTTGAAATATCTAGTTATCATAGCCATTTCATCATCTCAAGATCTGATCCTTCTGAGATTCTGAGAGACAGACTCATTTTTCTTTGTAGCATCCATCTTCATTGTTTGCCTTCTCAATTCATAGGTGATAATATTTCCAATCTGTTCATTCGGTTTCAAAGTAGCACTGTTTTTGGATTCCTGAATAACAGTGATTTTGCTCTCCTAAGAGATTGGTAGAGCTCTAGTTAGAATATTTTCCACCTTGTCTTCTTCCAGGATAATCCTTCCAATAGACTCAAGTTCATTTGTAAGTGTAGTCAACCTGGTATACATCTCTTGGATAGTTTCTCCATCCTTCATAGTAAAGTTCTCATATTGAGAATACAGTAGTGTTCCTCTTGACCTCTTCACCTGAGGTGTTCCTTCATGATCCACTTGTAAAGTGTCCCATATCTCCTTGGCTATAGTACAACCTTGAATCCTGTTGTACCCATTAGGACCAAGTCCACACACTAGCCATTTCTTAGCTTTAGCATTTTTCTCCCATTTCTTTAGATCTTGAGCAGTACAATCTGCTCTTATCTTTGGAACATCCAATCCTTCCGCATTCTTCCTGGTTGTGGCTAAAGGACCATCAGTGATGATATCCCAAAGCTCATAGTCTTCACCCATGATATGGTCCCTCATATTGTTTTTCCACCAGGAGTAGTATAGGCCATTGAAGAGAGGAGGCCTAGCAGTGGATTGCCCTTCCCAGTTCTCAGGTGGTGTACTCATGTTGATCTTCTCCTAAGGTGTTAACCTCTTCAAGGATAACCTTCTATGATACCAATTGATGTTATTGACATCAATACCACACAAGAGGGGGGTTATTTGTGTGGTACCTAATTTTCACGTTAGATGAACCTGGTTCTTCTAAATGTTCTAACTACAACAGTTTGCGGAATAATAAGTACTGAAAGTAAAGTGCACTGAGATTTTTATGTTGAAAACACCTAGCTCAAAAGGTAAAACAATCACGACCTACTACTCAGTAGGATTTTCCCAAATTCCACTAAAATAACTGAGCCAAAAACTGTATTTACAAAATCTTTGTAAACCTAGGATTAACTCTAATCCCAGTGTGGCACACAGCCTCAACTGTTGCGACACCTTCAAGTTAACTCTTACTTGAATACTCAAAGTACCTAATACAATTGCTTCTAAGAAAGCTGAAATGTACAATATTAAAACCTACTTCAATTGAAGTAGACTTAGAATAAACACAATGATGAAACTGGTTCTTCTATCTTAGTTCATGTAGCTTTAGACGTGCACATTTGTATCTCGCATATATTGCTTGAAAATCATAGTTGTTCTTTTTTCTGTCAAATATGCATAACTTCTGCGTATGTGCATTACCTGTAAAAAACAACTTGGTTATTTAATAGATTAGCAGTTAGATTTTGATCGAGACTCCAATGTTTATCCTTAGTCGATTTGAGTCCTTAACCAATACAAACTCCCATCCTTATCCTAGCTTAGGATTGTGTTCTCTTATCATAAGGAGATTGTCCTCCTTAGAACTCAATGCAACCTTTTCGATTCCGTTCAGAAGGTATTTGACGCGCAATCTTCAATACATATCTTCCTCACATGCCTTACATGTGCAATGGTTATGACTAACTGTATCTCCCAAAATGGACCAGGTTCTTCCCAGTGTTTATTTGTCAATCTTCAAAACTTCATCTGAACTTGGGCCAACAATACTGGTCATATCTATTGATAGAATAGTGCATGAAGTGATCTCTAGTGTATCTGAGTCTCAGAGGAATAAGATACATGGGTCAATTGAAGAAGGAGGTCTGGTCCTTTTTGACAATTGTGCATTGGCAGATACTTGGTCTTCTCGTGAAGTACGTGGCCCTTCTCCAGGTCAGTTTCACCCCATCTCCCTCTCCACATTTTGCTATCGATCCCTTGGAAATTGTGGTTCCTGAGATGAGGTTTAGTGATGAAGAAGATCAAGATAATATTGCTTTGGAAATTTTAATTGTCAAGAGAAGGGCAGTAACCACTCCTGAGTCTTCTGCTAAGCGTCCTACTACTAGGTTTCAAGCAAAAGAGGCTTATGAGTCTGCCCTAAAAAAGAGCAAATGAGTTGTAAGAAGAAAATGAAGAGGCTGGTAACTAATGGGGAATTGGTATGTGACAAGGACATACCTGTGGTGGAAGTTGATAAGGAAGCAACAGAGAAATCCAGTTCCTTGGTTAAAAGGTCCCAAAAGAAGAAGCAATTTGCTTCAGAGGGAGGTATTACTATGCCTACTTCAAGATCAGCAAAAAGTGGTGGAAATATAAAAGATTTCCTGAGTGAACAGTCATTTTCTAAATAGGATGTGTTGTACAAGTCTAGTGGAAAAGGTAAATCGAGTGTGAAGTTTGGAAAGAGGAAGTTGGAAACTGTAAGGGAAGCTGATTCTGCATAAAAAGTTAAGAGTGAGAGTATGTCTGCTTAACAATGACTAAGGAACCAAACAGTGTTGTGGGGTCGTATTTTTAACCCAACAATCTCTGAAATGGGCGTAATGAGACAAATAATAAAATGGTCGAGTTTCAGTAGCGGGGACATCTGTTCAAAGTGGATGTGCCCAAGGTCCCAGATGCTACCTCGCTTGGGTACATTCTTATGGTCCCAGATGATGGTAAGTCTTCTGTGAAGAATATCTGTAGGTCAAATTTTATAAATGTTATTGTGAAGGAAGGTGAAGCCTAGCAGGGGGAACAGGTTCACAAGAAAGCCTTGCTTCCCTTTTATCATTTACTATTCTAGCTGGGGAACAAGTTTCTTCTACCCCGCGCTGAGAGAAGGTCCATTACTTCAAGATCTAACTTATATCTGATGGAAGCACTACATGGAACTAAAGTTGTAAACTTGTCTGCCATCATGATTGAGCATATGCAAAAGGTGGCGACTTTCAAGGATGGAAACCATGGTCTTCCATATGGGTTTATTCTTACGCAAGTCTTTAAGTTCTTCAAAGTGCTATTGGGATAGTCCAAAGAAGGGGCCAAGAAGCAAACCTTCTCTCAAACAACTTTGGAAGAATGTGATTGTATCGACAAGAATGGAGGGCTAGGCAGTGTTAGAATATACGCTTAACGCTAGAGGGGGGGGGGGGTGAATAGCGTTAAAATAAAAAACAGCGTAAACTTGCGGAATTTAAAAATTGCAGGAATGAAATAAGTGCGATAAGTAAATAATAAGGAACGAACGCACCGATGTATCCTGGTTCACCACAACCCGTGGCTAGTCCAGTCCCCGAGAGACTCTCTTGATATTTCCACTAACTTCGTCAAGCTTACGGGTGCTTAACAAACCGTTACAGTTGCTAAAGGATACCACACCTTAAGACTTCACTTTCTTGAGGATACCTCACCCCAAGACATCAACCACTAAGACGTTGGGTACTTAGCAAACCCGACAAATGAGAAGATATATTCTTCTCAGACAACTCACTTTTACAACAAATACTCTCTCAATAGAGTGGATAAAGAGATACACAATAAGCTCTATGAACAACACAAAGTTGTCTATCAAATGGCTCAACAAAAGCTCTAAAATGATGCTTGAAAATGATCAATATGTATAACAATGTATGGAGGAGTTGTGTGTTTAAAATCAGCTCAAAAGACCTCTTTTTATAGGTGAAAAAGTGGTGCTGACCGTTGCTTAATTGACAAATAAAATCCCTGATTTTGTGCTCAAACAATCGATTGTTTGACCAACGTTCAAAAGACAGATTCCTGATTTTAGGCTAAACAATCGATTGTATGGACTAAATAATCGATTGTATTCAATGTTCAAAAATCAATTTAGGATTCTGTGGGAACGGTCAAAATATAATCGATTGTATGAAAATGACAATCGATTGTTTATGAATATAATCGATTGTATGACAAAAACAATCGATTGTTTAGATGTTTAAAAACTTCGGTTGCACACTGTCTCAAAATAATCGATTGTTAAAAGTAGACAATCGATTGTTTGCTATTTTGAAAAACTTCAGATCACGTTGTCTTAATACAATCGATTGTAGGATTCAAATAATCGATTGTTGAGGTCCAGATTTAAAAGACATGTTTAAAACCTTCAACATCATTTTGTTTTAACAAAAAGATGCATGTTTATGATAAATATGATTTAATAAAATATTTTATACATGTTTATGATGACCTAATGTTGAGCCAAAGGGTAAGATAACTTAAACGTTGTCCTTACATTGGTTCTACCAAACGACCTACGTCTTGGGTCTTTGGTCTTGAACTCTTTGGCTCGTTCATGCAATTCCGTCATCAGTATGCATCTCGCCATTTGATTGATTGTCATATTATATCGTTGTTTGACACTTGACTTCATTGTTTGTCATTCATCAAAACCTATACCTGAAAATCATGCTCATACAACCAAAGCGCACATATCATAGATATACATGATTTCCAACAATTTCCCCCTTTTTGATAATGACAAACAACGGAAGATATGCATATTGAATTCCCCCTAAATAGATGCTATATCTCAACATACAATTTATGCAACCAATTCAATTCAATATAATTCCCCCTTAATTGAATATTCCCCCTCAATTAGAGCATGCATATCCCCCATATTCTTCCCCCTTTTGGCATTAGCAAAAAGAGTATACCAAAAGTTATTTAAACCACTGACGATACCAATCGTTATAGACAAGATCATATAAAAAGTTAGTAAATGGCATACTAATAATAAAAAGTTATTTAAACTAAAAAGTTATTCATCAAAAGATCATATAAAAAGTTATTTAAACTAAAAATATTCATCAAAACATGAATCAATCATTTATTATAAAACCAATTGATACTAATTGTTATTCAAAAATAAAAACTTGTTAACGCATGTATCAACCAAAGCTGATATAGATTATTTGCACATATCAACTCATTGCGTTTTTATTCAAAATACGATAACTAACCGACGTTCCCCCTTAATGCATTAAGATTTCGTGCTTGGTGCATCCACTACAATATTGTAGTTTTCAAGCACACCTGCAAAAAGAACCTAAAAATAGGTTTTTGGTACCCAACTTCTTTTGGGTCCTTGGGGGTTAGGATAACAATAGTCATAATCAACACATAAATCTCTATGTTTAGCAAAACAAACGGGTGCAATGTGTCCTACCCGATTACAATAGTGACATATAACATTAGGATTGTGCATATGTCTAGGTTGAGCCAAATGCGTTCCAGGTGATCTAAAGTTGTTCCCCCTAGAAGTGTTGAATTTCCTAGAGTCATGTCTAGGTGGTCTAAACTTATTCATTCTAGACTCATTTATAAAATTCCTAGAATTGTGTCTAGGTGGTCTAAAATTATTCATTCTAGACTCATTAACAAAATTCCTAGAGTTGTTTCTAGGTGGTCTAAAACAATTAATCTTAGACTCATTAGTGAGGTTCCTAGAATTCTTTCTAGATGGTCCGACCTCATTACTTTCATCCTTTTTAATATCTTCAATTTTAGGACTATCAACACTACATGTTTCTAGTGCTTTCCTAAGTTCTGTGTTCTCTAGTTTTAAAGAACTACAAGAAGAACAATTGGAACATTTATCAATAGAAGAGGCTTCATTCAATTCCTTGATTTTATTTTTAAAATCAACAATGTCATTTTTCAAACAATTATTTTCTTTTTCTAAAACTTCAATTTTATTTTTAGGAACATCATTTTCATTAGTCAGTTTTTCAAAATCTATTTCTTTCATAGAGGCATTCTCCTTAATGCTTTTAACAGTTTTGGAAGCTTTAATGAATTCACTATACAACTCATCAAAGGCATTTTGCATTTCCTCAAGAGAATAGAAGTTTTTGGAAGAAATTTGACATACCTCTTCTTGATTGTTTTCGTGACCCATGAGACAAAGATTTGCGGCTTCGTCTTCTTCTTCCTCACTTGATTCGTCTCCGGAGTCGCCTCCCCAAGATATGTATGCTCGTTGTTTCTTGAAGGGTTTCTTCTCCTTTTTGGCATTTGGGCAATTTGATTTAGTATGCCCGAATTCTCCGCACCCATAGCACTTTATTTGATCTCCTTGTTGTTTGCCTTTTCGTTCATACTCTTTTCGCATGAACTTTTGAAATCTCTTAATAACGAGTCCGAACTCGTTATCTCCGTCCTCATCATTTTGAGGTTGTCTTGTGCTTGCCTTGAGGGAGATTCTTTGTTTCCTTTGATCATTAACAAGAGGGTTAAGTATAGTAGATTCATAAGTTTTAAGATTACCTCTAAATCCGTCGTTGGTGACATTTGAAATGCCAATAGACTCTTGAATCACGTCGGCCTTTGAGCGCCATTCCGGAGTGAGACTTCGGAGGATTTTTCGGACAAGTTCCTTATCCGTGAAGGTCTTCTTAAGAGCATGTAAGTCATTAACGATTTTTGAAAATCGTTCGAACATGTCATCGACCCTTTCGCCTTCCTTCATGTGAAACAGTTCATATGCATGGGTTAGAAAATCAACTTTAGCCTCTCTTACCTGGTCCGTACCTTCGTACGTGATTTCCAGCTTATCCCACATTTGCTTCGCCGTTGTGCAACATGATATTTTTCTGTAATCATCAGCATTTACAGCATAATATAATAAGTTGATGGCTTTAGCATTGTTCTGCACTTTTCGGATATTATCCGCATCGTACTCATCTTCGGATTTTGGAACCCATTCATTTTCAACCTTTTTGGTTGGAATTTGTTCTCCCTTCATTATGACCTTCTACAAATGAAAGCTATTTGATTGAACGAATATTCTCATCCTCTCCTTCCAGTACGTATAGTTTGTGCCATCGAATAGTGGTGGTCGGGTGGAGCATTGTCCTTCACCTATTCCTGCAAAAGAATCACGAGTAGAAGCCATGGATTGTTTCTCTCAAACGGTTAAGTTTTTCAGAGAGTTGGGCTCTGATACCAATTGTTAGAATATACGCTTAACGCTCGGGGGGGGGGGGGGTGAATAGCGTTATAATAAAAAACAGCGTAAACTTGCGGAATTTAAAAATTGCAGGAATGAAATAAGTGCGATATAATAAGGAACGAACGCACCGATGTATCCTGGTTCACCACAACCCGTGGCTAGTCCAGTCCCCGAGAGACTCTCTCGAGATTTCCACTAACTTCGTCAAGCTTACGGGTGCTTAACAAACCGTTACAGTTGCTCAAGGATACCACACCTTAAGACTTCACTTGCTTGAGGATACCTCACCCCAAGACTTCAACCACTAAGACTTTAGGTACTTAGCAAACCCGACAAATGAGAAGATATGTTCTTCTCAGACAACACTCTTTTACAACAAATACTCTCTCAATAGAGTGGATAAAGAGATACACAATAAGCTCTATGAACAACACAAAGTTGTCTATCAAATGGCTCAACAAAAGCGCTAAAATGATGCTTGAAAATGATCAATATGTATAACAATGTACGGAGGAGTTTTGTGTTTAAAATCAGCTCAAAAAACCTCTTTTTATAGGTGAAAAAGTGGTGTTGACCGTTGCTTAATTGACAAATAAAATCCTTGATTCTGTGTTCAAACAATAGATTGTTTGGAGTAGATAATCGATTGTTTGACCAACGTTCAAAAGACAGATTCCTGATTTTAGGCTAAACAATCGATTTTATGGGCTAAATAATCGGTTGTATTCAACGTTCAAAAATCAATTTAGGGTACTGTGGGAATGGTCAAAATATAATCGATTGTTTATGAATATAATCGATTGTATGACAAAAACTATCGATTGTTTAGATGTTTAAAAACTTCGGTTGCACACTGTCTCAAAATAATCGATTGTTAAAAGTAGACAATCGATTGTTTGCCATTTTGAAAAACTTCAGATCACGCTGTCTTAATACAATCGATTCTAGGATTCAAATAATCGACTGTTGAGGTCCAGATTTAAAAGACATGTTTAAAACCTTCAACATCATTTTGTTTTAACAAAAAGATGCATGTTTATGATAAATATGATTTAATAAAATATTTTATGCATGTTTATGATGACCTAATGTTGAGCCAACGGATAAGATAACTTAAACGTTGTCCTTACATTGGTTCTACCAAACGACCTACGTCTTGGGTCTTCGGTCTTGAACTCTTTGGCTCGTTCATGCAATTCCGTCATCAGTATGCTTCTCGCCATTTGATTGATTGTCATATTATATCGTTGTTTGACACTTGACTTCATTGTTTGTCATTCATCAAAACCTATACCTGAAAATCATGCTCATACAACCAAAGCGCACATATCATAGATATACATGATTTCCAACAGGCAGCACTTCGACAATATCTCAGCTCATCAATGGTCAAAACAGCGCCACAGAGGAGATTCGAAAGTTGAAGGCAAGGAACGCCATACTAGAAGGTCAGCAGACCCAAGGGGGTCCGGGGTCAAATGAGTAGATAGCTCGTCTGACCAAAGAAAATGACGACCTCAGGGCACAAGTGGAGAAACTAAAGAAGAAACTACTCACTAAGCCAATTTCTGCGAATATCAGAATAGATCTTGTTCTCAATACCCTTGCTGCAACCTCCAAGCCCTCTCCCCCTAGTGTCCCTTAGGCAACCCTTCAGTGACCAGTTTCTGAATTATTTCTGTTATTGATTTGTTTACAATGGCAGGTTTTTTTATTTCTTTTGTGGTGTGGATGGGATGTACTTGTTCTACTCCCGCTGAAATCAGTCCAATTTTTGTCTTTGATGTATTGCAAAGGCAAATGTTTTATTAAAACTATCCTCTTTTTGTTGTTTAATGCTTATGTTTCTATGTTTTTCTTTTCTATCATATTGTGTGCACATATGTGATATAAGTTAGCTAGACTAGACTTCTTTATCTTGATTACCTGCTTGTGTATTTTTAATGATGCCAAAAGGGGAAAGTATAAATTCAGGGGGAACTTGTGAAGTTTGTGAAATAGGGATCTGATTAAGGGGGAAGTATAAAGTCAGGGGAACTTGTGAAGTTCATGTTACTTCATCTGGTTAATTTTGCTCCAAACATGTGTCATCAATTTCTAAGTTTGTCATCATCAAAAAGGGAAAATTAATGGGTTTACAATGCTTTAGCTTTATATTTTGATGATCTAACAAACTTACTTTGGAAGAACCACATATGGAAACTGACTCACATGGTATACAACTCAAATCAACGGATTCCAGCTAAAGAACTGCTACAATTTCAGAGGATAGAGAATCAGCACAGGGACTTGATACCCTTGTGTTTCCCTGACAGTAGTACAAAGTCAGCTGTCTACACCTAAAAAGTGACAGCCTGCACTGTACACAGAAACAATGCAGTGCAAGTTTTGTAGTTACTTTTCATTTAACCTACCAAGTAATTACATCATTCAAGTGATGTCATCAATGTTGTATTAACTTTAAACATTACAACAAAGAATCACTTGAACACTGGAGAATTCACTTGAGCATTCAAGCACACCAACTATTCACTGATCAAGCATTCAGTTGTCAAGTGCATCAACAACAATGTTTAACACTACGACGAACCAGTTCCTAAAGCTAGTATCTTCTTGTCCTTAGTTGAGTTGTAACTTTGTAATTGTTCTTCATTGTACTTCCTAATTTTCTTATCTAGAAGCGTTGCTTAGGACCCTCTTGTAAAACCATAAACCCTTAGTGTATGTGTCATGAGTTGAAGTCTTTGTAGTATGTGCATTGCAAAGTTGCTTGTAATAGGTGTATTACAAGTTAGTGAGGGATTAAGGGTTAATTCCTAAATTACGTATGTTGTAATCTAAAAGTTGCTGATAGTGAAGTTGAAATCCTACTAGTGTAGGTCGTGGATTTTTATCCCCTTGAGCAAAGATTTTTCCACGTAAAAACTTTCTGTCTTATTACTTACTATTTTATTAGCACTCTCACTAGAAACTTATAGAGGACCTGGTCTCTATATAATTTGGTGGACTCATATATTCAATCTAAGTTTGAACTTAAACTCTAGAAATACAAAACCATTTTTGCTGAAGAGAATATCAATCATATTCTTCGAAGCCTCAGGTGTTAATCGAAATCAATCTCAATATATATGTGAAGCCCTATTAGAAGACGTTTAATATCTTTCACTTCACACTACTTTTGCGGATCAAAATTAAACGGACCTCTTCCCATACTACCGTAACAAACCTTCATCGTCGTCTTAGTTTTGAATCCCCAAAGAATGCATTGACTGCGAAAAATAGCCATAAACGCCTTGTAAAAATCCGCATATATAGAACTTCAGGCTAGTTCAATCGCAGTTCCTCTAATGCTTACCACAGATGATCATTGTTACAATAAGAGGACTGTTTTTGACATGATAATTTGCTTATAAATTCATTTCCATTTTTTTGTTGCTTCTATGTCAGGCTGTACGTCATAACGCCAATGCTAATGACCCATATGTGAAGGAGTTTGGTGTTAAGATTACTGACAAGTTGATGCTCCTATTTCGCCTCCAATTCGGGTAAGTTAGGCTCCTTGCTGCTGTTCAAACAAAATTGATTCTTCTCATGGTTAACAGGTTAAGGGGGGATGGTCTTACTACCCTAGGTATACTATTCTTGCTTAAATTTGATTTGTGCAGTGAAAAAGTTTGTTTTAGTTAGGATTTCAGTAATGAGTAATGTATTTTTGCAGCTTAAGTATCATGATCTAAGTTGCGCGGACTTCTCTTCGACACGAGACGGGTGCGGGATACGTCCTGAATTCGGTCAACTAAGATCGAATACTTTTGACCTGAGTCCATAGACAAATTTTGGAGGGGGCGGAGCGATTGCGATTTGGATTTTTGAAAAATAAAAATAAAATTGGTTTACGACACGAGAAATGACATACCTTCAATATGGTGGTACTTTTGTCTCATATGTGATACTTTGTGTTTCAGAAAAATCAAAAATTCAAGGGGTTGTGTTCTCGGTTCGAACTTCTGGTAGATAGTAGCAGCAATATAGATGGAAAGTTTTTTAGAAAATATCTCTCAAATTTTATAATGGTATATGTTCTCCCCTTTGATTTGCCTCATAAGTAGTGTGAGAATTTTCATCATCTACAGAAGTCAAGTTATACCAGGAAAAAAACATTTGCATACATCTAACCTTTAGGAAAAGCATCTATAGTATGATCTCCCTAGCATCTGCAATTCCTTTCCTTCCAAACTGCCCGAGAATATAAGTATGAATTGTCCTCCAGGCCATACAAAGGTGCTTTTGTACTTTCTGCCGCAATCAATTAGCTGTTTCATCTTCACTGACCTTGGTGTTACCGACTACTCTTAATAATATGTTAGGCAACATGCTCCAGACTTCACAACATTTGGGGATTCTCGATCCTCCATAGACATAGGGCATTATTTCACAATCTGTAGTCTTTTTTTCTGCAGGTTATACTCTGTGACAACTTCAAGTAAATGAGATCTTTGCTTCCTTTTCGCTTTCATTATTGAGAGCCGAATTACCCTTTCGTTATATCGGAGCATCACTAAATTGATCCTTGGTCAGTTTATGAAAGTGTTAGTAGATCTGATAATCCCTACAATTCGTGATCAGCTTGCTAATTTGGCTGGAGATCGAGATGATGACTTCAGCGTTACCTATCTCAAGAAGGTTGGTGCCAAGTTTTTAACTAATTTACAGAAGAGGAACATCAAAAGACAAGCCTATTTGAAGGAAGTATTTCAGAGGAATAACTCAATATTGTTTGAGCATTTGCCATCCTTCCGCTCCTTGTCATATTAGGAATTGCAATTGCGACAGGTTATGTGCTGCTATTTCCATGACATATATATATATATATATATATATATATATATATATATATATATATATATATATATATATATATATATATATATATATATATATATATATATAAATATATACTTTTTATAAGGATCTACTGTTTCTGTTGGTAGCTAATATAGTGAAACTGTATAAATTTGCTCTTCAGTCAATGATTTTACCATGGAATTTTCTCTTCAGTCAATTGAATAGAAGCTTTATGTGGGAAAGAGGGGTGTAGTTAATAAGTACTGTTTCTTTTTCTTTCATTGCAGGGGAAGCAAAAGAAGGGATGCATGGTTTTGTTTGTTAGGATCGAAAAAATCAAGTATCATGCGTAAGCTACCAAAGCAAACCTTGAACGACGATAAATCTTATAATAATTAAAGAGAAATATATCAAAGGAGACACAAACATTTAACGTGGTTCGGTCAACTAACCTACGTCTACCGCGGAGATGAGCAATCCACTATGATAAAATGAGAGTACAAAATATCGAGAGAACAACCTCACGAAGAGGCAAACACAAGTGACATACTAATACTTGTACCGAAAAGTTCTCCCCTAACCACGACTTTCAAGCCCCCTATAGCTACATTGTGAATGCTACTGAATGAGAAGGACGGATCCATTATTTATAGAAGTCAAAACATTTTCCTACAAGAAAAAGGACTAGCCAAAGACGGGGAATTTATAATCCTTCTAGAAGGAAAACACAGTTAAGGTAATTATATTACTCTTTCCTTTAACAAATAAGAAAATCAAATATGGTAAGAAAATTATGGCAAACAGCTAACAATTCTCCCCCTTGGCCTGAATTTTAAGACAAAATAAACTTGGTCCACCTTCTTCACATAGCCTTCAACAGGTCGCATCTCCAAATATCCATCACAAAGTTTGTCTCAACGTGCGTAGCATACCGGTCAAATTTCTCAGACAAAAATTACGATTATCGTTAAATATATTGCGGCTAGAAATGAACCCGGTAAGATGAACCTGCCTTGAACCTCGCTCGAACCTGGTTCTGATACCACTTGTTATGTAGAGGAAGAGGCAAACCCGAAAATAAAGAAGATAAAGAACACTAAATTTTAACGTGGAAAACCCTTCAAATTGAAGGTAAAAACCACGGGATAACAAAGATCCAAGAAATTCCACTATAACAATAAGTAGGATACAAAAATTCTCCAAATTGGAAACACAACAAGTGTCAAACATAGAGCAACAATAACAACAAGAGCACCAATTAATCAATTGAAGAAAGAGTATAATTCACAAAAATAACGATGTTGTTCAAGGCATGAAATCAGATGTTACGAGCCTCCGAAACCGATCTCCACCGTTCAAATCCAAGATCACAATGTTACAAATACTCAATCAAACGTTCAGACTGATCCAACGGTTACCGATTCGGTAAACATAATTTGAATATTGGTTGATCGGAATAAAAATCTGCAGCATAACTAATATATTTGTTCTCTCTTATCTCTTGACGTAAGTTCTCTCAAAAACCACTCTTATGTGCTTAAGTATTTCAAAGACTTGTATCAATGAGCATGGAATAATTCTCCAAGGTTGTCCTATTTATAGATCATGAGTGGTGCTTTCTCTTAAAGCCAAACCCCTCTCAAAATAGGAATAAACTGAATCCAATTCTGAATATGATTGGAAACCAAAAGAGAATAGGATTAGGCCATTGGGCATTTGGCTGGACAACATAGGCATGAGCCAACAAACTCCCCTTCTAGCCAAGGAGATAAATGTATCTTTAAGTAGAGGAATTATTGACAGGCTTCTTCCCTGTCAATTTCTACAAAATTTATCTTTATCTACAAGCTTAACTACAAAGTCCTCAGACTTCTCCATATAAATTTTCTCACCTAAATCACCATGAATAAAAGCAGTCTTAACATTCATCTGCTCAACCTCTAAATCTAGACTTGCACCTAAGTCTAGAACCATATTAATATAAGACATCTTCACAACAGGGGAGAAAATTTCATCAAAGTCAACTCCCTTCTTCTGTCCAAAGCCTTTAACAACTAATCTCGCCTTGTATCCAGGTGCAGAGGTATGGTTATATTGCTTTATTCTGAATATCCATTTGTTACATAAAGCTCTCTTACCTTTCTGCAGTTTCACTAACTCATATGTGCATTCTCATAGAGTGATTTCATCTCATCTTCCATCGCTTCGATCCAATTATCTTTGTGAGTACCTTGCATGGTTTCATCATAATTCTCAGGTTCTCCGATGTCATTCAAAAGTATATACTCGTCAGGAGGATAGCGCATGGATTTTTGCTTCTCCCTTGTATATCTTCAAAGAGAAGTTTCACGAGCATTCAAAGTAGTTACCTGTGCAGGAGTTTGTTACTGATCAACCACAACTTCATCAACTGAAGGATCCATAACATCTATACCATGATGATCATTTTGATCTTGATCACTATCTCCATCATTGTTTTGGGTACCTTCATGTGCAATAGGTGCCTTAGAAATTGAAACCGGATCTACATCAACTAAGCTCTCACTATTCTGAGAATCTATCTTCTCAGCTTTGTCAATATCTTCAATAGTTTGGTCTTCAAGGAATATTGCATCACGACTTCTAATAAGTTTATTGTCAACTAGATCATAAAAACAAAACCCAAACTCATCATTTGATTAGAAATAAATTCTGTGTTCCTAGACCTTAAAAAACCTCTTATAGTATCACCTCGATTAGTGTGCCAGTGCAGTTGCGCAGCCGGAAAACCCTTATGTCAAAATCTGTGAAATATGATGAATTTTGATATTAAAATAAATTTAAGTTGTCTTTGATCAACATTTTGGGTAAACGATCCGGACTCTAATTTGACGGTCCCAGAGAGTACATAGGAAAATATGAGACTTGGCATATGCCTAGAATCAAAATATGAGGTCCAATCCTCGAGAAATGTAATTTTTAAAGAATATTATTTTCTCATATATATTTATGAGCTTTTATAAATAAAATATATTTAAAATTTGATGGTATCGAATCCGTATATTGGTTCCGGAGCCTGGTACATGTCTTATATGTGATGTAAGATGAGTCTTTAAATTTTGGTAAGAAACGGCCTTGAAATGACGTGAATCGGACCGTATTCGAGAAAATTAGAAAATTTGAAGTTCTTAAGTGATTTCATGATTTTGATGCTAAATTCATAGTTTTTTATGTTATTTTGGCCATTTGATCACACGAGCAAGTCCGTAGGGTATTTTTGAGGTAGTGTGCATGTTTAGTTTGGAGCACCGAGGGCTCGGGTGAGTTTTAGATAGCTTTCAGAAGGTATTAAACATAGAAAAAAGTTACAGGTTTTCATTTTCTGGTGTTCTGGTGTGTTGTTCTTCGTGTTCGTGGAAGGACTCTAGCGAACGCGAATGGTATGTCAGGCTGAGGGAATCTTCCTTCTATGCGAACATGAGACACAGGACGCGAACGCGAAGCTTTGGGGTGTTTCCATTTGGGAACGCGACTCTGTTATCGCGAATGAGAAGGCCTTTGGGCCTGGGCAAGGGGAGAGGAATTGTACTCAACACGAATGCGACCACCCGACTGCGAACGCAAAGGCTCTGGGCCCTGAAGCTCCGTGAACGTGATGGCCAATAGGGCCTAACCCATCACAAACGCGACAGACCCATCGCGAACGCGATGAAGGTCTTCCCGGTGATTTTTAAACAGACGGAAAAACATGTAGAACCCATTTACTTCATATTTTCAAATTTTTGGAGCATTGAGGAGATTTTCAAAGAATAATTTCTTCCCTAAACATTGGTAAATATTCTAAACCTTTTTTAATCAATTTTCATCAAAAATCTAGGGGTTTTATGGTAGAAATTAGGTATTTGGGTAGAGTTAGGGATTTTTGATTAATTTGGATTAAGACCTCATTTTGGGGTCAGATTTTGAAACTAATTACATATTCGGACTCGTGGGTGAATGGGTATCGGGTTTTGGTTCAACCTCAAGTTTTTACCAAGTGAGCCCGGGGATTCTTTAGCATTTATTGGTGTTGTTAAATCAATTTGGACTAGATACGAGTTTTTCAGATGCAAATTCTAAAATAAAAGCGGTGTTTGAAGCTTGAGTTGACCGTGGAAGTTTGAGGTAAGTGTTTGGTCTAATTATTGCTTGAGGGATTAAGAGTTGTGTCATATTTGCGACGTGTCACTTGTTGAGTACGACGTATAGGCATGATAACGAGTATCGATACATTAGTGTCAAGCATGACTGTGAGTCTCAAATTGAAATCATTGTGTTCTTAATAAATACTATGAATGCCTAAGTTGTTTTTTCCCTGTGTTGTGAAAGGATTATGATTATTCTCGTGGAAATTACTTATGATTGAGTATTGGTGCTAGTTAAGGAAGTTCGATGTTGGAAAAAGTTTGGTCATAGCTGATTTACCCTTGTTGCGACGCATTTACTTATACTGTCGATTCCCTTCCCAGGATAGTGTTGTTCCTTTAATGATCTCTTTCCGCGACTCTCTTTGTGATTGGTGTTGAACTATATATGTGGATCGGGTTGCACGCTTCAAGAATATTATATTTAGATCGGGTTACATGCCCCAATAATATTATATTTCGATCGGTTTGCACGCTGCAATAATATTTGTTTGGATAGGGTTGCATGTCACAACAATAATATGATTAGATCTAGTTGCATGCCACAACGGTGCGAAATGATATGGATCGGGTTGCACGCCGCAACAGTATTTTTATGATTTTGATCGGGTTGCGCGCCGCAACAATAGATAATAAAAGTGTTTATTGGTTGGTTAAGAGTTCCTTATTCTTTTGCTATAAATTCTAAATTGTTCTTTATGTTTGTCTCTTAATTACTGTTGGTAAATGATATTCCCCCGCAGCATGTCCCCCTTCTATCTTTACTTGTTTTTTTGTTTTATTTTCCGTTGTATATTATATAACTGCACATGTTTATTTTGTAGTCTAGCCCTAGCCTCGTCACTACTTAGCCGGAGTTAAGCCAGGATCTTACCAACACATAGGGTCAGTTGTGCTGATACTACACTCTGCACTGTGTGCAGATCCGGGAGCGGCAACTTTTGGACCATAGCTTTGGGTGGTTGCCTTCAGTCTAGTCAGATATCCCGAGGTAGTACTGCAGGTGTCCGTAGGCCCGTCATTCTCTTCTATCTTTATATTCTGTTTTCATTTACTTCAGAGACGGATTGTATCTTTCTTTCCAGACAATTGTATGTAGTATTCGTAGATGGTCCGTGATATTGTGACACCGATTCCGGGTGTAGATGTACTTGGTATTGTCGTACTTGATTATGGCTAAATTATCATATTGCGTCTTCCACGTGTATTTAATATTGTTAATATTTCACTATGGATCGTATGTTGATTTAATTATCCGAGTTTAATACATTTGAACCTATGTGCCAATTTTAAATTCTAACCGCTTTTATCATTTATTATTTTTTAAGAGAGTTACGACGTCGTGAGAATGCACCTCGAACTGCGTCACATAAATGTATCCGCAATTTTTTATACTTTCTGACTTCGTTGAGATTTGAATTTGGGTCACATAATTGTGTACCCCATTTTAGGGAATTTAATTATTAAATATGCGCCTAAAGATACTAACGCGTTATTATTTTGGAAAGGCCGCAAAATTAACTAAACAGCCTGTCCCGAAATCTAATCATTTAAAATAATCATCTATTGAGGGGCTCGCAATTTGCGTTTTATTCGACGAGGCTTGTTTCATTTATTATGTTAAAAGAGAAACCTAAGGCAACTACGTATATTTACAAGGATTAGATTTAAACTAGGCTAAAGAATCAATTAACTCATTATTGAACTTATATAAATTGCAATATCCATCTTAACCTTAATCCTTAGAGTTTCCTATTTTCACCTTCTTAAACAAGGTTAATCAAAATCTCCAAACCGCACACTAACACAAAAACTTCCATCGGCAACATAATCTACTTTTTAAACTACTGTCAAGCAAATATCTTAAGCGTGCTTTAACTACATTTTTAAAAAATCACTTTAAACTAGTGTTAAACAAATATACCAATCATCCAAACATCAAGATATACGAATCAAGAGACCATGAGCAGAAATAAAGCACTTAATAAAGATATATGAGATCACTTGTAATATCGAAACAATAAGGAAAAAGAAAACGAACCTTTATTAGCTTTCAAAATATACAAAGAGAAGCATACGAGCAAACCCGTTAACAAAAGACCACGTCGGAACCTCGAAACTCACCGGAAAAAGCTCGTCGGAAATGGGACGTGGGATTGTGGAGAAGAAGACGCGGAGGGGGGCTGCTTCAGGTCGTTGGGACGTAACAGTGGTACGTCGTACTGGTTTGGTCGATGGAACTGGAGAGAAAGGTAGTCGACGGACGCAGCAGGTGCTCGTGAGGGAGCTGGAGTTTATCGACGAACTGCCGGGATGGTCGAGGGGTGGTTACTGCTGGACGAAGTAGAAGGAGACACGGGTGGCCGATGAACTAACTTGGGGGTAGTTTCCGGCTGGTTTCTGCTGGACGTGGGTCGACGGGATATGCAGAAGACGACTAGGGCTATAGTGTGAAAGAGCTCGCTTGTTTCGGCGGGGGGGGGGGGGGGAGGGGGGAGGGGCGGTGATGATGGGAGCTCGTTTGGACGTGAGGGTTTTGTATTGTTTCCCTCGTGAAGAAGTCGAAGGTGACTGGCTGTGGGTAATGTACGATGGGGGCTGACTGTTAGGTTTTCTTTTGTGTTTAGTTTGTTTTTTGAAAACAAATAAGAAGCTGAAGCGGGCAGTCCTCGTTTGGTTTCGTAGGCCTTCAGTCGTGAAGGAGAAGAAGCCAAATGAACAGTGCTCAAAAATGTTTTAAGCCCCCTTTTGTTCTTCTGTTTGGTTTCTTCAGAAGAAGAAGATGAGAGGAACAGTGGTCTCCCCTCTTTGGTTTCTAAGTCTCCAACGTGTGAAGTCTCTTCCTTTTAAAAGAATGTCCCACGCATATAGTGACCAAAATTTGAGGGGTCCAACAATGTGTGTCCCAAGTCTCCTCGTGTTCTATCCGGGTCCCCACGTGCGTCCCCCACGTGCGTCCCCACGCGTGTCCCTCAATTATTATGAGGTAGATCCGAAAATTAAGTTTAAAATGAGTCTTTTGAACTCAAATATTATTATTTGTCCGGAATCGAGAATAGAAACACGATGTTATTTAATTAATCCTACATAAGCAAAAAACTATTAAAATGAAACTCACAAATAAAACAAAGATATTCTTTGGTATTTTCATGATTAAAATGACTACACAATATTAATGAAACTATTTTTGTAATTTTTGTTTTTATATAAAGATAAATATAAGGTACTATTTTTTGTATGTTTCAAGTTTATGAGAAATACATAAACTAAAATTTATATATCCTTTTTTTGTAATTTTTCTTTTTCTGACGAAATAAAGTAAAATAGTCAAAATTAGCTGAAATAGCTCTATTAAGGCTAAATTAAACATTTTACGCCAAAAATATAAAAAATCTCGGGGAGGGTCAAAAATCACACGTCTACACTATGATGCACGAGGTTTCTGACGTGCGGTTATTGATAATACAATGCACGAGTCTTCTACCATGTGGCTGTTGGTACTGTGATGCACGAGGTCTCTGCTATGCGGTTGTTGTTGAGGGGTTGCACAAGGTCTTTGCCATGTTACTGTTGTAATTGATGTTTTGCATATGCGGCGTAATAAGGAGGGATATGTTATATGCTCATATGTGGGTTGCACATGTGGCGGAATAAGGTGGGAACATTGTGATGCACGTGTGACGAAATAAGGCGATGCTTATTATATTATTATTTAACGGGGTGAAATAAGGTTATGTCGGGAATTGATTGTAAAGAATTGTGACAGCCTGTGGAGGCATTCCTATCTTATTTGGTATTGTGATTGTTGGTTTCTTACCTGTGCGAGATTTATCGTTTGGAAGTTGTGAGGAAACATCGTACGTGTAGTCCGTTCTCCTTGCTATGTTTACTAGTTGGTAGAATTCTTGTTAAAATCACTTGGACATGCATACACGTAGTTGGACACCCCCATTAGAGGTGAATTTAATCTGATTTTGCTAAGGGTGGGGAGACGCCCTCGTTTATCCATTATGTATTCGAGTGTTGCCCTAGGTATCTAGTCAGTTATCAGTATGAGCATGAGATTGATGGGACATAGGATGCCAAGTGTTAAATTTCAGATGTTGGGTTTACGTGAGTTGTGGTTGTCCGATATTTTTTGTAAAATTGTGGAAAGAGTTGAATAATACCTTATGTGAACATCATTGTAGGATATGAGTTATTGACTTGTGTTCCCTTGCTGTGTTGTGGCCTTAGGATTTGAATTGTGATTCTACCGTCATTTTATATTATCATTTATTATATTGTCGTTGTTAGTTGCTACCTTTTCCCTTATTGTGAACTGTAGCCTTTTTTGGTCATTCATGCAGTCTTTACATATTTATATATCGTTTTCATTTTTCCTACCATTTATACTGTTTATTTGACCGGTTGGTATCTTGACTGTTCCTCATCACTACTCCACCGAGTTTAGTCTTGATACTTACTGGGCACTGCCGTGGTGTGCTCATGCTCCTCTTCTGCACATTTTGTTTGTGCAGATACAAATACTCCCTCTCAGTTCCGTCATCCTTGGAAGGAGGCGTATCGGTAGATATTTTTTTGTATATTTGCCGCATCCGCAGAACGATGAGTCCCCTTCCAGCTTTCTGTAATAAGTATAGATTCTTTAAGTATTTCTCCTTTGTGTAGACATTCTTGAGTCAAAGCCTCTTACATATCATTTAGCCTATGATTTGTGAGATTCCGTGTTTTGGGAATTGTTGTTAGCTTTGAGATTTGTTGTTGTATGTGTCACGCGGCACCTTATATACATATTTATTTTACTAAATAAGTTTTAATTATTCTTTCGCAATTTATGGTTTATCTTCCGCATTGTTAGGCTTACCTAGTCGTAGGTACTAGGTGCCGTCACGACATGTTCACGGAGGGCAAATCGGGGTCGTGATAAAGTGGTATTAGAGCTCTAGGTTCATAGGAGTCATAGATCACAAGCCGGTTTATTAGAGTTTGGTGGATCGGTACAGAGACGTCTGTACTTATCTCCGAGAGGCCATGTAATCGTTAGGAAAATTCCAATTCATTAGATTTCCCTGTCGTGTGAGATTTTTTACATCCACAATCCTAAATCTCTGTCTTCTACTCTCTCATAGATGGTGAGGACACGTCCTACCCGAGGTGATCAGGCACTCGCGCCCCCTGCTGCAGTCGTCGGAGGTTGTGGCTGGGGTAAAGTTCGAGGATGCGCATGTGTGTAGCGATAGCACCTGTGCGAGTTGCCGCCGAGGTACCACCAGCAGATCCAGCCAGAGTCCAGGGACCTGACACGCCTAGTGCTACTAATACTACAGCCCTTCAGGAGACTTTCGCACAGTTCATGAGTGTGTACACCACTTTGGCTCAGGCAAGATTGCTTCCCCTTGTTGCAGCCGTATCCCATGCCGGTGGAGTAGCACATACTCCCCCCGTCCACAATCCTGAACATCGAGCGCATGTTGAGCAGGTCCCTGAGATTATTCCTAATCCACCTGCAACACCAGTTCTGCCCGAGGGCATGGCGGCGACTTCCGAGCAGGAGCAAATGACACTAGAGAGGTTCAAGAAGTATGATCCTCCGATATTTAGTGGATTAGCATCGGACGATGCCTTGGGGTTTCTTGATGAGTGTTGCCACATTCTCCGTACTATAGTTATCTGTAGATCGAGCTGGGTTTCTTTCACTACTTTCAAGCTACGAGGAACCACCTTTGATTGGTGGCGCACCTATGAGTTAGATAGCCCAAAGGAGGTAGCTTCACTGACTTGGACCCAGTTTTCAGATATTTTCCTGAGAGAGTTTGTTCTACAGAACCTCATGCATGCTGCGTAGATTTTGAGCATTTGTGCCAGGATTTTATGACCGTCTTGGAGTATTATGTCTATTACACCATTTTGGCTAGACATGCCCCAACCTTGGTTTCTATTGTTTGCGAGAAGGTTCGACGGTTTATTGAGGGGCTTATTCCCAGCGTTAGGTCTAGTATGACTTGTGAGTTAGAGATGGATATTTCACATAAAAAGTGGTGAACATTGCTAGCATGATAGAGGGTATGCATGACAGAGAGAGATAGGGCATGCATGTTCATAAGAGAGAGAGAGAGCAGACGAGAGCAGGGGAGAGAGTTTGAGGAGGCGAGAAGGCCTCATAGGCCGGTGAGATATATTGGTCCTAATTGCGGAGGCAGGGTGCGTCATGGTAGAGGTTTTTTGGGTCAGCTAGTTTCGTTCACGCTTCAAGCTTTGAATGGTGACACAGGTTTTCATGAGTCTCGAAGTACCTGTATCGCCTAGTTCCCACCACCTCGTCATCAAAAAGGGTTCTTCCATGTTCACTGCACCAAATGTTGGTGACGTCCAAATCCACCGCCAAAAAGTAATAGATACGGCCAGAGCAATATAATTTACCCAACTATGAGTCGGGGTCAAATCCCACAGAGAACAATGTGTAGGCGATTAGGTATGTAAGTAAATTATCGCTATTCGCACAACGCCAAACACTAAGAATTTTGGTTGAAAATTGTTTTTATATCTAAAGTGCGGAAAGGTAAACTAACCTAGAAAGCAAGTAAAATGATCAATGGCTACAAGTATGAAAGCATCGGGAATTACACTCAAGTAACGATCTAATGTATTTCACGATTTTAAAAATTTGAGCGAGTTTATGTTAATTAGCCATGGATAATAATTCTTAATTAGCTTCTTCCGAAGACAAACAAGACTTCCTAATTGAATTATCCCTAATCATAATTAGAAGATTAAGTACACCCGGAAGGCTACAAGTAGTTCAATCCTATCCCTAGGTAGAATCTATAAAATGAGGGTTAACACCTCAAGTTCTTATTAATTAATCTTTCCCAACCCCAAACTATTTTTCCCAAAATTAATTCGGAGTTAATGGGCGAGTCCTAGGATTAGCTATTCCCTTTGGAAACATTGAAGAACAAGGATAACTAAAGACAACAACTCACTTCATAAATATAGAAAAATCATTCAATACATAAGCATAACAAGGTATAAAATCCACACATTAATTATGAATATTCCCATAAACAAGATTTAAGTGTTGGATAAAATACTACACACATAGATAAACAACACAAAGCAAGGAAATGAAGAAATAAACATAAATGGGTAAGAAAACCTTAACCACAAGCTTTAATCTTCAAGACCCAAGTGTGTTTGTGCAAACCCTAGCTCAAGAGCTTGTTCTTTCTAGTCTATACAAACTGAAAATAAGCCAAAGATTTTCTAAATTTCTTCTTGGACGAGTATAAAAATGATTTGGAGTGAGAGAATGTGAAATGCCATAATTGCCCAGAACTGTCCAAGATACAAAGCATCGCAATCTCGTGTCTTTGCCTGCGATCGCGTAGAGTGACTGTTGAAGCTTCTGCGATCGCATGCATGTACCTACGATCGCGTAGGTTTACTTGCTCAGGCTTTTCGATCGCGTGCACACTTCTGCGATCGCGTGGAGTGGATGTCTGAAGTTCTGCGATCGTGTAGAGTATTTGCCCAGCAGTCATTTTTCCACTTCAATTCCATTCAAATCACCTCATAGCATCATGTACCTGAAAATCTCACAATAACCACTATAAACAACCTCATTGTATACTTAAAACGACATAAAGGCTTAGGAAAAAAGTCTAGAATGAGCGATAAAATCACCACTCATCTGAGGTTTTTCGGGTCAGCCAGTTTCGTTCGTGCTTCAAGATTTGCATGGGGACTCAGGTTTTCATGGGTTTGGGAGTACCCGTATCGCCTAGTTCCCACCGCCTCATCAGCAAATAAACTCAAGCCGAAGATAAATATACAAGTAGAAAGCTGAACAACAATAGAAACAACAACCAAAAACTTCACAAATAGGTAATACAATTAGCCAGACAAAAGGACAATCAGTGCCCCACAGGTTACACACTCTCATGTTGTCTCCTTTCACAATTCCACATTGATCATTTCATAATTTCTGTTCATTTTAATAGTTATGTTAGATCACATTTCCACCATTATTACCTCGTCCACCCTTATCGCACCAACCCATACCTTACTTCACCGTGTTGCGGCGCGCAACCCGACTCCACGTGACAGTTTCAATCCACAAACGACATACAACACAGCAACAATCACAAGGAATCAACTATAGCAAATTGTTAAGTTGTAACCACAACAAGGAGTAAACAACTAACAACAACAATTTCCTCATGTTCATCAATTCATACACAATCCGGGTTACCACAATAGATGTTCATAACCAATCATATATGTTGTTACCACAATAGTTCTGATTTTACCATTTAAGGATTCCCTTAAATTACATGTTCCTCAACTTTTTCGACAAGATGTTATCAAACAAGTATAAATCATAAGAGTTTCACAATAACCCCACATCGATATCAAGTATCAAGCAATTTCACACATCAACACAGGGCGATTTCACAAGGATCAAAGTTAGCCATACATACCTGGAATTAAATATCACCTTTAAACTTCTACTCCAATTCACCAAGCAACCATGACCGGTCAATCTAGTTCATGATCAACACATAGGCCTTATAATTGGAACTCATAATTACTACCCAATTTCCTTTTTACTAGATTTTAGGGTTTTAAAGACATGCATGAAGGTTTTATCAAAAGCTTCAAAACTCTAGTGCATGAGGTTCCCTCCCCAAGCTTAAGTTTGAAAATTTAGGGGAAATGGGTTAGGGATTTTACCTGGGAAGTCAGAAGTGAAGATAATGCACCAAAATTCCCTGGACTCCAATGATTTTGAAAGATCAATTGACGAAGAAATAGCTTTCTCTCTCAAGAACTCTCTCTTCCTCTCTCTAATTTTGTTTAGAAACGAGTTAAAAATAAGGTCTGAGGTGATTTATTAAAATAGGGTCGGGTTTAGAATTTTTGAGAATAACTGCGCGAGCACGATCTGTGACGAAAGACTGCGATCGCGGAACGGACATGCGGTCCGCAGAATGGACCGCAGAAGGGTCCCAAGTTTCGTACCTTCTTAGGTTGGCAATGCGGCGGATATGTGGTCTGCATCCCTGTTCCGCGGTTGCATAATGCACCGCAAAACTGACCTTTGAAATTCTTCAGGATCATATGCGGTCACTATGCGGTCCGCATATTGATTATGCGACCGCAGATCTGACCGCATTTTCAATACCAAAACTTGACTGCTTAGGAAATATCCACGGCAGAAATGCGGTCCGCATACCTGATCTACGACCGCATTCTGGACCGTAGATTTGACCTTTTTTGGAAAATTTTTGATTTCAAATTTTTAAGTGCAAAACAGTAAAAAGAATCGGACCCACGTAGGTAGACTCGACTCTGTGAGCTGCTATCATTTGAGCACTCATTTTCACGGGGCCTTACATCCTCCCCTGCTTAAGATCATTCGTCCTCGAATAAGAACTTGAAAATCAATGGGTTTGATAACATGATATGCAAGTTCCTATGCTTTTATTAACTTTTAAGTTTGTTAGAAAAATTTTGTCAGAGTTTCCTTTGTAATATGGACATAACCACCTGTCAGAGAGGCCCCAAAACATATTTCCAAGCACTATTACACTTGCACACACATAGGTAGAATACTTTGGCACTCTTCATCCATGCAAAAACTAATCATTACACAATTAGAACACCTTGCCACTATCTATCTATGCAAAATTAATTATTAATCGTCGACACTATTATTAGTTAACTATTTATCATGAGAGTACAAAAACTTTCATTACCCAGAAGGACTGAACATTGTTCAAATAATCACAACAAATCAATTTTTGGCACAACTTGGAGGAACTACAATAGTATGGCACTTGGGGGAGAGAAGGGATGTTTCTTACACCTAATTGAACGCAACACTAGTTCTCTAATGGACAAGATTCGCACGATCATTTCTAGACTTGTTCAAATAGATGGGGGTATTTTCCTTTCATCTCATCTTCTACTTCCCACGCGGCTTCCTCGACTTGCTGCTTTGCCACAACACTTTAACTGAAGCAATCTCCTTGTTTCGCAACTTACGGACTTGCTTATCTAGAATAGCAACCGGAACTCCTAATATGATAAATCTTCGGTGACCTTGATGTCTTCAACTGGCACGATTGTAGACGGATCACCCACGACTTTCCTCAACATGGACACATGAAACACCGGGTGCACTAAGGACATTTCAGGGGGCAATTCCAACCTATACGCAACTTGACTGATCCTTTAAGTAATATGATATGACCCGGCATACCTAGGACTTAGTTTTCCCTTCTTCCCAAAGTGCATGACTCCTTTCATAGGAGACACCCTCAAGAATACCCAATAACCTACTTGAAACTTCAATTCTCTTCGACACACGTCCGTATAGGATTTCTGGTTACTCTGAGCAGTCTTCATCTTCTCCTGAATGACTCCTACCTTCTAGATGGCCTGGCGCACGAGATCTAGCCCTATCAATTCTGCGTCACCTACCTCTAACCACCCGATCGGGGACCTACACCTTCTTACGTATAATGCTTCAAATGGGGCCATCTGGATTCTAGCATGGAAGTTGTTGTTATAAGCAAACTCTATAAGGCGCCATCTGGATTCTAGCATGGAAGTTGTTGTTATAAGCAAACTCTATAAGGCGCTGGTTATCATCCCAATTACCCTTGAAATCCAATACACATGCCCGAAACATATCCTTGAGCGTCAGAATAGTCCGCTCTGCTTGACAATCGGTCTGCGGATGAAGAGCTGTGCTAAGTTTCACTTGAGTACCCAAGTCTTTCTAAAATTTCCTCTAGAAGTTAGCGGTGAACTGAGCTCATTGATCCGAAATAATAGACAGCGGCGTACCATGAAGCCTTACTATCTCCTTAATATACAATTGAACATATTGTTCTGCAGTATCGGTGGACTTGGCTGGCAAACAGTGAGCTGATTTGGTGAGTCGGTCCACTTTCACCCAAATTGAGTCGAACTTACGCTGAGTGCGGGGTAGTCCTGCCACAAAATCCATGTTGATCATTTCCCATTTCCACATTGGTATATCTATAAGCTGAGTCAACCCATCGGGCCGCTGATGCTCGGCCTTCACTTGCTAGCAATTTGGACACTTAGAGACGAAGTCCACCACACTCTTCTTCATACCACCCCACCAATAGATTTCCTAGAGATTGTGATACATCTTTGTAGAGCCTGGGTGCACTGAATACCTGGAATGATGAGTCTCCGCCATTTCCCTCTCCCGAATGTTATCCACATCCGGGACACATAACCTACCATGGCACAGTAACACACCATCATTGCTGCCGAGGGAAAATGCTGAAATTTTGTTACTTAGAACTGCCTCCTTCAATTGTGCCAATGTTGGATCAATAAACTGCTTTTCTTTAAGCTCTGCCACGAGCAGTGATCCGTTTGTTCTATGCACCATAAGTTCCTCCTAATTTGGGGCCGGGATACAAACCCCTAGGTTGGCCAATTGGTGTACCTCTCGAGCTAGGATCCTCTGATCCGCTCTCAAATGACCCAAGCTACCCATAGATTTCCAACTGAGGGCATCGGCCACCACGTTCGCCTTCCCTGGATAGTACAAACTGTTCATGTCATAATCCTTAAGCAATTCCAACCACTTCCGCTGCCTCAAGTTCAATTATTTCTGCCTAAATAAATATTGGAGGCTCTTCTGGTCCGAGAATACATCCACATGGACTCCGTAAAGGTAGTGCCGCCATATTTTCAAGGCGAATACAACTGTTGCAAGCTCCAAATCATGCGTCACGTAATTCTTCTCATGATTCTTGAGCTGCCTTGAAGCATATGCTATGACCTTCCCATGCTTCATTAATACACACTCAAGCTGACCCTGGTGGCATCACAATAAACCAATAATCCCTCAATGCCTTCTGGCAAAGCCAATACCGGTGTCGAGGTCAACCTCGACTTCAATTCCTGAAAACTTTTCTCACAAGCATCGAACCACTGGAACTTGACTGATTTCTGTGTCAATTTAGTCAATGGGGAGGCGAGGGTGGAGAATCCATCTACAAACCTCCGATAATACCGGCTAAATCCAAAAAGCTAAGGATCTCCCTCAGGGTCGTGGGTCTACGCCAATCCTTCATCGCAGCAATCTTTTGGGGATCCACCTGAATCCCCTCGCTCGAAACAACATGACCCAGAAAAGCGACGGACTCCAACCAAAATTCACATTTGGAAAACTTGGCATACAATTGATGCTGATAAGGAGTCTGCAAAACCGCTCTGAAGTGAATGTCATGATCCTTCCTGCTCCGCGAATACACGAGGATGTCGTCAATGAAGACAATCACGAAGGAGTCTAAAAATGGCTTGAAGACCCAATTCATATGATCCATAAAGCCTTAGGGGCATTCGTTAGCACAAAAGACATGACCAAGAATTAAAAGTGACCATAACGAGTTCTGAAAGCGGTCTTAGGAATATCGTGCTCTCTGATCTTCAGTTGGTGGTACCCGAATCACAAATCAATTTCAGAGAAAAACCTTTCACATTGCAATTGGTCGAACAAATCATCTATCTGAGGAAAAGGATATTTATTCTTGACGGTGACCTTATTAAGCTATCGATAATCGATGCACATACGTAGCGACCCATCATTCTTTCTGACAAAAAGAACCGAAGCACCCCATGGCGACACAATTGGACGGATAAACCCCTTCTCCAATAGATCATTCAACTGCTTCTTTAGCTCTTGTAACTCTGTTGGCGCCATTCTGTGCAGTGGAATAGATATTGGCTGGGTATATAGCGATATATCAATCCCAGAAGCAAATCTCCCTATCTGGCAAAATTCCCGGAAGCTCATCTGGAAATACCCCAGGAAACTCATTTACAATTGGCACGGACTCGGCGGCAGGTACTTTTGGAGTGGTGTCCGCCACCCGGACCAAGTGATAGATGCACCCCTTTCTAATCATCTTCAAAGCCCTGAGGTAGGACATAAAACTACCCCTCGGCACAACACCATTTCCTTTCCATTCAACAACCGGCTCATTAAGCAACTCGAGTCTCATGACTCCCGTCTGGCAATCAAGTGTAGCAAAGCACGAATAGAGCCAGCCCTTCCCCATGATTACATAAAGATCCACCATCCCAAGCTCGATAAGGTCGGCCATGGTAACACGACCACATACCATAACAATACAATTCCTATAGACTCGCGCGGCTGTAATAGAATCACCAACCGAAGCCGACAGAGAACAGCTCAAGAATGTGTTCGGGTTCAATCCCAAAACTCGAAGCAACAAATGGAGAAACATAGGACAAAGAAGACCCTGGAACAATAAGAGCATAGCAATCGATGGTCTGGATAGATAGGATACCTGTGATAACATCTTGGGAAGCCTCAGCACTTTGATGACCACTCAATGCATAAACCCTGCTAGGTCCGCCCCTACCACGAGTTCCACCTCTGGCTTCACCACGGCCTGCTGGGTCTGGAGGGCACACTAATGATGTGCAACTAATGAACTGGATGGCTGAGCAAGTCCCATACCCATGCTCTGCCTGGGCGCACAGCAGTCCCGCTGTATGTGACCTCTCACCCCACAATTGTAATACACTGGAGCATCCAAGTAACATGCCTCTGTATGAAACCTCCCACACTTGGGACATATACCTCCCTGCTGTCAAGGCCTCATCGTCGAATGAATGAACTGGCGAGGCCTCCTAGTGTCTGAACATGGCCCCGAAGGTCTACCCTGCAAGTAACGGTGCACGGATGGCGCCGTACTGGCTGAAAACTGAGCATAAGATTGAGATGGTCCTGATGACCTCTCCTTGGAGCTAACCTCCCTGAGTGACCCATCGATCAAGCCTTGTTGCTACTCTCCCTGTCCGCCCGAATCTGTAACTTCCTAGCCTCTGTGTCCTGAGCGAAACCTACGATCTTCCTGCAGTTCATGTTTGAATGAAAAGCCGCTGTATCAGCCTCATTTACCAACAATGGACTGAGACCCTAAACAAATCACCAAACTCTAGCCTCAATAGTCGACAACAACTGAGGAGCATACTTGGACAACCACACAAACTCCATATGATACACCCAAACGATCATAATACCCTGCTTAAGAACCTCAAACTCATTGGCATGGGCTTCCATCGTCTCGGCAGGCAAGAAATGGTCCATGAAAGCATCTACAAATTCCTTCCATCAAGCAACGTGGATCCCCTCATCGCGGAAATCCTCCCACATCTTGAACCATGAGTGTGCCGCTCCCTACAACCTGTAGGAATCCAACTCAACCCCCCTGATTTTGAGGCCTTTATCACACTAAAGGTCTTGTACATCTCATCAAGAAAATCCCATGGATCAGCCTCTAGGTCTGTTCCTAAGAACAAAGGAGGGCCCAATCGTAGAAACTGGTGAACTATGGAGCTGGCTGAGTCTCTCGGTCCCCTGAATGACACAGGGACATCCCGGGATCTCTGGGCTTAAGCGGCCACTAACTGGGTCAACATACGGATGGCTCCCCTAAGGTGCCCATCAGAAGCCTCAGGACCGGAAGCTGGAGCACCATCAGGATCAGGAGCATTGGCAGGAGGGATAGTGACACCCTCTGCCGCTGCTGGAGCAAGATTGCTTGGATCAGAAATGGATGGAGCAGGCAAATTCAAAACTGGGGAATCAATCTCACCCACGGCATCCAACACATGATCCAAAGCCGCACTGGGGGTGGCATTGGCCCCTAGGGTGAGTCTAGCTTTCTTCTTAGGTGCCATTTCTGAAAATTCGAAATAAAGCACAAATTAGACACAAAATTACTTCACCGCACGAACTGGAATAACAAAGAATTGAATAGTTTCCTAAATTCCAGTGTAGCCCCCAACTTATAGATGTGGTCGACAACACACCTATAAGAAGGGCTCTATTAGGCACGGCTACGAGACACCCTAGGACACCTTTTAAAACCTTAGGCTCTGATACGAAGTTTGTCATGCCCCAAAGTCGAGGGACATGACCGGCACCTGACCGGGCATCCCCTGTCGAGCGGACCTGGGTACCTTTCCTATTCCCACGTGTTATCCCACATTATTCATCAATAATTAACCGATGATACTTGATGCAACTGAAAGTAAACGGAACTCCTCTTTTAAAAAATATACATATTATCGTTAACAGCTAGCGTGGTTTGCATATTATCAACCTACAATCATAACACGAATATAGTGCCCCCAGCAAAATGGACGTCAGCACATTTGAATTGTACTGGTATGTAAGAACAAACCTTCTCCCAAGTAAATTCAAGCCGAAGATAAATATACAAGTAGAAAACTGAATAACAATAGAAACAACAACCAAGTACTTCACAAATAGGTGATACAATTAGCGAAACAAAGGGGCAATCAGTGCCCCACAAGTTACACACTCTCCTGTTGTCTCCTTTTACAATTCCACATTGACAATTTCATAATTTCTGTTCATTTCAATAGTGATGTTGGATCACTTTTCCACCCTTATCGCACCAACCCACACCTTATTTCACCATGTTGCGGCGCGCAACCCGACCCCGCCTGACAGTTTCAATCCACAAACAACATACAACAAAGAAACAATCACAAGGAATCAACTATAGCACATTGTTAAGTTGTAACTACAACGAGTTAAGTTTTTACACAACTAATAACAACAATTTCATCATGTTCATCAATTCGTACACAATCCGGATTACCACAATTGATGTCTGTAACCAATCATATACGTTGTTACCACAATAGTTCCGATTTTACCATTTGAGGATTCCCTTCAATTACATGATTCTCAAATTTTGCCACAAGATGTTATCACACAAGTATAAATCACAAGACTTCCACAATAACCCCACATGGATATCAAGTATCAAGCAATTTCACACAATAACAGAAGGCGATTTCACAAGGATCAAAGTTAGCCATACATACCTTGAATTGAATTTCCCCTTTAAGCTTCTACTCCATTTCTCAAGCAACTAAGATAGGTCAATCTAGTTCATGATCAATACATTGGACTTAGAATTGGAACTCATAATTACTACCCAATTCCCTTTTTACTAGATTTTAGGGTTTTAAAGACATGCATGAAGGTTTTATCAAAAGCTTCAAAACTCTAGTGCATGAGGTTCCCTCCCCCAGCTTAAGCTTAAAAAGTATGGGGAAATGGGTTAGGGATTTTACCTGTGAAGTCAGAAGGGAAGACAATGCACAAAAATTCCCCGGGCTCCAATTATTTTGAAAGATCAATTGATGAAGAAATAGCTTTCTCTCTCAAGAACTCTCTCTTCCTCTCTCTTATTTTGTTTTAAAATGAGTTAAAAATAAGGGATCGGGTGTTTTATTAAAACAGAGGTCGGGTTTAGAATTTTAGAAAATAGCTGGGCGAGCAAGATCTGCGACGTAAGTTTGAGATCACATATCGGACATGCAGTCCGCAGAATGGACCGCAGAAGGGTCCCAAGTTTTGGACCTTCTCTGGTTGGGAATGTGGCGGATATACGGTCCGCATCCCTGTTCTGCGGTCGCATAATGCACCGCAGAACTGACCTTTGAAATTCTTCAGGGATCATATGTAGTCCGCATATTGATTATGTGACCGCAGATCTGGCCGCATTTTCAACACCAAAACATGAGTGCTCTCGGGAAATATTTGCGGCAGAAATGAGGTCCGCATACTTGATGTGCGAATGCATTGTGGACCGCATATTTGACCTTTTCTGGAAAAATTTTGACTCCAAATTTTTAAGTGCAAAATATTAATAGGAATTCGACCCACGTAGGTAGACTCGACTCTGTGAGCTGCTAGCATTTGAGTTCTCATTTTCACGGGGCCATACAAGACCCCTCCTGCATCTATGCCTTCTTCCGTTTCTGCGCTCAACCCTTCGCTTCTCCACTTGTGCAGATACGGCCAAAACTCCGAACCTGCGATCCTTCACCTAGGCGACCTACTCCACTTTTGCAACTCCAATGCTTCTTCTGCGCCCTCCGTACCTGTGGTAATAACCTCGCAGGTGTGGTTACACCATATGACATCAGCCCTCAACCCTTCTTCCCAGCCCAAACTCGATTTGTTTACTATCTGGATTTCACCCGAGGCCCTCGGGACCTGAACTAATTATACCAAGACGTCCCAAAACACATTACGAACTTAGTCGAGCCTTCAAATCATATCATAAAACATCACAATATTGAATCACAACCCAATTCTATCTTAATGAACTTTAGCATTTAAAACTTCTATAATCGATGTTGAACCCTATCATATCACATCCGATTGACCTCACATATTGCACACAAGTTGCATTCGAAACGGACGTACTCCAATGTCTGGAATGGGAATCCGACCCCGATATCAAAAAGTCCACTGCATGTCAAACTTCTCAAAAACGTTCAAATTTCCAACTTTTAGCGAAATGGTCCCAAAATAGCCTACAGACCTTTGAATCCACTTCCGAATGTGCTTCCAATGCCAGAATCACCATACGGAACTTCTCTCAGATTCAGAATCCCAACAAAATTTCATTATATTGATATTCACTTCAAACATACTTTACTAAATTCTTCCAAAAATTCCAACTTCCACAATAGGCGCCGAAACGCTCCCGGGTCATCCAAAATCCTCTCTAGATATATGCCTAAGTCTGAAATCATCACACGAACCTGCTGGGACCTTCAAATATCGATTCCGAGGTCATGTACTCAATAATCCAGCCTCAGTCAATTCTTTCAACTTAAAGCTTTCAAAATTTGAACTTTCTTTCGAATTTAACGCCGAACTTCCCGATTTAAATTCCGCAAGTTCAAAGAAGTCATAATACCTTAAGTGAAGCTGCTTATTGCCTCAAACCGCCAAACGACATGATGGAGCTTAAAATGACTGGTTGGGTCGTTACACTCATTGATTGGGAACACGCGTAACTTGTGTGCACAAAGACTAGTTATATTTAAATCACGAAGGCCCTTAGCGAATTGTTGTTCGCCTAAACCTATAAAATTATATTTTACACTAGACACAATAGTCATTTTCATATTTTTCTAATATAAGAAATAACTATTTAATTTTTTCCTTATATTTAGGAATTCAAAATATAACTAAATTATTTTTTACTGAATTCTCCATTGTCTAAACTAGATAAGATAATATATTTGTAAAATAAAAGTAACACCCAAAAAAATTGAAGTAGGAAAGTTTCGTCCACTTGAACTCTTTTTAGATTTAGGAGTCATTATTTCTTAGTATAGAATTATGATCAACTACTTATTAATAATTTTAGTAAAATAAAAGTTAATTAAAAGAGAATAAAAAACTACAAATGAAGTCTCGTTCACGTAGAACTTCCTTTTAGGTTTAGGAAATCTAATGTTATAAATAGTACTCTTATAGTATAAATAGTTCAAAGGTTATTCACAACGACAAGTAACTTTTAACATCAACCTAACTCACAACACTTTCTATATAACATCTGTTCCAATACAACTTACTCGTATATATGGAAGATCATATCACAAAAGCGTCCATGTTATATTGACAAGGTACAGGCTGACATATTGCCACGGGCAATGCCATTCATCTATAGCATGACTATTGGGTTTCTCCTCATACTTCTCTTTGTCACCACATTCAAGGACCTTTACCATACAATGAAACCTCTTCACCTCTCAACCATATCGTCATAAATAATTCACGGAATCTCTCTTCTTTATCTTTCAGTCTACCCCCTCACGTCCTGGACCTTATCCACAAAACACCACTTCAGGAATTTCCACACCTTGTCGATCAATATTTTTGAAATTACACTCCAACTGGCTTCTTCTCAACGTCCTCCACCTATCAAGAAATGCTGCAAAAAACTGCTACCTCTTCTAACAAATTCAAACATTCCTGGTTAGGGATATTGTGCACCTGTAATGACTCGGTCTGACGTTTTGAGAGTTATAGCCCTATTTTCCCATCTATACTTTTATATGTATTGTTTAGCTGTGTTGAGTTGTATCGAGTTGGTAGGTTTGGGTTCGGAGTAGTTTTGGAGTAAAATGAACACTTAGCCTCTTAGTTAGAAAGCTAAGTTAGAAAAGTCAATCAGAAGTTGACTTATGAGTAAACGAATTCGGAATTGGATTTTATGATTCGATTAGCTTTGTTGGACAATTTTAGAATTAAGAGTTTGTCTCAAATATAATTTGGAAGTCCGTGGTAGAATTAGCTTGAATTGGCGAAAGTTGGAAGTATAGAAATTCTTAGGCTTGAATTCGAGGTTGATTTGGTGTTTTGGTGTTTTTTGGGTGTTTCGAAGGTTCGACTAAGTTCGGGTAGTGATATATGACTTATTGGAATTATTAGATAAGGTGTCGAGGCCTCGGGTGAGTTTTAGATAGGTTTGGGTTGTGTTGCGCTCGTTTTTCTTATGTTTCGACGATGTTTCTTCATGTATAAATGATATTATATCACACAAATGAGCTCCGATTACTTTTTTTTTGAAGCATTCGATATGTTTCATAATTATGGACCCATAGCAAAAAGAATCGTCAAATTTGGACATCGTACGAGGATTTGACGGTCATTTTACAAAGAATTACAAAAATTAGGTTGCCAGAATTTTCAAATTAATTATAAAATTGCCACTTTCAACGTATTGAAAAATATGTACTATATTCAAATATTAAAACTTAGATATCTTATTTATTATAAGGTTAAATTGAGTGATTCAAAATCCTAACTTCACTAGAATTTCACAAGGAATCTATTTGAGGCATAAACGAGTTTCTGAATGGTTTGGCATAAGAAACTAGGCAGAATAGCTGGCAACAAAATATATAAAATCAGGGTGTGTTCATTCGGTCATATTTTGAAATGGGGAGCTCGGATTTGAGCGTTTTTTGGAGGCAATTTTCATCATAGGAATCAACTATTCATTACTCGATGTTGGTATATTTCATGAATTCATCTTCATTTTTGGGATTTGATTAATGATTTCAAAGTGAAACTGAGAGAGTTAGGGTTTGGCTTTTGGAGAGTTTTAAGTGAGCATTTGAGGGACCAAATGGATACTGCTTTTGATAAACTTTATATGGTTAGTCTCGGGAGAGGACGAGGTTTATTATTCTACCATTTTAACTAATTTCGAGACGTGATCCGGAGGCCGGGTTTTGGCAAATTTAGGAATTTTGACATATTTTATAGTTTTTATTGTAGAATTCGATTCATTAGCACATGTTGATGGTATTAACCTGATTAAGGTTAGGTTCAGAGCATTTTGGAGACTGATTCCAGAGACGAGGGCATCCAGAGTAGGATTTTACGTTGTTGAGCTAAGTAACAGCTTTAACTCTGGCTTTGAGGGTACAAACCCCAAAAAATTGATATCATGTGGTTGTTCGGTGGTGATACCCATGCAAGGTGATGATAGTGTGGGTGTGTGCACCGCGAGGGATTGAGACTTGGTCCGTCCCGTAAGCCTGTGAGTCCTAATGGCTATTATCTGTAGTTATGTGTTTACTTATTATTGAACTTGTTTGCCTTCATGTTAGAGATCATGTTTAGGCTCTATTCATGTTCACGTTATTTTTATTCAGTCATAGAAAGTTTTGTACATGTTTACCTCAGTCTCTATTATTTGCTAATATGTTGTGATACTTGATGTGAGTTGTGTCCCCTTATTTGGTGATGATGGTGAGGCTAGTGAGGTACATGACTGAGTGAGGTCGAGGGCCTAGTTGTGAGGATATTAATATCATAGCGCGTGAGTTGACCGTGCGGATCTTGGTATTGATACCATAGTGCGTGAGTTGTCCGCATAGCACGTAAGTTGACCGTGCTGATCCAGGTATCGATATGGTAGCACGTGAGTTGTTCGTGGTTAGCGCTTGGGCTTCGAGAGCTCCTACAGAGTCTGTACACACCCCTAGTGACACAGAGTGTTGAGTGTGGAGTGTGGAGTGCTGAGTGCGAGTGTTTAGTGATGGAGTAACATTGTTGTGAGGTTGCATTTACTTTTGTTGTTGCTACATTTACCTATTAACTTCTTTGTGGTATTTGTTGGTTCTATGGAATTTACCTGTTTATTCTTATTTATTGTAAATTATGAAAATAAATAATTGGAACATTTTAATTAGTTCGTCACTACTCCTCAGTTTATTAGTTATTTCTGTTACTACTTAGTTAGTTGTACTCACACTACACCCTGCACTTTATGTGCAGATCTAGGTGAGCTAGAGCTCGGCGATAATTGAGTTCAGGCCGGCTTTAATTGGAGACTAAGAGGTAGCTGCTAGCGGCCAAAGAACCTTGTTACTCCTCTTGTCATTTCTTCTTTTGGACAGTTAGACAGTTTATATATCTTAGTTCATAGTCTTTGACACTCATGACTTAGTGACACCCTAATGTATTGGTCTCGTTTTCATATTTTATATTATTGTTATTTAGAGTTGGCTTAGTTTAACAGGAATTAAATTATATAAAAAATATTTTATTTAGTAGTAATATTTGGGAAGTAGGTTTGCTTTGTAACACGACAGGCGCCATCATGACCATGGTTAGATTTTGGATCTTCATAAGTTGGTATCAGAGACTAGGTTACATAGATCTCACGAGTCATGAGTGGGTTTTAGTAGAGTCTTGCGGATCAGTACTGAGAAGTCTGTACTTATCTTCAAGAGGTTGCATAACCTTTAGAAAAACTTCACCTTCTTGAATTCTTATCGTGTTGTATTGATTCATCTTGAAGTTTAAATCTTTGAATTCCTTCCACGCATTCGTATGTGCACATGAGTGGTCAGTATTAGTTGTCCATCGACGGATTGTGATTCCCTTGATGACGTGCGAGATGTGATTTCTGTAAGTTGATGTTGGGCCATTCTGGAGGATTTGAAGTCGGGTTTTGACTATAGATTGAGCACTAAGGTGTTGATTATGTGAGCACGTGCTTGTGGACTTATATGTTCGGTAGTGTACCTATTAGTAAAAATAGTGGCTGGATTGATACATGATGAGTATTGTATGACCGCGAGATTAGTTCATATAATTTGAATGTGACGAGAAGGTATTGTTGAAGGTTTCACCTATTTGAGACTCAGGCATGCTTTTAGACTTGTGCGAGGATGAACGTTTGTTCAAGAGGGGGAGAATGTAATGACCCGACCTGTCGTTTTGAGAGTTATAGCCCTATTTTCACCATCAATGCTTCTTTATGTATTGTTCAACTGTGTTGAGGTATATCGAGCTGGTAGGTTTGGGTTCAGTGTAGTTTTGGAGTGAAACGAATATTTAGTCTCTTAGTTAGAAAGCTAAGTTAGAAAAGTCAGTCGGAAGGTGATTTATGAGTAAACGAATTCGGATTTGGATTTTTATGATTTGATTAGCTTTGTTGGGTCATTTTAGACTTAGGAGAGTGTCCGAAATATAATTTGGAGATCCGTGATAGAATTAGGCTTTAATTGGCGAAAGTTGGAAGATTAGAAATTCTTAGGCTTGAATTCGAGGTTGATTTGGTATTTTGGTATTGCTTTGGGTGTTCCGAAGGTTCGCCAAAGTTCGGGTAGTGAAATATGACTTGTTAGAATTATTGGTTAAGGTCTCGAGGGATTCGGGTAAGTTTCGGATATGTTTGGGTTGTGGTGTGCTCGTTTTTCTTATATTTTGATGTTGTTTCCTCAAGTATAAATGATTTTATATATCATATTGAACAAATGAGATTCGATTCTTTTGTTATTGAAGCATTAGAACCATATTGTATTTACGGACCTGTAGCAAAAAGAGTCGTCGCATTTGGACATCGTATGAGGATTTTATGGTCAATTTAATACGAATTAGGTTGCCAAATTTTTCTGATTAATTAAGAAATTGCCACCAGAAGTGTATTTAAAAATCTGCACTATTTGCAAGTATTAAAACCTACATATCTCATTCATTATAAGGTCAAATTGAGTGATTCAAAAGCCTAACTTGACTTGACTTTTACAAGGAATACATTGGAGGCATAAAATACGAGTTTCTGAATCATTTGCCATGAGAAACGAGGCACAATATCTGGCAGAAAAATATATAAAACTAGAATTAGTTCATTCAGTCATATTTTGAGTTGGGGAGCTTAGATTTGAGCGTTTTTTTTTAGGCAATTTTCACCATATGAATTGAGGTAAGTATTCGTTACTCGGTTGTTTATATTCATAAATTCATCTTCGTTTTTGGGATTTGATTGAAGATTTCAAAGTGAAATTGAGGGTGTTTTTTGAGAGTTTTAAGTGAGCATTTAAAGGACCATGTTGATAAGTTTTATACGGTTAGACTCGGGAAGGACGAGGTTTATTATTCTGCCATGTTTTACTAATTTTTGAGACATAGGCTCGGGGACCGAGTTTTGGCAGATTTCAGAATTTTGGCATATTTTGTAGTTTTTGTTCTGGATTTCGATTCATTACACATGTTGATGGTATTAACCTGATTAAGGTTAGATTCGTAGTTTTTGGGAGACCGAGTTAGAGAAAAGGGTATCTGGAGTAAGATTTTACGTTGTTGCGGTAAGTAATTATTTCAACTCTGGCTTTGAGAGTATAAACCCAAAAAAATTGATATCATGTAGTTGTTTGGCGGTGCTACCCACGCTAGGTGACGGGAATGTGGGTGTGCACTGCGAGGGATTGAGACTTGGTCCATCCCGTAAGGCAATGAGGCCTAATGGCTATTATTTGTGGATATGTGTTTACTTGTTATTGAACTTGTTTGCCTTCATGTTAGAGATAATGTTTAGGCTCTATTCATGCCCACAGTATTTTTACTCAGTCATAGAAAGTTTTGTACATGTCTACCTCAATCTCTATTATTTGCTAATATGTTGTGATACTTGATGTGGGTTGTGACCCCATTTTTGTTGATGATGGTGAGGCTAGTGAGGTACGTGACTGAGTAAGGCCGAGGGCCTGGTTGTGAGGATATTAATACCATAGTGCGTGATTTGTACGTGTAGCATGTGAGTTTCCTGTGCAGGTCCAGGCATTGATACTATAGTGCATGAGTTGTCCGCCTAGCACGTGAGTTGACTGTGCTGATCCACGTATTGATATGGTACCACGTGAGTTGTTTGTGGTTAGAGTTTGGGCTTTGGGAGCCCCTCCAGAGTCTGTACATATCCCCAGTGATACAGAGAGTTGAGTCTGGAGTGTGGATGCTGAGTGCGAGTGGTGATGATGGAGTGACATTGTTGTGAGGTTGCATTTAATTTTGTTGTTGTTGCATTTATCTGTTAACTTCTTTGTGGCATTTGTTTGTTTTATGGAATTTACCTATTTATTTATATTTATTGTAAATTATGAAAATAAATAATTGGACAATTTAACTTAGCTCGTCACTACTCCTCAGTTCCATAGTTATTTTACTACTGTGGTAGTTGTACTCATACTACACCCTGCACTTTATGTACACAACTAGGTGAGTTAGAATGCGACGATCATTGAGTTCAGGCCGGCTTTAATTGGAGACTACGAGGTAGCTTCTAGCGTCCACAGAACCTTATTACTCCTCTTGTCATTTCTTCTTTTGGACAGTTAGACAGTTTATATATCTTAGTTTATTGTCTTTGATGCTCATGACTTAGTGACACCGTGATGATTTGGTCTCGTTTTTATATTTTATTTTATTTTTATTTTGAGTTGGCTTAGTTTATCAGGAATTAAATTATTTAAAAAATATTTTATTTAGTAGTAATATTTTGGGAAGTAGGTTTGCCTTGTAACACGATAGGCGCCATCATGACCATGGTTATATTTTGGATCGTCACAAGTTGGAATCAGAGATTAGGTTACATAGATCTCACGAGTCATGGTGGGTTTTAGTAGAGTCTTGCGGATCGGTACGGAGAAGTATGTACTTATCTTCGAGAGGCTGCAGAGCCTTTAGAAAAACTTCACTTTCTAGAATTCTTATCATGTGGTGTTGATTCAGCTTGAATTTAAATCTTTGAATTTCTTCCACGCATTCGTATGCGCACATGAGTGGTCGGTATTAGTTGTGCATCGACGGATTGTGATTCCCTGGATGACGTGCGAGATGTGATTTCTGTGTGTTGATGTTGGGCCATTCTAAGGATTTGAAGTTGGGTTTTGACTATAAATTGAGCACTAAGGTGTTGATTGTGTGAGCAAGTGTTTATGGACTTATATGTTCGGTAGTGTCCCTATTAGTAAAAATAGTGGCTGGATGATACGTGATGAGTATGACATGACCGCGAGATGAATTCATATAATTTGAATGTGACGAGAAGGTATTGTTGAAGGTTTCACCTATTTGAGACTAGGCATGCTTTTAGACTCGTTTGAGGATGAACGTTTATTCAAGAGGGGGAGGATGTAACGACCCAGCCTGTCGTTTTAAGAGTTATAGCCCCATTTTCACCATCTATGATTTTTTATGTATTGTTCACCTGTGTTGAGTTATATCGAGCTGGTAGGTTTGAGTTCAGAGTAGTTTTGGAGTAAAATGAATATTTAGTCTCTTAGTTAGAAAGCTAAGTTAGAAAAGTCAATCGGAAGGTGATTTTTGAGTAAACAAATTCATATTTGGGTTTTTATTATTTGATTAGCTTCGTTGGGTTATTTTAGACTTGGGAGAGTGTCCTAACTATAATGTGGAGATCTGTGATACAATTAAGCTTGCATTGGCGAAAGTTGGAAATTTAGAAATTCTTAGGCTTGAATTCGAGGTTGATTTGGCATTTTGGTATTGTTTTGGGTGTTCCGAAGGTTCGACTAGGTTCGGGTAGTGATATATGGCTTGTTTGAATTATTGGTAAAGGTCTTGAGGGCTTTGGGTAAGTTTCAGACATGTTTGGGTTGTGTTGTGCTAGTTTTTCTTATGTTTCGATGTTGTTTCTTCAAGTATAAATGAAATCATATTGAACAAATGAGAATTGAATTCTTTTTTTATTGAAGCATTAGAACCATATTGTATCTAAGGACCCGTAGCAAAAAGAGTCGTCGAATTTGGAAATCGTAAGAGGATTTTATGGTCGATTCAATAAGAATTAGGTTGCCAGATTTTTCTGATTAATTAAGAAATTACCACTAGAAGCATATTTGAAAATCTGCACTATTTGCAAGTATTAAAACCTACATATCTCATTCATTATAAGGTCAAATTGAGTGATTCAAAAGCTTAACTTGACTTGACTTTTACAAGGAATCCATTGGAGGCATAAAATACGAGTTTCTGAATCATTTGCCATGAGAACGAGGCAGAATAGCTGGCACAAAAATATATAAAACTATATTTAGTTTATTCAGTCATATTTTGAGTTAGGGAGCTCATATTTGAGCGCTTTTGGAGGCAATTTTCACCATATGATTTGAGGTAAGTATTCGTTACTCGATTTTTTTATATTCATAAATTCATCTTCGATTTTGCGGTTTGATTGAAGATTTCAAAGTGAAATTGAGGGTGTATTTGAATAGTTTTAAGTGAGCATTTGAGGGACCAAACAAATCCCGATTTTAATAAATTTTATATGGTTAGACTCGGAAGAGGACGAGGTTATTTTTCTGCCATTTTTTACTAATTTCGAGACATAGGCTTGGGGACCGAGTTTTGGCGAATTTCAGAATTTTAGCATATTTTGTAGTTTTATTGTGGTCATTAGCTCATGTTGATGGTGTTAACCTGATTAAGGTTAGATTCGTAGCTTTTGGGATACCGAGTACAGAGACAAGGGCATCCGGAGTAGGATTTTACGTTGTTGCGGTATGTAATAGTTTTAACTCTGGCTTTGATAGTATAAAGCCGAAACAATTGATATCATGTAGTTGTTTGGTGGTTATACACATGCTAGGTGACGGGCATATGGGTATGCACCGCGAGGGATTGAGACTTGGTCAATCCCGTAAGGTTGTGAGGCCTAATGGCTATTATCTGTGGTTATGTGTTTACCTGTTATTAAACTTGTTTGCCTTCATATTAGAGATCACGTTTAGGCTCTATTCATGCTCACGGTATTTTTACTCAGTCATAGAAAGTTTTGTACATGTCTACCTCGGTCTCTATTATTTGCTAATATGTTGTGATACTTGATGTGGGTTGTGTCCCCTTATTTGTTGATCATGGTGAGACAAGTGAGATACATTACTGAGTAAGGTCGAGGGCCTGGTTGTGAGGATATTAATACCATAGTGTGTGAGTTGTACGCGTAGCACGTGAGTTGACCGTGGGGGTCCAAGTATTGATACTATAGTGCATGAGTTTTCCGCATAGCACGTGAGTTGATTGTGGTGATCCGGGTATGGATATGGTACCACATGATTTATTCGTGGTTAGCGCTTGGGCTTTGGGAGCCCCTCCAGAGTCTGTACATATACCAGTGACACAGAGTGTTGAGTCTAGAGTTTGGAGTGCTGAGTGCGAGTGCTGAGTAATGGAGTGACATTGTTGTGAGGTTGCATTTACTTTTGTTGTTGCTGCATTTACCTATTAACTTCTTTGTGGTATTTGGTTGTTTTATGGAATTTTCCTGTTTATTGTAAATTATGAAAATAAATAATTGGACCAATTTACTTAGCTCGTCCCTACTCCTCAATCCTTTGTTATTTCTGTTACTATTGAGGTAGTTGTACTCATACTACACCCTGCACTTTATGTGCAGATCTAGGTGAGTTAGAGCACGGCGATTATTGAATTCAGGCTGGCTTTAATTGGAGACTGCAAGGTAGCTGCTAGCGTCCACGGGACCTTGTTACTCCTCTTATCATTTCTTCTTTTGGACAGTTAGACATTTTATAAATCTTAGTTCATAGTCTTTGACGCTCATGACTTAGTGACACCCTAATGTTTTGGGCTCAATTTCATATTTTATACTATTTTTATTTAGAGTTCGCTTAGTTTATCAGGAATTAAATTATTGAAAATATATTACTAAATTCTTATAATCTGTTTATTAGTAATATTTTTGGAAGTAGGCCTGCCTTGTAACATGTTAGGCGCCATCATGACCATGGTTAATAGTAAGTTGGTATTTCACCAACTTATCTTGCCCTTAAACCTGTACTTTTGCTATGCTTGAGTGATAAAATCCTGAAATTAATGTCATTTACTTCAATTTTGCAGGTTGTATGTGATTTAGAAGGAATGATTAAGAAACCAAGTGAATACAAGACAAAAAAGAGCTATAATGGACAAAATAATTTGCACCGTAAAATACATTTCTCGAACGCGAAAGAGGTCATGCGAACGCGATGAACCAGTAGCCATGCCTACGTGAACGCATAGGTCAAACGCAAACGTGATGTGGAGAAAAAGAAACCCTCACAAAAGCGAAGGTGTTTACGCGAACGCGATGAGCAGAAATAGCTGGCCTTCGCGAACGTGAAACTAAAATCGCGAACGCGATGAAGAAATCAGGCGTGAAGACTAGGCAATTATGGAATTTCACATCTTCTACCCCAAATCCATTAATACGCAATTCAGCTCATTTGTAAAATATCTTTGGCTTATTTTCAGTTTCTTAGACTAGAAAGAACAAGTTTTGGAGCTAGGGTTCTTGCACAAACACACTTGGGTCTTGAAGATTGAAGCTTGTGGTTATGATTTTCTAACCTATTTATGTTGCTTTTTTCATTTCCTTGCTTTGTATTGTATATCTAAGTGTGTAGTATTTTATCCAACACTTGAATCTTGTTTATGGGAATATTCATAATTAAAGTGTGGATTTTATACCTTGTTGTGCTTATGTATTGAATGATTTTTCTATATTTATGAAGTGAGTTATTGTTTCTTTAATTATTTTTGTTCTTGAATGTTTCCAAAGGGACTAGCTAACCCTAGTACTCGCCCATTAATTCCGAATTAATTTTGGGAAAAATAGTTTGGGGTTGGGAAAGATTAATTAATCAGAACTTGAGGCGTTAACCCTCATTTTATAGATTCTACCCACAGATAGGATTGAACTACTTGTAGCTTTTTGGGTGTGCTTAATCTTCTAATTGTTATTAGGGATAATTCAATTAGGGAGTCTTTTTAGTCTTCGGAAGAGGCTAATTAAGAATTATTATCCGTGGCTAATAAACATAAACTCGCTGGTATTTGTAAAATCGTGAAATACATTGGATTGTTACTTGAGTGTAATTCCCGATGCTTTCATACTTGTAGCCATTGATCATTTTATTTGATTTCTACATTAGTTTACATTTCCGCATTTTAGATATAAAAACAGTTTTCAATCAAAATTCTTAGTGTTTGGCACCGCGCGACTAGCGATAATTTTCTTACATTCCCAATCGCCTACACATTGTTCTCTATGGAATTCGACCACAACTCATAGTTGGGTAAATTATATTGCTGCGATAGTATCTATTTGTTTTTAGCGGTGGATTTGGACGTCACCAAAATTGGTGTTGTTGCCGGGAAACAATTTGGCGTAATTTAGGTTGTTTGAGAAGTAAGCCGAAGTGCTTTGATCCAAACTTGTGAATACTTGTGTAATTATTTTTTTTACCTTGGGTCTATTTTTTTGTTAGTTTCTTGTTTATATTTTTTATTCCAGAAAAATGGCATCATATAATGAAAAGTGGTCGGATGGTAGTTGTTCATATTTTGACGACCCTTGTCCTTATTGTGGTGGACCACACTCATTGTAACATTGTTTAAATTTTCCCGCGGGTGGATTGTGCGCACAATCTCACCCCAATGGTTGGAGTATTTGTGATAAGTGTGGTTGCCATATGGTCATTGGGATTATTGTGCATATTTGACGTTCCCTTCCCCAAGCCCCTACTATGATGAGTTTTCTTCTTGTGATGAAAACTATAGGGCTACGGGAATTGAAGAAGATGAGCATGGAAAAAATGGAGAGTTCGAGCTCATGTTGCAGTGTCTACTTGAACAAGGAGACAAAGAACAAAATGCCTTGGAACATCTTTTAGAGACTAGTCTCCAAAATGACTTGGCACTTGAAAAGTTGCACTCACAAATGGATGAGTTGATCGAAGCCTCAAAGGCTAAAAAATCCTTGGAAGTTCATGAAAACCAAGAACCTTTCTTGGAGTTCGAAAATGAAAATCCTACCGTGGCACATGATCGAAACCAAGAGGAACTCCCAAATGCTGAAGATGAGAAAATAATGCTCATGTTGGAGACCATTCTTGAAAATGAGGAGAAGCACAACTTTGCACTCGAGCTTGAAACAAAGCTTGGCATACAATGATGAACACATCCACACTTTGGAAGATCAAATGCAAACTTTGGTTGAAGCTCACTATGCCCAACAAATTCTGTGTGTGGAAGAAATCCAAGAAGAGTCCAATTCCGAGGAAGAAAGTGAGCTTTACTTTGAGGAGCCAAGAATTGAACATCCGCCAACCGAATGAATGCGTGTTATTAATTCCGATAAAAATATGGAATTGGAGTCAACCGGTGTAAATGCAAATGAGGTTGATGTTGACTCTAATCCAGGGGCAAAGGAGGATGTCAAGATAGAAGAATTGCAAAGTGAAGGCTTGGAGTCACATTTCAAGAATTTTTCAACGTTGGAATTGTGTGGTGACACGGAAGTTGAACTACATGAACCAATGAAGGAGTGCAAGTAGGAAAAACTCAAGCCATACATTTTACAATTTGAGGAGACAAGGAATCAAAACGACATCCCTCACTTGAAAGCCAAGAAGTGCAAAATGAATATTTAAGCATTGGATCGAACATCAAATTACCTCCCCCCATCGCTCGTGGTCGCAATCTTGATTCCAAGCTAGGTGCCAATTCATATCATCAAAGTGGCGAGAGAAGTGGTAATGTTGTTTACATCGTGCCACGACATTAAATGCGGCGATTGGTGGGTGGCAACCCATCGTTTTTCAAAAAATTTCATCATTTTTGAAATTATATTTTTAGAATAGCTTAGAATATTATTTTTGACTAATCTGCATATTTTTAGATTTATTGGATTTGATTTCGGCAAGTCGGGTTGTTCCGTAGCGCCAAAACCAGTAGCTGCCAACACTGTTGAAGTGCAGAAATATATACTTCAATGCGTTCGCGTGAGAGCATCGTGTTCGCGTGATAGCATCGCGTTCACGAAGCTTCAGAGAATTTAACACTTCGTGTACGCGTGGAGGCACTTCGCATTTGCGTCCTCTGGGCACTGTTACCCATCGTGTTCGCGTGAATGATCTTCGTGTTTGCGGCCTCTGGAACCAACTACCCTTCGCGTACGTGTGACACCATCGCGAACGCGTAGGGTCAGGTAAATTAAAACGACCCAATGCTTCTGCAAATGGAATTTACCCCCTTTTTGCTCAAAACAACGGACCCATTACCCCCTTATTCCCAAAAATTCGAAGCGTCTCAAAATCTTTAATTCTTCTTGCAATCATCTCCATTTTCAAGGTATGTAATCTTCACTCTCCTCTTACCTTAGTTTTGTTCCTCTTCTCTTTTTTCTTAGTGTAAATTTGAAAGAAGAGAAACCATTGTGGTATGGTTTTTAGGGTTAAAATTTTTAGCATTAAGTTGCAAATTGATGATTGAAAAAAAATGTTGCTTGCTGGGTGAGATTGGTTGAGTGTGAGTACTCGTTTGTGAGCAAATTCTGGGCAAAATGTGTACCCAAATGTGTTGTAAATGAACAAACAAAAAAGGGGAACACAACATGGTTGAAAAAATCCCTCAAAGAAGCAATATTTTCTGGGCGAAGAAGAAGACATCGCGAACGCGAGGTTTACCACGCGAATGCGTAAGAGGAGGCAGACTTTGACCTTCGCGAACATGATGGTATCCTCGTGAACGGGATGGTCTGGGATTTTTTTTAAAAAATTTACTCTTTGCGAACACGGCTGGATGCTCGCGAACGCGAAGAGCAATGCCTGGCAATCCCAAAAATGGCACAAAATAGTAGTTTCACCCAGCTCTGCCCGGGACCTTTTCCGTCCATTTCTTATGCTTAAATACTTCCTAATACATTGTTTTAAGCGTCTGTATGAGCTTTTAACATTGTTTGTCAATTTTGTAGGTATTTTGGATTTAGAATGGAACCAGAACACCTTGAAATTGCACAAGAACATGTTTTTGGACCTGGACAAGAGGAAGCTTTCGATCATGAGCGGCTTTTATCTGCGGCATGCAAGCAGAGATATGATGAACTTCTGCCCAAAACCATTGTGCGGAAATAGGAATCAATTTAGAAAAAGTTAAGGAGAAAATGCCTGAGTTTTATGCATGCTTCATGGAGAGCGGATGGATGTGTTTTGCTGAGCCACCAATCAATGCTAACCACACAATTGTTTTGGAGTTCTATGCAAATTCCCGATGGACTGACTTCCAGGGTGTATTGGTGACTACTGTGCTGGGTGTACAGGTTCGTTTCAGCTCTCGGATTATCAATGATATTTATGGCCTCCCCAATCAAAAAGGCTTACAAAGAGAGAGCGAGAGCAGGGGGCAACCAATGGATGACAGATAAGCTGCATGGCGGGGTCATTCCAAAGTGGCTAACAGTGCAGAAGAGAGTGGATTCTCATGACTTCACAGCGGAAGCAAAGAGATGGCTTTCCATCATTTGTTCCAGAATGTCACCTTAATGACAATGATGTAACAATGGATAGGGCACTCATGATTGCCACTCTCGTGGATGGATTGCCTGTTAATGTGGGGGAGTATAATTTCCGAGAGATTGAGGAAGCTGCTTATGGGAGGTTTAAGAGTCTGTTCTTTCCCTATTGGATCACTAGACTGTGCTATGTGTGCTTAAACGCCCCAATGACGTTGAGAAAGGTCCCGGCAAGCCAATGATCCATCCCCTACTGAAAAGAAGACCAAGTGACAAGCAGAAAAAAAGGCGCATCGATGTATCCTCCCCTTCATTCGGGCAGTTCATAGAGATCACTACTGATTCCGCCGGATCCTTTGACCCTGTGGGACCCATCCACGCTGGGCCGCACACTAGGCGACATTTGTCTAGCCAGATTTATGGGGTTGATGCACATGTCAGGAAGCTCATAGCTGGCCTTCCCACTGGCCCACCTGGGGCCAGCACATCTACTGGAGCTGAAGCCCAACCATCCATGGCAGAGATGGCCACGAAGCAAAAAGATATGACGACCCAGATGGAGGCCATCAACACTAGGCTGGAAAACATGAGCCGCAGGCAAGGACTTGGATGATGATGATGATCATGCAGACTTGGAGCTTAAATTTCTCACCACATCCAGTTCTGACTGATGCAGAATTCAGGGAGCACTCTCCCCCATTTTACTTTATCATTTTTAGTTGCATTGGGGACAATGCAATATCTTTAGTTGGGGGTGGTTCTTGTATAACTGTTATGTTTTGTGGATACTTGGCAGATTAGTATTGTGACTGTTTTCATTTTGTTATTAGTTTATTTTGATATCATGTTTTATATTACTATGTCGTAGTATGTTGATATTTGTATGTTTAGTAATTGACTTTTTGTTTATATATTATCTTATTAATTTTTATTTATTTTAGTGTACGTTTTGTTAGTGGAAATATCCTTGGTTTTCTTTATACCATGGTTCTTTTTCCAAGGATGCCAATTCTTGAATGGGGTAATTGTAGAAAGTTTTATCTACTTTTCCCGATGATGGATGGATTGACAACTTTCTTAAGGGAATTAGTCTTGTAGTTAGAATTAGTTTTTTTTTTACTTTAGGAAAAATAAATGGTTTGAGTTGGGATTTTTGCCATTGGCCAAGTTATGTCTTGCTTAGTACCAACATGAGTTAAACCTCGGCATATGAATTGTTGATTGTTGAAAAAGAAAAAATATATAATAAGTGAAGTAGAAAGGTCATGACTTTTTATACTCAAATTTTGGCTCTTTGATTCACAAGTTAGTGTCTTGTGCTATATGCAACCTCTTTGAGTCATTGGTTTCAATTGAATTTTGGATTGATGTTCCACTTGAATGTTCATGTGCCATGTGTGGTGAGATTATTTGTGAGTTCCTTTGCATTGCTTGTAGTCTAGAACTTGCCCGGAATGTGCTTCAAGGCGGAAACATAGATTAACTTGGTTCGAAAAATGATATTAGGCCTTCCTTGGACCGCTAGTATACCTAATAATTCCTACCCTTAAATATTTTCCCTAGTCAATCAATTTTTAGTCTTTAACGTTATTCTTTTGCAACCATGTTACATGCTTATATTCTTTGTTCTTAAATGATATATCTTTTGGCACCCTACTTCCCTAAGTACTTTAAAAGTGTTTATGTAGGCTAAAAGCCTTAGTTTGGGGGTGAATGGTTGGAAAAGTTGTAATATGGAAGTTGTTGAAAAGGTGGAAGGTAGAAAAAACATATGAATGATAAAAAGAGAAAGAGAAAGAAAAGAAAAATATATATAGAATAAAGGGGAAGACTAGGTGTGGAAGAAAAATATAGGGGGCGATAGAAAATGTGTTTGAAGGAAGTGGGCATTAATTGTAAATTATGTAGTGCTTGGGGAGTTTTTGAATCACTTTGCCAAAATTATACCGTACCTTATCCAAAAGCCTAAACTACAATTGATTTTGAACCGATTCATCTACATTAGTGGAGGAATACATAAAGGGAAAGCCTATGGTACTACTTGTGTGCATTTGAACATCTTTTTGAGACAGAGTTAATTATTTCCATTTGATATCACATTGTTGCTTTGAATTAAGATTTATGATTATGGGATCCTCTTATAAATGTGAGGGAACATGAAATTTGAGTTGTGAATTTAATCCCATTTTCAATTGGGAGGAATGAGCAAAGAAAGTTGATTGTGATGGAGAGGAAAATTTTGAAGCTTTAGTGTCATGACTTGATTGCTACTTTGACTTGCATTGGTGTTTGAGCACTTGATTATGTGAAGTGCGTGATAATTCATATGCCTTGGAGTAATTGTTGGTACCAATCGAAGTCATGCATTTGTACTTAAAGTATATCTTCTTGATTGGCTTGGTGTGATGAAGATATGAGGTTGTTTAACCACTTGGGAAGAGATTTTGTTGCTTTTGTTGCTTAAGGACAAGCAATAGTTCAAGTTTGGGGGTGTGATAAGTTGGTATTTCACCGACTTCTCTTGCCTTTAAACATATACTTTTGCTTTGTTTGAGTGATAAAATCCTGAAATTAATGTCATTTACTTCTATTTTACAGGTTGTATGTGATTTAGAAGTAATGGTGAAGAAACCAAGTGAAAATAAGACAAAAAGGAACTAATATGGACAAAATAATCTGCTCAGTGAAATACTCTTCGCAAACGCGAAAGAGGTCACGTGGATGCGATGAACCAGTAGCCATACCTACTCGAATGCGTAGGTCAAATGCGAATGCAATGTGGAGCAAAAGAAACCTTCATGAATGAGAAGGTGTTTACACGAACGCGATGAGCTGAAATAGGTGGCCTTCGAGAACGGAAAGCTAAACTCACGAACGCGGTGAAGAAATCAGGCGTGAAGACTAGGCAGTTGTGGAATTTCACATCTTCTACCCCAAATCCATTAATACCCAATTCAGCTCATTTGTAAAATATCTTTGGCTTATTTCCAGTCTCTTAGACTAGAAAGAACAAGTTTTGGAGCTAGGGTTCTTCCACAAACACACTTGGGTTTTGAAGATTGAAGCTTGTGGTTAAAATTTTCTTACCCATTTATGTTGCTTTTTTCATTTACTTGCTTTGTATTGTATATTTAAGTGTGTAGTATTTTATCCAACACTTGAATCTTGTTTATGGGAATATTCATAATTAAAGTGTGGATTTTATACCTTGTTGCGCTTATGTATTGAATGATTTTTCTATATTTATGAAGTGAATTATTATTTCTTTAATTATTCTTGTTCTTTAATGTTTCCAACGGGATTAGCTAACCCTAGTACTCGCCCATTAACTCCGAATTAATTTTGGGAAAAATAGTTTGGGGTTGGGAAAGATTAATTAACAAGAACTTGAGGCGTTAACCCTCATTTTATAGATTCTACCTATGGATAGGATTGAACTACTTGTAGCCTTTCGGGTGTGCTTAATCTTCTAATTGTTATTAGGGATAATGCAATTAGGGAATCTTTTTACTCTTCGGACGAAGCTAATTAAGAATTATTATCTGTGGCTAATTAACATAAACTCGCTCGTATTTGTAATATCGTGAAATACATTGGATTGTTACTTGAGTGTAATTCCCGAAGCTTTCATACTTGTATCCATTGATCATTTTACTTGCTTTCTAGGTTAGCTTACATTTACGCATTTTAGATATAAAAAAATCTTCAACCAAAATTCTAAGTGTTTGGCACTGCGCGACTAGCGATAATTTTCTTACATTCCTAATCGCCAACACATTGTTCTCTGTGGGATTCGACCCCGACTCATTGTTGGGTAAATTATATTGCTGCGACCGTATCAATTGCTTTTTAGCGGTGGATTTTGACGTCACCACTTAAAGTTTGGATCGTGACAAGTTGGTATTAGAGCCTAGGTTACATAGTTCTCACGAGTCATGAGCGGATTTAGTAGAGTCATGTAGAACGGTACGGAGAAGTCTGTACTTATCTTTGAAGGGATGCAGAACCTTTAGAAAAACTTCACCTTCTTGAATTCTTATCATGTGGTATTGATTCAGCTTGAAGTTTAAATCTTTGAATTCCTTCCACGCATTCGTTGCGCGCATGAGTGGTCGGTATCAGTTGTGCATCGACGAATTTTGATTCCCTCTATGAGGTGCGAAATTATGTTGATGTTGTGCCAGTATGGAGGACTTGAAGCTGGGTTTTGACTATAGATTGAGCACTAAGGTGTTGATATTGTGAGTGTGTGCTTGTGGACTTATATGTTCGGTAGTGTCCCTATTAGTGAAAATAGTGCTGGATGGATACGTGATGAGTATGATATGACCGTGAGATGAGTTCATATGATTTGAATGTAACGAGAAGGTATTTTTGAAGGTTTCACCTATTTGAGACTCCAGGTATGTTTTTAGACTCGTTCGAGGACGAACGTTTGTTCAAGAGGGGGAGGGAGCAACGACCCGGCCTGTCGTTTTGAGAGTTATAGCCCTATGTCCCCTATCTATGCTTCTTTATGTATGTTCACCTATGTTGAGTAATATTGAGCAGGTTTGGGTTCAGAGTAGTTTTGGAGTGAAATGAACACGTAGTCTCTTAGTTAGAAATCTAAGTTAGAAAAGTCAATCAGAAGGTGATTTATGAGTAAATGAATTCGAATTTGTATTTTTATGATTCGATTAGCTTCGTCTGATGATGTTAGACTAGGAGTGTGTCTGGAGTATAATTTGGAGAACCGTGGTAGAATTAGGCTTGAATTGGGAAAAGTTGGAAGCTTAGAAATTCTTAGGCTTGAATTCGAGGTTGATTTGGTATTCTGGTGTTGTTTTGAGTGTTCCAAAGGTTCGACTAAGTTCGGGTAGTAATATCTTATTTGTTAGAATTACTGGTTAAGGTCCCGAGGGCCTAGGGTGAGTTTCAGAGAGGTTTGGGTTGTGTTGCACTTGTTTTACTTATGTTTCACCGTTTTTTCATCAAGTATAAATGATATCAAATTGAAAAAATGAGATTCGGTTTAGTTTTTGATTCAAGAATTAGAACCGTATTGTAATTACGGACCCCTAGCAAAAAAAGTCATCAAATTTAGACATAGTATAAGGATTTTATGGTCATTTTATGAATTAGGTTGCCAGATTTGTCAGATTAATTACAAAATTGCCATGAGCAGCGTATTTATATATCTGCACTATTTGCAACTAGTAAAACCTACATTCTCATTCATTATAAGGTCAAATTGAGTGATGCAAAAGCCTAAGTTGACTAGAATTTTACAAGAAATCCATCTGAGGCATAAAATACGAGTTTCTAAATCATTTGGCACGAGAAACAAGGTAGAATAGCTTGAAAAAAATATAATAAATTAGGATTTGTTCATTCGGTCATATTTTGAGTTGGGGAGCTCAGATTTGAGCATTTTTTGGAGGTAATTTTCATCATATGAATTGAGGTAAGTATTCTTTACTCGGTTTTGTTATATTCATGAATTCATCTTCGTTTTGGGATCTGATTGAAGATTTCAAAGTGAAATTGAAGGAGTTTTTGGAATGTTTTAAGTGAGCCTTTAAGGGACCAAATGGAGTTCGATTTTGACAAATAATTATATGGTTAAACTCGGGAGATGATGAGGTTTATTATTCTGCCATTTTTGACTAATTTCGAGACATGGGCTCGATGACCGGGTTTTGGCGGATTTCGGAATTTCGGCATATTTTGTAGTTTTTATTGTGGAGTTCGATTCATTAGCACATGGTGATGGTATTAATCTGATTAAGGTTAGATTCGGAGCTTTTAGGAGACCGAGTCTAGAGACAAGGGCATCCCGGAGTGGGATTGTACGCTGTTGAGGTAAGTAACAATTTTAACTGTATATTTGAGGGTATAAATCCGGAAAAATTGATATCATATGATTATTTGGTGGTGATACCCACGCTAGGTGACGGGCGTGTGTGTGTGCACTGTGAGGGATTAAGTCTTCTATCTCCTTTGCATTCATGTTTGCAGAAAATGTATTTGATTTCCCTGCATTTGTTGTTAGTCATGAGGCATTGGAAAATGTCTTTAACCTTCTTAACATTAGCATCACTGACTGGAATTCCCCTTTGCAAAATAGGAGTATATCATCTACAAAGCACTTCCCCTTAGGCCGCTCTTCCCTTTTATATTCCCATGTAGTCCTCCATTTATTTCCACTGTGTACTGAGTAGTTGAAATGCATTCTATGATCCATCTTATGAACTTCATAGGAAAATTAAGTGCATGTAAGATCTCTTCCACAAACTCCCATTCTATAGAATCATATGCTTTCTTTAGATCTATTTTAATTAGGCAGTTTTTTGTTGCAGCTTTTCTGTTGTAGAGTCTCACCAGGTCTTGACAAATTAATATATTCTGCATAATAGTTCTCCCCGCTACAAAGGCACTTTGATTGTCTGAGATAATGTCAGGCAGTATTAGTTTCAACCTGTTGCATAGCATTTTTTATATGACTTTGTAGACTGTGTTGCAGCAAGCAATGGGTCTGTAATACCTTACTGTCTCAACATGGTTACTTTTGTGGATTACTGTTATCACTGTATTGTTTAGTGCTTTCAGCATCTTCCCAGATGTGAAGAATTCTAGTACTCCCTCCTTAAGATCTTTACCTGTTATATCCCAGCTATCTTTGAAATATTTACTACCATATCCATCCGGACCAGGTGCTTTTTCTCCATCATTTTGCCATAGTGCTTGCTTAACCTCCTTTTATGTGAACTTAACAGCTAGTGATTGTCTTTGCTCCTCAGTTACTACTCTGCCTTCTCTCTCTAGTCTGCTGCATACATGGGCTCTTTTACCTGTAGTGGATCCCATTAGTTTTGAGTAGAAATCCACAAACTCTTCTGCTATTCCATCCATGTCAGTTCTCATGTTCCCTATTGAGTCCTTAATTGAAAGGATTCTGTTAGAGTTTCTTCTTGCCTTCATGTAACAATGGAAGAATTTGTTGTTCTGATCTCCTTGTTTCAGCCATTGTACTTTAGTTTTCTGTCTAAGAAACTGCTCACTTGCTTCCTTGATCCTTCTATAACTGTTTTCCAAGTCCAGTTCTCTATCTATGCGCCCAGTATTAGTGGGGTGTTGTAGCTGCTTCTGGCATTCCTCAAGCTCTGTCTTGGCTTGCTCTGCTTTTAGTTCTATGTCACTCAACTTTGTCCTATTTAGTTGCTTTAGGACTCTTTTCAATCTATTTAGTTTCCCCACTATTTGGAACATTTTAGTCCGTGCACTGCTTGCATTCCAACTATTGATCACCATAGCCTTATAGTCAGGATCCATGCTCCACAAGTTAAAGTATTTAAAAGGTCTACTAGTCTTCTGTTTTCCAGTGTCCCAGTTGATGATTGCTGGACAGTGGTTCAATAATCCTTCAGTCATGTAGTGCATTGTTGATGGTTGTAGCTGTGATAGCCACTCAAAGTTCACTAGTACTCTATCTATTCTGCTTAGTACTCTATCTGTCCCACTTTACTTGTTGTTCCATGTATAGAATGCCCCTGTAGATTTAAGCTCTTGGAGATTCCAAATATCCACGCATTGTCTAAAATCCCTTGTTTCAGTCATTGTTATAATGCTCCTAATTATGTCTTCTTTGTTCAGTACATTATTGAAGTCTCCCATCACAGCCCATGGCCCTTTGTTGTTGCTATATAATTCAATTATCTCCTGCCACAATTTCCTCCTAAGAGCTATGTCATTGTATGCATAGACCATAGTTATATTTAAAGTTAGTCCAGTTTTTATATGCCTCACAACTGTATGTATTGTCTGATCAGTAACTCTTTGTATGTCCACCTCAAATACCTTCGATTTCCATAGTAGCGAAATTCACCCTTTAGGGTGTTAGTGCCAAATTTGTAGTAAACGACCATCCATCACAAAGATTAAGAGAAGCTCTCTGAGATTTTGCTCTCTTAATCTTTGTTTCCAGGAGACCAAACAAGCTAACTCCACTATTATGCATAAATAGATGAAAGCATTTTTGTTTATCTAGCATGTTTAGTCCCCTAACATTCCAAAAACATATATTATCCATTAGGCAGCGGCTTACCTCCACCCCTCTCATGTCATGGTCCCACCACCCCTATTTCTCCCTCAGGACAAATAGTACCAGGTTTGCTTTGTCTCCATTCCTTTGCATTTCCCCCTTTGTCAAGAACTGCAAAAGAGTTCTTTGTTGGTATGGCCTTAGGATCATTTTTACTGCCCCTACTGCCTTGTTGTTCCCTTTGACTGATATGATTCTTCTGTTTGAATCCCCTTCCCTGTTTGTGTCCCCTGCTCCATTTGTTTCCCCTGCTCATTTTGTTTCCTCTGCTCATTAGTGATTCCGTGCTAAATTTGTGTCTCTTGTTCAATTTGTTTCCTTCTTGTTTCTGCTTCCTCCTTGTGTAATTTTCTGCAGTCTTGCAGTTCATGTCCAAAATTTTTGCATTGTGGACATAAAGTAGGCTTCCATTCATAATACACGTCTTGTTTGATAATTTTCTCCACTTCATTCTCGAACATTACTTGATGTGGATACTGTTGATCTGTTGAGACTTTAACTAGCACCCTAGAAAATGCTAACCTCTCCTTATTGGTTGTTACTCTGTCTGCCTTCAATGGTTTACCCACCATTCCTGATATCTTTGTGAGGGCACTCTTACCCCAATACTTGATATCTAACCCTTTAAGCCTTATAAACACTAGTATTCTATCCATCTTCTCCTTGCTTACATCCATCTCTGGTTCACATGGTTTCGCTACTACTGGCTTTTTATCGAACATCTGGACTCCATCATGAATTACTTTGATTCTGCTTTCAATTGTGTGGAATCGAATTAGGAATACTCCTCGATTCACTTGTGCAATTTTATCAATCCCCAAGCTTTCCCAAATTCACCTAAAATATCAATCAATTACACTCAGAGGGGGATTAGATCCCAGCACATAACATATCACAGCTGTTTTCCAGTATGAGATATCTTCCTTAATGTCCTCCATTGTGATTTTTACATTTTCTCCTCCATGTTCCTCACAATTCAAGTTTAACCCCTCATTGTTCGGTACCTTTCCTACGATTTTGCTCCATGAACTTTTTTCGGAGTTCAGAGTTACCTGAATTGCCGCCATTGTCTCATTCATTTCTGCCTCTACTCTGTCCTCCCATGATCCACCTGATTGTTCCTGTGGAATCTTCGCCGGAGTCAGTGGAACTGTCACCAGATTTATTGGATCTGTCAACGGCTCTTTAGAAGTTGTTGCATGTGCACTTTGTGTACTCGCCGATCCTTGACTTAACCCAAGCGGTATGATGTCATGAATTGCATTAATATTCCTCGTCTTCTTTGCATCCGTCGACTGAGGAACTCCATTCATTCTCAATTGTGCTTGAATTTCCTACCGGACCTTGTTGCCCTCTCCCTTCAATCTTCGTTTTTCTCGCCATGTTCAGTGTTACCTGAGAGAGAAAGTCATTCTAGAGAGAGAATGTACCATTCCTTTTTAATTTATATAGACGTACATTTGAAAATATATTTATAATTAATTATGAATAAACATAATATCTACAAATAATAGTTACCAATGACATGACAACATTTTAAACGATAATTAAGTTATAGTGAATAATATAAGGTACATCAATTTCTTTTGTATACTTATACATATTAAAACACAAACTCATTTAGATAAATGAAATAAAGATAAGATACTAAAATATATACATCGAAATCATCAGTAATAAATTGTACGTATTTCTTTAAGGTAATTATAAGTTTATTGGCTTTAGCACAAATAATTTTATTTAGGTCTATAATTTATATATTAAAAATCAGTATGTTCTACTATTTTAGATCAATATGACGACAGAAATATACGGTTTGGTGGATTCCGGGTCCAATAGCTGGATCGGTTACAAATCATTTCCTAGCCCAATTTTTCTTTTTCGATACATTTAATATTTTTTCAAGTACCTATACTTTTTATTATTATATTATTTATCGGTCTTATTATATTATAATTATTAAAGAGGGAAACTCCAATACAAAATATTGATAATCTGTTCACCTTTAAAAATTAGTTTCACATTAAATAAAATTATCATATAACGATATTTTTAATATTTAAGACTCTAAAAGTAGATGTTGAGTTCTGCTTTTACAAAAGTAATATATTCTTTTCTAATTTGTCGGATGCAGTTCATATCGAAAAACTTGCATATTTTGCTTGGAATAAAGAAAAAAAACGTCTTAGGTCTGTTACCTGACCATCACTACAGCATGTTTGGCCTACAACCACCCCTGAGAAATGTGGCGTAAGATGCCAAGAAGTATAATATTTAGGCAAAAGCAACACTTTACGATTTTCGGCAACGCTTTTTGAGCGTGGCCTAAAGTACTTTAATCATTGATCATTGGCCACGCTTTGTAGGTGTTGCCTTAGAAGTCACGCTTTAAAAGTATTGCCGATACGATACAAAGGCCACGCTTATATTTTCTCATATAGCAACACTTTTATGACATAAGGCTATACTTAAACCATGATCTTTGTCACGTTATAGGCAACGCTTACAAAGTGTTGCTTCTAGAGCAACATATGCCAGATTGACAATCACTATGGCCACACGTTCTAAGCGCGGCGATTTTGTCTACACTACAAAGTTATTTTTCAAAATACTTATATTAGCCACAATTTTGTGGTTAAAAACTATATTTGTTTGTATCAAGCGCTCTCTCTCTCTCACACACACACATATATTTGTGTGTGTGTATATTTATATATATATATATATATATATATATATATATATATATACATATATATATAGTAGAATAAAGATAATTCAAATATATATACTTGAAATAAATTTCAACAATAGAGACACACTTTGTGTACTATCTATAGTAATAAAGCTGTGTTCGTTCAAGAAGTTCACTAGCAAAGACCTCTAAAAAACCAAATATACTCGTATTTACAGTGTCAATAAAAATAAATATCTCTAAGAACTAAGTGACTAGTTATCTCTAACTAGTTATCTGCATAGAGTAAGAGTGAGTAGATATATTACAAAAATTGATTTTCATGGCACAAGTACTAGAACTAGTACAAGATCTCAAATATCACTTATCCATTAATTTTCCACATTTCCCTATTTGGGAAGGATGTCACTGCTCCAAATTTAATGTTTAAAGCTTTTCTACAATCGCTTCTCATGAAATAGTATTCATGAAATAGTATAAAAATTAGAAGCGACAATTTACAGACCCTTCAAAAGGATTGGAATGCTCTTGTCAAATGCAAATTTTTGATTACTTCCTATCGCTAAGAAGCGCAAAGCCTCTGCTTAAACATAATCTCTGTTACTACAGTTTCACCATTTCATTTTATAGTGTTTTCCTTTTTCTCTTTAGAGCACATTTTTCGGTTTAAATTTGGTGTTGGTAACTAAGTTTACAATGTCTTATTTTATAGCCTATTGTTCAGTGTCTGTTACAGGTCAATTTTACATGCTTAAGAATCTTGATATTTCCTTTTTGTGCCTCAAATCATTGCGTTCAACCTTGTGTGCTTATTAAGAAATCATTATACATGAACTTAAAATATTATAAATAACACTGTTCTAAAATGATCTCCTCAAAGAAACAAAATGCCTACTGAAATACCAAATGCAAATATTTTTTCTATAGTCTACTTTCAAACATTATGACCCAAGAATCTTAGTCAAGGTAATGGATTCAGTTTTCTATCACACACTTATAGAAAGCATGATTTTGTAAGTTACTTAAGATTGAGGTAGTTTTCGGAATTATAATATATAAATACCTTTGCAATACTCAAGGCATGAGTTGAGCCGGAAGAATGTTATAGATTTTTACCTCTGATAGCTCGTGCATTACTTGCATCGACCAGTAAATAAATATTAGATCCAACACACCCTTGTATATCATAAAAATCTAGTCTAGGGTTGATTTTCACTAATTGACTATAAAAACATCCCATTTCTTCCCTTATCATTTCCTTCATTTCTTCCTCCAGAAAAGTTATTTCGTTGGCATGCTTTTATTTAAGTTTGGTGATTTCTTCATCTATTTTCAGAGAGTTTGTCATCATCGATCTATTATTGCACCTAACCCGACCAGGCTGCTCTTTCCAAATACAGCCCTAAATGCATCATCTGTTTTTTCTCCATAATTTTGACGATTCTGAAGTTCAAACTGTCAAAAAAATATTATTACACATCACTTACAAGTCAAGATAGATCGAACACTAAAATAAGTTTTAACAAGTCAAGTCAGATTAAATAAAAGTTTGACATACCTCAAAATTTAGCCAAGAATATCAATAGATTTATGAGTAACAATAATCAAAATCATTTTAATATGAAGTATTAAGTAAACAGAACTGATTTTTCCCCAAGTATCCACATTATTCTGTTGCCAAACTTCTGCATATTATCATGTTTTCCTCTAAAACCGATGGATAAATTTACACCTTGCGACAACTACAACTGAATTCACCACAGCATATTTGCAAAAACTTCCTTTATATGCTCTAAAAATTATTTTATAATGACAAGGACAAGGGAATTTCTTACCCCTCGAGCCTCCAAAAATAAAGAATAAAGCAACTGATGGGATAACAAGTATCCAGAAGAAAACATTAGCTCCATAGCTGGAAGAACGTTTCACCAAATGAAAAGTTCCATAAAAGTCAACAAAGAAAAAAATAGTTGTATCTTGCATTTATAACCAAGATTTTTTTTTTTTTTGAACCATCTGAACACTTCCCCCGTTACCATCAACCATATCTGAACGTAACCCTCTGGCTATCTTTCAGGTCCAAATACTTTCTTCTAAATGCCTTGAAGACGCAAGAAGAGTGAATGCAGCCCAGAAAAGAGAAGAAAGCCTAAGGAAAACAGCTGCTAAAGCAAAGAAGAGATTGAGGTGGCTACTTATTTCTTTTCTGACTCTAAGATGATTGGCGAAGAGGGCTTTGGAAAAGCTTACAAAGACAATCTTGATCATACCCCTGCTGCCATCAAAATTCTTCATCCTGGTGCATCACAAAAGAACGAGGAATTTATAAGATGCAAATCCCTCTCTCTAGCTTCAAGATGTGGGAGAGACAATTAAAAACATCAATTCAACAGCAACATATGCAACGGTCATGAACAGGCTATTGGGGGAAAATACAGTGGTGATTTACGTCTATTTTTTAAGGAGAAGAGGGCTTTGAAAGAAGGTGATGGAAGGGTTGGAGATTAGATTAATCCTACAGCTGTTACACAGGCTTCAAAATCACATCAGGGGGGTCATGATCAGTATGCTGAAAATTTGTTTAAGACATCACATGTAGCAGTTGTCACTAGTTCCTGTTGAAACAGCTTTTGCTAGATTTTCACATGATGTTGCCATTGCTGGGCAGAGTAACTCATGTCCAATCACTATGGACAATTTTGTGCTAATGTGAAACAATCAGAAGAAGTAGGAGGCTTTGCAAAATCTTGAGAAATTTAAAGTGAAGGTGCAGCGACGACAAGGGGAGGTTAATGAGAAGGATGGTTTTGCTACAGGTCCAGGTGCTGGACAAAAAGGACAGGGGTAAACTAATGTACAATAGTTTGTACATGAGAAGGCAAAAGCTGGTGCGACAGATGGTGATCGACCTACTATTACATTGGGTAAAACAACTAATAAATCAACAAGTGTGGAAGCTAAATATATTACTCGGCTAATTGCTAATCAATCTACTGTTGGTGCACAAACAGCTCTTTTGAAGGATGGAAGCGAGCAGGTTATGCAAAAGGAAGATTCACGAGCATCATCCAAGGAGGTAAATTATACACCTTTAAAAATAACTGTGTCACGACCCTAACCCCGAATCCGATCGTGGTGAAGCCTCTCGTGAAGACAACGCATCCAATTAAAATCAATCACTTTATAAAACAATTAAACCTTATAAAAGCAGTCTAAACATAATTTAAGGATAATAAGTAGCGGAAATACAACCCAACACAGTCCTAACCGGTATGTCACAAGTCACGAGCATCTACTAGGGTATAAATACAACTGAAAGCCTGAAGAGTACAAACATAGACTAATGAAATGAGGAGAGAGAAAAATAGTGTTGCAAACACCGGCAGCTACCTCGCTAAACTCCGATGAATCTGCCTCCGATCAGCCAAAATTCGCTACCGGGTGTATAAATACCTGAATCTTTACACAAGGTGCAGGGAGTAAAGTGAGTACTCCAACTCAGTGAGTAATAATCATAACTAAATTCTGAATGGTAAGAAATCACGTAAAGCATATCAGGAGGCTGTATAGAAGCAGTTCAAAACCAGTAAGAAAGTAGTGAAGCTATAAAAATCTCTTAAAAACATCTTAGCGGTTTAAATTTCTTTGAAAATGACTTTTTCAATAGTTACGCAAATGAATGCAAAACTGTTAGTGCAGATAAGACAAAATCCGCCCCTCGGGCACAAATACCATAGTTAACAGGTAAATGACAGGTAATATGAAAGATGAACACATAAAAGGTTTGCCCCTCGAGCACAATGTCAATAACTCCGCCCCTCGGGCAATATCTTAGAACATTACCAGCCCCTCGGGATATCACATAGAACCATATCAGACCCTCGGGCTATATCTCACATCACAATGGATACTCGCACTCACTGGGTGTACAAAATTCCGGAAGGGTCCCCTTACAGCCCAATCGCAATATCAATCCAGCTCGTGGCATCAAATCTAGGCCGTCGGCCTCAAATCAATCTACAAGCCACCGCGTGACGTACATATCTCAGGCTCTCGGCCTTATAATTAAATCAATATCTCACTTCTGTGGTGTACAGCCCAATCTAAAAGTATCCTCACAGTACAGGCCCTCGTCCATACTTAGTCAAAATTACATAAGCCACTCGGCCAACAGTAAAATGTGATGCTCAGCCTACAATATTTTGAAATATCATTCAAATGTTAAAGCAAAATAAACTTGGCTGAGTTTTGAAAACGGTAAAAAATAACATGACTGAGTTCAAGCATAAAGGCAAAACAATAAGGAAATATCAAAAAAAATCCCCGAAGGGTTCAAATAGCCTATATATGGCATTCAACCCAAATAATAATGAAAACAATAGTTTTCAGTCAAATACGCGGTAAAATCATCAATCGAGATTGTGAAAAAGCACGGGAAAAATATGATATATTGATATTAAACATGATACAATGAGCCCCATATGTACACATTACCTATCATACTCCAAAATACATATTGGATTAGGGTTATTTTACTACTATTTACATACTCTAACACTTCCCCTCAAGCTGGTGCATATAAATTATATGTACCGAGCTTGTTACATATGTAGTTAATACGAGGATCAGTGAGGGACTTGGTGAAAATGTCTGCAAGCTGATCATTTGACTTAACAAACTTTGAAAGCAATATCTCTCGAGAGTATCTTTTCTCTGACAAAGTGACAGTCAATCTCAATGTGTTTAGTTCTCTCATGGAACACCGGATTTGACACAATATGAAGAGCAGCTTGATTATCACACACAAGTCCCATCTGACTAACATCACCAAATTTCAGCTCTTTGAGCAACTGTTTGATCTAAACTAGCTCACATGTCGCCATAGCCATTCCTCGATATTCTACTTTTGCACTAGACGAGCAACCACATTCTGTTTCTTGCTTTTCCAGGATACCAAATTTCCTCTTACTAAGACACAATATCCAGAAGTAGAACGTCCGTCAGAAGGCGATCCTGCCCAATAAGCATCGGAGTATCCAACGATTTGCTCATGGCCTCGATCATCAAACAATAAATCTTTACCTGGAGTAGATTTTACATATCGAATAATGCGAACAACTGCATCCCAATGACTATCACATGGAGGACCCATAAACTGGCTCACAACACTCATAGGAAAGGAAATATCAGGTCTTGTCACTGTAAGATAATTTAATTTACCAACTAACTGCCTATATCTTGGAGGATCGTTAAGAGGCTCCCCCTGTCCTGGCAAAAGTTTAGAATTCAGATCCATCGGAGTGTCAATAGGTCTTCAACCTGTCATTCCTGTCTCCTTAAGAATATCTAAGTCATACTTCCGTTGTGAGATCACAATACCTGAGCGAGACTAAGAGACCTCAATACCTAGAAAATACTTTAGTGTGCCCAGATCCTTAGTCTGAAAGTGTTGAAAGAGATGTTGCTTCAATTTAGTAATACCATCCTGGTCATTGCCGTTAATAGCAATGTCGTCAACATAGACCACCAGATAAATATAGAGACTCGAATCAGAATGCCGATAGAATACAGAGTGATCAGCTTCACTCCGAGTCATGCCAAAGTCCTGGATAATAGTGTTAAACTTACCAAACCAGGCTCGAGGAGACTGCTTTAGACCATAAATTGACCGGCGCAAGCGACATACAAGGCCACGAGACTCCCCCTGAGCAACAAACCCAGGTGGTTGCTCCATATAAACTTCATCCTCAAGGTCACCGTGTAAAAACACATTTTTAATGTCCAGCTGATAGAGTGGCCAATGGCGAACAGCACCCATGGATAGAAAAAGGCGGACTGATGTTATCTTAGCCACGGAGAGAAGGTATCACTGTAGTCAAGCCCAAATATCTGAGTATATCCCATAGCAACAAGACGAGCCTTAAGACTATCAACCTTACCATCTCGACCAACCTTGACCTTTACACCACAACTCGACAGACGAAGCCCAAGCTAAGTAGTTGGAACCTCTCATTAAAGGTTTTGAGGTAACCATAACACCGGAATTTCCAGAAGCCGTGTTTTAGGCCCGAAAGCATCGACTCCCAAAGACATCGTGAAAACTTGCTGAAACAGATGAAGGAAATACTGTTTTTACCGGGAAATTGTTGTAGTTTCCGGAAAAATCACTGTAGATGCCGGAAAAATTTAAAGTGGTCGGAATTCAAAAGTAAAAATATGGGTAGGCTCGGAAATTTTTTTCAAAAAACTGCTGGAAAGTGGTTCAAGCGCCGGCGCGTGGGCCTGACGCGCCGCCTGCGTCAAAGGATCTGGAGGCGCGTGAGGATGTGTCTGTCGGAGCTGTTCAGTGGGGTTTTGTTGCCGGACTATAACGGATCTTGTGGTAGTGTTGGATTTTGCACAACACTGACGGGGAGAGACAAAACGTAAAAAACTTTGAAAACGTCACCGAAAAAATAAGGCACGGCTGACTTCTGCTTTGTATTTTGGTTCCCGGATGTATCTCACCACTAAGGCTCTGATACCATGAGAAAAAGCACGGGAAAAATATGATATATTGATATTAAACATGATACAATGAGCCATATGTATACACATAACCTATCCTACTCCTAATACATATTAGATTAGGGTTATTTTACTACTATTTACATATTCTAACAGAGATGGACCAAGTCAAAATCCCTAATAGTACACGACACCACGCTCATCATCAAGCGTGCACCTTACCTTAATATAGCACTACAATGTGAAATCTGGGGTCTCAAACCAGAACATCATTTACAATCATTACTTAACTCGAACCGGCTAAATCTATCTAAAATCAGAACGAGTACGTCAAAATGTGCTAAGGTAACAAAGCCCAAACAAAAAACAATCAATAATTGGCACAAATCCTCAAATTAGCAAAACCAGAGCTCCGGGCCCACTTCTCGAAACTCAAAAAAATTTACATCAATGGATTCCTCATCTCCCCGCGAGTCTACTCATATAACGAATACCAACATCAGAGTTCAGATGACCCCTCAAATTATCAATTTAAGGCCTCTTAAATTCAAGCTCTAATTCTCCATTTTTAGCCCATTAATTCCTTTTATTTCAGTCTTAATTCGGGAAATACTCTCATAGAAATGTATTTTTGGTCCAAAATCCTTACCTTAATGAAGTTCCCTTGAATCTCCCTTCCAAATCGTCCAAAAGCTCTCAAGCCGAAGTCAAAAATGGTGGAATAACCAAACTCGCGAAATGAAATAACTCATATGTTCTGCCAGGCCTTTCCGCATCTGTGGCATTTTAACTGCATCTGCGATACCGCATATGTAGCTCAACCACCGCTTCTGTAGTCCTTCACTTAAAACCCAAAATCACATCTACGATAGGACTTCCGCATCAGCGGCTTCGTAGATGCGGCCACTTGACCGCTTCTACGGTATCTGCACACTTTACCACCTTTTCGCTTATGCGACCAACTATCCGCTTATGCGTCGCCGCACCTTCAATCCCCAAATCGCAGGTGCAAAAATACCAGAAGCAACAATATCAGCTACTGCAGCACAATTCCAATTTCTCTGTTAACCATCCAAAATCACCTCGAGATCCTCGGGACCTCAACCAAATATGCCAACATATCCCATGACATCATTCAAACTTGTTCCAACCTTCGGAACACCCAAAACAATATCAAATTATAAAATGCTCATCGTATTCAAGCCTATGATTCCCAAAATCTTCTAGATTACGCATTTAATAAAAAAAACCCCAACCAGACCACGTCCGAATGACTTGAAATTTTACACACACATCCCAGATGACACAACGGAACTACAACAACTTCTGGAATTGCATTTCGACCTGTATCGAAATCTTGCTTACTGACCAAAAAAGGCCGAAATCAAAATTTCCCCGATTCAATCCTACACCTTACACGGACTTCCAAAATGCATTCCGAATACGCTTCTAAGTTTCAATTCACCTAAAGGAGCTAACAAAGTATTAAAAATTCTGATCTGGGATCATTTACAAACAAGTCAATTCTTGGTCAAACCTTTCAAATTTTAAGCTCTAAAATGAGAATTGTTCTTCCAAATTCATTCCAATTATCCTGAATAATCAAAACCAACAATTTAGGTAAGTTATAATACATCACACGGGACAAGTCATACCCGAGAACTGACGAGCGAAGTGCAACAGCTCGAAACGACCGGCCAGGTCTTTACAAATTGGCCATGTGCTATTAAAGTCTTTCCATGCTTTCCCATCTGCAGGATGACTTAACTTTCCATCTTTGGAACACTCCGGGATCTCCATAAGAGTAAGCAAAATCTAAGAATGATTGAACACCCTCGGTATACTATTTGCTATACCTTGGTAAATCCATCCATTCCTTGGATGGAACATTTGAATTCCTAATAATAAAAATTTATTAGATCTTCAAATATATAATCATTTAAGAATGAGTGACATGGTAAAAACTAAATCCTAAATGTCAAGAATAAATCTTTAAAATTATGTGTTGTAAAATGATAGGACTTTCTTACCTAGTCATGACACTTAAGCTAAGTCAAATACAACCATATGTCCACCAGAAATCTTTCTGAAAAAAAATTAAAATTAGGATCCACAAAATAAAGACAGAAAGTAATAAAATTCTAAACCAAGTTTTTAAGGAAGATAATATAATAGTTCTGCGCACCAACAAGTTTCATATGCACTTTGGCAAGTATAGTGACATGTTCGTACAAATATTATATAATTAAAAGAAGTTAAGATATAAAAATCTAACTAGCTATTTCTGATTTCTTCAACTCAAAAGAAGAAACTCCGGAACTAGTCATATTTTAAAATTACTAAAAGGTAACTTTGATAGAATAATTTACCACATTACATTTTGACAGAACAATTAGCAACCATAAATAACTAAGATCTATGAACTCTTGTACTCAATAAATAATCATTTTACATGAAACTTTTAGTTCATTTCCACAATCAAATTGCCAGGGGGCGATCACTGCATCCTAAGATATCAACCATTCCGCATCTAATAACTACCAACCAAATTGCTATGATTAAGGAAGAAAAATATATGAACTACCAGAAATAAGGATATGATTCATGAACAAACAAATCCACCCATCAAAAGCCTACTTTCCATTGGCTTGTTTGTGGAAAACACAACGCTAACACAACACATGTATACTAGATCATGCATACTCCAAATTAGAATTCAGAATATAAGTTTTAACAAATTACTCAGATACAACGCTAACTCTTATCCAATGTACTTTTTATTCATATGAGCTAATATTAACCTTCTCACACCAAAATCTTAAGCTTCCTAGAGAGAGATACATACGTTTTACAAAAAAATCACAAAATAACAAGATATTACATAATATCGAAATGGAACAAGTTCTAATGTTGAATATAGCCACCATAGCAGTTGACACGGAAAGCTTAAAATCAATTGAGTCACACATAATCGAAGGAAATTAAAGCAATAAAAAGATATATTGTTGGCCATGTCAATTTGCGAGAAAAAAAAGGTATCTACACATACCTAAATTGAAGAACATTTAAAGAATCTAAGAAAACAAGATCTTAGCTTGCCAAAAATGATGAATGTTTGAATGTCATGCTTTAGTTTGGTGTTTATTTGCGTCTCCCTTTTGTATTTGAATTTTTCATTGAAAATTAGCAAAGAATAAGCTTCACTACTGGTTTAACATTTTTGGTTCAAAATGTCAGATCCAAGAATCAGTTATGCTATTTCTGTAGTATCTAATAATTTTAACACATTTTATTTCTCTTTTCTAGATGTCACTGTTTTTGGTCCACATTGATATCCCAGATTTTTTTGATGCAAAATTATATCTAACCAAGTCAACTAAAAGTGAAAACATTGGTTGACAATCCAATACCAAATTAGTGTAGTTCACTCAAGGTTGTTAAATTGATACTTTGATCGAAATGGTACAGCTAAAACTTCTTTTCATATATATTGGCTGCAAATTTACCAATACTCATAAGAATTACCAAATTGATCCCTTGTTGTAAACTTAAAGGATCATATTCTTCTTATATTTGAAGGAATCATTTGCAATGTTTGATGCATGCCAACAATATGTAATGGTTATTATCAGTTAAACAATATTGCATATTTGGAAAATCTAAGGTTGTTTTAATACTTTGTAGATACCAGTAGCAGTTATCTCAAGTCATGCCATAACCCTAGATTTTAATTTCTCTTCTATTTAGGAAACAAATGATATGGAAGTTAGCAGATCGAGGGCACAAGCAATGTTCTACTCTACAAGACTTTTGGGCTATTCAAAATAAGAGCTTCTCTATCGTACATTGTTTAGAGGACATTTAATTTACCGTTGATGTTTCAGGGTCAGTACATGCAAAAAACTACAGAACTAATCAATGCATTTTGTGACATGAATCTAGTTTCAGGCCATTTATAGGACTGCTAAGAAGTTACAGGAACAATATATTGCCAATAGAAATTACCACCTTATCTAATTTTCTTGAAACAAAAACAGTGTCACCTACAACAATAATCGCATAACCAAGAAAGAGAGCCCATAAACTTGAAATGTTGGTAGTAATTATTGTCTAAAATATTTTCGTAAGTTATTAAACTTATTGTTTTTCTAATTTTATGGTTTCCCCTGATGTTTACAGATTCTACTTTATTATAAAAGTAGAATCTCCTAGAAAGCCAATTGTTTCTAAATTGGTCGACAAATGATCGGACACTAACATGGACGCTAGAAGTGTACCACATCAGTCATATTATACTAACAATTACTGAGTAGCATTTATGAATCTGAAATAGCGTTTGCAATATTTTGTAATACCAGAACAAAAACATTTCATAAAATTATTATAAAAACCCCTATACCTTCCTCTGATCCCCCCTTCAATATATCACTAATGTCATGCCCCGAATCTGGGTCTGGACGTAACATGGCATTCGATGCCTTACTACATGCGACCGAGCAACCCAACTGGCTAGGTGAGTCTACATGTAATATCATAACATACTGAGTGCAGAAGATAAATGAACACATACTGATATACTAAAAGTCTTGATGATATAAATTAAAGTGCGGAAATACTGAAACAAATCTGAAATATATATGTAGCCAACATTGCTTAACAAGAAAAGCCAGAGACTCTGTCTAATTATTACTCTAGTCTATGAAGCCTCTAATTTGTACTAAAAATGCTGAGTGTCCGAAAATATTGTAGTCATGATAATGCCCCGAAAGAACTGAGAATCACCAAATAGCTGGTACGAGAATCCTAGCGCTTTGAATCATCAACTTGTAAGTCATTACCTGCATCGTGAGATGCAGGCCCTGGATAAAAGGGATGTTAGTACATTTGAATTGTACTAGTATGTAAAGCAACTGAAAGAAAAAATTATAAATGTTGAAACTGAAACCAAGCTGATAATTAAGAATTTATAATTGATAACTGAAATGATAACTATTGAAACTAAAACTAAAATGATAACCGGTAACTGATAACTGATAACTGAAATGATAACTAATAATTGAACTGAAGTAAGGATATGAATACTCCCTCTTCTGAATGACGAACAACTTGTTTATCTGAATGAATAAATTGCGGCCTCTAGCCCATTGTGTGTGTGTATGAGAGTGTGACTATGTATGTATGTATGTATGTATATATATATATATATATATATATATATATATATATATATATATATATATATATATATATATATATATATATATATATATATATATATATATGAGTGTGTGTATGTGTGTGTGTGCACGCGCCCTCAACTGCAGCCTCGGGCCCAAGTATAGGTATACATAACTACAACCTCAGGTCCAAAATGCATAAAGCATAACTGCGGCATCGGGCCTAAAGATTCGAAAAGCATAAACTGTGGCCTCAGGCCCAAATACAGGTGTTCAACATTCAAGAACTGAGAATTAAACTGCAATACATGATAATGAAATACTGAATCACACTGAGTTACATGATATTGGAATACTGAATAGGACTAGACTGAGATGTGTATTCTCGAACTGATCATGAACACTAAAACTTCAATTGTTTATGTCATACTGATTAATCTATACTAAGACTCGGGGGCATCAAACCCAAGTGTATATTGAATACGCACTAAGCTCACAACATTCAGAATGAAAGTAATGAACGAGTTATGAAGCTAGAGAATAGAAGTTCTGCAACTATTCAAGGAACTAGGCTAAACTATATTTCTGAGGCAATTAGTAACGTCATAAAAGAAATGTAGTGTAGGGAGAACCATTAACATTCCCAAACATATAGAGTTAGCCTCACATACCTTAACTTCCTGCTCCTAAGAATAATACAACATTCGCAAGCCTTTCAACTTTAATCTATATCAATACAAGTCAAAAGAATTCCAAATTAGCAACAATAGTTATTGACGATGCCCTCTTTTTCTAAGGCAAAATTGGGTTTACGACATTATGGGCAAAACAAAACTTTTATCCCCTTTGAGGAAATCGGGTTATAGAATTTGAAGAGTCGCCACCTAATGATTATAGTGCATTAGGACACTTTAAAGAAAAGAAGCAATTTTTGAAAGAAAATCAGAGTTTGGGTAAGGGCTTGAGATTATCTCGAGGGGAAGGTGTTAGGCACCCCTCAAGATCCACTAGTGTGATTCCCGGCCATGCTTTAATTGTAACTTTAAAAAGAAGCGGAAGAAAACAGGAAAAGCTTTGCATATAAGAATCACGAATAAGTTTTAAGCTTTTGAAAAGGGTAAAGAAGATAGGAAGGGACAGTTTTTAGAAAAGGAGTTGATTTAAAGAACATAATTAAAGCATGCATTGCAAATAAAAGAAAAAGGAAATGGGGTCCTAGGTTTATACAAAATATGGGTCACATCAATGCAATATACAGCAATCACTCCTCAAAAGAGGGGTCGCACGAGATATTAGCGCACCGGTCATCATATCCATATTCTACCCTTCCCACCCCGTTTAGGTATTTAAACGACATTAGTCTCATTTACTTATTTCATGCTAGTACCCGTCTCAACCTATCAGTCCCGGAAAATTAGGACTTCTAATCCTAAAAGGGAAGAAAAGGGATAAGGGCAAATATGGGGTTTAAAAGGATAAAATACTAGTAGCAACAACCAAAACAAATAGAAAGTAACGGGGGGATGGAAAAACAAACATACAAGGCTCACGTAAAACCCCGTAAGTCATATAGCTTATACTGTAGCATGCCTTGCATATACTGATTTGGTCTTTATAATAATATTTAAGCGGCGGACGGATCAGTTTTACACAAAGAATTAGATAAAAGGTCTGCATTAGGAAACTCGGATCCAATTTTCAGGAATTGAAGTATTTTAAACGAATTATTTAGAAAGCACTGATTTAAAGCGAGAGCCTAATGCATAAGAATTTGAACAGAACGTTGGAAATTGCAGAAGTTCATAAATGACATTGAAATCAGCAGGTTCGTTTGAATGAAGATACAGTAAAGTTGTAAATAAGATTTTTAATACGGTAAAACAATATTTTTAAAATAAAGAGGGGGTTAAAAGACTGTTTTGAAAGGTAGCGAATAGAATTCGGGCAGAAGATGTAAAGGGATTGTTTCAGATAGATTTGCAGAATTTGAAAGTATTATGGAATTATAAGAATTTTTATGAAAAACATTATAATAAGACGTTGGAAAAGAAGTTAACCAGTTATTATTACTTAAACAAATTAAGCGAGATAGACATGTTCTGGATATTAGATCTTATTACAGAGTTAATGAATGGGCGGCGGGTTTGGCTATCCTACAGTTTGCCTAACACGTATGCATTTCCTATAGACATGGTTTCTATATGGAACTGATTTACATGAACATAAAGTCCTATATGAAGGATTTATAATAACTTGCAATATGACTGAATGTTATACCTTATAGGAAAAAAAAATTATATGGACAAATTGTGTGTATGCATTAAGTCTATAGACATAGTAGCTAGATGATCGAGTTAAAACGTTAAAAACCCAATAGACATGATATCTAGGTGACTGATTTACAACATTAACCCTATAGGCATGGCATCTACCCTTCACGATAAAATAAACCCCTCCCGCTCTTTTACTAATATTCCCCGAGTTTTATATACAGAATTATTATAGAACCAGAAGAAAGAAAGTAAGTAAAAATACATCACAGCCTACAGCTAGATTGAGCAGCCTAATATTCAATCTTATTGTCCAATAACATATGTTTCACCAATTTTGGATTCCAGATTTCCAAGGCATTCTCTTATCACAAGTGTTTCAGAGTTCCAAGGAGCCTCAAGGCCTCCAGGCAATGCTTACACTATGAATAACGATTGTATGAGAATAGTGCAGTGTGGAATAGTCAGCCCTCAGGCATCCACGTTCAGAGGGAACTCCAGGGTCCCAAAGCATGGCTTACCAGAGAGGGGAAGAACTTAGAACTAGGAATAAGTACAAAGTGAGAGAGGGGCTAGGGAGCCATATCAGAGGGTGGTCATACCCAGCTATGGGCATAGACTGGCACACCCCGGACCCTCTATTTGGTCAAGAGAATTAAGAGCAGACTTTTAGAAGTCAGACTTGGTAATGGATGGTGATTAGGACACCACCTGACCTGAGTCAAGGCTCAGCACATAAGGGGGAGAAGGGAGTGGGAATTAATTTGGGTAAAGGTTAAGAGAACCAGGTTCTAAGTCATGGGTGGAAATAATAGGATGCTACCATGAATCAGAACTTCACTCACACACAAAAAGGGTCAAAGGGACAGGGAATCACATAAGAAAGCATTTACATAACATGAGGAAAGCAAGAAAGCTTAACCGTCTAAAAGGTGCAGAAACATAATGAAAGAGAGAATGAAAAACTAAGATGAGCACATAGTAAAGAATGCATAACAGAAGAGGAGATGTAAACACATAGTTTGGAGGGTATTATTTAATTCGAAGGACCTACCAGTTGCAAGCTTTAGCACAGCAAAATAGTAGAAGCAAGTAACAGCCAGGAGTCAATAGGAGCAGGCTCAGAAACTTTAGCAAATATTTGAGAGTTCAAAAATAACTCAAAGGTATTTCAGACAGTAGAAGAGAGAGGAGCAAAGTACTTAGTATCAGAAATAGAGGTAGTAATCGAGATGGTATTTGAAATTGCATAGTAAAAAGTATTTGAAGTATTTCAAATTCAGAAGTGTCTGTGTGTGTAATCTGATGTATCTGTGTATGTAATCTAAAGTATCTGTGTGTGTAATCTGAAGTGTCTGTGTTGAGAGAAGAAGAAAGTAATTATACTTGAAATCAGGCAGGTAAGCAAGGCAAGAAAATAACAAAGTATCAATAAAAAATAAATCAGCAGAAGAGAATTCCTCTAATTAAGGGATTCAAATTCGAACGGTACAAGACAGGAAATATGTAAGGAAAGGGGATCAAATAAACACATTGCGCACATCATACAAATAAGGGTAAATACATGTGGATCTTAATTAAGGAAATGGAATTTGAAATGTACGGTTAAGTGAAAAATGTAATAAGTGAACCAATTAGCACATAGTAAAATCAAGGAATCGGAGATTCCCAAATCACTAATGAACCAAGCCAGACCATTGGGGAAACCAAGAGTTTCAAATTAAATAGGGAAAGAATTAATCGAATTCACACAAGGCAGTCTGAAATCAATCGCCAAATCAAAGGTTATTCTGAGAGGGAAAATCTAACTATAAAGAGGGCATGAGCCTTAAACATACGAGGCTCGATTCAAGCAAAGAACATCATCATGTAACCAAAGACCAGTGAGTAGAGGACCATAGTTAAAAGAGAATATCAGATAGCATGCGAGAGGTCAGGAAAGAGGTCCTATAGAGTTTTAGCGAAAATCAACGCCACGTGGAAAAACAGAATTGAAACAAAAATGCAACAACTCAGGGACTCAGAAATTAGGGCTTTGAAACTAAACTAGTTCAAAGATAAGAAGCAAACAAGTCACATACAAATGACCTTAGGGAATCGACTGAAACCCCAAATTCTAGGGTTTCTATCGTTAATCGAGTGTAGAGACGAAAGAAAATAAATCAGGCAAGAATAAGTTAAGAAATCCCAAAGGAACTTAAAATATTTCATGCAAATATAATGAAACAAAATACAGTAAAAGAAATCCTAGGGAAACGGTAGAAGAAAGAATAGTAGAAGAAAATACATAAGAATCACAGTAGAAACACATAGGAGTCACAGTAGAACAAGTAAAATTAAATAAAACCCTAAGTCAGAGAAGACGAATAATTTTGAAGGCAATGTTTTAAAAGAAACTTAGAGAAATCGTTTGAAAACCTTATAATAAACACAGATTTAGAGCAGCTCTAGAGAAGTTAGGTGAACCATGAAAGGCTAGGGTTTCAGAAGAACGCTAAAAGCGAAAAAGGCCAAGAAAAGGTCTGATCTGAGCCAAACGAGTTAGAGATAGGCTCATAGGACTAGGATATTCCAGAGACAAGTCGGACATGGCCGTGAAACTTGGATCGGCCAGGATCGGAGCGAAGGCTTTCAAAGTCAGACCTTTAATCTTCAAGTAGCAGGTGCACAAGAGCACATGGAGGTTAGTACAGGTCACCCAAGACTTGGGACGCCATGGATTACGGTGAAACAAGGGTGAAAACCGGCAGAATAGTACTGGGTTTTCGGAGAGGGTTAGAGAGAGTTTGAGAGACGAAGGGAGTTTAAAGGCGGCTGTTATGGGTAAATGAATTAAGGTTAGGGTGGATTAGGAATTAAAAAAGGAAATAAAAAATTATGGATGTTGATCAAAATGATCAACGGCCTAGATTAAAAGGGAAGGCCGGGTGTGTTTGAAATTGGGTCCGGGGCGGGTTTAAAATTGTAATTGGGTCATTTTTAATTGGGTGGAATTGGGGTGCAATTTGGGCTAAAATCTTAATGAAATAGGGCCCACTTTCTCCCCTTTTATTTAATTAAAGTAGCTAAAATATTTTAAATAAATTAAAAGTACTGAAGTAGTGAATAATATATAAACATTAACCAAAAAATATTAGAAATAATTTTATAATTGTAAAACTTTATTAATCATAATATAGGAAATAATTAAAATTATATGCATTTTAATTTTAAAAAACGCCAAATAAACTGGTAAAAGTATGAAAATTACCTTAGTTATATTTCGGTGTAAATATGAGGATAAAATAAGTTATTCACCTAAAATAATAATTTTGGGAATAATTTTGGATTTTGTACTATTAAAATAGACAATAAATTGATTTTAGAATATCTTTAAAATTTGGGAAAAATACCAAAACCTTTGGGCATGTTCATATATGCATACATATGCTATTTTGAAAGTGTTTGAGAATAAAAAATATGTAGGGAAAAATTGGGTATCTACAGTTGCCCCTCTTTGCCCGAGGAGGACGAAAGAGTTGTCGGATAAAGACAAGATGTCCAATTTTGACCGAAAATGGCGATTGAAAGAAGTTTTGACCGAGCCCTGGTTTCTGAGCTTCCTACATATCCCTGGTTATACAGGAATCAGGTCAAATGTAGTTCAGGAACCATTGAAAGAATGTGTCGAATGGGGATTTGAAAAGACGGACGCGATGGTCATATTTTAAAAGTGTTTGGAGTCAAATAGGTTGCGAAGAACCTGAGCGCGATCTCTTCCGCCGAGATGGCCGTCGGCTAGCTGGTGTAACGGCAAGTAAGAAATGCGGCGTATACTATACATAATTAAAACTTGATGAAGTTCCCGTTGGACCATGAATGTTGTCTTCGGACGGTTAGGATAACGTCCTCGGACTATGATGTCATGGGCCATGAAAAGCATAAAAGTAAAGATTCGCAAGCCATGAAATGGGGTTCTCGGTCTATGTAGATGGTGCCTCCGAACTATGATGCCTTTGAATAAGTTGGCGATCTTTCAGCCCAAGAAAAGGTGGCAATCTTTCAGCCAAATGAATTCAAAGTGTGGCGATCTTTCAGCGAATTAAATGCAGGTGGCGATATTTCAGCTAAAGCACGAATTTAAATGCGGGTTGCGATATTTTGGCCGTTTGAGAAAATAAAGTGGCGGTGTTTCAGCCATGCAGGATGGAGACAATGCTTACTCTCGGAAGGCAGATGACTAACCTTATGCAAGATGGAGGTAGAGATTAACCTCGGAAGGCAGAAAGGTAGCCTTATGCAATGTCGATAGAGACAGAGTCATCCACAAAGCGGATAATAGCCCTCTTACTTCATATGGCATTGGTTCAATACGATTAAGAACCATGATGGAATGATCAGAACATTAACACATGTTCGATATGTACCGGATTTGAAGAAAAATCTCATCTCTGTGGGAGCCCTAGAATCAAAAGGGTATCGTTGCAGAAAATGGAGTGATGAGAATATGCTCTGGTGCACTAGTGGTAATGAAGGATAATCGAAAGAACAATAACATGTACCGCTATCGTGGTAGTACAATTATTGGGACATCGGCAGTCACGTCTAGTGACGTCAAAAAGGCAGGAGCAACCAGGCTATGGCACATGCTCTTGGGACATGCTAGAGGAAAATACTTGAAAACTCTATCAGATCAAGGATTGTTAAAGGGAGTAAAGGCTTGCAACTTGGAGTTTTGCGAGCAGTATTGTGTCAAATGGAAACAAACAAGGGTTAAATTTGGTACAACAATCCATAATACTAAAGGCATTTTGGATTATATACACTCTGATGTTTGGAGTCCTTCCAAAATACCTTCATTAGGTGGGAAGCACTATTTTATATCCTTTGTTGATGATTTTTCCAGAAGAGTATGGGTGTATACAATGAAGAGAAAAAATGAAGTGCTGGGAATCTTTCTCAAATGGAAGACGATGGTGGAGAATCAAACAGGCAGGAGAATCAAGTGTATTCGAATAGACAATAGAGGTAAATACAAAAATGATCATTTCAACAAGGTTTGTGAAAATGATGGCATCGTTCGACAATTCACTGGCAGACATACACCACAACAGAATGGAGTGGCAGAACGCATGAACCGAACCTTGCTGGAGAAGGCACGGTGTATGTTGTGCAATGGTAGCTTGGGCAAAGAATTTTGGGCTGAGACAATTACATATGCATGCCACCTCATTAATCGTCTACCATCTGCTGCTATTGATGGCAAGAAACCGTTTGAAAAATAGTATGGAAAGCCTCTTGTAGATTATGACTCTTTGCACGTGTTTGGCTCAACTGCATATTATCATGTGACAGAGTAAAATTTATATCCAAGGGCAAAGAGGCTATTTTTATGGGGATTACATCTGGAGTCAAAGGATATCGCTTATGGTGTCCTATGACAAAGAAAGTAATATTCAGCAGGTATGTTACCTTCGATGAATCTGGTATGGTAAATAAGGTAACAAATGAAGATACAAAAAAGATGATGGTGCTTCTAAGCAGGTGGAGTGTGAGGGAAAATTCATTTTTCCTACACAAGAAGCAGAGGAGGAAACAAATGAAGATTACCCTCTGGATGGAGAGTTAGTAGAGGAGATTCCAACTCAGGAACCTCAACAACAACTTGAATCAATAGCAACCAGCATGCCAAAAAGGACAATAATAAAACTTGTTCGTCTCATAGAGACAGTTGCTTGTGCAAGCGCAATTGTAGCTGATGATGTTCCTACCACTTATAAAGATGCAGTTCATAGTACAGAAGAAGATAAGTGGACGATTTCTATGAATGACGAAATACAGTCCCTTCATCATAATCATACATGGAGATCGGCCAATCTCCCGAAGGGAAAGAAAGCAATTGGGTGCAAATGGGTATTTGCAAAGAAGGAAGGATTTCCTAACCAAGTAGATGTTCTCTACAAAGCAAGACTGGTGGCCAAAGGATATGCTCAAAAGGAGGGAATTGATTACAATGAAGTATTTTCTCCAGTAGTAAAATATTCCTCCATTCGAATTATGTTACATGGAAACTTTGAGGAGGAAATCTATATTACTCAACCAGAAGGATTCAAAGTTTCTGGAAAAGAAAATATGGTGTGCAAACTTGAAAAAATATTGTACGGTTTGAAAATCTTCTAGACAATGGTACAAGCGATTTGACAAGTTTATGTTGCAGCAAGGGTACAAGAGAAGCAAATACGATCATTGTGTGTATTTCCACAGGATTAAAGATGGTTCATTTATATATCTTCTCCTATATGTTGGTGATATGTTTATAGCTTCCAAGAATTCGGAAGAAATTGATAAGTTGAAGATTCAACTGAAGAAGGAGTTCAAGATGAAGGATTTGGGTGAGGCAAAGAAAATTTTTGGCATGGAGATAATAAGAGATAGACGTTCAAAGAAACTCTGCTTATCTCAAAGGGAATATTTGAAGAGAGTACTACAACGTTTTGGCATAGATGACAAGACTAAGCCAGTTAATACTCCACTTGCTCCCCATTTTAAGTTGAGTACTACTATGTCGCCAAATGATGAAGCTGAACGAGAGTATATGTAAAGGTACCATACGCAAATGATATTGCCAGCTTGATGTATGCAATGGTCTGTACGAGACCTGATATTTCACAAACTGTTGGAGTTATAAGCATATATATGCATAATCCAGGGAAGGAGCATTGGCAAGATATGAAGTGGATTCTACGGTATATTCATAATACTGTAGATGTTGGGTTAGTTTTGAGCATGAAAGCAATCAGTCTGTAGTTGGATATTGCGACTCAGATTTTGCGGGTAATCTGGACAAACAAAGATCAACAACTGGTTATGTGTTTACTTTTGCAAAGGCACCAGTTAGTTGGAAGTCTACTTTGCAGTCAACAGTTGCTTTGTCTACAACAGAGGCAGAGTACATGGCTGTAACAGAGGCTGTGAAGGAGGCAATTTGGCTTCAAGGATTGCTAAAAGAGCTTGGTATTGAACAAAAAGGTATCACAATTCTTTGTGATAGTCAAAGTGTTATTCAATTAGCGAAGAACCAAGTTTATCATGAAAGGACGAAGCACATTGATTTTCGGTATCATTTTGTACGAGAAATTATAGAAGAATGTGGAGTCACGGTGAAGAAAATTCATACTACAGAGAATCCTGCTGATATGCTGACAAAAGTGGTGACTGCAATCAAGTTTCAACATTGTTTGGATTTGATCAACATTGTTGAACATTAAAGATTGAAGATGAGATACAACCAAAATTTGTTATTGAGAGAGAATTGAAGATGTGGAATTTTTCCAAGGTAGAGATTTGTTGAAATTTGGCAAATTTTCGAGTCCCACATCGGTTAGGGAGAGAAATTGTTGTGATTTTTCTCCTATAAAAGGAGGCCTTATGTTTAGGAATTAAACATACCTCTCATTTTCCTTCTCATTTGTTTAAGGCATTTGTATCTTCTCTCTTTAGTATTATTTCACTTGTATTTTTGGAGTGGAATAAAATATTGGTTGTATCCGAGGAGTAGGCAAAGTTGGCCGAACCTCATTAAATTTTGGTATTTTTTATTGTTGTTTTATTATCTTATTTATTATTTGGTGGATGCCATAATTTCTGGTATAGTAGTTGTGACTCATTCACACTATATACATTTGGCTTCCGCAACAGTGTAGTTCCTGTCTAAATTGTCGTATCATATGGCTTTGATAGCGTACTTTGTATCTTATGGCTTTGATTACAGTACTTTCAAGTGCAAACTATATACCTTGCACAAATCAGAACAAGGTGAACTAATGAAGTTACTAAATAATGGAAACAGCAAACATAAGGAGTGGAAATATGCCTACAACTTGATATCAGTTCAACTATAGGACGAGGAAGTGAAAGTAACACCCAAAGTTCATGTTTATATTTTCGCCTAAATAAAAATTCAAAACGAAAAAAAACAAAGCTAAAGAAGGCCAAGGGTATAACTGTAAATAAATATTTTATTTTAAAAGTTGTATAGTGTATATTAATTTCTGATACAACAAAACCAAACATCCAAAGAAATATTCGTGCATAATTGATCTATGCATAACTAATTCCTATATAACCAATTCCTGCATAACTAATTCCTATATTATTAATACGTGCATAACTCTAACCAGAAACCATACAATCCTTAAGTGAAAAAAGAGAAAATTCAATGATGCACTCTTATGATGGGAGGTAATGGTCTGAGTATCTTTAAATCTAAGTCAACCCAACTATTAATGGTCTAAGTATCCATTTTCATGATGATCATCATGAAAATGGATAACTTCTATAAGTACCACTATATATATTTAGCAACCTTTGGATTGAAGCAGACAGTCAATGCAGTATAAACAATGATTCTATGCCCTAGAAGTAGTTTTTTCCGCAGAACATTTCAAATTAGAACAAAACTAAGCTCCTCTGTGCAAGCTCTAAATAGAGAATTCAGATGTGAAAGATCATAATCTAATGATTCAGCATCTTGATATCAAAAATCAAGAGGACCAAGTACCTGTGCAGGTCATGACACTTTGACCAAAATTGTAATAATGGCCATTCTTCCGAAACTTATGAGAGCCACGATGTTTATGACGGGATGTTCAGGTTCCATGCACCCTCTTGGTCATATTTTTATATCCCTGCTTTTTATTATGCTATAGATATGCCTGATGCAGAATGTAGCCTGATTTTTGGACAGAAATGTATAAGCATATACTCAGGTGGGGGTTGGGATCTACTACACCATGGGCAAATTTATAGCCCAATATATGGGGCACGTGAACCCATAGTCTCTCCCTCAAAGTAGATATTTTATGTACATATTTTCTGGAATATATCAAATATTGTCTGGTGGAACTCATGCTCCAAAGAGGCAAAATGTTATAGTTGGTTGAATGCTGAATTATTTACCTAGCTAGAGGAGTAACGATTAATTCTCACTTAATATATTTTTTTCACAGAAATTATAATTTAAAACCTTAAATCTGCATCAGACTACAGCATAGAAAATTACATGTCTATTGCATGTTGGATAAGAAAGACTTGCATTAATCTACAAATAGCGCGGATTCTTGAAGGCTTCTTATGTGATGATAAAGTTGTGGATACTAGCAGCTTTCCTTGTTACTTCTATTGTCAGAAATTAAGCTTTCACTTTCTTACTTACCAATTCTTCCCATTGTGGACAAGAAGGAAATGGTGTTCTACCACAGGGTACAACTCAAATCAGAAAGACTAGCTATTAAATTTCACCAGCAGAAAGCTAAATCATTAAATACATCCAAAATAAAATGTTATGGGTAATCTCAACCGCAAGTTTATTTAGAACCATCTAGTAGAATTTAATTTTTCTCCTTCACTTATTTTTTTAAATAAGTGTGTCTGGCATGCATTGATCATAAATGTATCATATATAGGTGAATTTGTTTAAAAGTAAACATTGAACATTACCTAAAGTATGTGGTAAAGAAACAAGACCTCTATCAGCAATTAAGTCAACTAGTGCATAACATATCAGCAACCAAGATTGCACCACCTAAACACAGCTTTGATGTTTTTGTTGATTTCATTGAATTAGCTCAATGAGCAAATTTTGAAACATTTGCTTATAGCATATTTTGGAAAAATTTAATCTCATGGTCACTTACCTTCATATTTTTTTGCGACAGCTTAAATCTGTATACATTACTAATACTTGTATAACACTAACCAACAAACGAATCACCCTCAAAGGATTTTAGAGGGAATCCAATAATGCATTCTTTTGATGGGAGGTAATGGTCCGAGTATCTTTAGATTTAAGTCAATCCAACTACTAACAGATATTCTAGAAAGAATGGAACAAAGAGTAAACGGGTGGGTTGTATTTTGAAATGGTTCACGTTTTAAATTTGTGGTTTAGTTTTTTTTTTAGAAGAGAGAATTACACCTAAGTACAACTGACTTACATACATTGCAATTAGATAGCCCAATTGCAACTTTACAAATCTATAACCTAAAGATAACATGCCAAGGTTCGAAAAAAAAAGTTTTTTTAACATCACTAACTACTGTCATTGTTCCTTCTTTATAAACTTTTACACTTTGTACAGATTTCAGTTGAAACAATCAACTTCAACGGTGGCATTTGTTTGATACTTTCTTCTCTTCTTTTTTTTCTTATTTTTTTATATACATTAATATATATTTCATATATAAGTTTATACAAAGTTATTATTATATATGTACAACACATGTATAATTAAAAATAAAATTGAAATATTTGTATTTTTTCTTACTTTTCGAAAAATCTACGTATAAAGTTGATCTTTTTTTTATTTCTTTTTGCCAAATCACAAACTTGCAGCAAATTTTTCAACTTTCTTTTAATTTTTGTTATTTGGAAATTAGGGAAGAAACACATATAAGATTTGGAAAAATCCTTTAATTACATTAATAATTCTAAGATTGTTTATCCTTCAAAATAGATAACAATTGAAGTTATGCGTGGTTTTAAGGATATATGGACTAATTCAATACAATTGATTACTAGCATTAGATGAGCAAATTAAAGATAGAATAAATGGCCAAACTACTTGTAACACCGAGTTCGGGCTCGATTGTGGCCAAACAATTAGTCTGTCTTCGATTCGGAACCAAACACTTATGATGGGCTATGAACAAAACTAAGAACTTAGAATAATCTTTAGAAGTAGAGGAAACAAATGTATATTGCCTTGATATGTGTGTAACTATTTTTAATGAATAATTAGCTTCCAATTTATATATTAGAGGAGTTCTACCCTAAGTACAATTCAAAAAAAGGTAAAAATCTTCCTAATCGCTAACCATTGATCTACATATCGACCGAGGTTCACGCGGTAATATCATGTTAGAAACGGATATCATGGCCCTTTGTTAATCATGCGTAATCGTTCGATAATGCTCCCCGAGGTCTTGGGTTCGAATTGGACCCGGGGGCAAGGTCTCGATGGTTCCGAGGGTATGCTTAGCTCGGGCCTTGATGCGAGAGGCTCCTAATTTCGATTCCAATTTCCCACAATCATGTCCTTATTTCGTTTGCCTTACCGGAAAATTGGGGCACTCACCAGCCATGGTTTTTACTCACTATTATCATTTTATTATCGAAAACAGTCTTAGTCTCCTCTAGAATTATAGATTTTGCTACTGCTCCAGTTCTGCATAATTTTTCATTAAAAAATGCAAGTTCAAATATAAAAAGGTCGCCTACGTGTTTCAAGAAAACAAATGCCTCCATTGAAGTCAATTGTGTATAGCCTTTTAATGAGTAATAAACAATATGCAATTCTTTGATTTGTCTCCAATTATGCAGCTTTTCTCGTTTTTGTTTTTTGATATTTAATTTCTAACGCTGAAATTTTGAAAATTGAGGACATAAATTCAGGGGAAAAGGGATATATGCATATTTTGATGGAGGTAATGGTGTGGACTGTGGAGTATATTAAGATACCAACAACTATCAGTGGATATTCTAGAAACAACTGAACAAATGATTTCTCACTTTGAAGATTTGTGTGTATCACATCAGTCGACATAAAAAATTATGTATGAGAAAAAATATTTTAGTTATATTTTGTTAGTGTAATTAAATTATATTGTTAGTGTATTTTGACATATGATAAGATTCATTTTTTTCCAAATGTTTGCTGAACAATGAAGGACATTAATTAGACCACCTTCGATGAAACTTTCTTTACGTAAAAATAACACATCAAACTATTATATTTCACAGAGCACTAGTATTAGTTAATACCCATCATATTTTTAATTATCTGTAATTAAAGAGAGTAATTCCTTTGGATCTAAAACATTCATAAAAGAATAAAGCTGGGTATTATTCCTTCTTAGTATTCTCTCTCTTTTTTCCCCTACACTATAAATATTAGATTATAAGTTCTACAAATAGAAATAATTGAGGTATAAACATATGTCACAACTCACAATATAGAAAAATTAATTCTTAAAACATAATTTGTTAGAATATACTATAAGCCATACGTATTGTTATAGTATTCTTTATAAATAATTATTTATTTACTTGTTTAAATTCAATACAGTTTTATTTCAAATAGATCATGTGTTGATTTGTGCGTCCATTGCTTGCATAGTAGATGATTTAGTGTATAGAGTTTAGCTAATACTCGGAAGATTAAATCATCGATTCTTGTAAGACATAAAAGTTAATGTTCACAATCTAATGATGGAATTGGACAAATCATCGGAATGATTGTAGCACTACATTAAATATAATTTATCTTTATTATGGAAATGGTTTAATTCAAACTTCTTGTGCTAATACATTTTGTATGTATTGAACGAATCAATTAGAGACGAGTATTTTATACTGACTTTATAAAATAATTTCTCTAGTCCGTTTAATGTACTTATACTCTTAATCTTGATATAATTATTATTAGCTGTGTATGTCGCTTGTTGTTTTGATTTATTAAAAGGCGAGATTCTTTCGCGAGTCAATAAGCCTAATAAATTAGATAACATTGATATACATTGGCGAAGTAATAATTAGTTGATGGAATCCATGTCTCGATTTTGAGATTGATGATACTCCTTTATGAAAGCTTATAAGTTTTCATCTGTAAACCCGGCCGGCGGATTTTGTATCCAACACATGAAATAAGTTAAGTGTAAGTGCAAAGGAAGTAATCGATAAATTAAATAGCCAGTAATTTAATTTAATTGGTTAGTATCTGAATCTTAACATGGGGAGTTAAATAGGATTTTATGGAAGAATTTCGAAATTAAACAAAGGAGTGCAATTACGAATTTTTAGTGGAATAATTCGTAATTTATTATGATGGAAATTAATTTCAGAATTTCGAAATTAACATCATAATAGGAAGCCTTGTTAATTAAATTATGTGGTCCCTACTGTGCCTAAACAATGGGAAACAGTGAAAACTGTTGCCGAGTGGGAAAGAAAATGAGGAAACCGTTCCTTAGTGGGAGAAGGAACCCTAACAGGTTTTGAAAACGGTTTTGACCTAAAAAACGCAGCTATATATATACATATAGGGGCTGGACGTTTTTGACAGAATTCTGACTGCGGTTTCTATTAGAGTTTTGCCCACCCAAAATTCTCTATTTTCGGGGGTAACACAGTAGAAGACTGTGGAAAGCTGCTAGTGCTTTTTCAACTGAGGAACTGGAGAACGACATAGATTAGTTGTGTTTACGCTTCAAGAGGTAATCCTAAAATCTCCATACGTGCTAGTTGTTTAGATTACACGTGAATAAGATTCTGTTATTTTTTTCGCTGTGGTATATATTCCATCAATTGGTATCAGAGCCTACTCACGTCTAATTAAATAATTAGAATAAACCATAAGGATAAATATCATGTTCTATATGTAAGTTTTGAATTACATGCAAAGTTTGTTTTTCTGAAAACCTGCATTGTTTTTGGTGTGATTATCTTATATGGGTAATATAGATTATTCTAAATACTTGATGTATCCTTTTAATATTAGTGATTTTGAGTTAGAATAATCTGAAAGTTGAATTTTATCATGTAAAACGTAAAAGCAAGTTTTGCAGAATTAGGGCGGAAAATCGGAGGTCAAAAAGTTGACAAACTACGATTGACCTGAAATTTGGAAGGTCCATGCGAAACGACCCAGTGAGCAATGCACATGGACATGACTGAAGCCGTTTTTTGGGCTTTCGGGGTCATTTAGATGGTGTTTTTGCTATTTTTCTAAAATGCTGAAATTTTTGTTAGTTGTTTTTAATTCCAGTAATTGTGGGGATCAATTCCCTTGGTCCCCGGGCTTAAAAATTAGTGAAATAATACTTTTACACGTTGACATAGTTCTTCTTCCACATCGGATAAAAATATTATGAATAATCACTATGTTATACTAGTCATTGATAATTTGTATTTACTCTCCATCTGAGTATGCATGTTGGTTCAATGGAATTAATATATGTTGAATGTTGATATTCACTTGGCTTAAATTAACAGTTTACTGTCTATCTGAGTATGACATGTTTAAGTTTATGGAGTGAAAATCTGTCATTATATATGTATATTGCAAGAATAGCTTCTTTCCCATCGAAATTTGTTGTTCAAGGTGCATATATATATATATATATATATATATATATATATATATATATATATATATATATAAAATGTGTTTTGATTTTTATTGTTCATAATACAAACTGATTTAATCTATTTAAATATTTAATGTCTCCCAGATTGACAATGACTGCTTTCAATGCCCTTATTGCCATTCTTACCCAAAACAAACTTGAGGGTCCAAATTATGTTGATTGGAAACGAAATTTTGATATTGTTCTAATTGCTGAAGAGTTCAAATTTGTGCTCGATGAGGTGTGTCCAGAAAAACCTGGAGATGATGCCACAGATGATGAACAAAAAGCTTAGCCGAAATGGATTAAGGCTGATGAGATGGCGCGGTATTACATTTTGGCATCCATGTCGAATGTTCTGCAACATCAGCATCAGTCGATGGAGTCTACTTATGACATTCTAGAAAATCTCAAAGAAATGTTCGGAGATCAGAATCGTGCGGCTAAGAAGACGGCCATGAAAGCCCTTCTGAATACCAAAATGGTTGAAGGTTCATCGGTAAGGGACCATGTTCCGAAGATGATGAGTCTTCTGAATGAACTGGAGTTCCTTGGAGCTAACATTGATAAGGACACGCAGGTTGAAATGATCCTGCAGACTTTTCCTGACAGCTTTCAGTAGTTTCTCCTAAATTATAACATGAACAAAATGGATTTGTTCCTTGCGAAATTGCTGAATGAGCTGTAGTTGGCAGAGACTATTATCAAGTCCCAAGCTCCTCCCGTGGCATTGAATTTTGAGGCAGCTTATTCTTCTAAGCCAAGAGGCGGGCAGAAAAAGAAAAAGGCTCAAAAACCCTCTGTTGGTAGAGCGACTGCTGGTGTGAAAAAGGCTAAGGGTAAGTGTTATCACTGCAAGCAGCCCGGGCATCATAAGAAGCAGTGTCCAACTTATCTGACCAAGCTGAAAAATAAACCAGGTGATTTACATTTACTTGTCGTTGAAACATTTTTAGCGGTTGTTTCTACCATGTCATGGTGTATAGATTCGGGAGCCACTAATCATATCTGCACTTATTTACAGGGGTTTCAGGTAACGCGACAGCTAAGTAGAGGAGAAATCAATGTTTATCAAGCAGACGATTCAGCAGCCCCAGCTTTAGCATTAGGAAATATTAGTATTTTGTTTGGTAGTGGTAGAGTTTAAGCTTTAAAAGACACATTATATGTACCTTCCGTTTGAAGGAATTTAATTTTGGTTTCTAGCGCTATGAGAGATGGTTATGATTTTAATTGTCATGAGGTTGATAAAATGTATTATTACTCACAATAAGCGTTATCTCTCTTTGGCTACATTGATTAATGGTATTTTTGTTGGTGACTCTATTCCTAAATCGTTACCACCTAAAGAACTGAATAATGTTGATTTACCAAGTAAGAGAAAATGTTCTTCTGAATTGAGTGAAACATATTTATGGCACTTGCGTTTGGGTCATATAAATCTAAATAGAATTTCCAGGTTGGTCAAGGATGGACCTTTAAGTTCATTGAAAGTGGAGGCACTACCAACTAGTGAATCTTGTTTAGAAGGAAAAATGACAAAACAAAATTTCCCCTCAAAAGAAAATTGGGCAAGTGATAAATTAGAGTTAATTCATTCTGATTTGTGTGGTCCAATGAATGTCCAAGCAAGAGGTGGTTTTGAGTATTTTTTGACTTTCACAGATGATTACTCAAAATATGGATATATTTATTTGTTGCGTCAAAAGTCTGAATATTTTGAGAAGCTCAAAGAATTTAAGACTGAGACTGAAAAGCGACATAATAAACATATCAAGACACTACGATCTAATCTTGGTGGGGAGTATCTTTCTACGGGCTTCATTGGTTATTTATCAGAATGTGGAATTACATCTCAAAATTATCTGCACCTGGAACTCCATAACAAAATGGTGTAGCTAAAAGAAGAAATAAGACTCTTATGGAAATGGTTAGATCAATGATGAGTTATTCCAATTTGCCTTCGTCTTTTTAGGGACATGCCATAGAAACTGCAAATTACGTTCTGAAATTAGTTCCTTCAAAGTCAGTACCCGTGACCCCTACAGAATTATGGACTGGGCGCAAGCCTAGTCTACGGCATTTTCGAGTTTGGGGTTGTCCATCACATGTGCTAAAGGGGAAAACAGATAAATTGGAGGCAAGAACGGATGTATGCGTGTTTACAGGTTGTCCAAAAGGGACGAAAGGTGGTTTATTCTATTTTCCTAAAGAGAAAAAGGTAACTGTTAGCACAAATACCAAGTTTCTAGAAGAGGACTATTTGATGAACCATGTGCCTAGATAGCATGGAGACTCAGGTTCCTGATGATGTTGTGGTTCAACCACAAAATCAAACTGATGTAGTGCATAGTCGTTGTGGGAGAGAAATAAGACAGCCAGTTCGTTATACGCTCTTGGGAGAATCATATGATAGGATCCTTGAGGATCCTACCTCCGAACCTGTCAATTACGACCAAGCACTACATGATAAGGATGCCGATAAGTGGGTTGCTGCTATGAAATTAGAGATGGAGGCTATGTACTCTCATCAGGTCTGGGAGCTTGTAGAACCAACTGATGGGGTTAAACCCATTGGATGCAAGTGGATCTATAAGAAAAAGAGAGGTGTAGACGGAAAAGTACAAACTTTTAATGCAAGGCTTGTAGCGAAAGGCTTTACTCAGAAAGAAGGGATCGACTATGAGGAAACCTTCTCGCTGGTAGCCATGCTTAAGTCTATAAGGATTTTCTTATCTATTGCTGCTCATTATGATTATGAGATTTGGCAAATGGATTTCAAGACAACTTTCCTTAATGGAAGTCTTGATGAATGCATCTATATGATGCAACCGAATGGTTTTATGGAAAGTGACAAAGAACACATGTTGTGTAAGCTTAAAAGGTCCATATATGGACTAAAACAGGCATCTAGGGCATGGAACACTTGTTTTGATAAGGCGATTAAAACTTTTGTTTTTGATCAGTGCCTTAGCAAATCTTGTGTATATAAAAAGTGGGATGGGGACAAAGTGGCATTTTTTATCTTATATTTAGATGACATACTACTCATTGGAAATAATGTGGGCATGTTGAATTCAGTTAAGCAATGGTTGTCCACACATTTTGATATGAAATATTTGGGAGAAGCGGTTCATATCCTTGGGATCAAACTGTTGCGAGATCACAAGAAAAGGATATTAGGCTTGTCCCAAGGTCTTTATATTGATACAATACTCTCCAGGTTTAGCATGCATGATTCCAAGAAAGGATTTCTTTCTTTCAGACATGGAATTTCTCTATCTAAAGATCAGTCTCCTAAGACTGATGAAGAGACAGAAAAGATGAAGGCGGTCCCTTATGCATCAGCTGTGGGGAGCCTCATGTATGCTATGTTATGCACTAGGCCTGATATCTACTTTGCCGTTGGCTTTGTTAGCAGATTTCAATCTAATCCTGGGAAAGAGCATAGGACGGCGGTTAAACATATAATCAAGAACCTGAAAAGGACTAGGGATTACATGTTGATCTACCATTGGGATGACCTCGTACCTATTGGGTATACTGATTCGGATTTTCAATCAGATAGAGATTCTAGAAAGTCTACCTCAAGTAATGTGTTTACTCTTGGAGGTGGAGCCATAAGTTGGAGGAGTATCAAGCAAACATGTGTTGCTGATTCCACCATGGAAGCCGAATATGTGGCCGCCTTTGAGGCAGCCAAAAGATAGTTTTTCTTGGTAACTTCCTGAGAGAGTTGGGTGTGGTTCCCTCGATTCAAGCACCAATTACACTTTACTGTGACAATAGCGGTGCGGTTGCAAATTCAAAGGAGCCACGAAGCCATAAGAGGGCAAAGCATATTGAGCGTAAATATCATTTAATTTGTGATATAGTGCAGTGAGGGGATGTAGTGGTCACCAAGATTGCGTCAGAGAACAACTGAGCAGATCCGTTTTCTAAAATCTTACCACAGAAGACTTTTGATAAGCATGTAGAAGGAATGGGTGTTAAATTTGTAGACGCATGGTTATTAGTCTAAGCGGGAGATTGTTAGAATATACTATAAGTCATGCGTATTGTTATAGTATTTTTTATAAATAATTATTTATTTACTTGTATAAATTCAATAAAGTTTTATTTTAAATAAATCATGTGTTGGCTTGTGCGTCCATTGCTTACATAGTAGATGATTTAGTGTATAGAGTTTAGCATATACACGGAAGATTAAATCATCGACTCTTGTACGACATAAAAGTTAATGTCCACAATTTAATGATGGAATTGGACAAATCATCGGAATGATTGTAGCACAAGATTAAATATAATTTATCTTTATTGTGGGAATGGTTTATTTCTAACTTCTTGTGATAGTACATTTTGTATGTATTGAACGGATCAAGTACAGATGAGTATTTAATACTGACTTTATAAAATAATTTCTCTAGTCTATTTAATGTACTTATACTCTTAATCTTGATATAATTATTATTAGATGTGTATGTCGCTTGTTGTTTTGATTTATTAAAGGTGAGATTCTTTCGCGAGTCAATAAACCTGGTAAATTGGATAACATTGATATACATTGGCGAAGTAATAATTAGTTGATGGAATCCATGTCTCGATTTTGAGATTGATGATACTCCTTAATAAAAGCTTATAAAATTTTCATGTGTAAACCCGGCCAGTGAATTTTGTATCCAACACATGAAATAAGTTAAGTGTAAGTCTAAAGGAAGTAATCGATAAATTAAATAGTCAGTAATTTAATTTGATTTATTAGTATCTGAATCTTATCATAGGAAGTTAAATAAGATTTTATGGACGAATTTCGAAATTGAACTAAGGAGTAGAATTACGAATTTTTAGTGGAATAATTCGTAATTTATTATGATGGAAATTAATTTCAGAATTTTAAAATTAATATCATAATAGGAAGCCTTGTTAGTTAATTTTTGTTGTCCCTACTCTGCCTAAATAATAGGAAATACTGGAAACTGTTACTGAGTAGGAAAGAAAATGTGGAAACCGTCCCTTAGTGGGAGAAGGAAACCTAACAGGTTTTGAAAACGGTTTTGACCTAAAAACGCAGCTATATATATATATACATATAGGGGCTGGACGTTTTTATCACAATTCTGACTGTGGTTTCTACTAGAATTTTGCCCACTCAAAATTCTCTATTTTCGGTTATTATTTGGGTATCACAGTAGAAGATTGTGGAAAGCTGTTGGTGCTTTTTCAACCGACGAACTGGAGAACGACATAAATTTGTTGTGTTTACGCTTCAAGAGGTAATCCTAAAATCTCCATACGTGCTAGTTGTTTATATTACACGTGAATAAGATTCTATTATTGCTTCCGTTGTGGTATATATTCCATCATAATTGATATATATGAATATATTTAGCTGGCAAAGGTCCGTTAGTTTGGAACACAGTTATCTTAGGATAGAAATTTCATATTCATTTTTTATGGTAGTTTTTTATGGTAGTTAAAGTTTGATATTTTTGCATGCCATTTTACTTATGGTTCTATTGATTAGATAACTATTTACGCGATTTCTGCGGGAGTTACTAATGCCCTTTTATTTTTATTTTTATTTTTATTTCTGTTTTAACTTCCTTCCCTGAGCCGAGGGTCGATTGGAGAGAGCCTCTCTGCCCTTTCGGGTATGGGTAAGGCCTTCTACATATTACGCTCCCCAGATTCCACATTGTGGGACTATACTGGGTAGTTGTTATTGTTATTTTTTACCTCCTATATAAGGTTGATACCGTATTTATTTTAAATAAATATCATTTTAAACAATTATATTTCATAGCTACCTTTTGATTTTTATGGTCAAATATATATTTATGATCACCTCCTAACCTTAAGCCATAAAATATGATGCTCTCTCTTTCTCAACCCCCCCTCTCTCTCCCTCTCTCAACTGGGGCTGTTCATTCGGATCGGATATCCGAAATTCGAACTAATCCATTCAATTTCGGATTGGTATATTTTAAACTTATCTCCAAAATCCGAAATTATTAGGGATGTATAAATACTACACTTTAATTTTGGATAGTCAGTACTTCATTTACATCAACCTCCAAGTTATTACCTTTAGAATTGCTAGATTTAACTATATTTGCACCATAATACTCTCATAATTGCATAAACATGAATTTTTCTTAATGTAATACTTCTTTTACAAAGAAAATATACATATTAGTTTAACTTCGAGGCATAATAATATGATCCGAAATTAGGGGTGGGCATCCGAATTTTTTGGATTTTTGGTTTGTATTTTTGGATTATGGACTGGAGAACAGATTTTATTTTCAAAAAATTTTGGATTGGATTTGGATTTGGGACTTCGAAATTTTGTATATCCGAAAATTCGAAATTTTTGTACCTTATATTTACCCCTACCAGTTATACAATAGCCCATTATGGCATAATCAATATACATACCTAATAATAATAACTCTAAATATCCAATAGTATAATGCGCGTTAAAAATACTAGCCCGAAAAATCTTTGGTCTTTACATTTTTGTCACCTAATAAGCTCCACTGTGACAAAGGAAAATGGACGAAGAACTGTTCATGAGGGCATCTATATTCATGTTATTGGGATATACACAAGCATTTGGCAAAAGCGATTGTGGATTTACATCCTTCTTAATAGTATATATTTTTTAATTTAGTCTTCCTTTATCTTTCTACTTCATTTAAATTACATTTTTATGTTGAATATTTTTTATAAGCTCAACCTATAGGCTAAAAAGTCAAACCGAAAATCCGAAAAAACCAATCAGTTTAATACGAATCTGAACTTCAAAAATCCGATCCAATACGAAATTATTTGGATTGGATTTGGATTGTAATTTCTTCAATCCGAAAACCAAAAATCCAAACTGCAATTTCATGCTCAATCCAAACTGACCGAACATCCACCCCTATCCGAAATCCAATTCGATCCAAACACTAAAATCCGATCCAATCTGATATAATCTGTAATGATCCGACCCGTCTTCACGTGAGTTACCACCCCGTTTTCCCCATTTTATGCTTCTATATGTTTCATTATATGTGTTTGGAGAATTTAAAGTTATTCGGATAGAATTCGATTAGAAATGAGACAATTAGTCTCTTTATGAAGGTTAGTTTGGAAAAGTCAACCGAATGTTGACTTACAAGTTAGAGGGCTCGGAATGGATTTCCGATGATTCGACTAGTTTTGGATGGTGATTTATGACTTAGGAGCGCAATCGGAACTGAATTTGGAGGTTCAGTGTGAGAAATAGGCTTGAATTGGCTAAGTTTGAATTTTAGCGAATTTTGGTTGATAGGTGAGATTTGGATTCCAGGGTCGAAATGGAATTCCGACAGTTGCAATAGCTCTGTTAGGTGATTTTGGATATGCATGCCAATTTTCAGATCATCGGACATCGTTTGGTCGGGTTTTTTATCAAATGCAAGTCGCGGAAGTTTTAGTTTAACTTAGGCTTGAATCGGTGATAATTTAATTATTTTGATGTTTATGATAGTGTTTTTATGCTACGAGCAAGTTTGAATGAAGTAGTGGACCATATTTGTGCATTTGGTTGAGGTCCCGAGGGCCTCGGTGTGATTTCAGATGGCTAACGGGAAATTTAGAATAAGAAAATGCAGCAGAAACCTTGCTCTACGCGATCGCATAGTGTGTCTCTGATCGCATAGGAGGCCTGAGTGGGGTGAAGCCTTTGCTCTATGTGATCGCGTAAGAGGTCTGCGATCGCATAGAAGGAATTTAGGGGGTCTGGAATTTGGTCTATGCGAATGCGGGGCTATGGTGCGTTCGCATAGAGTTAATCTGGGGGAGGTTAAATATGTTCTATGCGATCACAATGGGGATGATGCGATCGCATGGAGGAATACCTGGGCGGACAGAAGGGTTTTATAACTAAAGCATCCGCGAACTTATTCATTTTTTCCACCATTGTTAACCCCCACACGAGCTTTGGGCAGGGATTTTCGAGGGAATTGACCTAGAATCAATTGGAGTAAGTTTCTTAGCCTAATTATTCGAGTTTATGGCAAAATTATCATAGAAATCAGTGGAAAACCACCAAAATGGATTAAGTTAGGGCTTGAGGAATTGTGACATAAAAATGGAATTGGAAGGGGCATTTGAGCTCCGTTTTTGACAAACTTTATGTGTACGGACTCGTGGCGAGACGAGAAATCTGAATATATGATTTTTAGAATTATTTGAGAAGTGGGTCCGGGGCTCGGATTTTAACAACTTCGTGAATATTAGTACTTTTCGAGTATTTTTGATTGGGTTATCTTTCTTTAGCCCATATTTGTGTAGTCATAATGGTTTTTACTAGATTTGACGTGCGTAGAGGAATATTAAAAAGGAAAAGGCATTGCGGACCAGTCTACGGCTGGCTAGAGGTGAGTGGTTTGTATAGATGATGGCCTGAGGGTTTGAAACCCCGGTTTATCATATTGTGACGCTATGTAGGGCGTGACTCGCACCCCATAGAAGGTGCAGGATCATATATGATTGGGGATTCTGACTTAGTCCATCCCGAGTGATAACTATAACATATTGGCGACTGATACGCACATTGTATTGAATATATCTGGGCCTGGTGCCATGTTTGGGCCTTGTGCCAATCTGCAGTATCCGTCTAGGATAAATATCATTGTGATATCATGATGTGTATAATCATTGATCTCAGTCCTGTGTTTAAACACTGTTATGAGAGGCTAAGTCTCTTTTCCTAAAACTAAATAATTAAATGATATTCTTCTCAATAATTGGAAACTGGAAGATAATTGAATAGGTTATGTGACTCATATGCATATTGTGGACTGAGTATGGATCAGGCTGCACGCCGTAGTGATGATATGATGATATTGCGCTTGGGTTGTAGGAGCCCCTCCGGAGTCTGTACACACCCCCAGTGAGCGCCATTAACGTTAAATGGATCGGGCTGTACGCCGCAGCGGATCATGTGCATTGCATTACATTCTTGCATTATACTTGACTGATATACTTGATATTTTTTTGTTGTTAGTTCGTAGATAAGGTGTCGGACTATTAGTTTTAGCTTTCCTTTGTGGCATTTCGTGGAGTTCTTATCTTCAGACATTTTCTATGCTTATTATTCACTGAGTCGGTAATACTCACCCCTTCTCCCTGCACCTTGTGTGCTGATTCAGGTGCACCGGAGGCTTAGCTGAGCAATAATAGTCTCCAGAGATTTTCCAGGGTTGTTGAGGTAGCTGCTTGACATTCACAGGACTTGGTTGCTCTTCCTATTTCACTTTTTATTATTATATACATTTCCATACTAGGGCATTTTTGTTCAGATATTGTTATTCAGTTTGTTTTAAAGGCTCTAGACTCGTGACTCCAAATCTTATGGGATTGTCATATTAGTTGTTCGTATTTCTCTGTTTTTTCTATATATACAGGATTATTATTCTAAAAGTATTACATTTTCTTTAAATTATCGGTTTTAAGACTATTGTTATACTGAGAGTGATTGTTGGTCAGGCTTGCCTAGCTTTAGGGTTGGGTGCCATCACGACCGAATTTGGGTTGTGACATAATCCATGAATACAAACTCATGGATTCCCTCTCATCAGTTCCTCCGTCGATCGTTCTTCTGAGTAGTCGACAATAATTTTTTGCATCCACTTTCTTCAAGGATTTTGGAGAATCAATGATAAAGGTTCTGCAAAATTGGAGTCCCCTTTTGTTCCCTTTGATAAATTGGCGATGGTTCTGTAAAACTCTACGATCTTTCTTTGCCTCCCACCAACAGCCTGATTCGTGCCTTCAAGGAACATATACGTGAGGTGCGACATTAGGGTTGTTCTTGAACAAGACGACGGAATTTGGGGCTGAGCAACTTCAAGATTATGTTACCGTTTTTAAGTGTATTTTAACGTATCTCGTTGTATTTCATTGTATTCGTTGTATTTCAGTGTATCTAGTTGTATTTCATTGTATCCACTGTCTCGCTATATTAAATGTATATATTTATATATATATTTTGCTTAATATAATTTATGTATTCAAATGTATATATGTATTCAAATGTATTTGCATTATGTATTTATATGTTTTTGCACTATAGATGATCTGCTATTCTTCATGTATTTAATGTATTTTTATGTATTTAACTATATTCAATAAAATTATATAATTTTTCTGAAGATTGCTATGTTTTGGGGCGGTTGCGAATCTTTTATATAACTCAAAATACAAATTTTGTGTATTATAATTGAGTTTGTTGAGTTATATTAGGAGTCTATTATGTTAATTGATTCACTTTCCGTTTAAAAACAGCTGAATAGACCATGAATTACGCTATTTACGTTACTGTATTTACAAATACATATGGTAATACAGTCGAATACAATAATTTGTCTAACTGTAACCCCCTTTTTTACGCCATGAATACAATCGAATACAGTGAAATACAATAATCTGTCTAGCTATAATCCCCTATTTCACGCCTATAAATGCTATTGTATTTATGAATACAATAGCATAAATACATCGAATACACTCCAAAAAAACGTAAAAATATAGCTATAGGAAGTAACATAGTAAATGGTAGCTACAACTAGCTAACAACCACTAAACAATTGTGAAAATTTCTCTATTGAATTAATATCAATATAGATCATCAATAGGCTTAGCTCGTAGGGCCAACTCAACCTAGTTCACTATTTGGAAAGATTTGATTAGGATTTTTCGAGCCTATTAGAAGCGGAGGCTTATAAACCTGATCCAAGTTAGCGCTTTGGCCCTTGAGGCTTGACGAGGTTGGGCTTAGGCCAGCTTGCAGGAAAATAATTTAATTAAATTTAAAAGATGTGTACGATGGAGCAAAGACTAGGGTTAGAACAGTGGGTGGCGACTCAGACCATTTCCCGATGGTTATGGGGCTCCATCAAGGATCAGCGCTTAGCCCTCTCTTGTTTGCCTTGGTAATGGATGCTCTAACCCGACATATTCAAGGGGATGTGCCTTGGTGTATGCTATTTGCTGATGACATAGTCCTGATAGACGTGACACGGGTCGCTGTTAACGAGAGGCTAGAGGTATGGAGATAGACTCTCTAGTCTAAGGGTTTCAAAAAAGCAGGTCTAAGACAGAATACCTGGAGTGTAAGTTTAGAGCCGAGCCGAGCGAAGTAGGTAAGGACGTGAAGATTGGATCTCAGGTCATCGGCAAGAGGGATAGTTTCAGATATCTTGGGTCGGTGATTCAGGGGGATGTAGAGATAGACAGAGATGTCACCCACCGTATAGAGGCAGGGTGGTCGAATTGGAGGCTTGCATTAAGAGTCCTGTGTGACAAGAAGGTGCCACAGAAACTCAAGAGGAAGTTTTATAGAGTTGTGGTTAGACCTTCCATGCTGTATGGGGCTGAGTGCTGGCCGGTGAAGAACTCTCATGTTTAGAGAATGAAGGTTGCTGAGATGAGGATGATCAGGTGGATGTGCGGGCTCACCAAGTTAGATAAGATTAAGAATAAAGTTATTTGAGAGAAGGTGGGGGTGACCCTAGTGGATGAGAAGATGCGAGAAGCGAGGCTCAGGTGGTTCGGGCATGTGCAGAGGAGAAGCCCTGATGCCCCGGTGGGGAGTTGTGAGCGGCTAGCGGTGGTCGGCATGAGGCAAGGCAAAGGGAGGCCTAAGAGGCATTGGGGAGAGGTGATTAGGCAGGATATTGTTAGAATGCGGATTTCCGAGGACATGGCCCTTGATAGTAAAGTGTGGAGGTCTAGTATCAGGGTTGTAGGATAAGGGCTTCTAGAATTTTTCGTACTCCTTTTCTGGGGTTGCGTGGGACTTGGTAGGGCTCTCCATAGATGATTGTATATTGGATTGTGTCCCCCTTATGGTAGTTATTTATGGTAGTTACTGTTTGATATTATTGCATGTCATTTTATTTATGGTTCTTATGTTTAGAGAATTATTTATTAGGTTTAGAGAATTACTTATGGACGAAAGAACTGATATCTGGTCATTAGGTTGTACATTATAGGAGGTTCTGTCACTCTCTCTCTCTCCCCCCAACGGTTCTCTCTATCCCTGCTCCCCCTTTCGTCCTTCACCAGTGTTCTTCCCCTTCCCCTTCCCCTTCCCCTTCCCCTTTTCCTTTCCCCTTTTATAGGGCAACACCATCGGTACCGGCACCACCACCGTCTCGCCGGAAGCCACAGGTAAGTACCCTTATCTATATCCCCCCTTTCTTTGCCCGGAACACTGTTCCGGCGAAGATTAGGTGTTTTTCTTCGACACCCCCCTCACCATCGGGACGCTTAGCGTCAGGCGCACAACCCCTGCAAATCCCACCGCCGGATTCTTCCCCACGCGCCGGTAACGATAGCACACGCGCCGCCGGCCGACTTTCACGCGCCGCGCGTGAGCCTTCTCCGGTCACTTTTTGAACCGTCTCCTTTTGGACAGTTTTGTCCCCCCGCAAATCCGACCAACTTGGTGCTCCCGGAATATTACCCCGGACACTTTCATTCTGCACTGACCTCTTAGCACTGTTCTCTCTCCTTTTATTCTGTCTATTTCTTTCTATTTTTATTTTATAGGCTTAAGCTGTAACTGTACTAAATTTTTTTGGAACCAAAGCACTTTTTCTTTTATTCTCCTCTCTGCTTTTGTGTGTGTATTGTTTCTTGGACAGGTGCCTATTCCACCGGTGAAGATCTCCGGCAACCCACGCTCAGGCTCGCAGCAGGACGCAATAGAGCTGCACGGTCTGCTAAGCTTTAGGAAAACTTGGGCGCCTCAAAGCACACTTTCAGGTTCTTTCATCGGGAGTTGGTACCTCCCGCACTCTTGTCTACATTGTGCATCTTTTTACGTATTTTAGTTAGCATACCGAGTTAGTTGTTATTTGGTTTGCTACACTTGCGTTTTCCGTTGTAGTGCGTGTGTGTGCCACTGTACCCCATATCGGTTGGTGGGATAGTGGCCGCGGCGGGGGATAGTAGCGTAAGGTCATGTCCTCAGGGGGTGGGGATGGTAGTAGGGGTGAGTAGGGGAGCAGGGGATGGCACCACGGGTAGGGCAGGAGGTAAGGGTGGGAAGAGGGCGGCGGTCGTTCATAGATTAAGGATCGGGTCTTGGAATATAGGTACTCTGACGGGTAAATCTATTGAGTTGGCGAAGGTTCTTCAGCAGAGAAGGGTTAACATAGCGTGTGTCCAGGAGACTAGATGGAAAGGGACAAAGGCGCGGGATGCTGATGGGTTTAAGCTGTGGTACTCAGGGTTCGAGAGGGGTAAGAATGGAGTGGGAATCTTAGTGGATTGGGACCTAAGGGAGTCCGTGGTTGAGGTTAGGCGAGTGAATGATAGGTTAATGTCTATTAAGCTGGTTATTGGGGGCAGAGTCCTTAACGTCGTCAGCGCTTACGCGCCGCACGCAGGCTTAGACGAGGAGGCTAAAAGGCGCTTTTGGGAGGCTTTGGATGAGCTGGTGGGGAGCATTCCTCAGTCTGAGAAGTTGGTTATTGGAGGGGACTTCAATGGTCATATTGGGGCTGAGGCGGGTGGTTACGTCGAGGTGCACGGGGGCTTTGGCTTTGGTGCCAGGAACGGAGGAGGCACTTCGCTGCTTGATTTCGCCAGGGCCTCCGAGCTCCTGATTGCGAACTCGGCATTCCGGAAGAGGGAGGAGCATTTGGTCACCTTCAAGAGTTCGGCGGCGAGGACTCAGATCGACTACATCCTCATCCGAAGGAGCGATAGGGGATTGTGCAAGGACTGCAAGGTTATTCCGGGAGAGTCTCTTTCGACTCTTCATAGACTTCTAGTGATGGATGTCGACCTTTGGGTGAAGAAGAAGCGGAGGGGCGCACAGGGTCAACCACGGATTAGATGGGGAGCTTTGTCTAAGGAGAAAGCACAGGAGTTGGAGAGGAGGTTAGTGGAGGGTGGAGCTTGGAGAAGTCACGGGGAAGCGGACGCCATGTGGTCAGTGACGGCGAACCTGGTTAGGGGGGCTGCACGGGACGTACTCGGGGTAGCTAAGGGATATTCAGGCAGACATCAGGGTGAGTGGTGGTGGAACGATGTAGTCAAAGGAAAAGTGGAGGTAAAGAAGGCGGCGTTTGCTAGGTTGGCAGAGAGCACAGGTGAGGAGGAGAGGAGAGCGAACAGGTTGGTCTACAGGGAGGCGAGAAGAGAAGCTAAGATGGCAGTCTCGGAAGCTAAGAATGCAGCGTTCGGTCGCATGTATGAGGAACTAGGCGAGAGGGGTGGGGATAAGAAGTTATTCCGGTTGGCTAAAGCAAAGGAGAGGAAGGCCCGTGATATAGACCGAGTCAGGTGTATCAAGGACGAGGATGGTAGGGTTTTGGTGGGGGAATCGCAAATCAAACAGAGGTGGCAGGCGTACTTTCGGGATCTTCTTAACGAGGAGGGGGATAGGAGCATAGAGCTAGGGGAGTTGGGGCATTCAGAGCGCCATAGAGACCTTGGGTACTGCAGGCGCTTTAGGGTAGAGGAGGTCTTAGGGGCAGTGCGTAGGATGAGTAAGGGTCGAGCGACCGGGCCTGACGAGATCCCGGTGGAGTTCTGGAAGTGCATGGGTAAAGCTGGAGGGGAATGGCTCTCTAGGCTGTTCAATGTGATCTTCAGGACCAAGAGGATGCCGGATGAATGGAGGTGGAGTACAGTGGTGCCCTTGTACAAGAACAAAGGGGACATCCAGTGCTGCAACAACTATAGGGGCATCAAATTAATGAGTCACACGATGAAGGTTTGGGAGAGGGTGATTGAGGCGCGGGTGAGGGAGGCGACTTCTATATCTGAGAACCAGTTCGGTTTCATGCCGGGACGCTCCACCACAGAGGCGATTCACCTAGTCAGGCGGATGGCGGAACAATTCAGGGACAAGAAGAAGGACCTCCATATGGTGCTTATTGACCTGGAGAAGGCGTATGACAAGGTCCCGAGAGAGGTGCTGTGGAGGTGTTTGGAGGCGAAGAGTGTTCCAGAAGCCTACATCGGAGTGATCAAGGATATGTACAACGGAGCTAAGACTAGGGTTAGGACGGTGGGGGGTGAAACAGACCATTTCCCTGTGGTAATGGGGCTCCATCAAGGATCGGCGCTGAGCCCATTATTGTTCGCCTTAGTGATGGATGCTCTAACCCGACATATCCAAGGGGATGTGCCTTGGTGTATGCTCTTTGCCGACGATATAATATTGATAGACGAGACGAGGGCCGGTGTTAGCGAAAGGTTAGAGATATGGAGACAGACCCTCGAGTCTAAGGGTTTCAAAATAAGCAGGACTAAGACAGAATATCTGGAGTGCAAATTTGGCGCCGAGCCGAATGGGTTAGGCGGAGAAGTGATGCTTGGTTCTCAGGCCATCGCCAAGAAGGACAGTGTGAGATATCTTGGGTCGGTGATTCAGGGGGACGGAGAGATTGACGGGGACGTCACCCATCGGATAGGAGCGGGGTGGTCAAAGTGGAGGCTTGCTTCAGGGGTCCTGTGTGACAAGAAAATTCCACACAAGCTCAAGGGGAAATTCTACAGAGCTGTGGTTAGACCTGCGATGTTATATGGGGCGGAGTGCTGGCCCGTGAAGAACTCGCATGTTCAGAGGATGAAGGTTGCAGAGATGAGGATGATTAGGTGGATGTGTGGGCACACCAGGCTGGATAAGATCAAGAATGAAGTTATTCACCAGAAAGTAGGGATAGCCCCGGTGGACGAGAAGATGAGAGAAGCGAGGCTGAGGTGGTTCGGGCATGTTCGGAGGAGGGCCCCTGATGCCCCGGCAAGGAGCTGCGAGCGGCTGGAGATTGTGGGTGGTCGGCGAGGGAGAGGGAGGCCTAAGAAGCATTGGGGTGAGGTGATTAGACAGGACATGACCAGTATGCAGGTTACCGAGGACATGACACTTGATAGGGGAGTCTGGAGGTCTAGAATCAGGATTGTAGGCTAGGGGCTTCTAGAGTCCGTCGTTCGCATCTCTCGGGGTCGGGTGTGGGATATCTAGGGTTTCCCATAGGGGATTAGTGTTTTAGCTTATGTCTCCTTATGAGTGTTAGTATGGTAGTTACGGCTTGTTATTATTGCATTAATGCATGTGACTGTATTTATGTTGCTTATGCCTTCATAAGTATTTACTTTATTTCTGCGGGAGTACCTATGCTTTATTATTTTGTTTTGTTTTGCTTGTGTTTCTAATTTCCCCTTTGTTTTCGTAATGCAGCTTTTCCTCCCACATCCTGTACGCCGGGGGTCGTTTGGAAGCAGCCTCTCTGCCCTTTCGGGCAGGGGTAAGGCTCATCTACCTATTACCTTCCCCAGACTCCACCTGGTGGGACTACCTGGGTAGTTGTTGTTGTTGTTGTATGTTTAGAGAATTATTTATGCGATTTCTGCTGGAGTTACTAATGCTCTTTTGTTTTAATTTTTGTTTTTGTTTTTTCTTTCCTTCCTTGAGCTGAGGGTCGATTGGAAATAGTCGCTCTGTCCTTTCGGGTAGGGGTAAGACCTGTCTAAATATTACTCTCCCCAGTCCCCACTTACTTTGTGGGACTATATTGGGTAGTTGTTGTTGTTAAATTTAAATTATTTAATATTTATAAGAAAAAGTTAAAAACTAGATTATCTCCATTTCCCAACCCTAGATCCAAAGTTTACTGCATATGTAATGTCAAACATTATGTATTACTCTAGTATCTTAAATTATAAATTGACCGCATTTCTGAGATGAAGGAAAAATTATTATTGACTTATGACAGTGAAGTGAGTAATATTTTGAACACATAGTTCAATCTTGATAATCAAGCAACACCTAGTAATAGTTATGAAATCACAAATTCTAAGTCATAGTATCACAAGTTCAAATCTCATAAGTAACAACTTGCCCAATTACTTTTTCCTCTGCCCGTTGACTATGTGAAAAAAGGAAAAAGAAAAAAAAAGGGAATGAGAGAAGTAGATCTCACAAATTGCCAAAAGTAACCTCCATAACAAGATATGTTTTGTTGTGTACACCTGGATAAAGCTAAGGGCTTTCTTGCCAATTACTCATCAGGGGTGACTGGCTGTTGAGAAAGGTAGCAAATCCAGGTAGGAAAAAATAATATGACCGTTAGAGACGCCAACATTTTCGAAATAAACGATTTACTCATAGATTAATATAATCCAACAACTTGAATTCCCTCATTAATTCCTTCGAATCCAATACCATGAAAAAGCCTTGACAACACCGAAAAAGGCAAGCCCACACCACTTTTGTCTCTGCTGGGGTCACACATGTTCAGGTGATTAACAAGAATAAGAAGAGCAGCGAGGTAGGGTTTGCATAGATGTCCAAAATTAGTGCAGAGGAGATGAGAAATGAGGTGGGGACCGAAGGAGAAACAGTGATGGAGAGTGCCACTGAGTCTCATCCCTATGCATTCCATGTATCTGGACCTCGCAATGTTTCTTCTCCTAATTGGAGAGACCTTATTAATTCCAGTTGGTTAGTTTCCTATTATTCTTATTTTCCTCTTTCTAAAATTGGATACCTTTTTTAGCTTTGAGTTGATTCATTGAGTGGTTTATACCAAGCTGATTGTTAATTTGAGTGCCTTGAATTATGGTTCTTTTTTCATCTTTTTTTTTTTTTGTGGTGGATATGTCGGTCCTGATTATCTGACTAGAAATGTTATGCTGGTGATGTGTTCTTTATCAGTTGGTAATGGTATAATTTAATTTTCTCAGAAGGTGTGACTAATATTTATCACAATATCCATTAATGTAGTGGCAGTTCCATGGGTTCTATATCCTTTTTCTAAATTAATGAAAGCATTTGCAAATTGCAATAAAAATAAATAAGACAAGCATAAGAAATTGAGCAAGATGTGATGTAGTTGATGATGGATTATAATAAGCAGTGGAAGCAATTCCAGTATCAAAATCACATGTAATCTACACAATTAGCATAAATAAGATTTCACGGGTTACCTTTTGAAGCGTGAACATATCTCTTCTACCACGTGAGCCTTCTGTTCCATAATTTCTCAATGGAATCTCCATCACCTGCACAATCGTGATCCTCGAACGTTCCACGGTCTTCTATTGTGTTACCCAAATAATAACCGAAAATAGCAATTTTGTGTGGGCAAAATTTCTAGGAAAACTTGGCTTAAAATTTCAGCCACCATGTCTTTTTTTTAGGTGGAAAACCTTATGTATTTATAGCACAAGTTTTAAGGGTTAAGACCTTTTTCCAAAATCTGTTGAGTTTTCTTTTCCACCAGAAAAAGGATTCCTTTATTTCCTATTATTGAGGCACAGTAGGAACCACAGAATTTAATTAACAAGGATTCCAATTATGGAATTAATTTATAATTTTCGAAATTAATATCTATCATAATTAATTACGAATTATTCCACTAAAAATTCATAATTGCACTCCTTATTCAATTTCGAAATTCATCCATTAAATCTTATTTAACTCCTCATGTTGATTCAGATACGAATTAATTAAATTAAATTACTGACGATTTAATTTATTGATTATTTCCTTTAGACTTTCGCTTAACTTATTTCATGTGTCGGATATAAAATCCACCGGCATGGTTTACACATGAAAACTTATAAGCTTTCATAAAGGTGTATCATCAATCTCTAAACCGATACATGGATTCCTTCAACTAACTATTACTTCGCCAATGTACATTATTATTATCCAATTTACCAGGCATATTGACCCACGAAAGAATCTCGCCTTTTAATAAATCAAAACATTAATACTATACACATCTAATAATAATTATATCAAGATTAAGAGTATAAGTACATTTAATGGCTAGAGAGTTTATTTTATTAAGTCAGTATAAAATACTTATCTCTACCTGGTCCGTTCAATACATACAAAATATACTAGCACAAGAAGTTGGAATTGAATCATTCCCATAATCAAGATAAATTATATTTAATCTTGTGCTATAATCATTCCTGATGGTTTGTCCAATTCCATCATTAGATTGTGAACTCAAACTTTATACTTATAAGAACCGTGATTTAATCTTCCGTGTATAAGCTAAACTCTATACGCTAAATCATCTACTATATAAGCAAAGGAATCAGACTATTATATGATATATTTAAAATTTTATTATAACTGAATAAACAATTATTTCATAATAAATACTATATCTAAATCAAACTCATGGTTAATAGTATATATTCCAACAGTTGAATTTGTGGATGTCGTTTCGGTGTATCAAGAAAATGTTGAGGACATTAAAGGATCTAACTGTAAATAATCTATCATTTCGGGACTGATTTTTGTGAGATACATAGAAATGGCAAATCTATAAACATCAGAACTGGATAAAAGGAGTCCAGCTAAGGCTGTATCCGTTCCGGTTCTGGGTCTATTTGGGTCTGCGGTTCCAGTTCTGGCGGTTCCAGTTCTGGCGGTTCCGGTTCTGGCGGTTCCGGTTCTGGCGGTTCTGAAGGTGGAACCGGCCCGTGACGGTTCCGGGCACCATCCGGTTCCAGTTCTGGCGGTTCCGGTTCCGGCGGTTCTGACGGTTCCGAATTTTTTTTTTTAAAATCAATATCTTGTATAGTAGTCATTGGTATATTGTAGAATATATTTTATATGGTGTACTATGTTATTAGTATAGTATATATTGTGTTTGGTAATTAGTATATATTGTGTATAAGTAGTGTATATTTTGTATATAAGTAGTATATACTGTATTTAAGTAGTATATATTGTATATAAGTAGTGTATATTGTGTTGTAGTTAGTAATTAGTATAAATTGTATATAAGTAGTATATATTGATAAAAGAATGTTGTCATTAGTATATTGTGTTGTATGTTATATATTGTATGTTATATAAATATTCAAGGATTGATATAGAAGTAAAGACAAAGAAGTATTGAGACAAAAGATATTCAAGGATATGATAACGAGCATATTTATTGACCAAAATGGCATATCTTTCTTAGTCTTCCTTCCCCCAATGGAATGAGAACAACATGGTACTAATACCACCATTAAAAGGAAAAAAAACTAAAAGAAGACATGCCAATGTACAAGTTACATCATAATTTACGCATTATTTCTAACAAATCTCATAAAACCTTCAAGGTTTGGAGGTGGTTGTGTTGGCGGTGGTGGAAATGAAGCTTGTTCATCACCACTTCCAGGTGAAGTTGCTTCCTGACCAAGTTCTGCTATCATTTCTTCATACGCCTCATCTATTTCTGGTTGTGATTCTGCTAGGCCAAAGTTCCTTCTTTCTGCGCGGATCCAATCTCGAAAAAGCACTGATTTTTCCAAGATGTCCCGCATCGACGCTCTGTGATCACCTATTTGTAGTCTTGCTTGACTAAAAGCGCTCTCCGATGCAACAGTTGACGCTTGAATCGACAGAACATCCCGAGCCATCCTTGCAAGAACGGGAACATGCTTTTCCCTTGTCTTCCACCATTCCAAAAGGTCGAAAGAGCCGTCTGGATTCTCCTTCTCTAGTCCCTGTGACAAATAAACTTGAAGCTCATTTAGATGGGAAATTTCATCTAAAAAATTATCACCTTGAGTACTCCTGAACTACGTCCACGATTTAAGAGCTGTTAAGCCAGCAGCTCTTTTAGACGATTGTGATGTAGACGAAGTAGGGGTTGGAATATTAGGCCTTGCATGCTCTAACGCCTGTTTATAAGCATTATAAACAGTTTGAGCATTAACTTTAATTGATGCTTTCGCATCAGCTAGTGTAGCAATTTCTACTTCTGAAAGATCTAAAGATTGATAAATAGTAGAATACCAAAAGTGAGGACCTCCTAATTTCATAGTTGGATTTAACATAGCAGACACACCAAAAATAGGAGGGATTGGAAAAAAATATTTTTTAAACTTCTTTTTCATTTCAGTTATTGCAAGTTCATAAATGTCCCCTCCCTCGCTAAAATCAACAAACAAATTAGCAAGTGCGGCAATATAAACTAAACAGATAGAGATAGTTGGATAATATTGGCCAGAAAAAGCATTTGTAGCCATATGAAAATGTTCTAAAAAATCTAAAAGAATTTTAACGTTAGTCCAATCTTGTGTAGTTAGCATTTCATCATCTTCCTCACCACAATCCCGAGAATTATACGTAGTGTTAATTGGGTTTCTATATTCGTAAGCTACTACTAATCTTTCGTACATGTAATTCCACCTAGTCGGGCAAGGTTTAGGAACCTTTCTTTCTCAAAGGCCATATTCGTCACACTTTTTAAAATATTCTCTAAGTCTACTTCTACGGTTTGAATAAAATAGCCAATTAAGAGCCATTTTAACCTTTTCAATTTCTAAGTTTAATATTTTCATACCATCACCAACAATTAAATGATAAATATGACAAATACATCTAACATGGAAAATATTAGTAAAAGCAGGATTAAGTGTTCTTGTTAGCATACCTATTGCACTAGTGTTGCTAGAAGCGTTATCCATAGAAATTGACATTATTTTATCACTAAAGCAAAAATATATGCATACATCTGAAACAGTGTTAGCTATAAACCTACACGTGTGCCGTGAATTAATTATCCTATATGCAATTATGCGTTTTTTCATTGTCCAGTTTTCATCTATCCAATGACTGGTCAAGTTAGACCATCACAATCATTATTACTCATACCAATATCAGTTGTAATAGACATACGATTAGTTATATGGGTAAATAAATAGCGCAAGTATTGTTCATATTCATGCTTGTATTTATAAATATCGGCCTTAACTGTTGCGCGAGGCCAACCTTTATACGTAAGATTAAATACTTTTCTAATATAAAGAATCCATGCAGGATTAGAAGCAAAAGAATATGGCAAACACATAACAATAATCATTTTCGCTAATTCTTCACGATCCTTATTTGGATCGTAATATAATATACCTCCGGTGACTGTGTTTATTCCTGGTTGAACTAGATTTGAACCAGTACTTGGGTTAACGGTAGAATCAGCAATTGTCCTCCCCTCTTGTTGCACTTTCAATTGCAAATATCTAGCCTTATCGTTAGGGTGTAATCTTATATGCTTAACTAAACTACCCGTGCTGCTACGATCTCCAGTATACCTATGAACAAGTAATTTCCCACAAGATTTACACTTAGCCTTATTTTGTTCTCTTAGTTGAATAAAAAATTGCCAAACTAATGATGTTTCTGTACGTTTAGGAGGTTGTCTACTAAAAGTGGGAGTTTGTACGGGTGGGTGTGCCGGTTCATCACCTAAGTTATGAGCAGGACTAGTAGGTGTATCATCTAAATCTACTGGAGCTTGGGTTACATCATCATCATCATCCTCATTTCCCTCTAAGATAGGTGCATTAGGATAAAGAGCATTCATAATATCATCGTCTATTCTATCACCAACTGCTACATCATGTAGAAAATCAATATCGCTAAATTGAAAACAAGGGTGATCACTATCAAGGATTCCGAAGGGTTCATTAGGATTTCTAGGTTGGCTACTACTTTCAACTTGCTTATCTTTTCTAGGTCGGGGAGCCGGGGGAGGGGTAGTATTTTGGCCACTACTTTCACCGGTTTTAGCTTTTCCTTTACCGAACATTTTTTTCAACGAAAATGCCATTATAATTATAATTAAGCAAACTAACAACACGAAAAAATACTATTAGCACGTAAGAGTTGAAACGAGTTTACCGGATTGACGAACAACTTCTTGAAAATTGAAAATCGTTGAACTTGAACACTTGAAAACTTCAATTCAACAACTTCATAATTTTTCACGAATTTGCAACAATAAATTAAGCACTTGCACTAGAAAGATTGAAAGAGAGCTTGAGAGAGATTGAGAGATATTGATGAATTGGTGAATAAAAATGAAAGAATGATGGGTATTTATAGTTGAGAAATGAGAAATAGTGTAATTATATAAAGTTTGGGGTTAAATTAAATTTTGGGGGCCAAATGACTATTTTTTAAACTTCCAAACGGCTACTTTTTGGAAAGAGCCATTTGGAAATAATTTTTTAAAAAATTTTTTTTTTTTTAAAAATGCCCGTTAGGAACCGGCAGAACCGTTTGGAACCACCAGAACCGGTCCAGAACCGCGATCCGGTTCCGGTTCTGACGAGTCCGATTCTGGCGGTTCCAACGGGTAGAACCGCCCTGCCACGGTTCCCTGAAACCGGTAGAACCGGAACCGGGCCGCCGGAACCGACAGAACCGGTAGGGCCGCGGTTCCAGTCCGGTTCCGGTTCGGAACTGCGAAAATTACAGCCTTATGTCCAGCAATGAGGTAAAAGTTTCCTCAGAGGAAGTCCTTTTACTTTGATTTTCACCCCTTGCTGCTTCACGTCTTTCTAGATTTTGTGTTCCTCAAAATTAGCTCAGAACTTTTCACACAATTCCTCCTCTTATTTTTCAAATTGTTTTCTCCAACATGCAGCCGAGAAAAGTTTTCCCATAGAAATGCTCAAACCTAGGTTTGATTGAGCATTAGGCTTTAGTCATGACATTGAGCATGAAAAATAAGTTCCATCTAGCTATTTTTGGTAAACCCAATAGTTATATTTATCTGAGTTATAGCGAAGTACTTGAACACATTATTGGAGATAATCAATTTAGAGTTTAACAATTTTGATTGTAAGTCATCACCACCATAATTTTAGTTTTAGACATTTGCTCATCCCCCATTGACAGGGTGTATATCCCCTTGGTGTTCAAGAAAGCCCCAAAGTCTTTCTCAAAAACATTACTTGGGCGATCAAGAAGGCCCATGGCCTAGGTTGGTAACTTCCATTGCACTTTGGAGGGGTGCCCCTAAGGTCGACCCAAGTCTTTCTCTAAAAAGAAATTAAAAAAAATCCCCTGTGGTGTTCGGATGGTTTTGGGAAGTGCTTCATGTGAGTAGAAACACGACAAATTAATCCCCCTTGGTGTTCAAGAAAGCCCCAAAGTCTTTCTCGAAAACATTACTTGGGCGATCAAGAAGGTCCATGGCCTAGGTTGGTAACCTCCATTGCACATTGGAGGGGCGCCCGCCTAAGGTCGACCCAAGTCTTTCTCAAAAAGAAATTTTAAAAAATATCCCCTATGGTGTTCGAATGGTTTTGGGAAGTGCTTCATGTGAGTAGGAACACGACAAATTAATCCCCCTTGGTTTTTAAGAAATCCCCAAAGTCTTTCTCAAAAACATTACTTGGGGGATCACGAAGGCCTATGGCCTAGGTTGGTAACCTACATTGCACTTTGGAGGGGCGCCCGCCTAAGGTCGACCCAAGTCTTTCTCAAAAAGAAATTAAAAAAAATATCCCTTGTGGTGTTCGAATTGTTTTGGTAAGTGCTTCATGTTAGTAGGAACACGACAAATTAATCCCCCTTGGTGTTCAAGAAAGCCCCAAAGTCTTTCTCATATTACTTGGGCGATCAAGAAGGCCTATAGCCTAGGTTGGTAACCTCCATTGCACTTTCGAGGGGCGCCCGCCTAAGGTCGACCCAAGTCTTTCTCAAAAAGAAATTCTAAAAAATTTCCCCTGTGGTGTTCGAATGGTTTTGGAAGTGCTTCATGTGAGTAGGAACACGACAAATTAATCCCCATTGGATTTCAAGAAATCCCCAAAGTCTTTCTCAAAAACATTACTTGGGCGATCAAGAAGGCCCATGGCCTAGGTTGGTAACCTCCATTGCACTTTGGAGGGGCGCCCGCCTAAGGTCGACCCAAGTCTTTCTCAAAAAGAAATTAAAAAAAAATATCCCTTGTGGTGTTCGAATGGTTTTGGGAAGTGCTTCATGTTAGTAGGAACACAACAAGTTAATCCTCCTTGGTGTTCAAGAAAGCCCCAAAGTCTTTCTCACATTACTTGGGCGATCAAGAAGGCCCATAGCCTAGGTTGGTAACTTCCATTGCACTTTGGAGGGGTGCCCCCTAAGGAAGACCCAAGTCTTTCTCAAAAAGAAATTAAAAAAAAATCCCCTGTGGTGTACGAATGGTTTTGGGAAGTGCTTCATGTGAGTAGGAACACGACAAATTAATTGCAATAGTGAAGAATTCAATCACCTGTCTCTTTGCTTATACCACTGGATGTCTTTCTGTTTTGCTTCTTTCTTTCTTTTTTTTTTAAATTTCTTTTCCTCTTTTTGGATGGTGGTGGTAAGGGAATATTTAGGGCTTTTGCTATTTGATTTGAAGTGATAATTAATTGAAAGTTTAAATAGTCATTCTAATAAAAAGAAGGAGAATCTTCTTTTTTGAATAAAGGCCAGAGTTACGTAAGCTTCCTACGAATATCCTATCACCGGGACTAGAAGAGATTTGGCTTCTCTGAATTCTTATTAATAAGTGTTTTCCCAACTATTCTCTTTAGCCTAAGGCAATGGAAGTTGACTTTGAATATGATTCTCTTTCTGCTAGTTATGTTTTTCGATAAGGTTCTTTTTTCCTGCTAATTATTTTGTATGATTGAATTCAATAGTGCGAAGAACAAGTAGTCCACTTGCTAGTAAAGGTTCTTGTGGTTCTGGGGAAATAACATACCTTCAATTCATTCTGGATGTGAAAAGCACTGGCTTTATCTTACTGAGTCCCTAAAGGTTAATGGTTCTTGGAAATCTTTACTCGTTTCATGCAATTTTTAGGATCACTATTTTCTTCTTTAATAATAATATTTGTACTTTCTGGGAAATGGCTACAAAGCTTATGGTACGATCTTAGTGTAGGCTTTTTCTTTCTTTCAATTATTTAACGTGTATATTAATTGCACGTATAATTAACTATTTACTTAATGTCTAGCTCTGGAGCCAAATCCGTATCTAGTATAAATAATTCGGAACTCCAACTAATCTTTTTTATGAACTTTACGTGGTCTTCCTGCATGATAAAGTTCGTATCGTCCTCTTTCTTCTATACCTGAATATGCAACTAATTGTCATGGGTTACTAGATCTCATAATGCTTCTCTAATCACTTTTCCGTGGAAATACTAGACCTTTTGACTCTGACACCAATCAGTAATTCACTAGGACAGGAAGGATGCTAACTACAGAAGAACAGTAATGGCCTGCTTTATCCAAGCAGTTTACCTTATTGAGCTTGACAGACAAGAAAATAGGACAGACCAAAATGCCCTTGCTCCAAAGTGGTGGATACCTTTCAAGTACAAGTTGGTTGAGACTCTAAAAGACGAAAGAGATGGATCTATATTTGGTGCAATATTGGAATGGGATCGATCTGCAGCTTTAGCTGATTTTGTAGTCATCAGACCCAGTGGTGCACCTAGAGCTGTTTTGGCGTTAAGGGGAACACTTCTGAAAAGCCCAACAATGAGAAGGGATATCGAGGATGATCTCCGCTTCTTAGCGTGGGAAAGTTTGAAAGGATCCGTGAGATTTAATGGAGCCCTGAAGGCGTTAAAAGCACTCGCCAACAAGTATGGAAGCAATAATGTATGTATTACTGGTCATTCCCTTGGAGCTGGCTTTGCTCTTCAAGTGGGAAAATCATTAGCCAAAGAAGGAATATATGTAGAGGCACATTTGTTCAATCCTCCTTCAGTTTCACTTGCTATGAGTTTTAGAAACATTGGAGAAAAAGCTGGCTTTGCCTGGAAAAGGCTCAAAGCAATGCTTCCATCAAACTCTGATTCTCAGATCAGCTACGAGAAAGGTACAACGACATCTATTCGGGTAGGCCTAAGGCAATGGGTGCCACACTTGTATATTAACAACAGTGATTACATATGCTGCTCTTATACTGATCCAGACGGAGCACAAAACGACCAAGCTGCTGACAAGGAAAATGCAAAACCAATAAATGGCCAAGCTGCAGCAAAACTTTTCTTGTCATCGAAAGGAAAGCAGAAGTTTCTTGAGGCGCATGGATTGGAACAATGGTGGTCTGATAACTTGGAATTGCAAACGGCAATTAGTAACAGCAAGCTCATTAGCCAGCAGCTGAAATCCTTGTACACTTTGCCAGCTTCTCAACTAACGCCAGGCAAGTGATGACAGATGGAAGTGGCTTCGCTCCCTTTGCTAAATAACTCATTTTCAATGCCAATACTTGTTCCTATGTCATCATGTTGGTATTCATTTCAAGTGTTGTCACAATTTAATATTTTAAATTTTTTCTTGAGAAAGAAGAAGTGTTCTTGTGATTCTCTTTCCCCTCTTGTATTGAACAATATATAGCTTTGAAAATGCTCTGAAGGTGGAGCCAAATAATCTCAAATGTGGAACCCATATTTTCTTATTCGTATAGTCGTGTGGTTCACCAAACATTTAACCCAAAATACTGTCCAAACATAACAATGTCGATCTTGCATTGATTCACTTATCAGAAACGTTGTTTTTTTTTCGAGTGTTGGTTTACCAAATATTAACCCAAATACAGCCCAAATATAATAGGGATCTTACCATGACCACTTGTCAGAAAGAGGGGTGAATATTAAGGGAAAAGGAAAGAAGAAAATGAAGAATTAACACAAATAGACGTCTTCTGTAATGAAATTCTTTTTAAAAAAAGGTACATCGACTCTACTGGGATCAAATCCAGAATCTCTGGTTCCGTAGACCAGCGCCTTATCCATTGGGCCACAAAGTCTTGTTGTTTAGGGGTTGAGAAACAGCATAACTATAACTTATCAATTAGTTTATGTTATGATTAAATTATTAAGAACACGTAATTTAAGTCTCCCTCAGTTTGAGATACTTGTACATTTTTTTTGAGTTCGTTCCATCTTTCAAAGTAATTTTAAGGCAAAATGACTTCCTAGCCACTTAAACTTGCCTTCGATTTTAAAGCCGATACACGAACTTTATATTTTTCCGTTTGAACACTGAAACTCTTGAAACCTATAACTAATAAAAACATGTGATTAAGCGTGGTCTGCAAGCGCTATGACACAAATGACATGTCACATACTTATCCTCTTATTAATTGTCATGTGTAATTTATGGGTTCCACTTTTTTAAAAAATAATTTACTCACAAAGTCAAATTTATAATAGGAGTAGCAACTAGCAAACAAAACCCAAACGCAATATATTTTGAACAAGCGGTCATCAAGTCCATTTCTGGTCAATTCCTCGTAGTGTTTGCTAAAGTGATACATAAAGTCAAAAATTCCGTCAGTTTGTTCTCGTTGTAGTAGAAGAAGAACAGAAGATGGTGGTTGTGGCGGCTGCGAACAACGCCACCAGGAAGAGGGAAACAACGCCACCCGGTAAATCCACCATTTTCAATTGTTAAAAGTCAAATTTGAACCTTCCGATTCTAATCAAACCTCAGTAAGAAAATAGCGTAAAAATGGTTATAACACTCTTGAAAAGACCCGCAAAATTACTCCGGCGAGATTTTTGCCAGAAAAAATGGCAACCATTTTTTCACTTGAATTTCAGCTGTTGTTCCTAGAATGTGGAGGAAGCAATAAAGGGTGTTGTTGAAGTGGTTCCAAAGAAATATGGAATCCCCGCGGCGTAATTGCCCCGCTTCGTCGACTTATCTATCATTCTGTCACCGAAAAATATGAAATCAAATGTATTATCTTCAAAAGGATGCTTAACAGCTTTACCTGTAATAACCAAAGGCTTTGAGCCTTTCTTGCATATCCCAATAGAATCAACGATCCCAATTTCCTTTAAAGCGAAAACATCAGCACCTACTGTAGTTTCAACGCAAAGGGTCTTCGAATTCGGGCTCAAACACCCCTCTGCAACAAGATCCTGAAACACAGAAGAATAGAAATGGGCTGATTTTTGAAAATCTGGGTTGATCCATAGATCCGGAAGTTTGGGCTTCGCCGGAGCAGATTATTCGCTTGTCGTCATGACCAAGAAAAATGGCAACCATGATGGGAATGAAACATGGAGAAGAAGCTGGGAACCAATTTTATCACTTCTTTTTTATTTTATAACTTTAAAATTAAATTAATTCATTCACGCGCCTAAGTAATGTGATTCACATGCATTTTGGCCACATCAACTATATAGTTGCCATGCAAGCATAGTCAATGGTCAAATGTGTTTATTAGTTATAGGTTTCAGAAGTTTGAGTGTTCAAATAGGAAAATGCAAAGTTCTGTATCGACTTTAATATCAACTGCAAGTTTGAGTTGCCAGGAAGCCATTTCGCCTAATTTTAATACACAATATATCATAAAAAGTTACGTAGGCCTTTCTTTTTACTATTCATAGCAGTCTAGCACTAAATTCTCTCTAGCTAGTCTATATAAATATATAAAGGAGGGATTTGACAAGATGATGTGGCATCATTTATATTGTAAGAATATTATTTATCTTTTTTCTCTTTTTTTTAAACTTTTTCCTTTCAATTTAACCATTTATCTTAATTTAAAAATTTATATCCATAACTCGCACTTCTTCATGCATTGTGACTTTTCAAGTTCATAACACCCAATTATTTAATTTTTTGGTAATTAATTTATTTCCACGTAAAATATATACACGTATATCTCTAAGTTTGGATATTCAACCCCAAACTTAGTAACAATTCTTCTTCAATGCCCTCTCTAAAGATAATAATTGAGCATCTGCATACTATTCCTCAAACTACCTTGCCTATCACATATACAATGAATATCTCTAACTATTTTCTTTACAATATCATTACTACTTCTCTTAAACTTCTGAAAAATTCTTATATATATTTCTAGCCATAAGTGGTACACTGCTCTAGTCATGCCTAGTCTATTCAATATAGCTCTAGTACCTTGCCTTCCATCTATTTCGTTGCTCTTTGATCTCCTCTTCCCAACCTTTTGGTTCATGATTGATGTTCATCCATTTGAGTATCCTGCTCCATACACCTTCAGAGAAGGAGCAAGTAAAGAAAATATGGTTGTGACACTCCTCCTCCTATTCGCACAATACACATTTTACACTGACTTGTATTCCCCATTTTCTCAATCTATCCTTTGTAAATAGACTTTCATGTAGTGCCAAGTACGTTATAAATTTCCACTTTGGACAGCTTTTGTTATTGCACATCAGTCAACTCCAGCTTACCTTCAGGAAGTTCCCTCTTAGTTGTCTATACATATCTCTAATGGAGAATGAATTACATTGTATTGCCCTTCCCGTGTCCAGCCCTGCTTTATTCATGTATTTCTCAGCTTGTAATATCTTTATCATGATCCAACAAGCTTGTTTTACTTCAACTTCCCATGGCTCCTTTCCTTTTAAGTAGTATGCAAGTACCCATTTGATTCATAGTTTATCCTTCTTCTTTCCCAAGTTCCACAAGCGTTTCAGTATAGCTGCCATGTTCCATGTATTAAGGTTATTTAATTTGTTATTAATGGAATCTTGGTTGTGACTTTTGGAATCTGTAATCCCTATTTGTTTATTGTGTTGAAAGTTGCATCTTTTCTTTCTTTTTTCCTCACACACCATCAACTATGCATCACACTTCAGTTTTATTTTTGTTGATGAAGAAATAAGTTCTCCTCCTCTGTTACAAATTTTTGGGTATTTTTTACTCTCCTCTCTGATTTTTATTTTTTTTTTGCTTGAGTTTTCTTTACTGAGTTCTTTGTGTCTTTGTGCATATGAAAAGCATTGGAATACTAAATAAAAATTTACAGTAGAGAGTAGCGGAATTAAAAGTTATGCCTGTGGGAAAAAAACAGGTCCTACAACGCAATATGTGTGACGACCCGGGCGGTCGTCTTTGGAATTTATGCCCCGTTCCCCATTAACTACTTCCCCTAAGTTCATTTCTGCTATTTTGGATTGCCGAGATATTCGGTAATAGAATTCGGTGTGTTTTGGAAAATGGCCCGTGATCAGAACAGTATGAAGAAGACCTCGGAATAGAAATCTGATGGTTCCGTCAGCTCCATTAGGTGATTTTGGTGTTGTGAGCGTGTTCGGAATGTGTTTTGGATGTCCGTAGCTCATTTAGGCTAGAAATGCCGAAAGTTAGAAATTGAAATTTTCGGTCCGATAGTAAATTTTTTATTTGAGGTTTGGAACGGAATTTTGAAAGTTGGTGTAGCACCGTCACTTCATTTGGGAAGTGCGTAAAAAATTGCAGGTCAATCGGACGTGTTTTGGTTAGGTTTTGAATCGAAAGCGAGTTTGGATAAGTTTTGAAGTTTTTAAGTTCAAATTATTAGTTAATTCGAGTTTCTGGCGTTTCTTTAGGTGTTACAAGGATTGGTACAAGTATGAATGATATTATGGGATATGTTCTTAAGTTTGGTTGAGGTCTTGGGGGCCTCGGGTGTGTTTTGGATGTCCAACGGGGCATTTTTGTGTTGATAAAAATTGCAGAAAATCAATTCAGATCTGTTGAAAATTCCATCTCTGCGATCTCATAAGTGCTCATGCGATCGCGTAGTGCTTCTTGTGGGAGGCCTTCTTTTCCTTCAATGCATTCGCAGGTTCTTGTATGCGATCGCATAGTTTCGCTTCCTTCTTCTCTGCGGTCGCACATCCCTCTCCGCGTTCGAACTAAGCAAATGCAGCTGGTGGCTCAGGGGTTCATTCCTCTATGCGATCGCAGTGGTCCTTACGCGATCGAATAGCTCTGCCTTGACCTCTTACGCGATCACATCGTTCACCTCGCGTTGGCATAGACCATTTTCCAGGTCTTCAATTTTTGCTCTACGCGATCTCATCCCTTCTTATGCGATCGCACTGAAGAAAATGCCTGGGCAGTTATAAACTTTTCAAAAATGAAGGTTCTTCCATTTTTATCAAACTCAAGCTAGAGAGCTCGGTCTTGAAAGATGTTTCGAGGGATTTTCATAGGCAAACATTGGGTAACAATTCCTTTCTCCCTTATGATTATTACCCACTAATCTAATCTCAAATTCAAGCTTTAATTTCAGATTTTGAATGAAAATTGGGGTAAAGTTCTTAGAACTAACTTTGATGATTTGAAGGGGCATTTGACCTTCGATTTGGGAGATTTTTATATGGTTAGACTCATGAGAGTACGATGTTTCTGAAAATGTGAAAATTATTCGATTCTGAGACATTGGATTAGGGGCATTTTGGTTATTTCACCTATTTGCGCGCCTTAGCTTTAATTTTAACAGTGTAATTAGTCACTTGCAAAGTTATTTACAATATGTAATTGGTTTGAATAGATTTGGGTCACTCGTGGCAAGGGCATTGTTTCTTTGCGGTTCTGTATTGGTTCGAGGTAAGTGGCTTGTCTAACTTTGTGGGGGGGACCTCTCCCCTTAGGATATCTTTACTGTTGTTTAAAATGCCTTGTGCGCGAGGTGACGGGCGCGTACTTGTGCTAGTTGTTGAAAATTCACCTTACTTGACTTATTTAGACTGTGTTTCTTCAGGTACTTAAGTGTTAAAAAAATACAATTTCACTCGTTTTAGTTTAGGGAAAGCATGTTAGAACTTATTTGCTCTACTTGACTAAATTGCAATATCTGTCTTGCCGCGAGCATGCTAGACTCTAGATTTTTTTTTACCTGTTGCCTGTACTTAGCTTTTTCCTATTGGTATGGATTTGTTGTGATGTCTTTTATTGATATGCTGGACTACGGGTTCAATTACCGAGAGATCCTCTGTTATTAGTATGGACTACGGGTTTAATTCCTGGGAGATCCTATGATATTGATATGATGGACTACGGGTTCGATTCCCGGGAGATCTTCTATTAATGGTATGACATACTAAGAGTTCAATTCCCGTGAGATCCTCTGATATTGATATAATGGACTACGGGTTCAATTCCCCTAAGATCCTCTGTTATTTGGTAAGATGGACTACGGGTTCAATTCCCGGGAGATCCTCTATTATTTACATGATGGACTACGGGTTCAATTCATGGGATATCCTCGGATAATGGTAAGAATGGACTGTGGGTTCAATTCCCGGAGCTCCATGTGGCATCCTGATATTGAGTGATTATTTTTCTTGTATTCGTAGATTGTATTTGTAGCTCGTTCCGTTCTACTTATCATTTTTCTAGACACTCGAGATTTACTGTCTACTTATTTATATTTATTCTTATGTTTATCTCGGTAGGGCCTCGACCTTCCTCGTCACTACCCAACCGAGGTTAGGCTTGGCACTTACTGAGAACTGCTGTGGTGTACTCATGTTACTCTTCTGCACACTATTGTTGTGTAGATCCAGGTACTTCTGGTCGAGCGCACTATCAGTGACTTCAGAGCTACACTTGGAGACTTGAGTCATGCATCTGCCGCGTTCGCAGATCCGAAGCGTCTCCTTCTACTCTACCTTTTAGTTAGCAGTTCCAATGCATGTATTCAGTTGTTATAGACACTTACGGATGTTAGAGCCGTATGTTATGTTTTTACTCTTAGCCTGTGTTGCCCGTGGGTTTCCGTGTCTTGGAGGTTGTTAATTATAGTATTTTGAGTTGAAGTTTATGCGCCCGGTGACACTCTGTACATTTTCTTATGTTATTCAGTAATTGTTTATCGTTTTCGTAAAGTTTGTTAAATTTCAGTAATGTGTTAGGCTTACCTAGTCGCAATGACTGGGTGCCGTCATGACAGGTTCACGATTCGTAAACTAGGGTCGTGACAAGTTGGTATCAGATCTCTAGGTTCATAGGAGTCACCGGACACAGGCCGGTTATTTAGAGTCTCGTTGATCGGTACGAAAACGTCTGTACTTATCTACGGGAGGTTATGTATTTGTTTAGGAAACTCTTCACTTCATTGAATTCTTGTCGTGCTATGTTTTTTACCTCGATTCTAAACTTATGTTTTCTATTCTATCACAAATGGTGAGGACACGCACGACCCGGGACAATCAGGCACTCGCACCCCCTCCTGCAGCCGCTAGAGGCAGGGGCCGGCGCAGGGGTCATGGACGCGCGCGGGGTGCACCAGGGCACCTGCACGAGCAGCCGTCGAGGTTCCACCAGTAGACCCAGCCAGGACTCAGGCACCAGAGACGCCCACAACCACCACTACTCCAGCTGTTCCGGAGGCATCAGTGCAGTTTATGAGCATGTATACCATACTATCACAAGTATGGTTGCTTCCTCTTCCCGCAGCAACGTCCCAAGTCAGGGGAGGAGCCCAGACTCCCGCAGCCCGCACTCCAGAGCAGAGGGTGCAAATGGGACCGATTCCAGATATTATCCCTGTCCAGCCTGCAGTACCGGTCCAACCCGAGGATGGGCACCATAGATTGGAGTGGTTTAAGAAGTGTGGCCCTCCAATTTTCAGCAGACTATCTACTGATGATGCTTTGGGGTTTTTGAGGATTGTCAACGCATCTTTCGCACCATGGGTATTACTCCCTCAAGTGGGGTTACCTTTACAGCTTTCCAGCTTTGGGGAGCCGCCTATGACTGGTGGCACACCTTTGAGTTAGGCAGTCCAGACGAGGTTGCCTCCCTGACTTGGACTCCGTTTTCAGATATGCTTCAGAGGGAGTTTGTTCCCCATAGCCTATGAGATGCGTGGCGCGCGGAGTTTGAGCACTTGCGCCAGGGATCTATGACTATCTCTGAGTTTGCCATCCATTATACTAGGTTTGCCAGGCATGCGCCTGCTTTGGTGGCTACAGTTCGTGAGAGGGTTCACAGGTTTGTCGAGGGTCTTATTCCTTCCATCAGGTCTGGCATGGCGTGAGAGGTGGAGATGGATATACCCTATCAGCAGGTGGTGAGCATAGCCAGGACGATAGAGGGTATGCATGCCAGAGAGCGAGAGGAGAGAGAGGACAAGAGGACTCGAGAGTCTGGTCATTTCAATGGTACTCGTACTTCAGGAGCAGGACGTCATGGTATAGGCTATACGGGTCGCCTAGTACACTCAGCGTTTTCTTCATCCAGCATTACTCCAGCTCCTCCTAGGTCTCGGGAGCCTTATTATGCACCTCCAGTTTCTAGTGTGCCTCCTGCGCAGGGGTAGGTCCAGTCAGTCACAGCCACCGCGCCCTCCCAGAGCTTGTTATGAGTGCGGGGATACCCGCCACTTGGTTAGAGAGTGCCCCAAACGAGGGAGAGGTGTGCCTTCTCAGACTCCACAGCCTCAGCATGCTCTACAAGGTCAGCAAGCCATTGTTCCAGCTACAACTGCCACCCCACCTGCCCAACCAGCCAATGGCGGGGATGTGGGAGATAGAGGTCGCCCTCGTGGGAGGGGTCGGGCCAGATTTTATGCCATTCCTGATTGTGCCAAGGTAGTCGCCTCCAAATCAGTATCAAATGTATTATATTGGTTAGTCATAGAGAGGCATCGGTTATATTCAATCCAGGCTCTATTTATTCTTATGTGTCGTCTTATTTTGCTCCGCATTTGGGTACAACCGAGAGACCTTGAGCTCTCATATTTATGTTTTTACTCCCGTGGGAGATTCTTTTATTGTGGACCATGTATATTGGTCATGCTTGGTTAATATTCATAGTTTTGAGACCAGGGAAGACCTTTTATTACTTGACATGGTTGATTTCGATATTATCTTGGGCATGGACTGGTTGTCGCCCCAGTATGTTATTCTTGATTGTCACGCTAAGACCGTGATGCTGGCTATGCCAGGTATTTCGCGTATTGAGTGGAGTGGTACTTTTGATCACACTCCCAATAGAGTTATATCATTTCAAAAAGCTTCGCATATGGTTGAGAAGGGGTGCGCCGCGTATTTGGCCTATGTGAGAGATGTTAGTGCTGATATCCCTTATCTTGACTCTCTTCCAGTGGTATGTGATTTCCCCGATGTGTTTTCAGCTGATCTTCCTGGCATGCCGCCTGATCGGAATATTGATTTTGGTATTGATTTGTTGCCGGGCACTCAGCCCATATCCGTTCCTCCTTACCGTATGGCTCCTCCTAAGTTGAATGAGCTGAAGGATCAGTTACAGAAATTTCTTGATAAAGGTTTTATTCGACCCAGTGTTTCACCATGCGGTGCTCCTGTCTTTTTCGTAAAAAAGAAGGATGGTTCTATGCGCATGTGTATTGATTATCGTCAGTTGAACAAAGTTGCAGTAAAAAACTTATATCATTTGCCTCGTATTGATGATCTATTTGACCAGCTTCAGGGCGCGGAGGTGTTTTCTAAGATTGATTTGCGCTAAGGTTATCACCAGCTAAAGATTTCGGAGACGGATATCCCAAAGACTGCTTTCAGGACTCGATATGGTCAGTACGAGTTCCTTGTCATGTCATTTGGGCTGACTAACGCCCCATCAACTTTTATGCATTTGATGCACAGTGCATTCAGGTCCTATCTCGACTTATTTGTAATTGTTTTCATAGATGAAATTCTTTTATACTCTCGGAGTCGGGAAGATCATGAGCAGCACCTGAGGAAAGAAATTATATGGGAAGTTCTCAAAATGTGAGTTTTGGTTGAGTTATGTGGCATTCCTAGGCCATGTGATATCAAGTGAGGGCATTCGGGTAGATCCGAAAAAGGTGGAGCCCGTGCAGAGTTGGCCTAGGCCCTCCGCAGCTACAGAGATCAGCACTTTCCTTGTCCTGGCGGGGTATTACCGTCATTTTATGGAGGGGTTCTCATCGATTGCAGCCCATATGACTAGATTGACCCAGGAGGGTGCTCCTTTTCAGTGGTAAGATGAGTGTGAGGCGAGCTTCCAAAAGCTCAAGACGGCTTTGACTTCGGCCCTATTCTGATTTTGCCTACTGCTTTGGGGTTCTATACGGTTTATTACGATGCCTCACGAGTCGGACTTGAAGCGGTGTTGATGCATGATGGCAGGGTGATAGCCTACGCGTCCAGATAGTTGAGGGTACATGAAAAGAACTATCCTATCCATGACCTTGACTTAACATCAATTGTTCATGCCTTGAAGATCTGGCGCCATTATTTGTATGATGTGCCTTGTGAGATTTACACGGATCATCGGAGTTTGCAACACTTGTTCAAGCAAAAGGATCAGAACTTGCACCAGAGGAGATGGTTGGAGCTACTGAAGAATTATTATATTACTATTCTTTATCACCCGGGCAAGGCCAATGTGGTAGCCAATTCCTTGAGTCGCCGGGCGGAGAGTTTGGGGAGTTTGGCATATTTACCAGCTTCAAAAAGACCTATGGCGATGGATGTTCAGGCTTTAGCCAGTCAGTTCGTGATATTGGACCTTTCGGAGCGCAGTCGGGTTCTAGCCTATGTGGTTTCTCGGTCTTCATTGTTTGATCGTATCAGGTAGCGGCAGTATGATGACCCTCATTTTCTTGTCCTCATGGACAGCTTTTAGCATGGCGATGCTAAGGATGTGACTATTAGAGATGACGGGGTATTGAGGATGCAGGGGCGGATCTGTGTGCCCGATGTTGATGATATTCGGGAGTTGATATTGACTGAGGCCCATAGCTCGCGGTACTCCATCCATTTGGGTGCCGCGAAGATGTATCAGGATCTGCGGCAGTATTATTGGTGGAGGCAGATGAAGAAGGACATAGTAGAGTTTGTAGCTAGATGCCTCAACTGTCAACAGGTAAAGGCTGAGCATTAGATACCGGGAGGGTTACTCCAGCGGATGGAGATTTCGGAGTGGAAATGGGAGAATATCACTATGGATTTTGTGACTAGTCTCCCTCTGACGACGAGGAAACTTGATTCTATTTGGGTTGTTTTGGATTGGTTGATCAAGTTCGCTAATTTCATTCCAGTGTTTACTTCTTACTCAGCAGAGCGGTTAGCCGGGATTCATATCAGGGAGATTCTGCGTCTGCACGGCATTCCAGTTTCTATAATCTTAGACAGGGGTTTAGTGTTTACATCACAGTTTTGGAGAGCCGTCCAGCATGAGTTGGGTACCCGGTTGACCTTGAGTACAACTTTTCACCCTATGACGGACGGACAGTCCGAGCGCACTATTCAGATTCTTGAGGATATGCTTCGTGCGTGCGCGATTGAGTTTAGAGGGTCTTGGGATCAGTTCTTGCCATTGGCTGAGTTTGCGTACAACAGCAGTTATCAGTCCAGTATTCAGATGGCGCCGTATGAAGCCTTATATGGTAGGAGATGCAGCTCCCCAGTAAGTTTGTTTGAGTGGGGTAAGGCCAGGCTATTGGTAAATGATTTCGCTCAGGATGCGGTTGAGAAGGTTAAGGTGATTCAGGATAGACTCCGCGCAACCCATTCCAAACAGAAGAGTTATGTGGACCGGAAGGTTCGTGATGTATCCTTTATGGTTGGTGAGCAGGTTTGCTTCGGGTCTCGCCTATGAAAGGTCTCATGGGGTTTGGAAAGAGAGGGAAGTTGAGCCCGAGGTTCATTGGCCCAATTGAGATTTTGAGGCAGATTGGGAAGGTTTCTTATGAGCTTGCTTTACCTCCTAGTTTGGCCGAGGTTTATCATTATTTCTTGTTTTGATGCTTCAGAGGTATCACGGTGACCCGTCTCACGTGTTTGATTTCACTTCAGTCCATTTGGACAATGACTTGTCTTATGTTGAGGAACCAGTGGCAATATTAGACAAGCAAGTCCAACAGCTCAGGTCAAAGGATATAGCTTCAGTAAAGGTTCAGTGGCGGGGTCAGTCGGCCAACTAGGCGACTTGGGAGACCGAGCGGGGTATGCGCAGCCGATACCCTCATATTTTTTCTACTTCAGTTATGTTCTCTATGCTCGTTCGAGGACGAACGAATGTTTAAGTGTAGGAGGATGTGACCACCCGGCCAGTCGTCTTTGGAAATTATGCCCCGTTCCCCCATTAACAGCTTCCCCTAAGCTCATTTCTGCTATTTTGGGTCGCCAAAATGTTCGGTAATAGAATTCGGAGTGTTTTGGGACACTTAGTCCCCAAATAAGAGCATAAGTGTTGGAAAATGGTCTGTAATCAGAACAGAGTAAAGACAACCTCGGAATGGAAATCAGATGGTTCTGTTAGCTCCGTTAGGTGATTTCGGGGTTGGGAGCATGTTTGAAATGTATTTTGGATGTCCGCAGCTCATTTAGGCTAGAAATACCGAAAGTTAGAATTTTGAAGTTTTCAGTTCGATAGTGAATTTTTTATCCGAGGGTCGGAATAGGATTTTGGAAGTTGTTGTAGCACCATCATGTCATTTGGGATGTGCGTGCAAAATTTAAGGTCAGTCGGACGTGTTTTGGTTAGGTTTTGAATCTAAAGCAAGTTTGGTTAAGATTTGAAGTTTTTTTAAGTTGAAATCATTGGTTAATTCCTTTTTTTGACATTGTTTTAGGTGGTTTAAGAATTGGTACAAGTTTGAATGATCTTATGGGATATGTTCGTAAGTTTGGTTGATGTTCCGGGGGCCTCGGGTGTGTTTCAGATGCCCAACGGAGCAATTTTGCGTTGATAAAAATTGCAGAAAATCCCTTCAGATCTGTAGCAGAAATTCCTTCTCTGCGATCGCATAAGTGCTCATGCGATCGCATAGTACTTCTAGTGGGAGGCCTTCTTTTCCTTCAATGCGATCGCAGGTTCTTGTACGCGATTGCATAGTTTCGCTTCCTTCTTCTATGCGATCGCACATCCCTTTCCGCGTTCGCACTGAGCAAATGCAGCAGATGGCTCAGGGGTTCATTCCTCTATATGATCGGAGTGGCCCTTACGCGATTGCATAGCTCTGCCTTGTCCTCTTACGCGATCGCATCCTTCACCTCGCCTTCGCATAGACCATTAGGACTTCAATTTTTACTCTACGCGATCGCATCCCTTCTTATGCGATTGCACTGAAGAAAATGCCTGGGCAGTTATAAACTTTTCAAAAACGAGGGTTCTTCCATTTTTATTAAACTCAAGCTAGAGAGCTCGATCTTGGGAGATTTTTCGAGGGATTTTCAGAGGAAAATATTGGGTAACGATTCCTTACTCCATTATGATTATTACCCACTAATCTAATATCAAATTCAAGCTTCAAATTCGGATTTTGAATGAAAATTGGGGTAAAGTTCTTAGACCTGACTTTGATGATTTTAAGGGCCATTTGACCTTGGAGTTGGGAGATTTTTATATGGTTAGACTCGTGAGAGTACGAGGTTTCTGAAAATGGGAAAACTATTCGATTCTGAGATATTGGCCTGAGGGGAATTTTGGTCGTTTCACCTATTTTCGCACCTTAGCTTTAATTTTAATAGTGTAATTAGTCACTTGCGATGTTATTTACAATATGTAATTGGTTTGAATAGATTTGAGCCACTCGGAGTCGGATACTCGTGGCAAGGGTGTTGTTTCTTAGCGGTTTTGCACTGGTTCGAGGTAAGTGGCTTGTCTAACTTTGTGTGGGCGACCTCTCCCCTTAGGGTATCTTTACTGTTGTTTAAAATGTCTTGTGCGTGAGGTGACGGGTGCGTACTTGTGCTAGTTGTTGAAAATTCACCTTACTTGACTTATTTAGACTGTGTATCTTCACGTACTTAACTGTTAAAAAAATGCAATTTCACTTGTTTTAGCTTAGGGAAAGAATGTTAGTAACTTATTTGCTCTACTTGACTAAATTGCAATCTATGTCTTCCCCCGAGCATGCTAGACTCTATATCTTTTTTACCTGTTGCTTGTACTTAGCTTCTTCCTCTTAGTATGGATTTGTTGTGATGTGTGTTATTGATATACAGGAGTACCAGTTCGATTCCCGGCAGATCCTCTGTTATTGGTATGACGGACTACGGGTTCAATTCCCGAGAGATCCTCTGATATTGATATGATTGACTACAGGTTCGATTCCTGGGAGATCCTTTGTTAATGGTATGACGGACTACGGGTTCAATTCCCGAGAGATCCTCTGATATTGATATGATAGACTACGGGTTCAATTCCCGAGAGATCCTCTAGTATTTAGTATGATGGACTATGGGTTCAATTCCCGGGAGATCCTCTGTTATTGACATGATGGACTACGGGTTCAATTCTCAGATAATGGTAAGAATGGACTGCGGGTTCAATTCCCGGAGCTCCATGTGGCATCCTAATATTGAGTGATTATTTTTCTTATATTTGTAGATTGTATTTGTAGCCCGTTCCGTTCTACTTATTGTTTTGATAGATACTCGAGATTTACTGTATTTCTTACTACCTACTTATTTATATTTATTCTTATGTTTATCTCAGTAGGGCCTCGACCTTCCTCGTCACTACCCAATCGAGGTTAGGCCTGGCACTTACTGAGTACCGCTGTGGTTTACTCATGCTACTCTTTTGCACACTTTTGTTATGCAGATCTAGGCACTTCTGGTCGAGCACGCTATCAGTGACTTTAGAGCTACGCTTGGAGACTTGAGGTATGCATCTGCCGCGTTCGCAGATCCGAAGCATCTCCCTATACTCTACCGTTTAGTTAGCAGTTCCAATGCATGTATTCAGTTGTTATAGACATCTCCGGATGTTAGAGTCGTATGTTATATTTTTACTCTTAGCCTGTGTTGCTCGTGGGTTTCCGGGTCTTGGAGGTTATTAATTGTAGTATTTTTGTGTTGAAGTGTATGTGCCCGGCAGCACTCTATATATTTTCTTATGTTATTCAGTAATTGTTTATCGTTTTCGTAAAGGTTGTTAAATTTCCGCAATGTGTTAGGCTTACCTAGTCATGAAGACTGGGTATCATCATGACTGGTTCACGATTGGTGAACTAGGATCGTCACAATATTCCAGCAATAGATTTATTGCCTCAACATCAACCTCTAATGCTTTATCAATGTAGCTGACTTTATATTTCTAAGTTTTTTGTTTTGTCAATGGAGAGGTAGTTCTCACCTTCTGATTACTTGATTTGTAGTTATTTTGAAATTTCCACTTCTTTAATTTTTAACATTTTGCTAATGAATTGTGATATTTGTTTTTATTCTTATTTCTTTTTCTTTTGTGCCAGTAGCTGCACTCAAAGATAGATCTGAGACTAAAAAATATGCAATTTATTCTTATTACCACTTCCTCTATATTTCTTTCCTTTCTTTGTTTCCAATTAAAATTTTGATCTTTATATTTATTAGCATGTTAGTTTTACTTTCTAGATATTCATACTCTCAATGTCATTGTCTAATTGGGAAACCAATATATCCAACTAAGTATAAAATCTAATTTTAATGTCCTTATTTTACATGTATAAAATGTTTTTTCTTTTTTATTTTTCTTCTTTAAATATACAAGTTTATACTTGTATATTTGTGACGACTCGGCCCGTCTTCACGTGAGTTACTTCCCCGTTTTTTCCCATTTTTTTCCGTTTAATGCTTCTACATGTTTCATTATATGCGTTTGTAGAGTTTGAAGTGATTCGGACAGAGTTTGGAGAGAATTGAGACAATTAGTCTCTTTAACAGAAGGCTAGTTTGGAAAAGTCAACATGATGTTGACTTATAAGTTATTGGGCTCAAAATGAATTTCCAACGATTCGACTAGTTTCGGGTGGTGTTTTATGACTTATAGAATTAGGCTTGAATTGGCTATGTTTGAATTTCGGGAATTCCGGTTGATAGGTGAGATTTTTATCCGGAGATCGGAATGTGATTCCGAGAGTTGCTGTAGATTCGTTTGGTCATTTTGGATGTGTCTGCAAATTTTCAGGTTAATCGGACGTCGTTTGGTCGGGTTTTTGATCGATTGTGAGTTTCGAAAGTTTTAGTTTAACTTAGGCTTGAATCCGTCATGAATTGATAATTTTTGTGTTGTTGGTCGTGTTTTTATGATTGGAACTAGTTTGTATGATGTTTTGGGGTATGTTGATACTTTTGGTTGGGGTCCCGAGGGCCTCGGGTTGGTTTCGAGTGATTATCAAAGAGTGTTTGAATGTTTGAAAGTCGCAGATTTGGGCTTCAGTTACTGCAGAGCCAGTTTCTCCATGCAATCGCATAAGAGGTTTGTCGGGGTCCTATTTTTGTGTTATGCGATCGCGTAAGGGTCTATGCGATCGCATAGGATTAGGAAGTGGTTCAGTGCGTTCTCATAGGTAAGGACGTGATCGCGTAGTTTGAGGTCTAGATTCATTGCGATCGCATGGGGTCTATTGCGATCGCATAAGAGGAAAACTGGAGGTTCAAAATTTGTGCTATGAAATCGCAAGCCAGGCGCTACGATCACATAGAAGAGAATCGCTGGGCAGAGAAGCCTTTGTTTAAACATTCCATCCGCAACCCTATCATTATTTTCTCCATTTTTGCACCACCTTGAGAGCTTGTTGGTAGATTTTGAAGGGGATTTCGACGGGAAGTGATTGAAGGTAAGTCTCATGGCCTAGATACATCATTTAATCGAAGAATCATCCATTAATTCTCTGAAAATTGGGTAAAATTTGAAGAAGCTAGGGCTTGGTTTTTGAAATGAAAATTTGGGGATTTGATGGCCCATTTGAACTTCGATTTTGATGAGCTTTATATGTACGGACTCGTGACGATACGAGGATTCCGGTGATATGAATGTTGTAATTTTTCGAGAAGAGGGCCCGGGACTCGGTTTTTGCCAACTTCATATTTTTTGGTGTTTTTCGAGTTCTTTCTATTGGGTTATGTTCCATTAGTCTATTATAATATATTCCTTGTGGTTTTGGTCAGATTCTGCGCCCGAGGAGGTCGATTTGCGAGGAAAGTGCAAGGCGAGCTAGGATTTTGGCCGTTTGAGGTGAGTAATGGTTATAAATGATATACTGACGGTTTGAAATCATGTATTTGCACTATGCGGTGCTATGTTGAGATGAAACACGCGTCTTTTCATAAGCGTGGTGATGTATCTGCTGGGGACTCGGACGTGGTCCATCTCGACTAATGATTTACAGTACTTCTTGATTGAGGCTGAGCTTGTACTCGTATTATTTGGGCTAGTTGCCATGCTTGGGTCCGTGTGCCGATCTGTAGAATTCCTAGGGAGCATGTTGTGCTTATTGACCGCACCTTACCTATCGGACACATACCTAGGGTTGAATACCATGTCTTAACTAAGTGGGCCCAAGAGGAAAAGTCTATTATGACTGAGAGGGGTCAAGGACCCTGTAGTGAGGCTATTTGATATATATATATATATATAAATACACATCGGGTCGGGCTGAACGCCGCAGCAGTATATACATATACATGTATTGGATCAGACTGCACGCCGTAGTGGAATATTACATGGATCAGACTGCACACCGCGGTAGTATATTATATGGATCGGACTGCACGCCGCAATGATATATTATATGGATCATACTGCATGTCACAGTGATATATGGATCGGACTGCACATCATTGTATTATAGCGCTTGGGCAGAAGGAGCCCCTCCTGAGTCTGTACACACCCCCAGTGAGCGCAGTCGACTATATTTATTGGGTCGGGCTGCGCGCTGCAGCATTTTATATATTATATTGGATCGGGTTGCATGCCACAGCAGTATATATATATATATATATATATATATATATATATATATATATATATATATATATATGGTGTTGGATCGGGCTGCGCGCCGCAGCAGTGCTAGTAGCTGGTCAGACAGAAAGAAAACTATTTATCAGATTATTTTCCCTGTTTGGTACTTTTCTACTGTCTTTACTATTGAAAATAGAACTGTATAGTGTTTTTACCGGATTTCGTACATTCATTTGTTATTTATTGCTATTACTCACTCTACTCTCTACACCTTGTGTGCAGATACAGGTATCCCGGAGGCTTAGCTGTGACTATCTGTTCTTCCTCAGCTCAATATTGGAGTTGTCAAGGTAGATGTTGGCATTCGCAGGACCTCATATCTCCTCTTATCTATCTTTGTTTCCGTATCTAGACTTTCTTTTTTTAGAGTACTGTTCAGCTGTATTTAAAGGCTCATATTTGCGATGCCGGTTCCTTTTGGGCTGTTGTTATTTTCACATTACGGATTCCACAGTGTTTTATCAATATTAAACTGAGGATTTATGCTAAAGTTAATATTTAAGTAAATGATTTGGCTGGAAAAGGTTTGAATGGTCGAGCTTGCATAACAAGGTGTTGGGCGCCATCACGACCGGGGTTTGGGTCGTTACAAGTTGGTATCAGAGCCTAGGTTACCAGGCCTCGCGAGTCATGATCTGGTTCAGTAGAGTATCACGGATCGGTACGGAGACGTCTGTACTTATCCTCGAGAGGCTGCAGAACCAATAGGAAAAACTTCATATTCTTGAAATTCTTGTCGTGCGACTTTGTTGATCCGAGAACTAAACTTCTGTATTCTATTATCTCGCAGATGGAGAGAACGCGTGCTACCGAACGTGGCAGACGACCACCATTGCCACCTACTAGAGGTCGAGGACGCGGCCGTGGTCGTGGTCGAGGCAGAGCAGCAGGGGCAATACCAGTTGACCCGCCACTTGCCCCCATTCAGGATCAGCCTCCAGCTGTAGAGGTTCCAGTAGCACCTGCTCAGGAACAAGCAGTGCCTATTGTGGTTCCGGGTCTTCAGGAGGCATTGGCTGAGATCTTATCGGTTTGCACTGGCCTGGCTCAAGCAGTCTCAGCTACTACCGCAGCTACATCTCAGATTGTGGGTGGTTATCAGACCCCTGCAGCTCGCACTTCGGAGCAGGGTGCACAGGGTTTGCAGATCCTAGAGGCACCACCAGTTCAGCCAGTTGCCCATGTTCAGCCAGTTGTTCCAGCTCAGGGTGATGGGTTGCCGGTGATGCCAGATGACGAGCAGCGTCATCTGGAGAGGTTCAGCAGGCTTTCACCTCCTACTTTTAGCAGTGTTCCTGGCGAGGATGCCCACGGGTTTCTCAACAAGGGTCGACGCATGCTTAGGACAGAAGGGATCTTAGAGACTAGAAGGGTATCTTTTACCATTTTTCAGTTCTTAGGAGCAGCCTTTACATGGTGGGAGGCGTATGAGCGGCGTAGGCCGGCAGGTGCAGCGCCATTGTCTTAGCAGGAGTTCTCCACTATCTTTCTAGAGAAGTGGGTGCCTCTATTGCAGAGTGAGGAGTTACACGGGCAGTTTGAGTGGCTTCGTCAGGGGGATATGTCTGTGACGTAGTATAAGGTGAGATTTGCAGAGTTAGCTCGTTATGCTCCGTGGATGGTTTCGACGTATCAAGAGAGGATCAGTCGATTTGTGGACGAGCTTATTTATCCCATTCGTGTTTTGATGACTCGTGAGAGGGTCCTGAGTCACACCTTGAAGAGGCGGTGGATATAGCCCGTGATATTGAGATGGCTCACCGTCAGGAGAGAAAGGAGAGAGAGGCCAAGAGGCCTCGAGGATCAGGTGGCTCTAGTGGTGCTCCGTCTAGGATCCAGTTTCAGCAGAGCAGGGGTCGTTCTTTCAAGGCTCCATAGCCTGCTCGGTCAGAGTACCGTGGTTCATCTTCTGGTCGGGGTTATTGGGGCTCTCAACAGGGTCAGCCATCTCTGAGCGCACTTCCAGCATAGAGTTCGTCTCATGCCCGATCTGTCAGGGTTCATCTTGGCCGAGTTCTTCAGCCAGCCACAATAGTGCGAGGGTTTCCCTTCAAGTCCCAGCCCCCAGCGCCAGGGAGTTGTTATGAGTCTGGCGACTTAGGGCATATACGGAAGGAGTGTCCCCGTCATTCTTCCAGTTCATCTCAGCAGAGGGGTCATCCCTCATCTTCTGTCCCAGTGCCTTCAGCACGCACCCAGTCAACTCATGGTAAGGTTCAGGCAGATAAGGGTCGCCCCATAGGGGGAGGCCAGTGCGGTGGTGGTCAGGCCCGTTGTTACGCTCTTTAGGACAGGTCAGATGTTGTTGCTTCGGATGCTGTTATTACAGGTATTATTTCTGTATGCCAGAGGGATGCCTCCATCTTATTTGATCCCCGATCCACTTATTCATATGTATTTTCTTAGTTTGCTCATCATTCGGGGACTACCCGAGGGTGTCTAGTGTTACTTGTGCATGTATCTACCCCGGTTGGTGATACTGTTATTGTGGACCACGTGTATCGGTCCTGTCTTGTTACTATTGGGGGTCTGGAGAGCCGAGTTGACTTGCTGCTATTGAGCATTGTAGATTTTGATGTTATTCTGGGCATGGATTGGCTGTCACCGTGCCATGCTATTCTGGACTGTCACGCCAAGACAGTCACATTGGCTATGCCGGGTATTTTGAAGATTGTGTGGCGTGGTACGACAGATTATGTACCCAGTAGGCTAATATCTTTCTTATAGGCCCAACGGATGGTTGGGAAGGGATGTTTATCATATCTAGCATTGTGTGAGGGATGTTGGAGCCGAGGCTCCTAGTCTTGATTTGGTCCCTGTGGTGAGGAAATTTCCTGATGTATTTTCAGCAGACCTGCGGCACACCGCCGGAAAGGGATATTGACTTCAATATTGATTTGGTGTCGGGCACTCAGCCGTTCTCTATTCTTCCCTATCGTATGGCATCAGCGGAGTTAAAGGAGTTGAAGGAGCAGCTGCAGGAACTCCTAGATAATGGGTTCATTCGCTCGAGTGTGTCGCTGTGGGGCACACCGATGTTATTAATAAAGAAGAAGGATGGTACAACAAGAATGTGCATTGATTACAGATAGTTTACTAAAGTGACAGTGAAGAACAAGTATCCACTAACCCGTATTGAGGATTTGTTTGACCAACTTCAGGGGGCAAAGGTATTCTCTAAGATTGATCTTCGTTCAGGCTATCACCAACTGAAGATTAGAGATTCTAATATGATGAAGACAGCATTCAAGACGAGATATTGGCATTATGAGTTTCTGGTTATGTCATTTGGGCTGACTAATGCCCCAACCGCATTCATGCACTTGATGAACAGTGTATTTCGTCCGTATCTGGATTCTTTTGTGATCGTGTTTATTGATGATATACTGGTGTACTTACGTAGCCAAGAGTAGCACGTGCGACACTTGAGGGTGGTATTGCAGAGGTTGAGAGAGGAGAAGCTTTATGAAAAGTTCTCCAAGTGTGAGTTCTGGCTCAGTTCCGTGGCTTTTCTGGGACACGTGGTGTCCAGTGATGGTATTCAGGTTGACCTAAAGAAGATCGAGGCGGTGCAGAGTTGGCCTAGACCGTCCTCAACTACTGAGATTCGGAGTTTCCTCCGTTTGGCGGGTTATTACCGCAGGTTAGTTTAGGGATTTTCATTTATTGCTTCACCTTTGATGAAGTTGACGCAGAAGAATGCTCCGTTTATGTGGTCGGATGAGTGTGATGAGAGCTTCTAAAAGCTCAAGTCAACTTTGACTACAACTCTGTTACTAGTATTGCCATCAGCTTCAGGCTCTTACTTGGTATATGGCGATGCTTCGGGAGTTAGGATCGGATGTGCATTGATGCATGAGGGTAGATTTATTGCGTACGCTTCGCGTCAGAGCCTCATGAGAAGAATTACCCTATTCATGACTTGGATTTGGCTGCTATAATTCATGCCTTAAACATTTGGAGGCACTATCTATGTGGCGTATCCTGTGAGGTGTTCACGGATCATTGCGGTCTTTAGCACTTGTTTAAGCAGAAGGACCTCAATTTGAGATAGCGGAGGTGGCTTGAGTTACTCAAGGATTATGAAATACCATATTGTATCATCCGGGGAAGGCCAATGTAGTGGTCGATGCTTTGAGACGGAAGGCGGTGCGTATAGGTAGCTTGGCGTACATTCCAGTTGGGAAGAGGCCCCTTGCAGTTGATGTTCAGGCCTTGGCTAACCGGATGGTGAGGTTGGATATTTCTGAGCCCAGTCGGGTGTTGGCTTGTGTGGTTTCCCGGTCTTCTTTGTATGATCGCATCAGGGAACGCCAATATGATGACCCGCATTTGCTTATCCTGAAGGACAGGGTCCAGCATGATGATGCCAGAGATGTGACTATTGGTAGTGATGGTGTGTTGCAGATGCAGGGCTGGATTTGCATGCCCAATGTGGATGGGCTCCGAGAGTTGACATTAGAGGAGGCCCACAGCTCGCGGTATTCTATTCATCCGGGTGCTGCGAAGATGTACCACGACTTGAGGCAGCATTGTTGGTGGAGGAGAATGAAAAAGGACATTGTGAGTTATGTGGCTAGGTGTCTCAGTTTTCAGTAGGTCAAGTATGAACATCAGAGACCCGGTGGTGTACTTCAGCAGATGGATATTGCGGAGTGGAAATGGGAGAAGATTACTATGGACTTTGTGAGTGGTCTCCCTTGTACCTCGAGGAACTTTGATTCTATTTGGGTGATTGTGGATAGGCTGACCAAGTCTGTGCACTTCATTCTGGTGTGTACCACCTATTCTTCAGAGCGGTTAGCAGTGATTTTCATCCGAGAGGTTATGCGGTTGCATGGGGTTCCAGTTTCTATTGTCTCGTATAGGGGTACTCAGTTTTCTTCCCAGTTCTGGAGGAATTTTCATCGGGAGTTGTGCACTCAAATACAGATGAGCACATCTTTTTACCCTCAGACGGACGGACAGTTCGAGCGTACTATTCAGATATTAGAAGACATGTTGCATGCTTGTGTTATTGATTTTGGAGGTTCTTGGGCTGGGTTCTTGCCACTTTCAGAGTTTTCTTATAACAATAGTTATCAGTCCAGCATTCAGATGGAGCCATATGAGGCATTATATTGGAGACAATGTAGATCTCTAGTTGGCTAGTTTGAGCTCGGCGAGGCTAGACTATTGGGGACAGAGTTAGTTCAGGATGCCCTAAAGAAAGTGAAAGTTATCCAGGAGAGACTTCGTACGGCTCAGTCGCATCAGAAGAGTTATGCGGACCGGAAGGTTCGGGATGTATCTTATATGGTGGGCGAGAAGGTTTTGCTAAAGGTTTCGCCTATGAAAGGCGTGATGAGGTTTGGAAAGAAAGGGAAGCTAAGTTCGCGGTTCATTGGACCTTTTGAGATATTCAGGAGGATTGGGGAAGTGGCCTATGTGCTTGCTTTGCCACGCAGCTTGTCGGGGGTTCACCCAGTGTTCCATGTTTTTATGCTCAGGAAGTATGTTGGGGACCCATCTCATGTATTAGACTTCAGCACGATCCAGTTGGATTAGGACTTGACCAATGATGTGGAGCCAGTGGCTATATTGGATCAACATGTTCGAAAGTTGAGATTAAAGGACATAGCTTATGTGAAGGTACAATGGAGAGGTCGGCCCATAGAGGAGGCCACTTGGGAGACGAGTAGGAGTTGCGGAGTAGATATCCTCATTTGTTTGAGGCTCCAGGTATGTTTCTTGAGCAGCCGAGGACAAGCATTTGTTTTAGTTGGGGAGAATGTGACGACCCAGCCCATCGTCACTTGAGTTACCGCCCCATTTTCCCCCATTTTATGCTTCTACATGTTTCATTATATGCGTTTGTAGAGTTTGAAGTGATTCGGATGGAGTTTGGAGGGAATAGAGACAATTAGTCTCTTTAAGAGAAGGCTAGTTTGGAAATGTCAACCGGATGTTGACTTATGAGTTATAGGGCTCGGAATGGATTTCTTACGATCCGACTAGTTTCGGGTGGTGATTTATGACTTGGAGGTCCGGTGTAGAATTAGGCTTGAATTGGCCAAGTTTGAATTTCGGCGAATTCCGGTTGATAGGTGAGATTTTGATCCAGGGGTCGGAATGGAATTCTGAGAGTTATTGTAGCTTAGTTGGGTGATTTTGAATGTGTCTGCAAATGTTCAAGTTAATCGGACGTCGTTTGGTTGGTTTTTTGATCAAATGTGAGTTTCGAAAGTTTTAGTTTAACTTAGGCTTGAATCCGTCATGAATTGATGATTTTTGTGTTATTGGTCGTATTTTTATAATTGGAACTAGTTCGTATGATGTTTTGGGATATGTTGGTGCTTTTGGTTGAGGTCCCGAGGGCCTCGGGGTGGTTTCGAGTTGTTATCGTAGAGTGTTTGAATGTTTGAAAGTTGCATATTTGGGCTTCAGTTGTTGCAGAGCTAGTTTCTCTATGTGATCGCAGAGGAAGCACTACGATTGCATAGGAGGTTTGGTCGGGGTCCTATTTTTGTGTTATGCGATCGCGTAAGGGGCTATGCGATCACATAGGATTGGGAAGTGGTTCAGTGCAATCGCATAGGTAAGGACGCGATCGCGAAGTTTGAGGTTTGGATTCATTGCGATCGCATGGGGTCTATTGCGATCGCATAAGAGGAAAACTGGAGGTTCAAATTTTGTGCTCTGCGATACCAAGCCAGGGGCTGCGATCGCATACAAGAGAATCGATGGGCAGAGAAGCTTTTGTTTTAACATTTCATCCGCGACCCTATCATTATTTCCTCCATTTTTGCACCACCTTGAGAGCTTGTTGGTAGATTTTGAAGAAGATTTTGATGGGAAGTGATTGGAGGTAAGTCTCGTGGCCTAGATACGTCATTTAATTGAAGAATCATCCATTAATTCTTTGAAATTTGGTTAAAAATTGAAGAAGCTACGGCTTGGTTTTTGAAACTCCGATTTTGATGAACTTTATATGTACGGACTCGTGGCGAGACGAGGATTCTGGTAATGTGAATTTTGTAATTTTTCGAGAAGTGAGCTCGGGGATCGGGTTTTGCCAACTTCGTATTTTTCGAGTTCTTTCTATGGGGTTATGTCCTATTAGACTATTATAATATATTCCTTGTGGTTTTGGTCAGATTTTGCACCAGAGGAGGTCGATTTGCGAGGAAAGCGCAAGTCGAGCTAGGATGTTGGCCGATTTGAGGTGAGTAATGGTTATGAATGATATACTGAGGGTTTGAAACCCCGTATTTGCACTATGCAGTGCTATGTTGAGATGAGACACGCATCTTGTGATTAGCGTGGTGATGTATCTGCTGGGGACTCGGACTTGGTCCATCCCTTCTGATGATTTACTGTACTTCCTGACCGAGACTGAGCTTGTACTCGTATAATTTGGGCTAGTTACCATGCTTGGGGCCTTGTGCCGATCTGTAGAACTCCTAGGGAGCATGTTGAGCTGATTGACCGCATCTTACCTATTGGACACATACTATCTGTCCTGACTTTTGACTATGAATCATGAAATAAACCGGACTTTGTAACTTGCACCCTAAATAAGCAATACATAGGGTTGAATACCCTGTCTTAGCTGAGTGGGCCCGAGAGTTCAAGTCCATATTGACTGAGAGGAGTCAAGGACCCCGTAGTGTAGCTATTGATATATATATATATATATATATATATATATATATATATATATATATATATATATATATATATATATATATATATCCTCAGTGATATATTATATGGAACGAACTGCACGCTGCAGTGATATATGAATCAGACTGCACGCCGCAGTATTATAACGCTTGGGCTAAAGGAGCCCCTCCGGAGTCTGTACATACCCCCAGTGAGCGCGGTCGACTATATTTATTGGATCGGGCTGCGCACCATAGCATATATATATATATATATATATATATATATATATATATATATATATATATATATATATGGTGTTGGATCGCGCTGCGCGCCGCAGCAGTGCTAGTAACTGGTCGGACGGAAAGAAAAGTATTTATCAGACTGTCTTTACTATTGTTTGGTACTTATCTACTGTCTGTACTGCTGAAAATAGAAATGTATAGTGTTTTTCCCGGATTTCTTACATTCAGTTGTTATTTATTATTATTACTCAATGAGTTGGAAGTACTCACTCTACTCCCTGCACCTTGTGTGTAGATACAGGGATCCTAGAGGCTTAGATGTGACTATCTGTTGTTCCTCAGCTTAGTATTGGAGTTATCAAGGTAGTTGCTGGCGTCCCCAGGACCTGATCTCTCCTCTTATCTATCTTTGTTTCTGTATCTAGACTTTCTTTGTTTAGAGTATTGTTCAGCTGTATTTAGAGGCTCAGATTTATGACGCCGGTTCCTTTTGGGCTGTTGTTATTTTTACATTATGGATTTCGCAGTGTTTTATCAATATTAAACTGAGAATTTATGCTAAATTTAGTATTTAAGTAAATAATTTGGCTGAAAAAGGTTTGAATGGTCGGGTTTATCTAACAAGGTATTAGGCACCATCACGATCGAGGTTTGGATCGTGACAATATTATCTCTAATTTTTCCTCTAAATTGTTACATTAAGGTATTTTTTGGTGGAAAGTGCTAATTATACCCCACTGGTATGAATAATCATTAATGAATAGCCTCACAAATTGTACGAGTACTGGTAAATATATAAACAAACGCAATAATGTGCTTTTCTGTGTTGTTGTGGCATACGAATGATTAGAAAGTTAAATACTTTTTACCTATGATTTTGTCGATTTACAAGATCGGTTCTTCCGTCTAAAGGCACAATTATCTTAAGATGCAATTTATAACACAACAAACAAATAGGGGTTACAGATTCCAAAAGTCACAACCCAAGATGCAATTTATAAAAAATTAAATAATTGGAGGTTATGAACTTGAAAAGTCACAATGAATGAAGAGGCATGAGTTATGAATATAAATTTTTTTTATTGAGATAAATGATTAAATTGAAAGGAAAAAAGAAAAAAAATAAGAGAAAAAAGATAAATAGGATTCCTACAATATAAGAGATGCCACATCTTCTTGTCAAATTCCTTCTTTATATATTTGTATAGATATAGATTGGTTTTAATGATTGTTTGATATTTGGTAGCTTTTACTTTGATAATTATTCGCAAAAGAAAAAGGTGAATATTCTATCATGCAGGAGAAACAAATAAATGAATATAGGAGTAGTATATGTGAGAGAATAAGACAATGATAGAAAATGATTCATTTTTTTATTGCAATTTTAAAAAAAAACTTAAAAAGTGTTATGAAATCTCCTATTTAAGGTGAATGTCTATAATTAGAGAGATTCTAGAGTTCTATTCTTGGTAGCTAAATCATCCCCCTCCCTATAAATAAAGGGGTCTTCTACCATTGTAAACATCCCCTAACAATCTCTAAGTATCAATAAGAATACTTCTCTCTCTCTATTCTCTCTATTGCTCTTGTTCTTGCATTATTGTTCTTGTCTTTATATTATTTCATAACACGTTATCAGCACGAGACTCTACCGTCTCAAGAACCATTCTCGAAAAATCTAAGGTATTTCCCTCTTCCTAATTTAATTTTCGATTATGTCTGACATTACGAAAAGAAAGTTCGTTGCCCTTGAAATTTCGGGTAAGAACTATATGACATGGGTGTTGGATGCTGAAATCCACTTAGATGCTATGGGTCTCGGAGACACCATCAAAGATAGAGAAAAAGCATACACCCAAGACTGTGCGAAGGCCTTGATTTTCTTGCGCCATCACCTTGATGAAGGTTTGAAGATTGAATATCTCACCGTCAAGGATCCACTCATCTTGTGGAACGGCTTAAAGGAGAGATATGACAACCTGAAGTTGGTCACTCTGCCACAAGCACGATATGATTGGGCTCATATGAGGCTCCAGGACTTTAAGTCCGTTTCTGAATATAATTCTGCAATGTTCAGAATTACTTCTAAATTGAAGCTATGCGGGGATAAAATCTCCGATTATGATATGCTTGAGAAAACGTTTACAACGTTTCATGCCTCCAATATGGTACTGCAACAACAGTACAGAGAGAAAGGCCTTACAAAGTACTCTGAACTGATTTCTCTTCTACTAGTGGCTGAGCGAAATAATGACCTGCTCATGAGAAATCACGAAACTCGACCCACTGGGTCTACACCACTGCCTGAATCAGATAAGGTGCACTCTCATTATGCCAAACATGAAAAGGGCCATGGTCATGGTCGTAAACGGGGTCATAGCCAGGGACGTAGACAAGGAAGAAATATCCATGATGTCTGTCACCCCCCGAAGAGAGATAACCGCCGAAAGCAGAAACGGGATCATGAAGATCCTAAGGCAAATGGTTCAGAAACTATATGTTATCGTTGCGGTGGGAAAGGGCACTGGTCAAAGACTTGCCGTATACCAAGACACTTGGTTGACCTTTATCAAGCATCTCGAAAGAGTAAAGGCCCTGAAACAAATTTTGTCTATGACGACAACTTGGACATCACCCACCTGGATGTGGCAGACTTCTTTGAGCAACCCGACGGGAAAATAGACCACCTAATCGGTGATGGGTCCGTGATGAAAGAAGATGGAGTTATTTGATTTTGTTCTACTTATTTGTATTAGTTAGTGAATAAACTAATAGTCATTAGTATTAGCTCGTATTAGTTAGTTCATGATGCAGTGTTAGCAGTAGTTCTTTAGAATGTCTTCAATATGCTCAAATATCAATAATATTTTTATTTTTCAGTAGGGGTAATCGACTAGCCTGAAAACTAGTCGATTATCTAATATTTTCGCATTAAAACTGAAAAACAATTGATCGACAATCGATTGTCTATGTCTAACAATCGATTGTCGTTAGACAGTAATCTGGAATTTTTCAAAAATCATCCACAATCGATTGTCTATGTCTAACAATCGATTGTCGTTAGACAGTGTAATCTGGAATTTTTCAAAAATCATCCACAATCGATTGTCTATGTCTAACAATCGATTGTCGTTAGACAGTATAATCTGGAATTTTTCAAAAATCATCCACAATCGATTGTCTATGTCTAACAATCGATTGTCGTTAGACAGTGTAATCTGGAATTTTTCAAAAATCATCCACAATCGATTGTCTATGTCTAGCAATCGATTGTCGTTAGACAGTGTAATCTGGAATTTTTCAAAAATCATCCACAATCGGTTGTCTATGTCTAACAATCGATTGTCGTTAGACAGTGTAATCTGGAATTTTTCAAAAATCATCCACAATCGATTGTCTATGTCTAACAATCGATTGTCGTTAGACAGTGTAATCTGGAATTTTTCAAAAATCATCCACAATCCATTGTCTATGTCTAACAATCGATTGTCGTTAGGCAGTGTGATCTGGAATTTTTCAAAAATAGTCAACAATCGATTGTCGATGTTTAACAATCGATTGTCTTAAAACAGTGTGATCTGGAATTTTTCAAAAATTGTCAACAATCGATTGTCTATGTTTAACAATCGATTGTCTTAAGACAGTGTGATCTGAAGTTTTTCAAAAATAGCAAATAATCGATTGTGTGTGATTAACAATCGATTGTCAATATTCAACAATCGGTTGTGTGTGTTTAACAATCGATTGTTTTATGAAAATGCTTAAACTGAAATTTTCAAGCTGCATAGTAGTCCATATAATCGACTATCTGATTTAGTTTGTCAACTGACCGCAGTAGATTTTGAAAATATTGTTTAAATGTGAAACAAACAAATTGAACTTGTTTATTCTCATGTTCGTATATTTTCTTTTATATGTCAAACCATGGGAAGTAAATTAATTGAAGGCTCCGGAAGAGCAACTGTAACTCTGCCCAAAGGCACGACGTTTATCTTAGAGAATGCAATATTCTCCTCCAAGTCTAAGAAGAACTTGTTGAGTTTTAATAATATCAATCGCAATGTTCTCCTCCAAGTCTAAAAGGAACTTGTTGAGTTTTAAAGATATCATTCAAAATGGATATCATATTGAGACAATAGATGAGAATAATCTTGAATTCTTCATGAAAACGAGGCTGCCCATTTCGGTTTGGGTTCACGCCATTTTGCATGCAGCAATACTAGTTCGTCGGCTGCCCACTTCAGGTTTGGGGTCACGCCATTTTGCATGCAGCAATGCTAGTTCGTCGGCTGCCCACTTCGGTTTGGGGTCACGCCATTTTGCATGCAGCAATGCTAGTTCGTCGGCTGCCCACTTCGGTTTGGGGACACGCCATTTTGCATGCAGCAATACTAGTTCGTCGGCTGCCCACTTCGGTTTGGGGTCACGCCATTTTGCATGCAGCAATGCTAGTTCGTCGGCTGCCCACTTCAGTTTGGGGACACGCCATTCTGCATACAGCAATGCTAGTTCGTCTCTGACTGACGAATTGACACAAATATTCCCCGTTGCAATTGGTTTTGGGTCATGGACCCAATATATCCCATTTAAGAATCTTTGGATGCGCAGTATATGTGCCTGTAGCACCGCCATCCCGCACCAAAATGGGTCTGCAAAGAAGGTTAGGAATATATGTTGAGGTTGAATCGCCCTCCATTATTCGCTACCTCGAAACATTGACAGGAGATTTGTTCACTGCACGATTTGCAGACTGTCAATTTGATGAGACACTTTTCCCAAAATTAGGGGGAGAAGTTGGTGAAACCAAACGGGAAATTTTGTGGAAAAATGCATCATTATCTCATCTTGATCCACATACCTCTATTTGTGAAAGAGGCACAAAAGATTATCCATTTGCAAAGAATAGCAAATCAAATGCCTGACGCATTTATAGATTTGAAAAGGATAACAAAATCACATATCCCCGAAGTGAATGTGACAACATCTGATTCACGAATACATATTCATTATTGGAAGAATATGAACATGAAATTGGTATTAAATATACCACACTCACCCCTAGAAGGAGGTTTGAGATGATATATGGCATGAATGATCGCTGGTCACGTACCTATTGTACGCCAAAGTATTTTGGAAATATGACTATTAAAGGACAACGATAATGCAAGAAACATATCTTGCATATAAGTTTGACATGACCATAATGGTATAACTTTCTCTTTAGGAAAGATATTCACCACATGGATGTTGATGAATCTGTGGTAGTACAAAATTAATTGAGAGCTCTAGAAGAGCCAATTATTACTATGTTGGAGAAACACAATTGAGTATTGTGCCGTAGTAAGTCTCAAAGAAACTTATTCAGTTTCCAAAGTACACGCGAAAGCGATTGATTATATTTAGACTATAAATAAAGGAAGGCTTTGATATCTCCTATTACTACAACTTGTAGCGGGGTAATTTGCATATGAAAAGCTACCCGCTTTGTTCTCCAGTTTGTACTACACAAAAGAAAGAATGCCACAATAAAGTGGATATCTATTGGTATAAAAACCCATGTCACTATAAACCTGAAGTTTATTGATAAGTGCACATGTCATGGTGTAAATTTGAAGTTTACCAATATTGATAATTTGTTCAGTTAGCATTCGTATTAGCCATCTCATTTTAAGTATGATGTGCAAATTCACACAGGTGAATATCAAAGAACTAGAAAGTTCTTTACGAATTCTCTTGTATCACTTGTTCTCATTAGTGAACTGACCAACTAAAGAGTTCGGGTTGAAGCCCATAAATTCTGGAAATATCAAAGGTGAATATGGGCCCACTCACCTGCCATGTATACCACATATGATGCATCTATGAAATGGTTACATGCGCAATTGTTATTAACCCGCAGCCTGGCCGGTGCTTGCGAGGTAAATTGCTCAGTAATCTAACTTCGAGCATAATTTCCAGATTCTCTACTCAAGATAGTTCATCTTGATAAGTTGGTTTATATCAAAGTTGGTTTAGCAAGATAATTATTGAGTGCTTCCACTTAATAGCTAAACTGTTTCTTATGAGAACAAAGTTATATATATCAGTTTGATATACGTTGTATACGAGAGTATATTATATTCTCCCCTCACAAGTGGTTCAGGGTCAGGAACCAAATAATTTCATCTTATTATTAATGTGCCGTGTATATTGACATGATAATGCACAAAGATGATTTCCCAAAGTTGAGGAAACAAGTTAGCTTTTCTAACATGAGGGGGAGACATGATAAACACTTGAGAAAAGGTTACATGGGATGAATTATCATTTGTATATGTATATCCCCGAATATCATGATATGAACCTGAAGTTCATAAAAGGGATAATTCAATTGCAACATATTGCAAAGCATGCTATACGCATTTACTGACCCAAAGAAAGTAACTAAATGGAAGAGATACAATTCAAGAAGAATTGATTCCATATGAAAGACATGTAGTTTTGAACCTATAGTTCAAATGCTTGAAAGTATAAAGTCAAAGGTATGTATAATCAGTTTTCGATATCTTATTTGTTTAGCATGACGTGAAAACTTGATATGCATCTAAAGTCTATTATGTGACTTACATGACTTAACTTGAAAGATTTAAGTTGCTTGAAGCATATGCAATTCTTGGTCCTGAAGTACCAAATCCTTAGTACAATTTGTGTACATATGTATCTTGCTATAACTATAAGCATGATGGCATTGAGAATGCATCTATGGAGATATTGAAGAGTTATTCCACGACATTATATGAAGATGTTCATATCTATCAAGAATGATGATTTTAAGGTGCGAAATATTTATTCAAGTCAATATGGTTGATTTATCAAATCTCTACCAAAGATCGTTTTGAAGATGATGCACAAGATTGGAATGCAAATGCTCAAGGATATAAATTGATGTTCTCATCAGGGGGAGTTAATGCGCGTTGCACTCTTTTTCCCTTACAAGGTTTTGTCCCAATTGGGTTTTCCTTGCGAGGTTTTTAACGAGGCAACCAATAGGCGCATATTCAAACATGTGTACTCTTTTTCCTTTCTTTAATTTTTCCCATTGGGTTTTGGTTTTAAGGTTTTAACGAGGCACATTGTTGAATAGGCATTCAAGGGGGAGTGTTATGAAATCTCCTATTTAAGGTGAATGTCTATAATTAGAGAGATTCTAGAGTTCTATTCTTGGTAGCTAAATCATCCCTCTCCCTATAAATAAAGGGGTCTTCTACCATTGTAAACATCCCCTAACAATCTCTAAGTATCAATAAGAATACTTCTCTCTCTCTATTCTCTCTATTGCTTTTGTTCTTGCATTATTGTTTTTGTCTTTATATTATTTCATAACAAAAAGATGTTACTTTATGTTAAGGAAATAGAAAATCGCTATAAATCAGTAGATGGTTAAAAATATATATGATGGAACACAAAGTAGTATAACATCTCTCCTTAAAAAAACAATTTCTGTTTCTTTTTTCCCCTCTTTAAAGGCACCTCTACCTTTAATACGAAAAGAAAAAAATTTCTTTCGATGGAAACAACTATGCATTTTGTGAATCATTTAATCGAGTAGTATTGTATTTCATTTCTATCAGTTGAATTGAATAGTTTCAAATCATCTTATATTTAATTATAATAAAAAATCATAATCAATTATAAAAAATTAAAGAGTACCTCAATTAATAATATTTTTCTGAAAAGAAAAAAGGAATAGGGCAATAATTACTACTCACTAACACCTATATGAGCATATAAGTCAATCGTCCTTGACATGATGAATGTCATTTTTCTATTTAAAGGTTTAATATTAGTTGTTTCTCTTTTATAGTCTAAATATAGCGTAGTGGTGAATGGGTTTCTATTGATATATTTTTAAGTCTAAATATTTGGCTTTATCAGACAATAATTAGCTCTTTAGGATAACAAAATTATCTTTGATATTTGTGATATGGAATGTTTTGGAGTTAATTAGAAATATATATATATATATATATATATATATATATATATATATATATATATATATATATATATATATATATATATATATATATATATATATATATATATATAATTAATCTACTCTATCTCGGGTAAATATACAATAAGATTGTATTGTAATTTTTTTTATAATCACACGAAGCGCGAACAAATTAACTAATTAGTAATATTCTAGAACACATAACTCAACATATTACTCCACATGTTCCTCTAATAAATACTCACGCTTCAAACTTTTTTTAGAAAAAGTTGTGACAAATAAAATTTGAACTATAATATAATGGTAGTGAGTGTATAAATTTATTGTGTTCTTAATTTGAATTATTTCTCGCCAAACACCTAATCGGTCCAATCTTTAGTACATAATAAGTTTGCAGCCAATTAAGATATATGCTAATTTCTTCACTATCAAAATTCTCATATTGATTTTAATTTTATAAAGAAAAGACTCTCCATCTCATAATCAATAGATGAAAGGCAATACTTCAATTTCTAACTTTAAAAGGATAAAATGGGTAATTACAATTTACTCAAACAAAAATGAGGAAGGTATCGTATTCGACATATATGTCATATTTAGGCAAGATTATTGGAGAAAACTGCATAGATAATTCCATGGAAAAGAAAACCTAAGATTGCTAGTTGCTTTGATAGATATGGCCTCAAGATAGAGCAACGTCTCATGCAACATTATTTACACTTTTTCATACTGTGACGGTCTGGTCGGTCTTCTTAAGAATTTATGCTCCGATCCCCTATTAACTTTTTTTCCTATATTTATCTCTGCTATTTTGATTTGGCGAGATGTTTAGTTTTGAGTTTCGGAGAGTTTTGGGATACTTAATCCCTAAACGAGAGCTTAAAGTATTGGAAATTTAACAGTAGTCGGAATAGTATGAAGATAGCCTCGGAACGGATATTCGATGGTTCTGTTAGCTTCGTTAAGTGATATCGGGCTTAGGGGCGTGATCAGATTGTATTTTGGAGGTCCGTAGCTAATTTAGGCTTGAAAGGTCGAAAGATGAATTTTGAAGTTTTCGATTCGATAGTGAGATTTTGATCTGAGGGTCGAAATGGAAATACGGAAGTTGGAATAACTCCATAGTGTTGAATATGATATGTGTGCAAAATTTCAGGTCATTCGGACGAGGTTTGATAGATTTTTTTATCGAAAACGTAATTTGAGAGTTTTTGGAGTTGTTAGGCTTGAATCCGGTGTTAAAATGGTATTTTGATGTTGTTTCGAGTGTTCCAAAGATTGAAACAAGTTTGAATGATGTTTTAGGATTGGTTGGCATGTCTGATTGAGTCCCGAGGGCCTTGGGTGTGTTTCAAATGCTCAACGGACCATTTTTAAACTTGGAGAAGGATCAGATTTTTGCTTGTATTTGTTGCAGGCTTTTCTTCATTGCGATCACGTGGAGAGGATCGCGATCGTGTAGACTTAGATGAGGCAGAGAGAAATTTTACTCTTCGCATTAGAGTGAAGAGGAGGTATTTATGGGCAGTGCTTAATCGCGAACGCGTGGGCTAGGCCACATTCGCATAGAAGAAATAAGGCGACAATGGAATTTAGTATTTATCTAAGCGGCCGCATGAAGCCAACTGCAATCGCGTAGGTTTGAGGGATCTAAAGCATCGCGTTCGCGGACGGAGTTCCGCATTCGCATAGAGTAAATCTGAGGCGCGTGGGCTTTGCTCTTCGCGATCGCGACTGGGCTTCCACAGTCGCAATGAATGTATTGCATGTGCAGATTTTAAAACCCAAAATCGAGGGTTTAAGCCATAGTTCATATTTTGGACATGGGAGCTCGGGAGATTTTGATTTTTGAGCGCATCGAAGATCCCCTTTCCTTTGTTGAGGAAAGCCACAGGTCCCTCTAGAAGCAATGATCCATGGGACGTGAAAGTTGTTTCGTTTAGTACGAGATCGCTTCACACCTCACGATGCTTACACCTCTCAAAGAGACTGGCATTTATTTGACTTCTTCCTCCCTTGTTTTGATCCCTTACTACTTGATACTAGGAGAATCAAGACAAGTTGCTGGATTGCTTGGTCCGACAATAAAGGGTCTTCAAGGAAGGGCTTTCTTTCTCACAGTCTAGGGATTTTCATAGCCCTAGCTACGCTAGCGTAACCAGTCGTTAGGCTTCCCAAGAAATTTTGGTTAAGTAATTTCTATTCGGTTTAGACTAATTTCTATGAATCTACACGTACATCTATCCTTTAATTTCGAATTTATGGTAGAAATTGGGGGAAAGTTCTTACACCTAAATTTTTAATTTTGATTGGGGATTTGGCATTAGATTTGGATTATTTTGGTATGGTTATACTCGTGAGGGGATGAAGATTCTGAAAACATAAATTTTACCCGATTCCAAGACGTAGGCTCGAGGGGTATTTTGGTCATTTTACCTAATTTAGCGTATTAGATTAGAACTTAATTGTATAATCAGTTACTTGAAGTATTATTTATGTTATGCAACTGAATTGAATAGATTTGGGCCATTTAGAGTGGAGTACTCGTGGCAAAGACGTAGTTTCGGGTTGATTTTGAGCTGGTTCAGGTAAGTGGCTTGCCTAATCTTGAGTGGGGACCTTCCCCTTAGGATTTGGTATATTTGGTAATTGAAATGTCTTGTACGTAAGGTTACGAGTGCATACTTGTGCTAATTGTTGGAAATTCGGTTTTCATAAAGTAATTACTAGTATTACAACGGGAATTACTTGTTATATGAAATTTGTCATTTCTATATATTTTTCTGTTGCTGCTGTGTATTTACAATGGGACTACGGATGTGAGATTCTGGTAGCTCCCCCTTGTCTATTTATTTTGGGACTACGGATGTGGGATTTCGGTAGATCCCCCTTGTCTGTTTATTTGGGACTAAGGATGTGGGATTCCGGTAGATCCCCCTGCACAGTTATGTGAAACTACGGGACTGCACCCGGTAGATTCCCCCAATATTGGACATTTATATTTGGGACTACGGATAGGGATTCCGGTAGATCCCTACGTACTGAAAGTTGGACTGCGGGACGGGATCCTGGGAGATCCTTCGGATATATATGATCAATTACGAGACGATATTCCGAGAGATATACTGGATAGTTGTAATGGGGACTACAGGATAGTATCTTGAAAGGTGCCTCGGTTATTATCTCTGTGCTGAGTTGTATTTCTTTCCCGTGATTTATTTTGTCTTTGTTCTAATTGTTATTGTCCTTTCAACTCTATGTTATTTCTTACTGTTGCGCTTATTTATACTGTTTTATTCCACATTGTTAATCCTTATATTTTATTTAACCTCAGTAGGGCCCTGACCTTCCTCGTCACTACTCGATCGAGGTTAGGCTTGGCACTTACTGATTATAGTTGTGGTGTACCCATACTCTTTCTGCGCACGTTTTTCATGTGCAGATCCAGGTAGTTTCACTCGGTCTTATTATCCTTGAGGCGAGGTGCTTCTGTAGAGACTTCGAGTTATATCTGTCGCGTCCGTAAACTGAGGAGTTCCTTTCATTCTCGCTTTTAAGTATTAGTCCTTCTGTATTTCTTTTCTTTGTTAGACATTCTGGAGTTAGACACTATTAGATAATCGGGCTTGTGGTTTCATGATATTTCGGGTTTTGGGAAAGTGTATTAGTTTTTGAAGAGTTGTATTGTATATGCCGAGCGGTATTTTTAATACTGTTTTTTCGGTTATTTTGGCTTTTAACTATTTCTTCCTCAAGTTTTGTTTATTTTTTGCATTATTAGGCTTACCTAGTCGTAGAGACTATGTTCCATCACGACAGTTCACGGAGGACGAACTGGGGTTGTGACACATACGAGCTTATAAATGGCTCTCTCTTATTGCAAATCTTGTGATATATATTCATATAAAAATGAACATCGTCGAGCAAGAATACCATACTTTTCAGAAATTGATTAAAGCTTACTAAGCTAGTGAAGTTAATTAAAACCTCCTTTAGACCACACACTCCATTATATCCTAAAGGAGGAAGAGGATCCAAGAAGAAGAAGAAGGAGGAGAAAAAAGGTTGATACATGATTGACGATGTATATAATTTAAATTCATGACAAGGAATAAGAAGAACTATCTATAAAACTTGGATTACACATAAAAGAGATCCAACCTGAAACACTAGAATATAACTTGTCCAACGTCATAAAACTACCATACAAAGTTTGAAATGTATCAAAATTTAGGCTTTTCTAATTAAGAATTTGCTGCTGAAACTATATATAGACATGATTCATATATATGAACAAAACCTACGCACATACGTACAATATTCAGTTGACTGATACTGATCACTCCACACACACTAATTATTAAATTAACAACGTAACCTATATATATATACATCTCTCCACATCGAGATCTAGAAAAGAAGAAGAAATTGATATGAAAAGAACATATATATATATATATATACAAAACCATTTACAGTACTTTCTATATACATAGCTAGATATGAACAGCACGGAAGAAGTCTTGATAATCATGCACACACGGGACTTATTAGCTAATTAAGTCTCACAAAAGACTGGAACAATCATCAACAGAAACCTGTTCTTGAATAAACGGAAAGTGTCCTTCATACTGATGATGATAGCTAGTATATGAATCCATCTCCAATAGCCATGTCTCTATATTTCTATATTCTTCAGAAAAATCCATTTGATCTTGGCTTCCCATATTGGAATAATTATTACTATCCAACAGACTGAAAAATGGTTCTTGGAAAGAAGCTTCAAATGTATTAAAGGATGAAGGAATACTTCCTTTTGATGAATCTATGGATAATTCCTGGCTATATTCTTGATATTGGTGATCATTAATGAATTGCAACCGTTGATCGTGATGGTGATGATGATCAGGAGGAGGTGGGGATGAGATCATAGGACTTGATGATCCATTGCCAGTGAGTTGTTGGACAAGATTCTTGAAGTTTAAAGAGTTTGTGATATAAACTTTGGGTTTCAAGAATTTGATCAAGTTGTTGAGTTGTTTCTTGTTGTCATGAATATGGTTATTAGTCTTGGAGATGATGTTATGTGATTTTGAAGCTTGACCAGCTGTGACTTTCTTCCCCATATGGAAACGTCTTAGAATTCACCGAAGTTTTTCTTGCTTTCTCTCTTTGCTCTTAACGATCGATGGGATATCCCTTAGAGCTAAATGGATGGATGTATTAATATGAGAAGGATTATTTGATGGTGTTGAAGTGGTTTTTGTGGAGATTTGACTCTTAGAGCCCGTTAAGTTAATTACCAAAAATTGTTTATTTTGAAATGTGCTTTTGTTATAAAATATCAGTTTGTGTTGGACCAATTTATTTGAATAGTGCTTTTTGCTAGCACATTGTGATTGGCCAATCTTTGTAAAAATTACTTTTAAGTATCAAGTTTCGAAAAACGACAGTTTCAGTTTGCAACTAGTAATATACTTGAAAAGATAAATAAATGCATATATTTATCGTAAAGGAATTCAATTAAAATATAAAACATAAAGTAAAACTATAAATTAAAGATTCTTATTAATATAAAATATAGTTATTCAAAAAATTAATATTGTGTATCTGTTACTACTTATTATTTACCTGATGATTTAAATATATCAAAGTGTGTCATCAATATAAATCAAAAATCCACTCTTAGGAGATTATTCCAAAGAGCAATAAGAGAAAGGGAGTAAAAATATAATCTGTATACATATTTATATCTATACTATATTAAAAGTGCAAAGGTCCTTAGCGAAATGTTGTTCGCGTTTCTTATCCTTTAAAAATCAATTTGACGTTGGATAAAATTATAATTTTGTTATAAAACAATAAAAGAACAAGAGCAATATTACAGAGAAAGAGAGACAAAATTCTTATTGAATTTTGGGGTGGTTTACAATGGGGTAAGACCCCTCTATTTATAGGAGGAAAAATAACTTAGCCTCAAAGTAAGACTCTCTACAAGATAGACATTCACTCTAATTAGAATTCTATTCTTAACACTCCCCCTTGAATGTCTACTCAATAAGTAATGTGCCTCATTAAAAACCATAACTAAAATAAAATCCAATGAAAAAAAAAATTCTAGAAAAGGAAAAAGAGTACACATATTTAGTAATGTGCCTATTGGTTGCCTCGTTAAAAACCTTGCAAGGAAAACCCAGTGGGACAAAACCTTGTAAGGGAAAAAGAGTGCAACGCGCATTAACTCCCCCTGAAAAGAGCATCAATTCACATCCTTGAGCCTTCGCATTCCAATCTTGTGTACCAGCTTCTTGAAGGTTGACGTTGGTAGAGATTTTGTGAACAAATCAGCCATATTATCACTTGAACGAATCTGTTACACATTGATATCACCGTTCTTTTGAAGATCATGTGTGACAAATAACTTTGGTGAAATATGCTTTGTTCTGTCTCCTTTTATGAATCCTCCCTTCAATTGGGCTATGCATGCTGCATTGTCTTCATACAAAATCGTGGGTAGTTTGTCACATTTCAAACCACATTTGTCTTGAATATGATGTATTATAGACCTCAATCACACACACTCTCGACTTGCTTCATGAATAGCGATTATCTCAGCATGATTAGATGAAGTAGCCACAATTGATTGCTTAGTCGATCGCCAAGATATGGCAGTGCCTCCACAGATAAACACATAACCTGTTTGAGAACGAGCCTTGTGTGGGTCAGATAAATATCCAGCATCAGCATAACCAACAAGATCAGGACTGCAATTATTGCTATAAAATAAGCCCTTATCGGTAGTCCCTTTTAGATACCGCAATATATGTTTGATTCCATTCCAATGTCTCCTTGTGGGAGCAGAGCTATATCTTGCTAAGACATTAACTGAAAAAGTCATGTCAGGCCTTGTAGTATTTGCAAGATACATTAGTGCGCCAATTGCACTAAGATATGGTACTTCAGGACCAAGTAGCTCTTCATTCTTTTCTTGCGATCGGAATGGATCCTTATTCACATCAAGTGATCGAACAACCATCGGAGTACTTAAAGGATATGCTCCATCCATGTAAAACCGTTTCAATACCTTTTCTGTATAGGCAAATTGATGAACAAAAATTCCGTTTGCCAAATATTCAATTTGCAAACCAAGACATAATTTTGTCTTTCCGGGATCTTTCATCTCGAATTCCTTCTTTAAATAATCCATTGCCTTTTGGAGTTCTATGGGAGTTCCAATAAGATTTATGTCATCGACATATACAGCAAGTACAACAAATTCCGATGTTGTTTTCTTTATAAAAACACATTGGCAAATGGCATCATTTATATAGCCTTCCTTTAATAAATACTCACTAAGACGATTATACCACATTCGTCCTGATTGCTTTAGACCATACAAAGATCTTTGTAATTTGATTGAAAACATTTCCCGGGTCTTTGAATTATGAGTGTTTGGCATTTTGAATCCATCGGGAATTTTCATGTATATCTCATTATCAAGTGAGCCATAAAGATAGGCAGTAACCACATCCATTAAATGCATGACAAGCTTTTCAAGGACAGCAAAACTAATGAGATAACGGAAAGTTATAGCATCCATTACGGGTGAATATGTCTCTTCATAATCGACACCAGGCCTTTGAGAAAATCCTTGTGCAACAAGGCGTGCCTTATATCTTTGTACCTTGTTTTTCTCATTTCTCTTGCGTACAAAGACCCATCTATAGCCAACAGGCTTAACACCATTAGGTGTTTCAACTATAGGCCCAAAAAACTTCACGTTTTGCAAGTGAATTCAATTCTGATTGGATTGCTTCTTGCCATTTTGGCCAATCAAGTCTTTGTCGACATTCTCCAACAGATTGAAGTTCAAGATCCTCACTTTCTTGCATAATGCTAGATGCAACATTATATGCAAAGACATAATCCACCACTATATCCACTCGATTAAAATTTTTCTCAATATCGATTGGATTTATTGATAGTTCCTTATTTTCCTGAGTCTCGGGCTCAATGGATTCTTCATGAATCTCAGAATTTATTAAATCGTGAATTTCCTCATGAGATTCTTTCGTAGTGTCATTTTGATCATTTGCTTTCCTTTTTCTAGGATTTCGATCTTTGGAACCTAATGGCCTGCCACGTTTAGGCGTGCTTTCGACTCATTAGATATGACACTAGAAGATTGTCCAATAGGGACATCAATATGGATTGGAACATTCTCTGCGGGGATGTGAGATTTTGTTATCCTTTTCAAGTCCGTGAATGCGTCAGGCATTTGATTTGCTATTCTTTGCAAATGGATAATATTTTGCACCTCTTTTTCACAAATAGAGGTATGCGGATCAAGATGAGATAATGATGGATTTTTCCACAAAATTTCCCGTTTGGTTTCACCAACTTCTCCCCCTAATTTTGGGAAAAGTGTCTCATCGAATCGACAGTCTGCAAATCGTGCAGTGAACAAATCCCCTGTCAATGTTTCAAGGTAGCGAATAATGGAGGGCGATTCAAACCCAACATATATTCCAAACCTTCTTTGCGGACCCATTTTGGTGCGGTATGGCGGTGCTACGGGCACATATACTGCGCATCCAAAAATTCTTAAATGGGATATATTAGGTTCATGACCAAAACTAATTGCAACGAGGAATATTTGTGATAATTCGTCGGTCTGAGACGAACTAGCATTGCTGCATGCAAAATGGCGTGACCCCAAACCGAAGTGGGCAGCCTCATTTTCATGAGTAATGGTCTTGCAATCAACTGCAGACGTTTAATAAAAGATTCTGCAAGACCATTTTGAGTGTGAACATGAGCTACAGGATGTTCCACTTTTATCCCAATTGATAAGCAATAATCATTAAATGCTTGGGATGAAAACTCAGCAGCATTATCTAGTCTAATAGACTTAATTGGATTATCAGGAAATTGTGCTCGTAATCGAATTATTTGTGCCATTAATTTTGCAAACGCAAGGTTGCGTGATGACAATAGGCACACATGAGACCATCTAGAGGATGCGTCTATTAAGACCATAAAATATCTAAAGGACCCACTAGGTGGGTGAATAGGTCCACAAATATCCCCTTGTATACGTTCCAAAAACATAGGTGACTCAGTTCCAACCTTTGTTGGTGATGGTCTAATAATTAAATTGCCTTGATAACAAGAAGTGCAAGGAAATTCATTATTTAAAAGAATCTTTAAATTCTTTAATGGATGCCCATATGAGTTTTCTATAATCCGTCTCATCATAATTGATCCAGGACGTCCCAATCGATCATGCCAAAGTACAAAAGTGTTGGAATCAGTAACCTTTTGGTTTACTGTGGAATGTGCCTCAATTGCACTAATTTTTGTCCAATACATGCCACAAGATAAAGATGGGAACTTCTCAATAACCCTCTTTTGGCCAGAGACATTCTTGGTAATGATGAGATATTCAAGATTATTCTCATCTATTGTCTCAATATGATATCCATTTTGACGGATATCTTTAAAACTCAACAAGTTCCTCTTGGACTTGGAAGAGAACATTGCATTCTCTATGATAAATATTGTTCCTTTAGGCAGAGTTATAGTTGCTCTTCCGGAGCCTTCAATCAATTTACTACTACCAGAAATTGTAGTAACATCTGCCTTACACATACTTAAATGAGAGAAATATTTCTTCTCTTTGAATATCGTATGTGTGGTACATGAATCAATTAAACAAATATTTTACAATTGGACGTTGATCCAAGTTTGCTCTGTGAGATATCCATATTTGCTTCCCATGGTTTGACATACAAAAGAAATATACGAAAAATATTAGTATTTGTATCCGTTGCTTAATAATTAAACAATATTTTCAAATCTGCTGAGGTTAGTTGATTAACCAAATATATAGTCGACTAAACTGTTTCAACGTTTAAAAAAAACTAGTCGATGAACAGGCAACGGACATAAGGTTAATCGATTAACTAAAGTGATTATCGATTAACTTAGGTAACGGTCATTAGGTTAGTCGATTAACTAAATCGGATAGTCGACTAACATGCCTTGCGGAAAAGGTCCAATTTAATAGAATATATTGGTTAATCCATTATCTGTTATGTTAATCGATTAACTTACTGAAAAATTATTACAAATAAAGCACAAGTTGAATGTGTAATCTAAAGTTATATAAAATGTGAACCATATCACAATAATAGATAACTTATGTAAACTATGATAATTGTTTATTCATTAACTACTGCGAATAAGTAAAAATAAAAATATCAAACTGCTCAATCTTCTTTAACCATGGATCCATCACCGATCAAGTGATCTATTTTCCCCTCAGGGTGCTCAAAGAAGTCTGCCACATCCAAGTGGGTGATGTCAAAATTATTGTCAGAGACAAAATTGGTTTCAGGGCTTTTACTCTTTAGAGATGCTTGATAAAGCTCAACCAAATGTCTTGGTACACGGCAAATTTTTGCCCAGTGTCCTTTTCCACCGCAACGATAATATATAGTTTCTGAACTATTTGCTTTTGGATTCTCATAATTCCATTTCCGCTTTGGGTGGTTATATCTCTTTGGGGGTGACTAACACCAGGAAAATTTCTTCCTTGTCCACGTACACGGCCATGACCCCGACCACGACCACGACCATGATTAAAGCCATAGCCTTTTCCACGCTTAGCATAATGGGAATACACCTTATCTACTTCAGGCAATGGTGTAGACCCAGTGGGTCGATTTTCGTGATTTCTCATGAGCAGGTCATTGTTTCGCTCAGCCACAAGGAGAAGAGGAATCATCTCAGAGTACTTTTTGAAACCTTTCTCTCTGTACTGTTGTTGCAGAACCATATTGGAGGCATGAAACGTTGTAAACATTTTTTCAAGCATATCATAATCAGTTATAGTATCTCCACAGAGTTTCAATTTAGAAGTAATTCTAAACATTGCAGAATTATATTCAGAAACAGACTTAAAGTCTTGGAGCCTCAGATGAGCCCAATCATATCGTGCTTGTGGCAGAGTGACCAACTTTAAGTTGTCATATCTCTCCTTTAAGCCATTCCACAAGATAAGTGGATCTTTGACTGTGAGATATTCAATTTTCAAACCTTCATCAAGGTGATGGCGCAAGAAAATCAAGGCCTTAGCACAGTCTTGGGTGGATGCATTATTTCTGTCTTTAATGGCGTCTCCAAGACCCATTGCATCCAAATGGATTTCAGCATCCAACACCCATGTCATGTAGTTCTTGCCCAAAATTTCAAGGGCAACGAACTTTCTATTCATAATGTCAGACATGTAGAAAATCACTCTATCATATGATATGTGCGATTTGGTTGTATGAGCATGATTTTCAGGTATAGGTTTTGATGAATGACAAACAATAAAGTCAAGTGTCAAACAACGATATTATATGACAAACAATCAAGCTTGAATGCCGAGAAGCATATTGATGAACGAATTCCAATGGAAAAGCCAAAGACGAGCTCAAATGTTCAAGACCGAAGACCCAAGGCGTAGGTTATTAGGTAGAACCAATGTAAGAGTAACGTTTAAGTTATCTCATCTCTTGGCTCAACATAGATAATCATAAATATGCATAAACATATTTTATTAAATCATATTTATCATAAACATATTTTATTAAATCATATTTTATTAAATCATATTTATCATAAACATATTTTATTAAATCATATTTATCATAAACATATTTTATTGAATCATATTTATCATAAACATATTTTAAATACTTCAAACAAAATGATTTTAACGTTTTCATTTTAACCAAAATGGTTTTTGAAGTAAGTTTTCAATTCTGGTATACTCTGGTATACACAGTGTATATCAAATGTATATCAATGGTATATAATCGATTATAATCTTTAAATAATCGATTATCTTGTATCCGTTGCCAGTGTTTTGAAACACTGCCTCAACATAATCGATTATTCTCAGCAAATAATCGATTATCTGGCGGAAAATCAGCTTCTGATTTTTTGAACGTTGGAGAATAATCGATTATCTGATTTGCATAATCGATTATCTTGGCACAAAATCAGCATAATTGATTGCCAATTAAGCAACGGACATACACCATTTTTCACCTATAAAAAGAGGTCTTTTGAGCTGATTTGAAACACACAACACCTCCCAATATTGATATACATATTGACATTATTTGAGCATCATTTTAGAGCTTTTGTTGACCCATTTGAGAGACAACTTTGAGTTGTTCATAGAGCTTATTTGTATCTCTTTATCTACTCTTTTGAGAGAGTTCTTATTGTAAAAAGAGAAAGGTGTTTGAGAAGAACATATCTTCTCATTGATTGTCGGGTTTGCTAAGTACCCTAAGTCTTAGTGGTTGAAGTCTTGTGGTGCGATATCCACGAGCAAAGTGAAGTCTTGTAGAGTGTACATCTACGAGCAATTGTAATGGTATGTTAGGCACCTGTAAGCTTAACGAAGTTAGTGGAATCTCGAGAGAGTCTCTCGGGGACTGGACTAGCCACAGGTTGTGGTGAACCAGGATAAATTCGGTGCGTTCTTTCCTTGTTATTTTAATTACCGAATTTATTTTATTCCTGCAATTTTAATTCCGCAATATTTATCAATATTCTTGTGCCACACAATTGACCCCCCTCTAGTGACGGACATAAATACTAACAAGACATAATTAAAATAAAATTAGGAGGAGAAAAAATACCTTAATTTTCTCAAAGAGATTCTTGAGATAGTAGAGCTTCGTGCTGATAACGTGTTATAAAACAATAAAAGAACAAGAGCAATATATATTTTTTGAGAATATTGAACGCAGGAATGATGAGCGAAGGACACTCCCCCACTTGCCCTCCACTATTTGACGGAACAAACTATACATATTGGAAAGAGCGGATGAGAATCTTCATCAAAGCAAACAGTTTTCGTTTGTGGCAAATCATCAAAAACGGTGAACCAATGCCGACAAAGAAAGTTGGAGAAACCACGGTTCTAAAGGAGGAAGATGAATATGATGCCGAGGACATCAAGAAAGTTGAAAATAATGCAAGGGCCATCTACATATTATATTGTGCGGTGAATCCGGATGACTATCGAAAAATCTCTTGCTGCACAACCGCCAAGGAGATGTGGGATAAACTCGAGATCACTTATGAAGGTACGCCTCAAGTCCGAGAATCTAAAGTTGATTTTCTAACACATAAATATGAAATCTTCAAAATGGAGAAGGAACCCATTGGTATTATGTTCGAACGATTTTTAAGAATCGTCAACGATCTCCATGCTCTCGGAAAAGTTTACACGAACAAAGATCTTGTTCGAAAAGTCCTACGGAGTCTCACTCCCAAATGGCGTTCCAAAGCAAATGCCATCCAAGAGTCGATAGGATTCACGGATATCACAATTGATGGACTAAGAGGTAACCTCGAAACTTATGAAAGCACAATTCTTAATCCTTATCTTAGAAGTAATTCGAATTTTGCCTTCAAAGCCTCATCCTCTAAAAGAGAAGAGGTAAGTGATTCGGATAGCGATAATGATGATATTTCCAATGATATAATTAAAAGGTTTTATAAGTCTATGAAGAAGGAAATAAAGAAGGAAGAACCAAGTCCTTCATGCAAAAATTGTGAAAAACTTGGCCACACCAAAACACATTGTCCAAAATCAAAGGACAAGAAAAAGAAGAAACACCATAGGCGTGTATCACGGGATTCAGACAGCTCAGGCGATGAAACTGCCGCATTATGCCTCATGGCCAACAAGGAAGAAGAGGTAAGTATTTCTAACTCTTACTCATTTGAAGAAATACAAAATGCCTATGATGAATTATATGGTGAATTTGTTAAAGCTTCCAAAATTATAAAAGAATTGAAGAAAACACTTTCTTTGCAAGAAAAAGATTTTGAGAAAATACTTTCTTTGCAAGAAAAAGATTTTAAAAAACAACCTTCTTTGAAAGATAAAGATTTTGAACAATTGACTTGTGATAATATATTTTTCGAAAATGATAATATTGTTCTTAAAGATAAAATCAAAATTTTAGAAGAAGAAAATAAATTTTTTGAAAATGACAATGTTGATCTTAGAAACAGAATTAAGGAGATGCATGAAGTTTCTTCAATTGATCAAGTTTCTATTTGTTCATCTTGTGATTCTATGAAAATAGAGAACTTAGGACTTAGGAACACACTTGAAAAACGCAGTGCCGATGATCTAAAAACAAGTGAAGACATTAAGAAAAATATTAGAAAGGATGATAGAAATAAGATTGCACCACCTAGAAATAATTCTAGGAATTTTGTAAATGAGCCTAGAACAAATCATCTTAGACCACCTAGAAACAATTCTAGGAATTTTGTTAATAAGTCTAAAACTAATAATTTTAGACCACCTAGAAATGACTCTAGGAATTTCAACGCTTCTAGGAATAACGACTTTAGACCACCTAGAACGCATTTGGCTCAACCAAGACATATGCATAACCCTAATGTTATATTTCATTATTGTAACCGGGTAGGACACATTGCACCTGTATGTTTTGCTAAACATAGAGATTCATATTTTGATTATGATTATTATTTGCCTAACCCCCAAGGACCCAAAAGAAGTTGGGTACCAAAAACCTATTTTTAGGTTCTTTTGCAGGTGTGCTTGAAGACTACAATATTGTAGTAGATGCACCAAGCACGAAACCTAAATGCATCGAGGGGGAACGTCGGTTAGTTATCGCATTTTTGACAAAAATGTAATAGTTGATATATGCTAACAATTGATATTAATTATTGATTCATCATTCGATAAGCCTTATTTTGAATGACAATTGGTAGCAATTGGTTTTATATTAAATGATTGATTCATGTTTTGATGAATATTTTTTTTGGTTTAACTAACAGTTGGCATATTTGCGAAAAATGACTGTTATTATGGTTAGTATGCTTTTACTAACATTTGGTATCATTTGATGTTGATATGATCCTGTTTCTAACAAATTGGTATCGTCAATAGCTTAAATAAAAACCGGTATACTCTTTTTGCTAATGCCAAAAAGGGAAAGAATTTGGGCGATATGCATACTTTAATTGAGGGGGAATATTCAATTAAGGGGGGATTATATTGAATTGCTTGCATGAATTGCATGTTGAGATATAGCATGAATTTAGGGGGAATTCGATATGCATATCTCCTGTTGTTTGTCATTATCAAAAAGGGAGAAATTGTAGAAAATCACTCTATCATATGATATGTGCGCTTTGGTTGTATGAGCATTGATTTTCAGGTATAGGTTTTGATGAATGACAAACAATGAAGTCAAGTGTCAAACAACGATATTATATGACAAACAATCAAGCTTGAATACCGAGAAGCATATTGATGAACGAATTGCAATGGAAAAGCCAAAGACGAGCTCAAATATTCAAGACCGAAGACCCAAGGCGTAGGTCATTAGGTAGAACCAATGTATAGCAACGTTTATGTTATCTCGTCTTTTGGCTCAACATAGGTCATCATAAATATGCATAAATATATTTTATTAAATCATATTTATCATAAACATATTTTATTAAATCATATTTATCATAAACATATTTTATTAAATCATATTTATCATAAACATATTTTATTGAATCATATTTATCATAAACATATTTTAAATACTTCAAACAAAATGATTTTAACGTTTTCATTTTAACCAAAATGGTTTTTGAAGTAAGTTTTCAATTCTGGTATGCTCTGGTATACACAGTGTATATCAAGTGTTTATCAATGATATATAATCGATTATAACCTTTAAATAATCGATTATCTTGTATCCGTTGCCAGTGTTTTGAAACACTGCCTCAACATAATCGATAATGCTCAGCAAATAATCGATTATCTGGCGGAAAATCAGCTTCTGATTTTCTGAACGTTGGAGAATAATCGATTTTCTGATTTGCATAATCAATTATCTTGGCACAAAATCAGCATAATTGATTGCCAATTAAGCAACGGACATACACCATTTTTCACCTATAAAAAGAGGTCTTTTGAGCTGATTTGAAACACACAACACCTCCCAATATTGATATACATATTGACATTATTTGAGCATCATTTTGGAGCTTTTGTTGACCCATTTGAGAGACAACTTTGAGTTGTTCATAGAGCTTATTTGTATCTCTTTATCTACTCTTTTGAGAGAGTTCTTATTGTAAAAAGAGAAAGGTGTTTGAGAAGAACATATCTTCTCATTGATTGTCGGGTTTGCTAAGTACCCTAAGTCTTAGTGGTTGAAGTCTTGTGGTGCGGTATCCACGAGTAAAGTGAAGTCTTGTAGAGTGTACATCTACGAGCAACTGTAACGGTTTGTTAGGCACCCGTAAGCTTAACGAAGTTAGTGGAATCTCGAGAGAGTCTCTCGGGGACTGGACTAGCCACAGGTTGTGGTGAACCAGGATAAATTCGGTGCGTTCTTTCCTTGTTATTTTAATTACCAAATTTATTTTATTCCTGCAATTTTAATTCCGCAATATTTATCAATATTCTTGTGCCGCACAATTGACCCCCCTCTAGTGACGGACATAAATACTAACAAGACATAATTAAAATAAAATTAGGAGGAGAAAAAATACCTTAATTTTCTCAAAGAGATTCTTGAGATAGTAGAGCTTCGTGCTGATAACGTGTTATAAAACAATAAAAGAACAAGAGCAATATTGCAGAGAAAGAGAGAGAAAATTCTTATTGAATTTTGGGGTGGTTTACAATAGGGTAAGACCCCTCTATTTATAGGAGGAAAAATAACTTAGCCTCAAAGTAAAACTCTCTACAAGATAGACATTCACTCTAATTAGAATTCTATTCTTAACAAATTTAAATTACTTCCCTAATAGTTAGGACTTAAAAATCAAGTCAAATTTTTGTTTACTAATTCAAACCTTATTTGAATTTGGTAAGAAGTCCTTAACGTATCCGTAATTTGATGACCTTTTTCAATTAATAAAAGAATTATATCAATTTATGGCATATGCGACACACAGTACACGTTAGGTTTGTCTATCTTTTCTTTTTTGCTTAGATGTAATTAATCATTTAAATTCTATTAGAATAAAGTTATTAGTGGTATATATTTATACAATTATGAGAAGTATATATATCAACATAAATATACTTTTTATGTTAGATATAATATTAACTACCATTAATATTTATGTGTTAGATATTACAATTGATTTTCCAAATTTTCGAGCTAATATCTTATTATATAAAATTATAGTATCATAAAAAAAGTAGAGAAATTTTTCTTACACAAAGAATATCGTCTATAAAAGATATTATTGATACAAAAACACAATATATCATGCTTATCTTCATAAAAAGTATATAAATAACCTACCTAAATTATAAAACTAAGAAAAAAAGCTCTCTTCTTGATTGTTCTCAGCGCACGATAAGTGTGGTTGCTAACATACGTTATTCATCAATGGGGAGGGGCAGACCTAAGAAAAATTCAGTCCTGATTTAGAGGAGGGTCTAGCAAGAACAAGCAGTAACGCTCAGAGTAGTGAAGGAAAACTCAAAATTCACAAATTGAAGATGAAACTTCAATGAAATAGTGGCCATCGCTAACAGCTATGAAGTAATGTATGAAAACTCCTCCTGCTATGAACATTAATGTGATAATGTTGAGTGAGAAGAAATCCAATAAAGGTGACTACAAAGCCAAAGCAAATCGATATGCATGTGAGTAATTCAGGTGCAATTGCTGGAAAATCTGGGGAAATTAAGGACAAGGAAAGCACGGATAAGAGACAAAATACAATAATTAATGAGAAGATGGAACCAGAGCAAAAGAAGTGGACAAATCAGTTTGCAGAGAACAGAATGATAGTGAAGGAGATGGATCTGAGTTTCGTTACTCCGACTATTAAAAATGGTGAGGTAATAGTTGAAATGAGTAAGGAAGAAGCAGAAGAGGAAATGTAGAAATGAAAACAAACTTTGATTCTATATGTAGTTGGAAGTATCCCAATTATAGGTGCTATGGAGAGATTCATTGCGTTAGCATGGAATTTTGCAACGAAGCCAAAAGTTTACTTCCATAATGATGGATATGTTGTTGTAAGATTCAATTCCATGAACGATAGAGATGAAGTTTTATATTCTGGACCTCACATGTTAAACAACATGCCAATTATAATGAAAGTATGGATTGCTAATTTTGACTTTAATAAGGAAGTGTTACAGATTATTCCTGTTTGGGTAAGGTTCCCTAACCTTCCTCTTAACTGTTAGGGAGCAAAGTCCCTAAGCAGAATTAGTAATAGCTTAGGAGTTCTACTATATGCAGATGCATGTCCAACTCAACTAGATCAAATTAGCTATGCTAGAGTCTTAATTGAAGTAAATGTTACTAAAAAACTTCCTAAAGCAGTGAAGGTAATAGATCCTAATGGAAGATTGTTTGTGCAAGAGGTGACCTATGACTGGGTTCCTGCATTCTATATGATCGGTGTGGACTCAATTCTAAGAAAGAGTAGGCGTGACTACTTAAAATCCAATAGCGGTATCGGGGTCGATTTTTTCGCAGAGAATTTCAAATTGGAGTTGAGTATTTGCTAAGCCTAGAAATGCGTTTTAGCTTCTAATTGATCTTTTATCATTTTTATTTTTTCTTTCTTTAACAACTAAATTTATCAACTACTATTGTAAACTAAATTATGCTAAGTTATGATGCTAGTTGTATGCAATAAGAGAAACGCACTAGCGTCATAGAACTCACCTATGTGGCTAATTAACGGGTATAGAATTCTAACACAAGGAGGATAATTATGGAAATATGGATAACCGTTGCACTTTAGCACTCACTCTTACACCTCTCGGTAGTGAGAGTGATTTTGCCCAATTGACTCACTCGAAATCAATTGGTTAGGCTAATTTTCCCACAACTTAAGATTTAAGTGGAGTGATTACTCTCTCGAGGTTTAACCAATTACTTGGGACTACCTTTCGCATGGGTCCATCCTAAATCCTTGTTGGGTTGAATATGAGGTGATAGACTCTCTTTCTCTATAAGAGTCAAAACCCAATAAGCTAGACTTAGTGTTTGCAACCACCAAATCTAAGTGAAAACATACAAATAACCCAAATACCAAACACCTAAAATCATCCAAGCATCAAGCAAAAACACCCGTTAATTACCCACACTATGATTTTGTCACAACCTTAGCTAATGGGCTTAGCTAGACATGGAAGAAGTATAAATAGAAGAAATACTAGAAGAAATTAACATTTTATTAACTACAAGATTGATCTACTTGAATCCATCTTAATTACAAGAGAAAATTACCTAAAGTAGTCTAATACAAAGTATCTCAATCTCAGCTGCTAAAACATGTTCCAAACTTAACCTAAAAAAGTAAAGTGTTCTATTTATACTACACAGGAAAAATAAAATACCCCTGAGGGTCTGGTGTGGACCACATAGAAATGTCATGCGGCCGCGTAGGGCATGTGATCTACAGAGATGGGCTTATGACTTGAGGACGCGGACCGCGTAGAAATGTCACGCGGCCGCATAGGTCAAGTCATGCGGACTGCGTGGAAATAGTGTGCGGCCGCACAGAAGGATTTGCCCAATTGTTGGTTTTCTAAAATTATTCCCACGCGGACTGCACTAATTTGGTGTGCGGCCGCGTGGGCCTTTTGCCTTGATTTTCTTAGTCTCTGATCATCAGCATTGCGGACGCGTGAAAAGGGTTGCGGTCCACGTGGATTTTCCTTTTAAATGTCAAGTATCTGATCTTTTGTCAGTGCGGACCGCGTCAAAATGGATGCGGTCCGCATGGGAATTCTTCACTTTTGGCCATTCTCTGAACTTTCCTGCGCGGCCGCGTGGCAAAATAGGGCAGACTGCGTAGGTCGAGCTTGACTTGGTAGCTTGCAGAACTCTTCTGCGCGACCGCACATCAAAGCAGTACGGTCCGCGCAAGTCACCTTTTTCCCATTTTCAATTATCTTTTGACGCTTGGCAGGTTGCACTCCTCTTTTGATATGATTTGTGATATGTATCATCTAGTCACTCAAACCTGCAATCAAATGCACCTTGTAAGCAATTTAGGTAAGAAAGGGTATACAACATGTATAATTCACAGTTGTCACTATATTACTTATATGCAAGAGGGACATCAATGTAATGCAGGAGAACAAAAAATCACTAAGGACAAAACAAGGAAGCAGAAGAAGAAACAAGAGTGGCAGCCCAAGGTGATTCAAAATGAAAAAGGAAATCAGAAGAAGGTAAAGGCAAACAAAGACAAGGAAATAGCTGGTTACAATGATACACAAGGAAACAATGCAGCCAAGCAAAGAACAGGAACACACATGGAAGAACGTTACTTGGAAATCACTAGCTAAAAGTGGGGAGAAGCCAGAGAATGGAAATATCAACATGATTAATGGTTTCAATGTTCTGGCAGAGACTGGTTTGCAGCTAGCATACAGCAGAGCAATAGATGAAGGCACAAGCAAGCAGATAAGCAATGAAAAAGTAGGAGCAGGGGATCAAAACCTATTCATCCCAGTATGATTCTTGCTACACGGAACATAAGGGGATTGAAGAAGGTCCCTAAACAAAAAGAGGTCAAGATGTTTATTAAAAGTAGCACTTCCTTCGTTTCATATTAAATGAGGTGTTTTTATTTTTAGTTTGTTCCAAAATAAAAGATATATTTCTAAATTTGGAAATAATTCAAATTTAAACTCTTCATTTTACCCATTTACCATTAATGAGAAGTTTTTATAGCCACACAAACGTTTTACTCCTTAAGCTTTTAAGATCACAAATCTCAAAAGTATTTTTTTTAAACTCCATACCGAGTCAAACTATCTCATCTAATATCAATCGGTAGAGCACAAAATAAAGAAGCAAAATGATGCAAAAGTGAAAAGGAGAATCACCGTAGGCTGGAAATGGTTAGCCAACTATGATTATAGTGATAGAGAAATAATTTGGGTACTGTGGGATTCTAATGAAGTGGAATGCATAGAGCTAGGGAAATCTTACCAATACATTCATAATGAAGTTTATCTAAAAGGTATGAATCTGAGATTTACTTTTACTGCAGTGTATGGATTACATACAATTGAAGATAGAAGAAGGCTTTGGCATTAATTGAATGGGTGGAGAAATATACAACAAGGAGCATGGTTGATAATGAGAGACTATTATATAATTAGAGTACAAGAGAATAGACCAGTTGGCAAACCTGTACAAGAGACTGAAGTTAGGGATCTTAATGACTTTATAGAGCAAAATGGCCTAACAGAAATTAGAACTATTGGAAGGAGATTCACATGGACCAATGGACATACTTACAGCAGAATTAATAGATTTATAATAAATATTGTATGGATACTACAAATACCACAACTAGAAGTAAGAGTAATGAATCTAGAATATTCAGACCACTCTTCTTTGAGTATCAAGTTTGAAGATAATGAAGAAAGGGAATCAAGGCCTTTCAAGTTTCTTAACCATTTAGCTGAACATAAGGAATTTCTTACAAGAGTAAAGGAAGCATGCAAAAGAAAAATGGGGAAAACAAAATAAAGGATGTATGGTGCAGGTTAAAGAGGGTGAAACAAACAATGAAGGGACTTAATAAAACTGAATATAATGAAGTAGATAAGAAGATAAACAGATGCAGACAGTAACTTGCAAAACTTCAGGACCAAATGAGGTACCCTGGGCAGAAGGAAGATGTGATTATGATAGAAAAATATGTGAAGGCTCAACTAGAGAAATTGTTGCGGGTAGAAGAAAGCATTATAAAACAGAAATCCATAGTGAATTGGCTAAAATTAGGGGGTAGTAATACAGCTTATTTTCATGCAAGTATGAAGAATAGATGCTGCCAGAGTAAAATAAAGATCCTAACAAAGGCTAATGGAGGTGCAGTACAATCCAAACAAGAGAATAAAGAGGAAGTACTTGGGTTTTATAAATACTACTACGATCATCAGATGGAACTGTGCCAATTATAAATCATTAGTGATGATAAGAAGTATATCATGAACTGCTGAAAATTGGAAACAACAAAGCACCCGGATGCGATGGGTTCAACACTTTATTTTGTAAGAAGGCTTGGCCTGTGATTAGTGAGGAAGTGACAGAGGCAGTAATGGATTTCTTCACAAACTCTTAGCTCTATCAACCTAATAATTGTGCAATATAAATCTTGTACCAAAGGTGAAGGATCCTACTAGTATTACTAAGTACAGACCAATACCATTTTGTACTATACTATATAAAATAATCTCAAAACTGATCACAAACATACTGTAGGGAATAATGGATGATATTGTAGATAAAAACCAGTCCACCTTTGTGCCAGAGAGGCTGATAAATGATAATATCATACTCAATCATAAATAAGTCAAGGGTATTATAGAAAAGGTATGTCACCAAGGTGCATGATGAATATTGATATAAAGTAAGGCTTATGACTCTATTGATTGGGATTATATGGAACAAGTTCTGAAAAATTTACAAATGTGTGGGAGATTTATCAACTGGATCATGAAGTGTGTGAGAAGTGTATATTACTCTATCATTATCAATGGGCAACATACACTACCATTTCATGCAAAGGAATGGACTGATGCAGGGAGACCCTTGTCTCCATATCTATTTGTATTGGCTATGGAGTACTTGACAAGAACACTGAAAACATTGAAGATGAATCCAAATTTCAATTACCATCCTAAGTATGCTAAGATGAACATAGTACAATTCAGTTTTTTTAATGATTTATTATTTTTCTATATAGGTGGCACTATATCTGTACAACTACTCTATCAATGGTTTCTAGAATTCTCTAAAGCTTCTAACCTAGTTGCAAACACTAACAAGAGCTCAGTCTTTTTTTGTGGAATTAGTGAGGATACAGAACAAGAGATCTTACAGATCCTAGGCTTTTGTAAAGGATCAATGCATGTGAGGTACCTCAGGGTTCCTCTAAGTACTAAAAAATTATCAGTGGTACAATATCAATCATTGATATAAAAGATTATGGGAACAATTCAATCATGGACTATCAGATTCTTATCTTATATAGGAAGAATTCAACTATTTAAGAGTGTATTATTTTCAATACAAGTATTTTGGTCACAAGTGTTCATGTTTCCAAAGAAATTGATCCAAGTAATAGAGAGTATATGCAAGAGATTCCTATGGATGGGAGGGGCAGAAGTCACAAAGAAAGAATTGTTTGCTTGTGACTGATTATGCTAGCCAAAAGTAGCTGGAGGTTTGAATATACTGGGCATAGGAAGCTGGAATAAAGCATCTATATATAAGTTACTTTGGAACCTTAGCAAAAAGGAACATAAAATATGGATACAATGGGTGCACTTCTACCACAAAAGATACATGACTGCAGGTGAAACCTCAAAGCAAGCATCATAGGTGGTTCAAAAGATACTGAAGACAATGAAGCAAGTTGAGGAAGCTGAGCTGACAGAAGAAAAATTTATGTAGATGGACAAGTTTTCAACTAAGTCAATGTATTTGAAGCTTAGAGGAGAATTTACTGAAGTTTCACGGAGGAGAATTATATGCAACAATGCAGGACTGCCTAAGTGGAGGTTTACTACTAATGGCTGCTCACAGAAGATTGCTAACACGAGATAGACTAGACAAATGGGGTTGTGATGATAATACAGTGTGCATACTATGTAACAAAGCAGAAGAAATCATTGAGCATTTATTTTTAAAATATTTTTACTCAGCAAGAATATGGAGAACACTGTTGTAGTGGCAAGGACTACAGAGGCAGGTGATGGAATGGATGCAAGAGTTAGAGTGGGCTGCAAGTCATTACAAAAGAAGGAGCTCTACAGCAGAAGTGTATAGAATGATCCAAGCTGGTACAGTCTATTACATATGGTAAGAGAGGAACTCAAGGATATTCCAAGAGAAATAGAGGAGCATTGAAGCAATTGTTCGACAAATAGTTCAAGAAATTCATTGTCGATGCAGCATGATGCAAAGGTTGAAAAGAGATTATTAGTTCTTACTTACTGCCCTAATGTCTGTTATGGATATGTAATTAGGATAGTAGTTAGAAGATATAGTATTGAGAGGTACAACTTGAATCTGGGTTTGTGTCCAAAGATCAAACTAAAGAATGAAAATATTTTGTAAATATTACTTGATAAATACAAATGTTTAGTTATAAAAAAAAATAGCCTACCAAAAATTTTAGTCGTTGCAAATTCAAAAGATAACCAATAACTATGCATTCAACTATTTCATCAATGTAGCATTTAATTTTTAATTTAAATATATATTACATTTATCTCGATGTCAATTATTACCACTCATAGTTCATTCTTATTCTAAATTTTATACACTTTTTATTAATAGACGCAAAAATACGTGCAACACACGTACACTAAAGTTAGTTGAAATAAAAAAGAGAAAAAAGGTATGGTAGAAATAAAAAGGAAAAGGAAGAGAAAGGTTAAATTAATTAGAGATAATTTGAAAATATATTAATTTATTGTAATGTTAATTTAGTCTCAAACGAATTAATTTTCTGCTTCTGTATCTTGGAAGAACTAAAATTTATAACTTCTTCTAAAAAAAAAAAAAAAAATTGATGCCATCTTAGCCAAACACCCTCAAATTTTTCAAAAAGTATTTTTTAACAACAATAAAAATAGTACTTTTACCCTCTTATAAGCTTAGCTAAATAAGCTCTTAATTACTTTCATGGTGCTAGCAGTCTAATATTATGCCCTTCGGCAAACAAAGAGTGATTAATAGTTTATTAACACCCTTTACTGAAAATTATAAATTAATAAAAATAAAAGATAAAATTTATTTAATTGAAATTAAAAAGTAAAATAATAATAATAATAATAATAATATAATAATAATAATAATAATAATAATAATAATAATAATAATAATAATAATAATAATAGTATAGAAGAGAGGGAAGAATATAAAAAGTTTGGAAAAAAAAATTAGGGAATGGTTGGAGTAAGATGTTCCCAAAATGGGAAAATCTTCATTTTGAGGATAAAATATGAAGTAAAGGTTGGAGATGCGCTAAGACAATACGAGCATAATACTAAAACTACTGGTATAAGAGGAAATAGATAATGAGCACAAATATATATATATATATATATATATATATATATATATATATATATATATATATATATATATATATATATATATATATATATATATATATATATATATATATATAATGTATGATTTTATATAATGTATTAAAAAATCATATATATAATATTAAATTTTAAACACTTTCAACAAATATTCTTGGATTTGTAATTGACTGATTAATTATATCCTATTGGGCCCCACACTCATTGCTCCCTTTCGCCAGCTACCTAGCAATTGGGATATCTATCCATGTGTCACCTCAAGGTGTAGACTTACGACAATATATATACCAAGAATTGTAATTACATGGATTGGTGTATTTTTGTCTATTGTTAGGCAGTTAAGGCAAGAGGGGTTGCTCTGAAAGCAACCCCCTTTTCAGTCGAGAAGTTGTGAGTTCGACTCTTCCCAAGAGCAAGGTGGGAAGTTCTTGGAGGGAAGGATGCCGAGGGTCTATTTGGAAACAGCCTCTCTACACAAGGGTAAGGGTAAGGTCTGCGTACATACTATCCTCCTCAGATCTCACTAAATGGATTATACTGGGTTGTTGTTGTTGTTGTTAGGCAGTTAAATGTAAACGTTTGTCAATTTCTATAGGATTGACAGGAAATTGAATTGGCGAAACGAACCAATAAAATAAAATGTATGTATCACACAGAAGAACAGTAAAGGCACGCAACAACTATTCAGCTACTTGTAATTTTGTATTATTATACTTTTACTTGCATCCAAAGTTGGAGAAAATAAAATATACAGTACAAAATTTGGTTCATCTTTGTGGTTCTAAAATAATTACAGTCAATCTTGTTTCCGATATATGAAATATATTTCAAGCTACAAAGCTCAACTTTCTATCTTTTTATTAATGTATAAAATTTTACTGTATTTTCTAATTTTTCACTCAAAATGTTATTTTATTGTTAGGGAAGACGTTCCTTACATATCTTGCAAATATAAAGTTTAATTGTACAATCGTTGAACCATATCGTCAGATATATACAAGTTAGATAGAAGTAAATTATTTGCAAGTATATGTATGTATATTATAATTAAAATGAAAAGAGACATTTAGCATCAGATGATAAACATCCTTATTGCAGCTTGAAGTGACTTATTAATTAAAATCACATCAGAATCTGGAATTTTGGCTGGTGGCTGTCTTGCATCTTGATTGCGATAACAGAAAGACGACAGACAAGGAAAAATAAATAAATAAATACAACATTCTTTAATTTTGACCATTTTCCTGAAAAAGGCCACTGACAAGCATATCAACTGAAGCCTCGACCGATACCATTATCGCTTTGAGTCTTTGCACTTTCAACAACAACAACAACAACTACCCAGTAATATCCCACAAAGTGGGGTCTGGGGAGGGTAATATATAGACGAGCCTTACCCCTGCCCGAAAGGGTAGAGAGGCTGTTTCCAATCGACCCTCGGCTCAGTGAAGGAGGGAAAAAACAAAAACAGAAACAAAAAAAAAAAAAAAGTGAAACTAGTGAGAATTTATGAAGGCTACAAATAATTGTAAGTAAAAGCCTAAAGATTCGTGTCCAAGTATATACAGAGCATGACCAACAGAAAAACAGTCAATTGTAATGTATCTTCTACACGAGTATGTAATATTTTCAAGACTTCCACTTTGCTACAAAATATTTTTACACCCTATTGAAACATATGATTGAATAAAGGATTTCTTTGTGCATTCAGTATCAATGCCTAGTTAAAAAAGATTTACTGTAAACTGTGCTAAACAATAGCCAGAAAAACCTCAAGAATTTGATGCTTTCTTCCCTGCAAGGATCATCGAAATCTGGAGACCTCTACTGAAAGCCTGGTTGAAGAGCAGCCGCGTCTGGAACTCTGATACAAATGGGAACCAAGACAAAACAACAATTGGCGCGAATATGAACAGTCCCATAATGCATTCGTACGCCCTTGCCAATTCCATTACTGAATCCCAAACTCCGAGCCCCTTAAAACACGGTCTGCATGCCTGACCAATCTTGGAACATGAAGAAAGAGATTAAGCCACAAAGGTATATATCACAGTCAGATGCTCTTACAAAAATTTTACTATCTTTGAAAAATGTTAATTTCAGCTTCTTCTGGTGACAGCTTTAAAACATGCTAGTCCATTAGCTGTATGACTTGACAATAGAATTTGCACCTCATTCTAGTAGCTTATTGGAGAAAGAGAGACGAAAGTTGCTATAGTAGGATTCATGAACTGGAAAACAATATTAAGAGAGACATTTAGATGAGTTAAAGTCGACTTACATTTCAGAGTAAACCAAATTGAAAGAATGTAAGATGGGGAATTGTTAGAAGGGGATCCATGCTTTAAGCTCTAGGGTTAAACCTTTAAGATTTTTAGTATTGCACTCATTGTATTTTTAAGGTTAAGGGTTACTACTTGTTACAAGACAAGAGGTGTTGCTCTGATCGTAAGCAACCCCCACTTCCAACCGAGAGGTTGTGAGTTCGAGTCTGCCCAAGAGCAAGGTGGGAAGTTCTTGGAGGCAAGGATGCCGGGGATCTATTTGGAAACAGCCTCTCTACCCAAGGGTAGGGGTAAGGTATGCGTACACACTACCCTCCCCAGACCCCACTAAGTGGGATTATACTGGGTTGTTGTTGTTGTTGTTTGGTTACTATTTGTAACAACTTTACTACATTTTTGCATAAATTTATTGACCACATCAGATGAACCCGGCTGCATAACACTCCATCCGCCCCTGGGGATTGTAAATTTAAATTTTGCTATTTCACCACAGCCCGAGAACGAACCATATTAGCAAGTAAATAGAACAGTAATGATGATCCAAATGATATGCAAAAGAAATGAACTTACAAGAAGAATGCCCCAGCCTGTTGGTACAAAGGCAAGAATGGCAGCAAATAGATCAGTTATGGTGAGGCCACAAACAACAAATAACACGGTCATGACAGATACAAAACCAAGGAATAGAAGTGCTTTCAGAATTCTGAACATGAGCTGAAAATCAGTCCCAAATCTTCGTCTGCCCATTGATACCATCTATAGCAAGCAAGATAACAAGAAGCAGCATCAGAGAAACACATTTAGGCCAACATACGCATATGCATAGTTTATTTCATAATATTTCGCACATCGAATTCAAGCATATAGAAAGGTGCAATATGAATTACTCTGATAGATACTGTCGATGCAGCAGATATTTTGCAATTGAAAAAAACTAGAAATTCTGTAAATAGACATAACTAGGAAAGATATAACTTTGCAATCTGGCTTAACCAAGCCCCTGTATCTAGCTGTGAACAACTTGTGGAAGGTGTCTGCTCCTTAGTTACAGATATAATTTTTGTATCTGAGCAGTCACCATTTTACTCTATTGCAATTTTTGTCTGCATCTACTTATTGCCTTTTCATGAAAGCTCTATTACTTCATCAAAAAAGGAAAGATAAAACTTTGCAATCTGTTGAAACAGCATTTCACTCCCATCAACAGTAAGACTGGTAAATGTGATTCCTTCGGCCACTTCCTTTATATTAGTTTACTTAAGTTGCAATGTGTCAAGCACGTTATGAGGTAAATACCTTTAAGACGAGAAGAGCGGTTAGCATAACAAACCAAGAAAGTCCATACACCTGTATGAGATGATTTAATGGAAACCGTAAGATTCTTCTCCAAAAAGGAGAAACAAAAGTTAAAAGGAAAGAATGACAAGTAAAGCTCTAACCAGTAAACTTCTGCTGCCATGAGCTATATCAAGATGATAGACAATTCCATATTGGTAAATAAAAAAGCGGAAGGAAAGGATTATGTCAATCACTCTACCCCTAAAATTTGTGTGTTTCAGATGTTCCTGCTCTCCATTCCACCAAGATTCCCAACTTTTATCTGGTGAAATCCCAATACCTCCACGATTTCCCATCCACCTCTTCCAATCTGTCCAATCATCTACCGTCTTTTGCCAGTCGAAACCAGATGGATTGAAGACAAAAGGAGCAAACAACCAGGAAGCTACCAAGAACCACATTGAAATAGTAACAAACCAATATAACTGTGAATCGCGATATGATTCCCCATAAACTTCATAGACAATTAACAGCATAAACAGCTCAAGCCCCTTGACAAAGTGACTGCGAGAATACATCCTGTAGTTATCTGCGTACTTTGCATGAAAAACAACAAAGCCACGACCAGTAGCTCGATATTTAGAACCTCCATGCAAGATTGTTCTACCGTAATAATGTGCTTTTGTTCCGAGTTGGAATGTAAAAAATACAGAAGCAAGCTGCAGCTGCATAATTATAAAATCACCCAGGGCTGTGCGAAATCCTCTCTCCAATCCAATTTCCATTACCATAGGGAGTACAAGCAATAATCCCAGCTGAAATACAGACGACGTAGCCATAGCCTCTTCAAGAGCTTTGGACTGACGAACTGTAGGATCCTCCAAAATTCGCTTTTCCAACCCACTCAAGACCATATATAAGCGTCCATAGAGAAACACATAGACAGTAAGCACAGTAACCTGGAAAATTTGGACTCCAGAATAAAACTCCGGTTGCAGCAGAAATAAATGGCAACAACAAGCTTGAAACTGAAGGAGACAGAAGCTCAATTTTTTTCGAGGACTGGATAACTACTGCTAGTTTAGAAACAAGAGAAAATAAAAGTATCTGGACTTCCTTGAAGATAACTAAAGGCAAGGAAACCAGCAGTAGGAGTGAGTACAACATAGTCTGCATAGAGAGCTCAATTCATTCACATGAATGAAATACTTAACACATGAAGTCCAGTTTTCACCATTTAACCAAGTTTATGATTTTCTGTACAGCTGAAGGAATTAGGTTAGCTTTTTAATGAAAATTAATCTTTCATATAGTACAGTAGTAGAGCTGCAAGTCACAAGCAATAAATGCAGGGACAAGCCCAGGACTTATTTTCTTTAACCTTTTTTGTATTCCAAATACTAGAACTATGATCTGATGGTTAAATAATTTGTTACTCAGAATTGTATCCTTAATTTGTTTACTGCATACTCATGAACAGATACAAAATGTTTAGAAACAGAATGTGCAAGGAGCATGAGGCTTCACGTCTGTACTAAATCATGAGCCCCAGTACATAGTTTCATGAGTCCCAATTTCTGATTTTTCCCCTTCTGTTTTAGGAATGCCGGAAGATAGAGAATTAACAAAAGAGAGAGAGAGAGAGAGAGACGCTGTTTAAGCAAAGTTCACTACATAATCATCAGCACTTTATCAAGCCTCCAAAAATAAAATAAAGAGACGCTGCACGAATCTATAAGTTTGCGCTTTTCTGTTACTTTTTGTTTTTTATTCATCAACTTCTTTCATATGTGCGTTCCAAAAATTTTATTTCTCATTACTTTTCTTTGGCAATATTTCAGCTATATAGATGATGTCACACATCAGTTATGCTATATCAGCTAGCATTGTTTACTCGTGCAAAATATTGTTGTTGACTTAGTTTTTGACCACAACAGCTAGCCAGAAACCCTGCCTGATTCCATCAGTCAGATAGTCAAAAGATTTCATGTAATGAAGTGTATGCATAGAACTAAAAGCAGTTTACATACCATGCTACTAAAGTAGAAACCAACTGTGGTGAAGTAGAATGACAACATCCTGTAGAAGTCAAATCGACGGCCAAGCCTATAGACATCACGGCTCAGTGTCTGTTCTCCGTTTCCATTTGCCACCTTTGCCTCAAATTGAGAGATCTGATTCATCCCCACATCACGACCCTTCCCTACTTGGATGTATTCATGATGTGTTACGAATCCTCCTCGTAAAGTTGAATTATAACCTGAAGATGCACCCCAGTAAGTACCCAAAAAAAGCCGTAGCACTGTCACCGTAAAGAATACTATCTCACCTGAAAAAATATCTTCACTAAGGTTAATTGTTTTAGAAGCTTTACTAACACCACCCCTTGTTACATGAAAGATTCTGTCGAAAATATCAGGATGACCATAATGAAATCTTACCCTGTGAAATTTAAAAAGAGTAAAAACAAAAGTTATGAGTCAATCTTTGAAAAGAGAGAAAATCATTACATTAAGTAGCACAAGTTAATTGCAATTAAAATAATGTAGTAACCATTTCACCACAATTGGAATAAAAGGTATGCTCGCAGACAGTTGGAAAGGCAAGAGGCCACAGGAAGAAGCATCAAATAAAGTTTCTAATTAATGATCTATACGTAACGAACATTAGCAGTTTCTGGTAACCTACTCTGTATCAGTGGAGAACCTACTTCATTTGAAGGTCAGTAAGAAGACTCACCTTAATGGGTTTGCCAAAACTCTTTGTCCAATGGTTACAAAACTGGTCTCCTGATTGGACATGAACCAAGCAAGCGAAGAGACACTACAACAAAAAGGACACAGTAAGCACTTCAATAACCATGTGAGCAATCAAGGACTTGTAACATCAAATATTGCAAACCTTCCGGTAAAAATATGCTCCCTTAAACCTAGTATTGTTGGTTTTCGCTGCCTATGAGGCTTCAAGAATTCCTCCAATACATTCCTCATCTTGAAAGCTTCTTCAAAATAATTATCCTAGAAAAAAGGAGTAAGACTCCTTGTACATTATAATGAAGAAGAAGAAAAAATTGAAACTTACTTGATTCATATCTATGGTTTGTAATGCCTCTCCACGAGTAAAAATGATGGCATGATTTTGATTTTCAGGTTTCCCTTCCCCAATTTTAGGAGGACCAGGAAGCTTAATGCGGTATATTTCCTAGCATGGTAGCACAAGAAAACACTGCTTATTCCAGTTATATGAAGACAGAAAGATCTTACTTTAGTAAGGAAAACATTTGCACAAATAACAAATCATTGAGAACAAAGCATTTGTTAAAAAAATTCTTTGTTTTCCTTCGCAGTCACACTCATACCTCATCCAATTTATCACCTCCCTTCACCAGTACGGAGTAGTAAACTTTCTCGGACTTCCCATTAACAGTTTCATCACGCTCATCTATGTAAGCAACACGCAAAGATGGATACCTGAAAGGTTGAGAATAGAATTAACTACTCCCTATTTCCCACATGTGGAGTACTCAGATATTCCAACTTACGTCAACATGAGATTCAGAATATTGACATAACAACTACGGTCTCGCTGTTCACTGGATTTCTTCTGAGCACCATAGATTTGACAAGACACAACATAGGTGAACTTCAGATCAGCCAATGCCTGTGCACGCTCCTTCAGTGCTCTGTAATCTGTTTGATTCATATCAATGATTCGATAACCTCCAAAAATTGCTGCAAAGTAAAGAGTAGATAGTTAGCACCAAGCACATCCAACTCACAGTTTCACGTATGTATCAGTACACAATGAAACAAAAAGATTCATGTAGCACCTTTGTCCTCTGCAAAATCTAGAAAGTACTGAAGCTCAAGAGCCTCCCTGTAGTACATCATTCCTCTCACTGGAATTTCACAAGCACAATAGAAGAAGAGAGCATAGTTGAGTGAAAACAAAATATACTGTCAGAAGTTGCATGAAATATCAAATATGTTATTGCTATTTGACCTGTCCTTGCAAGTGTCTGTCCTCTGTAAGATACCCAGTAACGAATCAATTCATTCCTGTCTTTATTTAAGCATCCCATCTTAGGATCATTGATGCGGTCCTCAAAATTTTTCCATTGATCTATTTCATGGCCAAATATAAACAACTAAATTTAGTGCTTTATCTGTGTTGCAATGCGATACAGGAATTAACAAGCCACAGATTACACACTCACCTGGATATATCTTCTGAAGGTAAAACAGAGTGGTAATACCATCCTCATTTTCCTTGTTAAGTTCCTCATCAGAATAGAGAACATCTTCATTATAGTAAGGAGTTAAGACACTGGACATTAAACAAAAATATTGAAATCAGTTCTGCATTTGCAGCACAGCAAGCAGACACATCGTTGCAACATGAGAAAATAGCATGAAAGAAGAATTTAAAAGTAACATGCATGGTAAGTAGAGAATTGGTGTTTTCAGAACCAATAAGGTGAACAAACGAAAGAAGAAGTTTCTCAAGTGCCTGTTGTCATTCATTTAATATATGAAAGTGAGTCCCCATATTTTCTACAAAATTTCTTTTCTATTGTCGTTTTTTCCCCTCAAAATCCTCGTACCACAGCTGTCAAATATCTGTACGGTGTCTGTGTGTCCATAAAAGAGGACAAGCATCTGCTGATAACTGCTTTTCTTAACCTATTAATAAGGGAGTGTACTCCCTTTATCCCCAAAACTTGATCTGCTCTTCTTTTTACTCATTAGTAAGGAACTCGCATTTTATCATTATAGAAATAATTTCTCTGTCCAATGTTCAATGTATTATAATCATACAGTACTCTATAACATGCCATACTTGCTGTCACAATTTCAACTAACTACTCAGACTTCAAACTATAGTTTTAAGTACTACAAACTCAAAATATCATCTGTACAAACAGTTTACTCCTAGTTTCATTTTTTACTGGAACAGTGAGTTGAAAAATGAAAGAGTGAGCACTTTCCTCTACAATTAAAGACTATTCAAGTTGTATATGGAGCATAATAGTGGACAAGCATCTTCTAATTTACTGTTCAATTAAAACTGTAAGTTGGAAGATGCTGAAAACTGAAAGAGTCAGCATTCAGCCCATCAGTAACAAATTCTATAAAGGTTTGCTTTGCGTCACTACAAGATTCATTTGTCAAACTACCACTTTAGCAGTGTGGCAGACCAGCATAACTTTAGTTCCTGATATATAGCTTTAGGGATGGCAATGGCGCGGTGTGGGGCGAGGCGAGTTTGAAGCATATGCGGGGAAGGGCGGGGCGGGGGGACTGTGATGTGGGTGCGGGCTGGAAAATAAAAAATGTTAAGTGGGGCGGGTCAAAGATTTCAATCTTTTTTGGTATTCAGGTGCTCGCTGGTTTTTCGTGTCTAATGAAGCCAGCCATATATTATCACCATAAAACTGATTTCATCTCTAGTTCCTTACAGTCCGTATAATATAATATTATCACATAATCTCTTGATCATAATCACCCTTGATGAAATCGGTATTCCCAGTCTACACAACGAATACGAGAGAAAATTGCTTTGGTTTATTAACTCTAAGGAATCAATCATGTACAGGACTGGAATATGTTGTCCTATTTTTCTATTACTTTGTTTTCTTAGTTTTCAGTTTAATTGTTGGCGTCTTTATTGGTTTTGATTGGTTGTTTCAAATTATAATTTTCTCTGCAATATGTAAAAATTATTATATTCTTGTAAATCAAATGTTTTCTTAAAGAATTTACTTGATAAGCCTAAAGGAGTTGGACGAGAAGTTTTTAAGAACGGTAAATATTAACTTCATAGATACTTCATTTTTTTTCTAAACTTGAAACAGAAAAATCCAACCAACATATTAAAATTTGAAACATGTTAATTTTGCATGCTTTTTGATAAATAACAAAGTGAAAAAAGAAAAGATAACTTAAGCGGGGCAGGGCGGGTTTATGTTTTAAAAACTGAAAAATACTATTTGGGGGGGGGGGGGGGGGGGTTAAGCTCAACCTGCCCCGCCCCATTGCCACTCATGTATAGCTTCAGCAATGCTGCATAAAGAACAACATCTGGGGAATGCTTCATAATATAAAATCAAAGACATAAAATTCACCAGCAAAGCAATAAAGGTCCTTTAATTCTAGCTCAGAACTAACCTGAAAGAAAGCATATTACGAACTTTTGGAGCATCTGGCATTTTCATAAAAAGGGAGTTTGCAAAAAAGGTCATTCGACGGCGAGCATCCAAATTCGTTGGCACATTAATTGCAGATTCTTTCACAGTCAACAACAAATTAAGCCTGATAACCTATAGAACAAGTGTGGTACAGAAGAGCCAGAAAAAAAGCATTATTAAGATATAAGAGCATGATTTAAAGAATTAACAAAGCTCAGATTTCAAAATACCTTTTCCCTCCAAGATCTGTTATGAGTAAGATAGATATTTATCCTTTCAAATATCTGCTCCTTTCTGTCAACCTGGTGAGCTCTCTCCAGAAATCTAGGGGGAAAAGAAAAGAAAATACAAATTGTACATCAAAATTGAAGATGCTCGTTACAGTGCAGACTTGATTGCCTAAATCTCGTGTCCTCTGAGAATACTACTTTCTGTCAAGAACTTACTCATGGCCATCAACCATAACATCTTGAATGATAATTTCCATGATATCTTGGATAAGGTTAATCATAGGGGATCTTTTCGCCTCTTCATCTTCATAATCAGTCACCTGTAAGTACCATATTAAACACACAGAACATACTAGCAGACAACTCAACGTCCAAAATTTCTTCAAAAAGCTGAAAAATACAGAAGGAAGCAGTTAGAACTAGTTAGTTGTGTTTGTGCAAATACATGTATTGCACTAACCAGCAGATTCAAGAATCTCTCCAATTTATCATTCAGTAAGGGCAACCCACTCATCCGAAATTTCCTTAAGAACCTTCTTTCTTTTATGCTGTCATCTACTTCTTTGCGTATCTGCTCCACAACCCTATAAAAGAGACCAAATTCCAAGTGGTCATATGGCTTCTTTGCGACAAAATTACGGGAAAACTGTATGACAAGTATGGACCTGAACCTTCAGTATTAGATAGTCCGAAAAATAAACAAGAAAATAGTACTTGAAAATGCCTCACATCTTGTCATCTTTGTTTTCCAGAATGCCGACCAGCAAATATCTGAGTGTCTCATAGCATTCAATCACTGCAGAGCGCATAAAATCATCACTTTTAATCTTCCGGAACAGGTCAGCATCTTCTTTTCCCCTGAAATCTTTTGCCATATCCAGTGCTATTGGAATCTAATAAGAATCAGGTGAAAAAACTGAGCCAAAAAAGGAATTTCGCAATGATCTAAAATAAACAACAGGAATCAAGTATCACCTTACTAGCGAGTAAGAAAGGAGGCCACTGAATAACAGAGACTTCACTTGATGAATAGGGTACAAGAAGCAGATCTCTTTCCCTGGAAGTTCACAGCAACAAAGGAATCACCAACTTAATTTTAAAGTGCATAACTACCAAAATCTATTCACTAAGTTCGGAGCATAATGAACTTCAGGCATTGTCCCCACTTATGGTTGATGAGATCCTCCATCCGCAAGGAAAGTATGAACTCATTCCACATCTGAGAGAATTTCGCAATGTTCTTCCTTTCCAAAGAATCATCCTACCACAGTAACACAAAGTTCAGCAGAACTAAAAATAGTTAAAGAAGGACAAAGGATTTGTGATGATGCAAGAATATGGGAGCATCAACTTGCATATATAAGTAAGTGCTACCTGATGTCTATGTTTTCTTTCAGCTTTTGACGATGGCACAAGACGTTCACTAAAAGCTGAAGGAATTGACTCAAACCGTGATCGTAACATCCCTAGTGTCCTTATCTGAAAAACAAAAAAGTAGAAATAGTTAACAGTGTGACAAATTTTTTCAAGAGGAACCAGAATAATTCAGTCCAAGCAATCATCCGTCGCTTCAATAGAATTAACCAACCTCGCCGAGGTGGCTGAATGCACCATAGATCCCTCCAACAATTGTAGAGAATATAGCATACCAAATTTGTGTGTCCATGAAATAGACCTACAGGCAATCCACATCTCTGAGAACTCAACATCAGATTGTCATTCTCAAGTGGTTTTTCTTCCATAACATACCAGAAGAATTGGCGTCCATATGACAATCACTACTCCAATGTTATGTGGCACTGAATAACATTCAAATTCGAAATGATTAAGCACATGTTGGCAACAAAGCAAGGTCAAAGATTTTCGGACAAAGACTTACTATGTGGAAAGAACTCATGCCAGTCAAAGCTTGTGACTCTTATATCCATAATTGTCTTGGTAGGCTGCACTAATGGCAATATCTGCAGGGAAAGGCAAAAAGAGACACGGAGGAAACAAGAACAATCCAATTGAGAACCATCACTTAGTGAAAAGACAGAGAGATCTGAGGAAAATTGAAGTTTCAGCTTTGACTTTCTTTCATTTTCTTCTTCTTGAAGAAGCAAACGGAGTGGATGCTTTTGTCAATTGAAGTTGCAAATAACACCATTAGTCTTAAGTAATGCTTCTGAAGCAGTACATATTAGTCTATTGAGATAGAAATTGGTCTTAAAAATAATTCACAATTGACATTAAAGTGCAAAATCAGAAAAACTGATCCCTAACCTTGTAGTGCAAGCCAACCATGCACCATAGTTTCTAAGAACATCTTAGTTTGAAAAGCTAGAACTAAATAACCAATACTCCTAAAGGGACAAAAGGTGTCGCAGAGAGAGTTGAATAATGTGTGGTAGTCCTTTCAGAAAAGCCACGTTGAAAGAACATAACATGACGATTATGCGGAGGTAGAATGCAACGTGGACAAGTCTATTCACAACAGTCTAATGATGTGGTAATCCACGTCGACAGTATCATTAAGACAACCTTTTGATGACATAGCAGTCACATCAAAATCACGTGGATTGCATGTTATGTAGGAACCCTCGACATTTATACAAGTTTTCGTTTACATATTTTTTAAAAATTTATTTTTTCTCGCATGTGGAATAAGGTAGTCATAAAGATAACCACTCCTCAGACATGCTAAAAAGGATTTACAAGGAGAAGGAATAATAGAGCTTAAGGAAAAACATTACCTCAACATAGTAGCTGAATGCGAGCTTGCTAATGATGAGCATGATCCAGAAGAGAGTGTATCTGAGCAAATAAAATCAAGGAATGAAACGTTAGATCAGTTCGCTGCACCAAACATGATTACGAGTATTCACTAATCACTACAACCCATTAACCTTGCCCCACATCCACACACAGAATACGAAAAACGAATACTAAAGGAACAGAAGAATAGAAATGCTGTCAAACAAGACTTATTTATATGTGTAAAGATATAGGACAAATGAGTTCTTACTTTAAAAGGGAGAACATGTCTTCGTGCATGCCTCTTCCAACATAAAGCTTAGGCTGGAAACACTATAGCTATTAGACAAATGTGACAGCACTGTCCATAATAGTACCAAAGCATAAATATGCGTACCTGAGCCCACCACATAAGGAGGGTGATGATTCGCCAATTTGAACGCTCCATGGATTTCCGCAAGAAAGGGAAGAAAAATAGAAAGACAGCCAATATCTCTGGTATCAAGTAAATAGCAACACAGTAGTAATACAGTGACTCATTTTGAATATAACCTCCCAAATTACTCAAGATTCTCAAAACTCCCCCTGGATCCTGAACAGACTTTGAATAAGCAACAGGCATGACAACAACCCAGAATGCGGCAAATGTAAATTTCAGAAGGTAGCGAAGAATCTGGGTAAACTTTAAGCTCCTCCAAGCTCTCAAACTAAGAATTATGTCCAAAGTAGCTGCAGAAGGCACATATCGATGGACCAACGCTGAGCTTCCGAATGAAATACAGTCACTACCAAAAGTGGTAAAATCTAGATGCTCACCTTACACTTTCAATAAAAGAGTTCCCGGTGGGCGATAGAGAAAGGAAATTAAATAAGGTAATGCAAGTACCTCTCAACGCGTTAAGAATAGCAGCAGTTATGAAAATGCTCAAGACGCTTTTGAAAACATCCGTGTCAAAAATCACGGACAAAGATCCTGACTGATTCCACGCAATGATAACCATTGCCTGAGAGGGAGTGAAATGAGATCATTACAAACATTTTATAAAGATGACATGAGCTACAACGGAACTTCAATATATTTGCAAGTATATTTTTTATATTGTAAAAACCCAAACACCCAACTCAAAATAATGACAACGCATGATTAGCCCTTAATATTTATTAACCACCTCAATATCTTCAATAAAAATATTCTTATTCTTAACAGCACCCGAATATGAACTCATAACACTCTAAGTGATCAGGTAACTGTCAATTAGAGGACTTACTGTGGAAATGCATGGTAAATATATGGCATACCATGTGTCAAGTTGACGAATCTGAACTCTTCAGTCCAGTATCCGTTAAATTCAATGCCAACCCAGAAAAACAAACCCCGAGAATTCAGCAATAGTTACACCAACAAATTTCAACTCTAATCATCTAAACTACATCAAACAGATTTAAAGAAAGCTATAACATTCGCCTATGTGAGCTTTGCTAAGCAGTGACAGACTTAAAGGAGGAGCCGCATATGATAAATATCAATGTCTGAATAAAGCAGAATGAATTCAGATGATTCATCCAGCCAATCCCAACTAGTTCAAAATCCAGGGCTCAGTTGATCGATGCCTTTTTCGTTAATGACCGTGCTTTAGTCGTGTTTTGCCCTTCCCAACAGACTTTAGCCTCTTTTTTTGCACTTTTTGCCTTTGATAACAATGCTCTTCAACCGCAAAATAGCCAAGGGTGGATATTTGAATAACTATACATTTCAATGGCATCTATATGGAGATTTAAATTCTTAGTACGCTTGGTTTTCTAAGTACTGCAGAAGAATAACGGCTTATATCCAATAAAATACTAGAAGTATCTTGAAGAACCAGATCCCTAAACATTTACTGGGGAATGTGTAGCACTCAGACCTGCTGAGTAGTTCCATTTCCAAAGAGTGCTTGTACTAACTTATAATGGTTGTGCGGCCTTATTATCTCTGCTTTCTCCCATCCCTTGTAAATATATTCCCACACAGTTTATATTATGAAGACAAGGAAAGAAGAGCTCGCAGATTTTCAAATAAAACATAGCATACCTGAAGTGCCAATATAAAAAATATCCACATCCGGTCAAAACTCCTATAAAGGTGCCAAAAAGTTCGAATTTCAACAAAATTTGTCTTAGGCTTCCTCCCTCCAGTAGCAACATTATTATGTCCCTGATAATCAAGCTATGTTAGTCCAAATGTAGAGAAACATGAGAGAATACTGTGTCTAAAACAAGAAAATGTGAGGACAAAGTAAAGACAAATTCTACAAGTTTGACGATTTCAGGTATTCTGAACGTCTTAGGTAACTTGCCAAGGAATGTTAAAATATTCACTTCGGAAGTCAAGATACCGACCTGCCAGACTTTCAGAGAAGAGCAATTACGCACCTTCTTTTCTCCCGGAGTCAAGGATCATGTGTTCTTTTAATATTTTATTTTTCCAGTTTTTATCTTTTGGCATATTGGTACAGTAGAAAAAGTTCATTCTCCTTTTCCGCAGGTCCAAAAAACAAGGTTTGTCTAATAAGTTTAACATGGAAGTTATGTGTGAACACTTCAAAGCTAAGCATGGTTTATAAGAGAATGAATATCCAAAACAAAACAATCCTCAACAAGTGGAGCGCCTTATATTTTTAATCGGATTTAAAGAGCAACAAAATTCTCTTAGTTTTACACCTGCTATGTGGTAGTTGGAACTAACTCAAGCTAAGCACTCTTAGTGCTCAAACTTACTCGGGCAAAGAACTCAAAAAGAATTTAAAGTATACAGTGGTTCACATTCTTGAAGTACAATTAATTTTTCTGTTGAGGTAAGGCAGCAAGGGTTGATCCAGAAACAACATTTTATGATGGGATCTTGCAAACCAATATCATAACTTTATTTAAGGAAGCATAATTCAATACAATGGAATAATCTAGTGAATAAATTTGATGCTCTGGAGAGTTTCATGCTTCCATTAGCATAGAGGAACCTCAGGAAGTTAATAGGACTTAATATAGCTATCCAAGGTCGTCAAAACTACTATATAATGTCTCTTACGCTATCTCTACAGACATGGTAATATATCTGATAAGAGACACATACCACATTTGCTTTATTTATTTTTTCTGAGTGCACAAAGAAATCAGCTTTTTTGTCCATTGGCCAACCTAGCTTAAAACATTTATCGGACCTGCAAAGGAAGAGTATAAGTCTCTTCTTCCTTAGCCAGCAAAAACAAAATTATAACGTGTTATACAATTGATTACCAAAAGTATTCATTCAGATCATCATAATTTCTCCATGCTGAATGGCTTGCTGTCCCACTCTGGTTTCTCCTAGCTTCCTTTTTCAGCAAAAATAATTCAAATAAGTTTTTGGTGTAATCAGATGTACACAAATGATACTATTACTATAGATGTTTTAGATTCAATATATAGAGTGTTAGTGATAGATAGAGTCTATTGTATATATGATTTCAGTACTACCTAAGTATTGTTTTTTGCTACAAAAGTTACCAGTTTAAAAAAATATATATATAAGGTGATAAACAACAATACTCTGAAGCAAATAGCACAAATATAGGAGTTACCTTACGAATGACTTCATAAATAGGGGTTACAACATCCCGCAGGAAAGACTCCTCGCCATGGGACACTGGTTGATATGCACCTCCACTGACAGGAAGTACATTTCCAAATAGTATTCCATGCATCTCATGTGCCATCTGATTTTTAGAAGAACAAAAAACACACACACCGAGGGTTACTTCATAAACAAATAATGTAGCGCTATTTCTGAAAAAGAACACGGAGAACAATCTCTACAATCCATCTGAAATACTTGTGTGCAATGTGTATAGAACTCTTGCATTACATGTGTTCAATGTGTATAACACGACTGGGAAGTTCACTATGGAGAAATGATCTCATCAATCAATCATCACAAAACTGGTCACATTCCATGAAGAGGTCACACGGTAACATTTTACATGTTGTCACACTGTTCCTCTACGTCCACTTCACCCTTCCAAAAAAAAAAATAAGTGTCCCATAAGACGTATTTATCTTGGCATTACCGTATTAGTATCATGTCAGTTCTTCAGTGTGTGAGAATAGTGCACATGAAATGGTCCACAAGAGACAACACAAGCAATGATTGATGTAAACTGACCAGCAGATTCTATGTACTGAAGATATAGATAGATATCCAAGCAATCCAATATAATAATAGAGAAGCATTATCTCATCCGATAAGAAAGCAACCCTACATTATGGAAGATATAGCAAAGGCATTCTGGCATAAATCGTATATTTGAAGCTTCTCCCCATATAAGAAGATATAGGCCAATATAAAGAAGCTCCAACTGTAGCTTGTCACAACCCTGAGGAAACCTGAAACACAAGACGTTAAGGCCAAGAAAGAGAAAAATTGCTTCCTGTCCCATTTTTATAATACACTACTACTACCTGAGAATCAAATATATTTTTTACTTTGAGTATGACTTTTCAAACATCTTCTAAATATGTTTTAATTATAAATATTGTGACTTATAGTACGTTTAATACAATTTTTAAGTATGTAAATTTAACGTAAGGAGTAAAGAACTGAGCTTCATATTTACGGCAGCAATGAGCAGGTTTGGAATCAGTACGCTGAACTGATTCATTCACTTTAGGATGAAAGGAATAATGTATACACATTTTCTTTTGGAAAAATAAAAAAGAAGAAAATCAGTTCAACGTATTCTAGGAGGTCGTGCTTGTAATTTCATAATCGCTACTCGGCTCACCTGAGGTTTGAAGGACAGTGCAAATATTTGCCCCATGATTCATAGTTTTTGAATATCTTATCCTTCAGCTGCTGAACTGTATACATGTCTAACTGCAAAAATGTTCTCTTGGGCTCAACTTTCAAGAGAGAAGTGTCAAAAAGGTTGTCTGCTAAGCAGACAAAATAAGTAGAGACCTATATGCATATTTAATCAAACTAGCATAATTATTAAATGAGCAGATAAACAGTTACCTGATTATAATTTGCATCTTCCTCCACACTCTTGTTTCTTATATCCATGTTTGCGAGTAGCAATATTAAGTGCTCCCTTTGATTTGCCACATTTGCTTTCTTGACTCCACATAAATCAGCAGCAAGATACAGTCAGATGAAGTTAGGAAATCTCAACTATCAGCATGTTGAAGGAAATAGTAGTAGAAGCAATTGAAAAATAATAAATGCCACATCTTTGTTCTAAGGAATCACAAAGAATATCGGATGCAATTTTAACAGAACCAAGGCGAACTCAAGGAGGTAGCTTCCTGTAAGGTGGTATACGTATTCTTGATATACTAAGGTATGCCATAACATATCTCACAGCACCCCCAAGTGCGATGCAATAAAAATTAAAAGAAATCACAGACTAGCAGGTGGTTCAATTGCAACAAGAGAGACTTGCAAAGTGTAGGATTTCATCGAGAAAGAGTTTAAAATACCTCTGAAGTTCAAACAGAAACTCATGAATTCATGTAAGCATCTTGGTTTCACATGTATTTGGTAAACACTTTTTTTTTTTTTATAAGGTAATGTATTTGGTAAACACTTTTTTTTTTGATAAGGTAATGTATTTGGTAAACACTTTTTTTTTTTGATGAGGTAATGTATTTGGTAAACACTCACTTAGTTAGTTGGTTTCTGAAGTGTTTTTTTAATGTATTTGGTAAACACTTCAGAAAACAACTAACTAATTGAGGTCAGATAAGCTTTACATGTTTGAGATTTTTTCTTCACTAGTAAATTCTGCTCATTTCAAACTCGACGCCACATATGCTTCATATAATTTGTTGAACGATAGAACGAAGAATTTATCCTGGCTTGAATGCACTGTTATCATCAGACAGCCAAGGGAAGATCCAGGCAGCTATGCATATTAACTGAAGATATCTTCCGTAGCATTCTGTGGGAATTGGGTTCCAAACAAGTGCTACTCATAACAACAACAATAACTACCCAGTATAGTCCCACAAAGTGACAAAGTGGGGTCTGGGAAGGGTAATATGTAGACGAGCCTTACCCCTACCCGAAAGGGCAGAGAGGTTGTTTCCAATCGACCCTCGGCTCAGTGAAGGAAAGGAAAAACAAAAAACAAAAACAAAAGAGCATTAGTAACTCCAGCAGAAATAGCGTAAATAATTATCTAAACATAAGAAACATAAATAAAATAGCATGCAATAGTATCATACAGCAACTACCATAAATAACTACCATAAGGGAGACACAAGCAAAAACACAAATCATCTATGGATAGCCTTGCCAAGCCTCACCCAATCCCGGGTGGGGAGAATGAAAAACTCTAGGAGCCCCCTATCCTACAACCCTGATACTAGACCTCCAGACTTTCCTATCAAGGGTCATGTCCTCGGAAACCCGCATTTTAGCCATGTCATGCCTAATCACCTCTCCCTAATACTTCTTAGGCCTCCCTCTGCCTCGCCGAACGCCGACAATCGCCAGCCGCTCACAACTCCTCACCGGGGCATCAGGACTTCTCCTCCGCACATGCCTGAACCACCTCAGCCTCGCTTCTCGCATCTTCTCATCCACCGGCGCCACCCCCACCTTCTCTCGAATAACTTCATTCTTAATCTTATCTAACCTGGTGAGCCCGCACATCCACCTGAGCATCCTCATCTCCGCAACCTTCATTCTCTGAACATGAGAGTTCTTCACGGGCCAGCGCTCTGCTCCATACAACATTGCAGGTCTAACCACAGCTCTATAAAATTTTCCCTTTAGTTTATGTGGAACTTTCTTGTCACACAAGACTCCTGATACAAGCCTCCACTTTGACCACCCCGCTCCTATACAATGAGTGACGTCCCCGTCGATCTCTCCGTCCCCTTGAATCACCGACCCAAGATATCTGACACTGTCCCTCTTGGCGATGACCTGAGATCCAATCATCATGTCCCTGCCTACTTCGCTCGGCTCGGCGCTAAACTTGCACTACAGGTATTCAGTCTTAGGTCTGCTTATTTTGAAACCTTTAGACTCGAGAGTCTGTCTCCATACCTCTAACCTCTCAATAACACCGACCCTCGTCTCATCTATCAAGACTATGTCATCAGCAAATAGCATACACCAAGGCACATCCCCTTGAATATGTCGGGTTAGAGCATTCATCACCAAGGCAAACAAGAGAGGCCTAAGCGCCGATCCTTGATGGAGCCCCATAACCACTGGAAAAATGTGCTACTCATAAGTCGTAATAATAAAAATGTCGGGAAGTGGTGGGTTTCAGAAAGGAGGTGGTTAAAACACAAACATGATTCAATGAAACAGATTTCAGATACATGATTTTCTAGGTAGAATGAGTTGAAACTGTATGGAATGAACTTTCAGATCCAAACTCAACTTAAACCTTCAACTCCCGAAATGGTGACACCAACATCTCATTAACCTGACTCTTCTGTCTAAAACAATATAGCTTCAACATGAAAATTAACACTGGCGAAGAGCTGAAATGAACATTAACTATTCATCCAGTGTCACCTATTGTACGAAAGATTATCCCCTTTCAGAACTTGAGATTTTTTTGGTGTGAATGAAATTTTTGCAATACAAAGCAATGCAACAGCTAATGGCCACTTAAGCAAGTTGTCTTACGTAAGACAATTAGTTTTTGAACGCCTGCCTAGAGAGTCATGGTCAGTACTATATTTTACCTGGAAGCCAAAGGCTGAAGCAAGCCATTCGAGTATATCATTGACTGACTTATCCTTGTCATCAGGCATTCTGAGAACAGGAAGATTATTCATATTTCTTATAGCTCGAAGAGCAGCCTTAATCTGATCAAGAAAGACAATTACATCAACCTTTCTGTAATAATAATGATACAGAAGTATTCTTTAATCACACAAAAGGAGCATGCCAGCAAATGAAACTGAGATTAAAGCAAACTTTCGTAAAACCTCAGGAAGTTCCATTATTGCCGGTTTGACCCCAACAGCATAAATAGGAAGAATGTTGTAGTGCTCATAGTATTCTCTTTTCTCTTCGACATCTTTGGCATATCTATGTGTCTGTGAAGAAAAAGACACTAGAGCTTCAAGTTTTCATAAGAGGGATAAGTACTGGAAAAGTCAAAGAACTACATACGAACACAGATCAAACCTCATCATCCACTTTTGAAGAGGGTACCACTGTCCTCAGCACATCATATAGCACACTTGCAATTTGATAGATCTTAGCCATCTCTTCTCTAATAAAGCAACCAAGGTCAATCCGTAATTAAATGAACAGCGGTAGGCCATTACAAAAGAATTCCAAAAAGGTCATGAAATTTAGGTTGAAGTCTCACGGTTTCTTTGTTTGATGGCCATCTCTGATATTTTTCTCGTAGAAATTCTGGTAGAATTTTTGAATTTCTCTAGGATCATTTCTTGCAAGTTGAGGTTGAGTTTCTTCTTCTTCCTACAATCAACAAAAACAGTATAAATTTTGCGTCCTGCTAATCATTGAGAGGATTTCAAAGCTTTTAACACTAAAGACATAGAACATGAACAAATTAAAAGATGAAAATGAACTACTTATTTACGGAAATAACAAATACGGGTACAGTCAAACAAACATGTCAAATGCTAAATATTTGTCACAACCCCACAGTTTCAACACGTAAACAAAGAAACAGGCTTTAACCCCGAGGTTGAAGTAGTATGCACTCCAGACAATGAACACCACTAAAAGGAAAGAACTTATAATTTTGGAACACATTGACGCCATATCCCACCATAATGGGATATCAGTTGAATTGTGCAGATACTGGCTATATGTGAAATAATGCCATGAACAGGTTTCAGGGTGAGCGTATTGTAAAACCCAGACATGCAATCCGCTACAAAAGATCTGCTTAAGTCACTCCTCCATGTCAACTTGCGGAAGGTCGTTCCGTCCATATGGCTATACCAAACAACATGCGGGAGACTACACTTAAGAAGAGAGCTTTATATGATGAAACCACAAAGCTTTAACTTGCATATGATGCCCCTACCCTTTCAAGTCTATGTAATAGGTATGTCTTGAATTGACGAACGCCACGCCCACTTGATGTTGGATCCATCCTATGAGCCTTTTCGAAAGCATGGAAGCGACCTAATTTAAAAATATATAAAAAGGAGGAAAAGATGAGAAAGCGTAAATCGAATATCATTGAAGACAATTACTAGCTCCAAGTAATGATAAGAGAGCATAATATAACATTGACCTCTCCTCAACATAACAACAACAACAACATAATACCCAGTGTATTCCCGCATTGTGAGGTCTAGGGAGAGTAAAGTGTACGCAGACCTTACCCCTAGCTTGTGGAGGTAGAGAGCAGTTTCCAAAAGACCCCCAACTCCTGCTATATGACTAATCATGACACTGCATTGTTTAAAATATAACCTAGTATCTCCAGTACTAATGATCCACATATGATTTTTGCGCATCCAGTCTCAGTTAAATGAAACCAAAAAAAGCATTCACACCCCCACCAAAATTCTCCAACATAAACAGTAGGTGCTCTGGTTGTTAAGCATATGAGGCATGGACAGTACACCGATTTAATTAGAGTCTCTCAAGTAATACATAGACATCATCTTGTGAATCCTAATGCATCTCGCATTATTGAGCAACTTTGAGGTGATCTTCATACAGACTACAAGAGAAGTGCGCTAGAGATTTTGTCAAGGCCACAATGCAAGATTGTTTTACTGTGTTTCCCTTCCTCATAAGCCACAACTTTTGGTGCCTCATAATGATTTTTTACTTGGGGAAAACAAGCTGGAGTTTTCTTCAGCTCCTTCCAAGGCATAAAAGTAGAAATGCTCTCGGCACCTTTATGCATTGTTAGTCAAACTAAGTTAAAGTAGCTTCAATATGACTGCAATTCAATAAATTTAACATTCTAACGATTAGAACCAAACCTGGTCAGCCCACAAGTCAAAACACTGATGTACATTTTCAGAATTCCACATCATGTGAAGTTGCCAAAACTACTTGCCATACCGACCACACGCCTTTATAACTAAATAGATAAAGGAACCGCAGGGATGTTCTTTGTAATAAGTGTGCCTCGAATTACCAATTACTCATCCTATAAATTTTATGAGGTCCCACATGCACTAGTTGATTTCAGATATAACTTGAAAGATTTTCCATATTTATATTTAACTTGACCGCCATAAAGATCCAAAGTAACATGTTGGTCATGTAACTACAAAAACTAAGGGCTTGAATCTTTATTTAAATTAAACATTAGGTGATTTCTTCTCATTTGCATACGCTTTGGTGGGCAAGTCACTCGATACTTGTGCTGGTGGGAAGTAGCAAGTGCCAGTGGGGAGCGCAAGCTAGGCTGGAGACCATCAGCATTAGAAAAAAGAAATCTTTATCTCAAATTTAAACTTTAAAATAAGAACTACGGACTTGAAATTAAACACACCCTAAGAGAATTGTATTTTAGTTTATTATACCTATTGACTCCAAATGTAAGTTAAATCCTTGAGTGAATTTCCATGTTAATCATAAGGTACAAAAATTCCAATAAGTAGAACTAAATTATCAAATTAAAGCAATCAGACATCAGTGAAGAAAAAAAAATTAAAAATCTATCAAATTTGCTTACAGAGATAAGCAACTCTAGGATTTTCTTTTTCGACTTCATTAGCAACACGAAGAATAGGAGCAATGGAGGCTAAGGAGGAAGGCACAAGTTCACTATCCAATGAATTTTGATCTTCACCGGCGGCAGGGTCTACCATGGTGGGGGCCTTAGAAACCCGTCTAGATGCCGTTCTAGGCGGTGGGCCCCCTTCCACCTTCGTCCCACTAGTACTCGCCATAACTTGCCCAAATTATCTAGTTCTTTCGCCAGAGTTGTAGTAAAGAAAGACATAATTAGTGTATATATTACTTAGTGTTGAGGAGATACTTTGGATGGAAAGTGGGGGCAAATAGGGAGGAGGGGGTGGGCATTAGCTTTTGATTTCTCTATGAGCAAGAAAAGAATGTGACTGTGATAGAGTAGTAAAAAGATTTCAAACTTCTTTTTCTTTCTTTTTGTTGGAAATGTTGTTTGTATGCGGGTTTTTGGATTTGCTTTATAGCTTTAATGGTGTGATTGATGAGAGAGATATTGTTAAAGAAATGGGGAGAGAAGAGGGCGCACTTTGCTTTGCTTCGACCAAGCACTTTGATACAGACGACCAAAAAAACAAGAAAAGAAAGCAACAGATAGGACCTCGAGCCGCGCCGCTGAGGAAAAAAGAGGAAAGTTTAACGGAGTTCCGTACGTTAATCATTCCCGCGCTTTATTAAAGACACGTCAGTTGCAGCAATTTGAGGAGAGCATTTTCATGCATACTCATTTTTGGGCCTATCATTAACGTTATACTAGTATTGTATAAATATTTAAACCTTAAGTTTTGAAATATAAATTTATTTTTTAATTTTAATAATTTAATATCTAAATTTACTCTAAATAAGCTCAAGTTTGAAACATAACTTTCAAATATCAAAGAAATTTCAATTATCAAATTGTCAAAATAATATTAAATTTAACAAACTCATTTTGTAACTTAGAAGAAGAAGAAAAAAACTAAGAAAAAGAAACCGTCAATAAAGAAGAAAAGAAAAATGTATGTGTCTAAAATTATCCAAAAAAAATTTTTTATAAAATATTAATTTCATTTCATCAATAGATCAAATATTACAGAGTTTTCCAGTAGCCGCTGACTAGCTACTGCTACAAACAGTCTAGAATGAAACACTCCCCTATGCTCTATATATATTAAATCATGCAGTGATCCAGTCTTCGCAAGACATCCTTCCAGTGTTTAAGAAAGGTTCCTTGAATGTGCACATGAATCGCTATCTCTTTGCATGTATCCTTTACAACTGAGATCCCGCCATGGAATCTAATCTTGTTTCTTTCCCGCCACAGACAGTGTACTAACATTCCAAACACACTGGTTGTTATTTCAGCATGCCCATTTTCCTTTTTGCAATGTTGTTAATCCAGTCGACTTCGCTGTTCCAATCACCAATAGTTCTCTTGTAACCTAGCCATATGAGCATTCTATTCCATAGTCCCCAAGATATCGGGCAAGCAATAAAAAGATGGTCAAAAGATTCATCTACTTGCTTGCAGAATATACATTGTTGAGGAATCTGTATCCCAATGAGCATTAGCCTCGCCAAACGATAAATTTGAATCTTGGGTGTAGTTTTGGCTGCAATACTATGCTTTTCCATTGTACTTTAGGGGCTTGGGGGAACTGGAGTCTGTAGAGTTTGTTTATGTTGAACCGTTCTCCCCTCTGTAGTTGGATCAGTCGACTTTTCAGGTCCCCCTGTATACCCTGGTTATTTGCTATCATTAATCTGGTCTCAAAGATCTTTCTCACAGCCCAGGCTGCTGTTTTAGGAGTAGGTACATCCTCTATGGCATTGTTCTTTATGTAGTACGTGTGCATCCATTTGATCCACAAGCTGTCCTTTTTCATTGTTACTGCCCACAGATGCTTTGCTACAGCTGCCTTATTCCAGATTGGTAGGTTTAAAATATTTAGGCCCCCAGCACTATATGGTAGACATATAGTTTCCCATGCGACTAATGCCTTTTTGGACACGTTTGCCGCCCCCGTCCACAAAAAGGATCTGCATATTGCTTCAATCATCTTCATTACCTTTTTGGGAAGTAGGAAAATTTGGGACCAGTACGATTGCATTCCAAATAATACTATCCTGATCAACTGTAGCCTACCAGCATAAGACACGAGTCTTGATGTCCAGCAATTGATTTTCTGTGTTATCTTCTCCACTATTGGCCAGCATTGTATTACTGATAATTTCTTGGAGTCCATTGGAATGCCGAGATATTTGAAAGGGAGAGAACCTTCAAGGAAGTTCAGTTCTTTCATGATTTCCTCCTTTGTCCAGTTGGAGACCCCTGCTATGTATATAGCACTTTTATCAGCATTTGCTTCCAATCCTGATGTTTCCGCAAAGTTTATGAGCGTTTGTTGTATGAGTCTTACAGATTGGGCATCAGCCTTGCAGAATAGCAGTAGATCATCCGCAAAGCAGATATGTGACACTCCTAGTTTCTTACATCGAGGATGAAATTTGAAATCCTTTCTCCCCATCATAGACTTAAGTTCCCTGTTCAAATATTCCATGACAATTACAAAAAAAAATAAGGGGACATTGGATCTCCTTGTCGTATACCTCTTTTTCCTTTAAACGGAGGTGTCAGCCCCCCCCCCCCCCCCCCATTGAGTCTTAATGAGTTTGTGACAGAAGAGATGCATTCCATTATCCATTTTATGAATTTGTAGGAAAATCCCATGTCCAGCAGCAGTCTCTCTATAAAACACCATTCCACTGTGTCATAATTATCCAAAAATTAGGTCTTAGTATAACATATTTTTAAGATGGGTACAAATTTAACGGGTGATTGAGCGCCACATAAAAAATTTAAAGTTGAGGAACACAAACTCAGAATTTTAAATTTGTGCAATGTGAGTGTCATGATGCGTTTACCTATTTATTCTTTGTGTTAATTAATTGGTCCAGACTTATATATCTAGTATCAGGGTTGTAGCTTAGGGGCCCCTAGAGTTTTCGTACTACTCACTGGGGGTTGGGTGAGGCTTGGCAGTGCTATCCATAGATGATTTGTGTTTTGGATTGTGTCTCCCTTATGGTAGTTATTAATGATAGTTACTGTATGATATTATTGCATGCTATTTTATTTATGGTTCTTATGTTTAGATAATTATTTACGTTATTTCTGCTGGAGTTACTAATGCTTTTTTGTTTTTGTTTTGTTTTTCTTTTCCTTCACTGAGCCGAGGGTCGATTGGGAGGCTCGTCTACATATTACCTTCCCCAGACCCCACTTTGTGGGACTATACTGGATAGTTGTTGTTGTTGTTGTATATATACACGCACAAAATAAAATTGATTGCGTATAAATAGAGCTAGAGTTCGACCCAAGGTATAATGCAGTTGCATTTTGTTTCTTGATTGACACCTAGCCTCTAAAAAGTCTTTTAAAATAAAAGCATAATAATAATAATAATAATAATAATAATAATAATAATAATAATAATAATAGATGAGGAACTCACTTTTACAACCAATAAAACAATTCCGTTTGATATTTGAGTTGAAGTGCCCAAATCCATCATGCATGCATCCTCTCTTCTATTTTTATTTTCCCAAAATAAACCAATAAAAACATAAGAGTTTGTGACTTTTGTTTGTTGTTGAAGAGTTGAATTCGCTGCAATCTTATTTATGTGTTGGGTTATTCCTTTTTATGAGTCAAATTACATAAAATTTCTATTCAAAACATCTAGTACCATATTTAATTATAACAATACCATTTAAAACTTCATTAAATGTTGAGATGAAAGAGCTTATATGATTATACACACTGTATATACGTTGTATATTTATTGTATTCTCTAGTATACATTGTATAGGTGGGAATGGGCTATAATGATTAATTTGTTGTTTGGGCCAAATGTGTGTCTAGCCCAATATGTATCTGAGCCCCATTTTCTTTCCATCATTGGGCCGTCTGACCCGACCCAATGCTAGGTGTATATATAGCCATGTATCAGATATTTTGTTTACGGATTTCATTTGCTTCATTTTCTGATTAATAAAACTCTCTCTCTTCTAGAGAGTTCTCTCATATGCTCCTCCTTCTCTCTAAATTCTCTCATTACATTCTTCATGATTCTTCAGCTTAATCTCAAAGTTTTCATGGTATCAGAGCCTAGACGATGATCCGACTATGTTTTTCTGCATCTTGTTATCTTGGTTGAAGTATCCTTTGAGATTTCTGGGGGTGTTTCTGACGTATGTGGTCGATGACGATTCCGATCTGAATCGGATACTTTTCTGAGACTTTCACCGAGATATCTGAGTATATCTTCTTCACTCGAACGGTCTGGGAGATTTTCCGATGATTTTTGGGTGATTTTTCGGTGACTTATCAGCTTCTAGGGTTTCTGGTGGTTGAACCTAGGGTTTAACCGCTATTCGGTGGCTCGATTCTCACTCAGTGGATGTTTTAGGTGGCTTTCCGACATCCCTGACCACACTTCCAGTAAGGTTTTTGACGGTTGCACCTAGGGTTTTGTACCTAGGGTTTTCTCTGTTGATTGAAGGCCGATCTTCTCCGGTCGCGAAAAAGGAGGGTAACTTTGTCCTTATCCTGAGTATTGTATGCTTTGTGTGTGATTATCTGGCTCCGTATGTAAGTATCTGGTTTTGTGTGTGAATATCTGGTTTGTTATAATCTGCTTCTCGAAACTGTTTTTTTAAGCCGGTTCATTGATTATGGCTTCTAATACGAATGCTAGTACCTCCACCTCGATAGACTCTACCAGCCCCCTTTTTGTATATTCCTCTGATGTCCCTGGGGCCTCTCTTGTTCCCACTCCCTTCTCGGGTAGTGGTTATGGGGGCTGGAGGCGTAAGATGATTGTTGCTTTTTATGCTAAAAACAAAATAGGATTTGTTGACGGTTCATGTCCTCGTCCTACCACTAATGTGGCTCAATAGAGACTGTGGGATAGATGTAATAACATGGTCATTTCCTGGTTGACCTCCTCCCTGTCTCCTCAAATTGCTGATAGTGTGCAGTATTCCGATACTGCACAGAGTATATGGTCCCAAATTGAGAAAAGATATGGTACCCCTAACAAGACCAAAATTTTTAAATTAAAAAGGGAACTTCCCACACATCTCAAGGCTCCTTAGACGTAGCCTCATACTTTAACAATCTCAAAGGCTTGTGGGATGAATTGGGCACAATGTGCACAAATCATGGGCAGAGATGTGTGTGTGCTGCTAAAAATGGAATAATTGGGGAAGATGATGAAAACAAGGTATTCCAGTTTCTTATGGGGTTAAATGAAGCATACATGTGGTTAGGAATAATCTATTGATGATGCAGCCATTTCCTTCCCTTGACAGTGTTTACAACATAGTGCTTAACGATGAGAAACATAGACAAGTTCAATCTATTTCTCAAATCAGTCCAGATTCTATGTCTTTTAATGCTCATACAAACAAGCACTCAGTTGGGTTTAATCAGGCCACAGTGCCTAGACCCCCTATTTTCAGACCAGAATTAATTTTGAGCAAAGCAGAGGGCCCTTATTTTGCAGATACTGCAAGAAATCTGGGCACTTAATTGATAAGTGCTACAAGATCCATGGGTTCCCTCAAAACATAAATTACAACAAGGGAAGGAAATCTGCAGCTGCTCATGTCTCCACTGGTGATGAATGTGTGTCTGTTAATCATGGAATCCTAATTTGTCTGTTCCTCTTGGGGATCCTTCTGCCAGCCATCACCATGTTACACACATAGATGGTCACAGCTCTGTGATACCAGGGTTGAGCAGACACCACTATGATCAATTGATGAGCTTGTTGCAACAGACCAAGTTAGGGGATTCCAGTGATCAAGCTCCTCCTCCCATGTGTGCTGCTAATTTTGCTGGTACTATGTTGACTGAGAGTCTTGTTTCTGATTCCAAATTATGCATGCTTACACATATTAATTCTGTCACCTGGATCATTGATTCAGGGGCATCTAATCATATGACACATGATAAAAACCTACTCTTTAACATCATACCTTTGACTGTTCCTTATCTTGTAACTTTGCCTAATGGATACAAAGTAAAAGTAACTTGTACAGGTTCTTTTGCCTTAACTTCTTCCCTTACTCTTCACAATGTGCTTCTGGTTCCTTCCTTTAAACACAACTTGATTTCTATTCACAAGTTGATAAAACAGTTGCACTGTATAGTTTTGTTCACTCCCACTTCCTGTTTACTTCACATGATACAGGACCCTTCTCTGAAGAGGCCTCTGGATCTTGGTAAAGAGGAAGCTGGCTTATACAAACTGTCTTGGGTGCCTTCTTCCCCTTCTCTCTCTCTCCTGGTTATCCTTTTACTTCTGTGTGTGCTTTATCTGATTTTTGTAATGATGACAATGTGTCTGACAGCAAAAATGTTGGCTTGCCTCCAATTGTAAATAATTCCATTTGTAGTAATGATGTTACCACTGATATGAATTACATTTGGCAATTAAGACTAGCACATACTCCTTTTGCAAATATGAGATATATTTCTGGTTTGTCTTTTCCACTTGCTTCTAAACAACCTTTTCACTGTTCTGTCTGCCTTATGGCCAAACAGACTAGACTCCCTTTTCATGACAGCAGTATCAGTACTACTAAACCATTCCAATTAATACATGTGGATACCTGGGGGCCTTACCACACTTCTACTTCTTCTGGTTATAAATACTTCCTTACTATAGTTGATGATTTTTCTAGGGCAACCTGGACACACTTAATGGGATCTAAAAGCAATGCTTTTTCCCTACTTAAGTCTTTCATCTCTTTTGTTAAAACTCAGTTTAACACTGTGGTCCAGACTGTTAGAAGTGACAATGCCTTAGAATTAGGATCCAGCATTGAGGGCATATCTTTTTTTAGTAGCCAGGGGATTATTCATCAAACCTCCTGCCCTCATTCACCTCAACAGAATGGTGTTGTTGAAAGAAAACACAGAACACTTCTTGAAACATGTAGAGCCCTGCTTTTTCAGTCTGGCTTACCTGTGTCGTTCTGGGGGGATTGTCTGTTAACTGCCACCTATCTTCTTAACAGAATACCTTCCAGAATCCTTCACCATAAGTCTCCTCATGAAATTTTGTATGGCAAGGCTCCATCCTATTTTCATTTGAGGGCATTTGGATGCCTTGCTTATGCTGTTGTCCCTATTCCTCAAAGGGACAAGTTGAAACCTAGAGCCCATTCTTGTGTTTTTCTGGGTTACCCCTTTGCCAAGAAGGGTTATAAACTGTATAATTTGGTTTCCAAAAAGTGTTTTGTCTCAAGGGATGTTATCTTCCATGAAACTTATTTCCCTTTTAAGAATAAAACTACTTCTGCTCACCCTTCTTCTTCATCTTTTCCTTTTATTCCTCCTGCTGATGATATCACTGACATTGACTTTCCTATACCTGCTTCCCCTGATTCTCCTGTTCCTCATTCTCCTTCTGCTTCTCGTGTCCCTGATTTTCCTGATGCTGGTCCATCTTACAATCATGATCTCCCTACTCCTGTGTTACCTCCTTCACATCCTCTTCCCACACCTAGAAAGTCCACCAGACAGCATAATCCTCCTTCCTACCTTAAGGATTATGTCTGTCAACTGCCGGCCTTTTTTGGTTCCTTTTCCTCCACTTTGGAATCTGAACCTATATGTTACTCTCAAGCTGTATCTGTCCCAGCATGGCAGGATGCAATGAGAAAGGAGTTTGATGCTTTGGAGGCTAACCATACTTGGGATATTGTTCCTCTTCCTCCTGATAAGAAACCCATTGGCTGTAAGTGGGTCTATAAAATCAAATACAAGTCTAATGGTCTTGTTGAAAGGTATAAAGCAAGGCTTGTTATTAGGGGTGATACACAAGTTGAGGGGATTGATTTTACTGACACTTTTTCTCCAGTGATTAAGATGACCACTGTGAAATGCTTGATTGCTGTGGCTGTCAAGAATCACTGGCCTCTATTTCAGCTTGATGTCAATAATGCTTTTGTCCATGGTGATTTGGATGAGGAAGTTTACATGAAACTTCCTCAGGGTTTGATAGTTTCTGCTCCTATTTATGGTTCTGTTTCTCCTCCTTCTTCTAGTTCTTCTCCTCTAGTCTGTAAACTCAAAAATCCCTATATGGTCTAAGACAAGCATCCAGACAATGGTATGCCAAGTTTTCTTCTTCTCTTTATTCCAGAGGGTACAAACATTCCTTGAATGACTATTCTTTGTTCATCAAAGGTAAACCTGGCTCCCTTGTGGTGGTGGCAGTCTATGTGGATGATATTATCCTTACTGGGGATGACAGTGATGAAATTACTATACTGAAACTGTTTCTGGATGATCAGTTTAAGATCAAAGATTTAGGATCTTTGCATTATTTTTTAGGTCTTGAAATGTCAGTTGTTCCTGGTGGAATGATCCTTAATCAGCATAAGTATATTTCTGATTTACTGCATCAGTTTGATTGTGCAAATGTCTCCTCTGTTGTTTCTCCTCTGGACATTAATGTCAAACTTCATGCTGATTCTGGTGACCTTTTATCCTCTCCTGACTAGTACAGGAGTCTTTTTGGTAAGATGTTGTTTCTGACTCATACTAGGCCTGACATATGCTTTGCAGTCCAACATCTGAGTCAATTCCTCAAATGCCCCAGACTTCCCCATATGACTGCTGCCCTGGATGTTCCGAGATACCTTAAGGGCACTCCTTCCTTGGATTTATTTTATTCTGCTCATGCTGATTTCTCTATTACTGGCTATTCTGATAGTGACTGGGCTACATGACCTGATACTAGACGATCTGTTACTAGATTTTATGTGTTTTTGGGTGGTTGCTTGATCAGTTGGAAATCGATGAAGCAACCTGTTGTTTCTGTGTCTTCTGCTGAGGCAGAATATAGATCCCTCAGCAAAGTTGTTGCTGAGTTAACTTGGCTTTCTCGCTTGTTGGTTGATCTTGGGGTATCTGTTTCTTCTCCTATTTATGTATATTGTGATTGTCAGGCTGCTGTCCATATTGCTAACAATCCTGTTTTTCATGAACGTACCAAACATATCGAGGTGGACTGCCATTTTGTTCGGGACTTGCTACAAACTGGTTTTCTCAAGCTGCTTCATGTTCCTACTTCTCGTCAACTGGCCGACCTGCTCACTAAGCCATTGCCTGACACTGTGCTTCTTCCACTGTTATCCAAGTTGCAGGTGGTTTCCCCCTCCAACTTGAGGGGGGATGTTGAGATGAAAGAGCTTACATGATTGTACACACTGTATGTACGTTGTATATTTATTGTATTCTCTGATATATATTGTATAGGTGGGAATGGGCTATGATGACTAATTTGTTGTTTGGGCCAAATGTGTGTTTGAGCCCGATATGTATCTGAGCCCCATTTTCTTTCCGTCATCGGGCCGTCTGACCCGACCCAATGCTAGGTGTATATATAGCCATGTATCAGATATTTCGTTTACGAATTTCATTTGCTTCATTTTCTGATTAATAAAACTCTCTCTCTTCTAGAGAGTTCTCTCATATGCTCCTCCTTCTCTCTAAATTCTCTCACTACATTCTTCATGATTCTTCAGCTTAATCTCAAAGTTTTCATTAAACGAAGGCATTTAGCGACGAATTGAAAATGATGAAGCTCCCAATTTATGCCTCTGGTTTTGATCCAATGGGGGTGGTCATGTCCATAGAAATAGAGCCAAAACGAACTTTTGATGGGAAAACATGTTGAGTTGAAGTAGGAAGCTTAGTTTGGAAGGAAAGGTGTTAGGTTGTTTTATCTCATAATCATGGTATTGTGATTCCATGGTAGACCTTTTGAAATGTTGAATATCTGCTCCATTAGCTGATTTAGGTCCATCTTGTCATGACATATTGACGTAGACGTACGCCTAAACATGCATGATAATTTCACTACATTTTTTCCTTGCTTAATTCACGTAGGACATATGACTAGGTATATATTGAGTAAAACCGATAGATCGAAACCAAAAAAAACTAATTGGGTTATCAGTTTGAGTTTCGATTTGCTCAACTTTATTAATGGTTTAATCAATAACCCAGTAAATTTTGTTAAAATTATAATTTTACTCTTAGGTATATAAAACCACCTTAGAGCTTTATTCTCTATTAATACTATGTTTGAACTTCTTAATTTTTAAGATGTAATTGCTACTATTTTGTGTTGTTTCTATCGTGTTTGGACAAGTGGACTTGAGCAAGTCTCTTAATTCCTGATATTAAAGCAGCTTTTGTAATTATGGTCCTCTAATATACCTAATATTCAATATATTTTGCTAATTGATCCTCCCGATGGATCCTCTCGAATAGCCTGCAGTACGTGTGCCACCTTTCCAGGATATGCTATTGCTCTTCCTACAATTGCTTGATAAGTGCATTTTACGGTATCGGTATATCTGATATTTCACTCTTGAACAATAAAATATTGTTGCTTTAGATAAAAAAAATTAATAATGAGTTCTTCAGTCATTGTCTTGGTAGGCAAGCGCGGATTTATGAATCCGAAACAAAAATGTCAAACTTTTTTTACTCAAATTACGCATTTACAGTTTTAATAAAGTAACTTTTCTACCTTAAATGCAGTATAATAGTGCGCTTTAATTTGACAGAATTTGAGTTTTTAAAGTAAAGCGTCGTATAATATTGTATTTTACTAAAGTGCAGTATTATACTATATTTTACTTCTTTTTTCGGGCCCACCAATATGGGTTCTGCGGTTAACTGACATAACAATTATTCAATATATAAAGTGCTTTATGATACAGTGTTTTATTAAGTGCATTATTATACTGTATTTTACTTCTTTTTTTGGGCCCACAAATAAGTGTTCTTCGGTTAACTAATATAACAATAATTCAAATGAATAAAGCGCGGTATTATACTGCATTTTGCATAAAAAAAATTCAGCACCAAGAGCTAGGACGTGCCTTATTTAAAGGCGTTAGGATTTTATTAAAATCCTTTCAAAACTCTTTCATTATATTGGGGAGGTGAGGTTGTAATGGAAATAACTTTGAGGTATAATTCACCTCCACAGTGTCAGGTTAAATTGCCGCTTATAATAGAGTACGATAAATTGGTATCATTGTTACATAAAAAAATGAGTATGAGGAAACGTTTGGTGAACCTTAAACAAATGCCAAATGTATTTTTTTTTCATATGAACTAAAATGCACAGATAAAATACAATTACCAAAAAATAACACAAAAATGTAAAATAATAAAGAAATTATTTTGTTTGAATTTCTTGGAATAATTTGCTTAGGGCAAAAATCACATGCTCACAACTCCACAAGGATTTGCTTATTATTCTGACTTTAACATCGAAGATGATGAAACTCTTAGAATTTTTTTGCGAATTCTGGATGAATGCAGAAAATTTGTTGTAATAAAATTGTTGAAAATATACGTCAATGTTAAAGACGTTCCCAATAATGAAGTGTGCGTAGTAGAGATATCCCTCAGTCATCAGGTGGTTATTCTGAAGTTGTTTTTGCCGAACAGATTCCTAATGAAAGAACTTGCCTTGATTTAAACTTGTCACCACCGACAAATGAGCAGCGAGTAAATAATTTTTCGACTTTATATAATCTACAAGACGACTGCTAACTTCAATTTTCTATGATTTAAGAATGTTTATTTTATGGTTGAATTGGATTTGAATTAACACTCATATTTTTCATAGGGGATACCATCCTGATATGACTTTTACAAGTTATGATCTCTCCTAGTTGGAATATGCATAGTTCTGGCGTGTTGGACCACGGTGGTCCTTTCGGGAGTCATCACCAACAAGAAAACGTCCATCATAGAACGTCAACACAGTACGACTTGTAAGTAAACTGATATAGCTATATGTAAAATATTTATCAAGTTGAGTAGCTTATCATTTTGTTCTTTTTGTGCAGTGAAAACGAGCAACTTGATGTTCCTGACCTCATACAGTTGCCCATAAACGACGTATTGACTCGTGATTTGGCAGATGCACAGAGTTAGAAAGATGATAGTGACTATGACAATACTGTCGATGAGTCTGGAGATGACACCCCCTTCCCTGATGAGGGTGATGAGGAGGAGAAAGTGAATGTCGAACCTGAGATGAGGAGGGAGAATGCTCCTCCACCTCCCATTAGACCAAGAGTGTACGAGTCCCACGTGTTGTGTCATGAGCGAAATATTCCCAACCTTGATAATTTACCAAGTATTCTGGACGTGGATGCCCTCATAAGGGATGCTGACAAATTTCGGTCATCAATGTGGGATGAGTCTAGACCAGCGGTGCTGGCAAAGGGCATATATTTCCCCGATAAAGCTCGCCTAATCTGAACTGTAAAAATCTACAGCGTAAGAGAGTTCCGTGAGATGACGGTAAGGGAGTTAACTATGGACGTATACAAGGTTGTATGCTGTAGAGACTTTATGAGTTGTCATTGAATGTTGTGTGCCAGCAAGAAAAAATCAGGATTGTGAAAAGTGGGTAATATATTAGCACTCACAGATGTGAAATGGACACATTCATTGAGAATCACTTCAACTTGATGTAGACTTTATTTCTCTTGTCTTGATTCCATACCTGGAAGTGTCCATTAGGTTCAATATTAAAGAGTGTATTACAACCATCCACCAGGAGTATGTGTGTACTATAACTAAAAAAGGCATATCTCGAGTGCAAATGTACCTTTGAAATTATATAGGGTGACTAGGATAAGTCATTTTCATCTCTACCCAGGTACATGGCTGCACTACAATACTTTAACCCTGGGATTGTTGTTGAATGGAGGCGTGAGCGGAGTCCGGACAGACCCGAAGATATTTTCAACTATGTGTTCTGGTCATTTAAACCAACAATTGATGGTTTTGTGCATTGTCGTCTCATAATTTCCATAGATGGTACTCATGTCTATGGAAATTATGATATTAGGCTTTTGATCGCAGTTGCAGTAGATGCCAGCGGACAAAATTTTCCACTAGATTTTTCATTTGTTCCAATGAAAGCGAAGAGATGTTGACGCTTTTTTTGAACCACTTGAAGCAGCACGTTGTCAAATAACGTTCAGGTATTTGTGTAATATCTTATCGACATGGTTGTATTTTAAGTTCTGTACGGCATTTACCTGAATGGAAGGAACCTTATGCATACCACCGTTAGTGAGTGAGGCACATGAAGGACAATTTCCAAAAGAAATATAACGACAAAGCCTTGCATTATTTAATGTGGATGGTTGCAACTGAGCAATGCAAATTCACGAGGTCCGGTAGTTAGATCCACGAGCCTACACTTGGCTGATGGGACATGAGCTTCACATGTGGACATTGCATGCTGATGCTGGCATAAGATGAGGAGCGCTGACTACAAATGTGTCAAGAGTCATTCAATGGACTTTTTGAAGTCTGCACGTGGATTGCCTGTCACTGCCATGGTCTGGATGACATTCAAACATATTGCGGAGAAGTTTGTTGAAATGCATAGATCTACAACGAAATTGATGGACAGGGTGTTCAATTTATGCCAATACCGATGAGAAGATTTGAGAAGTACATGAGGCGAGCATATTAGCATTCATTTTTACACTACAATCACAACCAAGGTACTTTTGATGTTCGCGCCGCTATCCGCGGACACCGTGGGAATAATCTATAGACGGTGAATGAAGCCAGCAGGTTGTGTTCATATGGGAAATGGACCATCTACCATATGTACGCACGTGCCTTGAAGTGCTTTCAACAAGTTGATTTAGGGGCAACTTGCTATACTGATAGGCAATACAGTGTTGCTACATACGTAGACAAATATACTAAGGCAAGTCCAAATACTGGGCACACGTCATAGATCTCATATATTGAGGCAGTGCAACGACCAATCTATCAGCGGGCAACCCATATAAAACCTAAACATCCTGAAGCGCTATGGTCGCTCTATGGACGCCGTGATTAGAGACCAGTCGAGCTGCAGCCACCCAATCTCAAAATCCTATAGAAGCCCGTATCACGCAAGCGTTGGACTACGTGGGAATGGAAACCTCTCTCCCTGATAAAGTCTCACACTTCGTCCACTCTCCTTGCGCGAAGAGTCTGCTCCACTAGCTCTCCCTCCCATACGTAGGCGGACCTATAATCGCTCTGTAACACTAATATCTCATCCGAGATAGGTCCAGGATGAACAAGCGGCACGTCCATGTTGTTTACTGTAAATTAAATAATATTAATTGTGTGTTAGTTTTATCAATTAATATTTAGTTATTTAATTGGAGAGAGTATATATCTATGGGTTCCAGGCTCGATATTTGAGGCCGAGTAGCACCAAGCTATCTTGAATTCTTATGTGTGCCAACTTTAATATTTTTACAATTTTATTTTATTATAATAATTAATATTTAATTATTTAATTGGACAGAGTATATATCTATGAGTTCCATGGTCGATATTTGAGGCCCAGTAGTATCAAGTTATTGTTTATGTTATATTAATTATTATTTTATTATTTAATTAGATATATTATATAACTATGGGTTCAATGCTCGATATTTGAGGCTCGGTAGCATCAAACTACCATGAATTCTTATATATGTCAATTTCAATATTTTTAGAATTTTGTTTGTGTTATAATAATTAATATTTAATTATTTTTGTTGGATAGAGTGTACAACTATGGGTTCTAGGCTCGATATTTTGAGGCACAATAACACCAAGCTATCCTGAATTCTTATGTGTGTTAATTTCAATATTTTTACAATTTTATTTGTGTTTAATAATTAACATTTACTTATTTAATTGGACAGATTATTTAACTATGGGTTCCAAACTCAATATTTGAGGCACAGTAGCACCAAGCTATTCTGAATTCTTATGTGTGTCAATTTCAATATTTTACAATTTTTTTAGTTTTATAAATTAAATAATTAATTTTTAATTGGACAGAGTATATCTATGAGTTCCACGCTAGATATTTAATTTGACGGAATATATTAATTTGTTAGTTCTGTGTGTTTGTTTTATAAATTAAATAATTAATTTATGTAAAGTGTAATTGGATAGAGTTCGTAGTTAGTAGATAGTTAAACAATAGAGATTCTACGCCAAAAGGCTCTATATTTTACTATGCTAAAAGGCTGTATATTTAACTACGCTAACATGTTCTATATTTTACTACGCTAAAGTCTCTATATTTTACTACACTAAAAGGGCACTACTCTTTAAGCAAATAAATATCTAAACTAAATAAAGACAACAAACATATTTTAATAGCATAACATTCACAAATCTATATATAAAACATTAAAATAAATTTATGAACATTTTTCTTAACAAGAAAAATTATTTCTCAATTTTTAGCTATTTTTTAAAACACTAATAATTTAATCCAGATAAAAGTAATATACAAATTTATTCGATAACAAAATACAAAACAATGTGAAAGCAAATTCACGACAATAAATATGCATTATTATATGAGTTTCGACATAAGTTAAATCGAAATACCTCGATTTATGTTTTTAGAAATGTCAGAAATTTGAAAATTTGAGCCCGAAATAAGGAAGCCACAACAATTGAAGGCTTGGTTTGTATGTGGGACCTATAATCTTCACTTTTTGTGTGACGGGTGGGGTCCACTCGAATTTTATTTTTAATTCGGGGGGGGGGGGGACCGCTGCTATATTTTAATGGAGGAGGGGGAGTGTTCTATCGTGGGCGGGGAAGAGAGGGGGATTTTAAATTGAAGGTGGAAAGTGCAATATAATACTACATTTTAGTAAAATGCAGTATTATACTGCGCTTTACTTTAACAGATCAAATTTCGTTAAACTAAAGCGTAGTATTATACTGTGTTTTAGGTAAAAATGTAACTTTTTAAAAAAAATTGTAGAAATGTATTTTATGTCCCAAACGTCATTATTTAGGTTTCGAACATGCGGAGTTATCGCCTATTTTATAGTGCACGTTAACCCATGGTCTCTCTACCAAACTAGGTATTTTATGTACACATTTGCTCGAATTAATCTAATATTATATGTTGGCACACATGCTCTAAAAAAAATAAATGGTGCATTTGGTTGAATGCTTAGTTATTTACATAGAGGAGCAGAGATCAATTCTCATGTAATGCTTTCTGTTTTTCTCCTTTTTCTTGTGGTGCACGCATGTTGTAAAAATTCTAATGCCTATGTTGGTAGGATGCAAGTTAATATAGTAAAGGCATCCTCTTTTAGTTCATAATCTCATTGATGCCAATTAGTTTGTGAATATATGAAATACTGTAATGACCTGATCGGTCGTTTTGAGCTATTGCGCGTCGTTCGGCAGCTTGAGACTATGAGCAGCTTCACTTCAGGTATTATGACTCGTACGCGTGGTCGTAATTTAATTTCGAAAAGTTTGAAATTGATTTGGAAAGAAAATTCACATTTCGAAAGTTTTAAGTTGAAAGAATTGAGTAAGGTTTGATTAATGAGTAAATGACCTCGGAATCGGGATTTGAAGGTTCCAACAATTTTTATGATGATATTGGACTTGAACATATGTCCGAATCGGGTTTTAGATGATCCTAGAGCAATTTGACGCCTATTGTGGAAGTTAAAATTTTTGGAAGAACTTCATAAATATGGGTTGAAGTAGATTTCAATGTTATCAATGTCCGTTTGAGATTTAGAGTCTAGGAATATCTCCGTATGATGATTCTAGTATTGGAAGCGCGATCGGAAGTGGATTCGGAGCTCCATATGTAATTTTGGAGTCGTTTGGCTAAGGTTTGAAATTTGAAAGGTTTTGAGAAGTTTGACCGGAAGTGAACTTTTTGATATAGTCGGATTCTTATTCCGGAAGTTGGAGTAGATCCGTAATATCGAATATGTCTTGTGTGCAAATTTTGAGGTCAATCAGATGTGATTTGAAAAGTTTCGGCATCGAATGAAGAAATTCAAAGTTCTAAAGTTCATCAAGTTTGAAATACAGTGTGATTCGTGGTTTTAGCATTGTTTGATGTGGTTTGAGGCCTAGAGCAGGTCTGTGTTATGTTATGGGACAGGTTGGTGTGATTGGACGGGGTCCCGGGGACTTCGGGTGGATCCGGGTGGTTAACGATCGAATTGGAGTAGGGAGGAAAAGCTGAAGCCTGCTGTCATCTGGTGTAACCGCACCTGCGATGTCATGGCCGCAGGTGTGCGGAGCCGCAGAAGCGGCTAAAGGAGCACAAATGCAGTTGAGAAGGGAGAAGGTTGGGACTGCAGATGCGGTCACTTTGCCGCAGAAGCAGGAATGCACCTGCGGAAGGAGAAGTGCTGAAGCGGAGTGAGGGGGCCTAGTGAAGGACCACATATGCGGTAGTGGGGACGCACCTGCGGAACCGAAGAAGCAGTCAAGTGACCGCAGGTGTGGAAAGGCTGGAGGCAATGTATTCTTTTAAAAACGAGATTTGCCCCATTTTCCTTCATTTTCTCTTGGTTTGGGTGATTCTTGGAGCGTTTGAAGAGGGGGTTTTCATCATCAATGGAAAGGTAACTCATCCCCACTTATTATGAGTTATATACATTGATTATGTATATGTTTTAACATGAAAATTAGTAGAAACTTGGGGTTTGAGGGAAAAACGTAGAAAATTGGCATTCTTGAATTTTGACCACGATTTTGGACATGAAATTGAGAGTAAATTATATATTTGAGTTTGTGAGGTTGTGGGCATACTTTATCTTCGAAAAATTTTGAAATTTTGGGCACATGGGCTCGAGGAGGATTTTGTTAACTTTTTGATAGGCGTTTGAAATTGTTATAAACTTGATTCTTACGAGTAATTGAACATATCTTAATGGATTTACATAATTATTAGCTAGTTTTGGGTGTGTTGTGCGTCGATTTGAGTCTTCGGCAGGGCGTGGAATACCACTTATGGAACTTCAGAGCGAGGTGAGTCTCCTTTCTAAACTTGTAAGAGGAAATTGTACCCATAGGTAAATTAATTGGATATGTGCTTCTATTTGTGGGGGCTACGTATGCACGAGGTAACGAGAGCACGTGCATAGCTACTACTATGCTTAACTCCGGGTAACCTATGACCCAAAAGCATGCTTTACTTGCAATATTTACAATCTTGTTGTCAATTTAAAATGCTTAAAACATATCAAACATGTAAATAAATTTCTAAAATACTAAACACCGTTTCTTGATTTTTAAAAGAGAAATTGCTTTTTTTTGGATGATTTCTCCTTGATTAAACTGATTTACTTTTGTTAACTTGCAAATTGTTAAAAGATAAAGGAAAATGATGAAATAATTCATAGCGTTGGCTTGCCTAGCGAGTACAATATTAGGCGTCATCACGGTTCCGACGTTGGGAATTCGGGCCTTGACATTTTGTTGTTGTTAAATAATATTTTTGTTGTTTGGTTTGATTGTATCGTACTGTACTGTAATTGATAACTTTATCAAAATACGCCCAATTATTTTAAAGAAAATTTATCAAGAATTACATATAAATATAATTTAAGAAAATATATTTTTACTAATTCATTATTAATTATGTAGCTTGAAAAAGAGGGCAAAAAATTGAAAAAAATGATTAACTAGTATTAGCAAAAAAATATTAAAATGATGAAAAGAGACAAAGAATCGAATGTAGACTTGGATAAAAAGAACGGGGCAAACTAACTCTAGAAAAGATGGAAGAAGGCAAAGCAGGTCAATATGTTGAAAATTTGGAGTTGAAATAAAAAATAACTAAACAATAAAATAAAATTATAGAGTAATAAGTAATCGAATAATTAAAAAAAGAAAAAGAAAACTATCCCAGCACATCGAATATGTTATTTCATAAAATGGGGGTTTTGGTTGTTTTGGAACAATAAATTTAATAATATGATACAATTAATTTTAAATAAACAATCAAAATAAATATTATTTTTTGATAATAATACAATACTATACGACATAACAACCATCCTAACAAGTAGTTAGCAGTTAATCGTAGTTCGTAATCATTTCAAATAAAGTGTTGATCATCTTGAATAGTAAATAAGCCATAAATTACTCAATATTGTTTAAATTCAATTTCGGTGGAGACGATATTTTATTATACTATATTTTACTAGCGAGCATTAATTTCGCATTGTATTTTGCGCTCGTCAAAATGCATAACTATTGAAGGATCCGAAACATCCGACAGTATTTGTAGAAAGTTTGAGCAACATTGACCTTTAGCTAGCGTTTAGCCATAGATTCTCAAATTTATTTTTAAAAAATCTAATCTGGATAAAGTTTAGTTCCAAGATGAAAATCTGTTCGGACATAATTTTTCAAAACATATTTTAATTTTTTAAAAAAAAATATAAAATGTGACTTATACCCATAAGTTTTAAATTTATCAAAAATATCCAATAACTCTAAAGAAAATTCATACAAAACAAGTAAAACAAATTTAAAGAAAATTCATACAAAACAACCGAAATAAATCTAAAAAAAAATTATAAACATATTAGCAAATTTTACCTTCAAAATTTGTCTTTGCAGTGGATTGCACAGATTGACACAACAACTTTAGCGAAGGTTTTTTTTGTTTATAGGAAAGGGCAAAGCCGTGTAAGTTTAATGAGAAAAAAGTGGGTAGACATATATTAGTTGGGTAATAACAAAAAGTAGGCTTTTATGAAAATAATATTTAAAGATCATGTATTTGTGTGTGCTATCAGAACAAGTATTAAGTCTTGAAATAGAAATATGTTAAGTAATAATATTATAAGATCATGGTTTCGTACGTGGATATCAGAACATAATTTGGAATTAAGTTTTGAAAAAGAAATATTGTAAGTCTTAAGGAATAAATAAAGGGCTTAGCAAACACCATCATCATGTGAAATAACAAGTAAAATAACATAACAAGGGTATAAAATTTTAATATATTAAAGATGCATATACGTTAAACTCAAATAATATTCCACGAGTAAAAAATAACTTCCACAAAATATTTTAAAGCACTTAGACCTCATTTATTGTTATTCAGATTAAAACGTCTAAATTTGAATATTATCTAGATATTAAGATGTTGTATTAAGATTTAATTATTGAATAACTAAGACTATTTGTTTTCTGTACACCTAAATGTACAAGATATGTCTTTATTTAAATTAATACGTACAAATTCAATCAAATAGCACTAAGTAATCTAATAGTATATTAATAAAATATTTTTAAAAATGTATATGGTGGTTGGTGGTAGGATGACTAACAATAGTGATTGTAGGTGCCGACTTGGTAGTGATGTTAGTTGATAGTGGTAATTGAGATTAATAGACAATAGATGATAGAAGTAGTTCATACTGATGGTTGATGATGGTGGTGACTGATAACAGTGATGTGTGATATATAGTAGTGATCAGTAATTGTTGTGGTAATAGTTATTAAAAAGTACAACCCGGTATAATTTCACTTAGTGGGGTCTGGGAAGGGTAGTGTGTACGCAGATTTTACCCCTACCCTGGGGTAGAGAGGCTGTTTCCAAATAGACCCCCGGTATTCTTACCTCCAAGAACTACCCACCTTTGCTCTTGGGGAGACTCGAACTCACAACCTCTCGATTGGAAGTGGGGGTTGCTTACCATCAGAGCAAGCCCCTCTTGCCTTGTGGTAATAGTTATTGGTGGTAATAATTGTAAATGATGGTTAATGGTAGTGATAACTGACATTCTTGATTGATAACAGTGATGATTGTGGCTGAGGATAATAGTAAAGAGCGGTGGTAACCTATAATTGTGAAAGATGAAAGTAGTGGTATTAGTGGTTGGTTGGTCGATGAAAAGAAGACTTACTAGTTGTTTGGGTTATATAGCTATTCTGGTATTCCGATCTTCTTCTCGTCCAGCCTAACGAAAACTTCTTAACCCAATCAGAGAATTTTTGGATAACCTTTTTTCTACAAATAGTCATTTTCAGCTCCTGTAATTAAAAAATAGCTACTGTCACAAAGCTTCGGATTTTATAGGTGAAAAATAGACTGATTTTTTTTAAATTTAAAACTCAATGGCAATGGCTATTTTTCAAAAACAAGGTCGAAAAGTGGCTAATAGGCTCTATTTCTAGGGGGGCGAGGGGGAGTATACGGTTGGTCAGTAATAATATATGTATTTTTTTTATGTCACCGTATAAAATGTCTTTAGTATTAGCCATTGCTTTAATAAACTTCAATTGTCCAGACGAAACTACCCTTCCGCTCATGTCCTTAACTTATGGATTTCAGGACTATATGTCCTTAATTTTTGAACTTGGAACTCCAAGTTCACGACTTCAGGACTATATGTCCTTAGCTTTTGAACTTGGAACTCTAATTTGAGGACTTCAATGCTATATGTCCTTAACTATTGAAATTGGAACTCAAACTTCAAGACCAAGCGTCCTTAACTTTTAAACTTGTAGGTCAAAGTTAAGGACCTATTTCTTAACTTTTGAACTTGTAACTGTAAGCTAAGGACTGTTTGTCCTTAACTTTTGAACGTGTAATTGTAAGTTAAGAACTATCTATCCTTAACTTTTGTACTTGTAGGTCAAAGTTAAGGACCTATTGTCCTTAACTTTTGAACGTGTAATTGTAAGTTAGGATTGCTTTTCCTTATCTTTTGAACGTGTAAATGTAAGTTAAGAACTGTCTGTCCTTAACTTTTAAACTTGAAAATCAAACTTTTAAACTTGAAACTCATCTTTCTTTTCAATTAGCAATTGTCAATTCCATGGTTAATAACTAGAAAAAACCCTTTTTTTTTGACATGCTTCATTTACAAGGGTAGCTGCTTGTTGTGTTGCATAAGGATCACCTGAAAGTACTCCTCCTAAGTCAGTATGTGGTACTTGAAGTTCTCGAGCATTAGCACAAGGTTTCTCGTCGTCTGGCCATATGAATTGGCTTGATATATTAGACTCATTTTATCACTGAAACTCACAAACCTGAACCAACACAAATTAAAAAGAAGAAAAGAACAACGAAATGAAGAGGACGTGCCAAGAAACAAGCACATCTGCTGCTAGATCCACAGCCTCTGCTGAAAGCAAGGTGGAAACAGAAAGTACTAAAATCTTTGTTGGTCTTCTGACTGTGCAGAGATCCTAAACTATCTTCGTTAGAGGAGAGACCTAGAAGAAAGAATAACACAATCTTTTCATATTAACTTTAATAAACTAGTGGCTATAAATGCTAAGCATTAAAAATAATGAATAAAAAGTAAATACTACTTTAGAAAATGGCTACCCCACAATATTTTGTCTATTTCTACCAATTCTTTATTGCATTCTTTACTAGCTCGTATTTTCCCTCCGCTCTTTCTTTATTTCTTTCTTTCTTTAAAATAATAATCCCATAATTATATATTGGAGAGAAGAATGAAAAATGGGGAAATGAATTATCAAGCAGAGATCGAACCTCCACCAACAAGGTATATTTTTGAATAACCGATCAACTGAGCTATCAGGGAATTTGCAGCTGTGATGACCTGGCCGGTCGTCTTAAGAATTTACGTCCCAATTCCCAATTAACTAATTTTTCCGTATTTATTTCTGCTATTTTAATTTGCCGGAATGTTCAGTTTTGAGTTTCGTAGAGTTTTGGGATACTTAGTCCCTAAATGAGAGCTTAAGTGTTGGAAAGTTGATCATAGTCGGAACAATATGAAGACGGCCTCAGAATGGATTTTCGATAGTTCCGTCAGCTCCGTTGGGTAATTTTGGGCTTAAGAACGTGTTCGGATTGTGTTTTGAAGGTCCGTAGCTAATTTAGGCTTGAAATGCCCAAAGGTCAAATTTTGAAGTCTGCGGTTTGATAGTGAGATTTTGATTCGAGAGTCGGAATGGAATTCCAGAATTTGGAGTAGCTCCGTAATGTTGAGTGTGACATCTGTGCAAAATTTCAGGTTATTCTGACGAGGTTTGTTAGACTTTTTGATCGAAAGCATATTTTTAGAGTTTTAGAATTTTTAGGCTTGAATCCGTGGTTGATTCGTCATTTCGATGTTGTTTTAGGTGTTTTACGGATTGGTATAAGTTTTTATAGTGGTATTAAACTTGTTGGTGCCTTTGGATGAGGTCCCGGGGACCTCGATATGATTTCGGATGGTTGATGGAAGGATTTTAGAGTTTGGAGTTGCAGCTTCAGCTGCTGATATCTGTCATAACCGTACCTGTGGTTGGATCCTGCAACTGCGGAGCGCAGAAGCGGTAGAGCAATCGCAGAAGTGGATATTGGATAGGTCCAACAGGAGCCGCAGGTGCGAAAAGGGTCTCACAGGTGCAGAAGATCTATCGCATAAACGAAAAAAGGGAATTAATAAAAAGTCAAAAATGCGACCATTGGTCCGCCAAAGCGGGATCGCAGAAGCAGTCCCAAGGCCGCAAATGCGGAAACTGTTGGGCAGAAACATATAAATTCCTGTCTTCGCGAAATTTAGCTATTTTTCACCTCTTTTCAAATGGGAAGAAGCTAAGGATTTTCAGAAGAGTTCATTGGGGTAAGGTCTTTGGTCCCTAAACTCTTTAATTGGAATGATTTTTATCAATTTAAGCATGAAAAATTAAGGAAAATCGGCGGTAATTTGTGGGTTAGGGTTTGACTAAGTAGAGGCTTTTGAGTGATGATTTAAAGGATCAATTGAGGTCGAATTTTAGTACTTTTTGTATGACTGAACTCGTGAGAGTGTGAGAAATATAGAAATGTAAATTTTACCTGATTCCGAGATGTGGGCCCAAGGGGCGTTTTGGTCATTTAAACCTAATTTCGCGTATTAGCTTAGAATTTCTGTATAGAATCAGTAACTTAAAGTGTTATTTATATTTTGAAATTGATTTGAATAGATTTGGCCCATTTGGAGTCGAGTATTCGTGGCAAGAGCGTGGTTTTCGGATTGATTTGAGCTGGTTTGAGGTAAGTGACTTACCTAATCTTGTGTGAGGGACCTTCCCCTTAAGATTTGGTATATTTAATACTTGAAATGCCTTGTACGTGAAGTGACAAGTGTGTACTTGAACTAATTGTTGAAAATCCGATTTTCTTTAAGCAATTTCAATTGTGTTCCTTTTTCCCATTTCATTTTACTTGCAATTTACACCTGCTATTAGTGTAGAAAGAGCATGTCTAATTGACTTAACTGCTTATTTGCTTAAACTGCCTTAACTGAATTATGTGAAGCATGTTAAAATTAGAATTTCCTGTTTTGCTTGGTACGAAATTGAGCATAATTGAGTGTTCTTGTGTTGTTGCTGTGTGTTTTGCTTTGGGACGGCATCACGGGAGATCCCACATACGTATTTATGATTTGATTTGAGGTGCGGGATACCAAAATATCCTTGGCACATTGAGGATAGGAATAGATAATCGGGATACCATGAGATCTCTAGCATATATATTGAGGATATTAAGAGATCCTCGGGATACCAAGAGATCCCTTGTATACATCAAGGATACCAAGAGATCCCCGACATATATATTGAGGATACAGAGAGATCCCCGGTTATTATCCCTGTTATGAGTGGTATTTCCTTGTGTTTTGTCTTTATCTCTGTTTCAGTTATTGTATTCCTTATTATCCCGTATAAAATTCTTACTGTAGACTCTGAATTGTACTGCTTATCTTATTCTGTCTCCTATATTTATTTAATCTCAGCAGGGCTCTGACCTTCCTCGTCACTACCCGACCGAGGTTAGGCTTGGCACTTACCGAGTATCGATGTGGTGTACTCATGCCCATTTTGCGTATGTTTTTCATATGCAGATCCTTGTATTTGGACTTAGACTTACCATCCTTGAGGCGAGGTGACTCTTTAGAGACTTAGAGGTATATCTGTCGCGTCGGTAGATCGAGGAGTTTCTCTCTATTCTCTCTTGTAGTTCCTATTTTAGAAATATGTATTAGTTTGAGAGTTAAATATTGTGTATGCCGAGTGGCACTTTTAAACGTTGTTTTATTACTTTACTTTTGTTTTAATTGTTTTCTTCCATAAATTAGTTTATTCTGTATTTTTGGCTTATCTAGTCGTAGAGACTAGGTGTCGTCACGATAGTTCATGGAAGGCAAACCCGGGTCGTGATAAGTTGGTGCTAGCTCTAGGTTCATAGGAGTCATAGATCAAAAGCCGATTTATTAGAGTCTCGTTGATCTGTATGGAGACGTCTGTACTTATCTACGAGAGACTATGTAACTGTTAGGAAAATTCCATTTCATTTGATTTCCTTGTCGTACGAGATTTTGATATCATAATTCTAAACTTCTGTCTTCTACTCTCTCATAGATGGTGAAGACACGTGCTACCCTAGATGATCAGGCACTCGCGCCCCCTACTGGAGCCGCCAGAGACTGGGGTTGGGATGGAGGCCGAGGATGCGTACGTGGCGTGGCTAGAGCTCCTACACGAGCTGCCGCTGAGGTACTACTAGCAGTTCCAGCCGGAGTCCAGGCACCTGATACGCCTAAAACTACTACTACTCTAGCTCTTTAGGAGACTTTTGCGTAGTTCATGAGCATGTACACCACTATTTCTCAGGCAGGGTTGCTTCCCCTTGTTGCACCCACATATTAGGCCGGGAGAGGAGCACATACTCCCGTCACCCGCACTCCTGAGCAACAAGTGCATGTTGATCAGGTCCTATAAATTATTCTTGTACCGCCTGTAGTGCCAGTTCAGCCCGAGGACAGGACAACGACTTCAAAGGATGAGCAATAGAGACTTGAGAGGTTGAAGAAGTACGATCCTCCGGTGTTCAGTGGGTTAGCATCAAGTGATGCCTTTAGATTTCTGGAGAAGTACTACCGTATCCTCCACACTATGGGTATATCAGTATTGAGTGGGATTTCTTTCACTGCTTTCTAGCTTCGAGGAGCCACCTATGAGTGGTGGAGCACCTATGAGTTAGACAACTAAGACGAGGCTACTTTACTAACTTGGACCTAGTTTTCAGATCTGTTCCTAAGAGAGTTTGTCCCTCAGAGCCTCAAGGACGCATGACGTGCAGAGTTAGAGCATTTGCGCAAGGGTGCTAGGACTGTCTCAGATTATGCTGTCCATTACACTCTCTTGGCTAGACATGCCCCAGCCTTGGTTTCTACTATTTTTGAGAGGGTTTGTTGGTTTATTGAGGGGCTTATTCCCAACATCAGGTCTAGCATGGCTCGTGAGTTGGATATGGACATTTCTTATCAGCAGGTGGTGAGCATTTTTGGGAGGATTGAGGGTATACATGCTAGGGAGAGAGATGAGAGGGGGGCCAAGAGGTCTCGAGAGTCGAGCCATTATTTTGGTGCCCTTGACCTAGCTGCAAGTCTTCATGGTATGCGTTATATGAGTCGCCACGTTCATACAGCTCATCCTGCAGCCAGTGGTGCTCCAGCTCCTCCTAGGCCTCAGGAGCCTCCTCTGGTATCTAGCGCGCCTCCTGTGCGGGATGCTTTCAGAGATCAGTCCAGCAGATCTGGACCGAGCCAGTCACAGCCACCATGTCTTCCCATAGCTTGTTTTGAGTGTGGTGATACACTCCATGTGGTGAGGGATTGCCCTAGACTTGGGAGGGGTGCACCTTTATAGACTTCTGATCCAATACATGCCCCGCAGAGTTCTCAAGCTATGGTTACAGCTCCTGTTGCTACCCCACCTGCTCAGCCAGCTAAAGGTGGAGGCCGGGGAGGTAGAGGTTGCCAAAGATGGGGAAGCCAGGCCCAATACTATGCCTTTCCTGCCTGTACCGAGACTGTTGCCTCCGATTCTATGATCACAAGTATTATACTGGTTTGTCACAAAGATGCATCGGTTCTATTCGATCCAGGCTCCACATACTCTTATGTATCTTATTATTCTGCTCTGCATTTAGGTGTACCTCATTATTCTTTGAGTTCCCCTGTTTATGTTTCTTCTCCTATGGGAGATTCTCTTGTTGTGGACCGCGTCTATTAGTCGTATTTGGTTGCTATTAGTGGTTTTGAGCCCAGAGCCAATTTATTGTTTCTCAGCATGGTAGATTTTGATATTATCTTGGGAATGAACTGGTTGTCACCCCATTATTCTATTCTTGATTGTCACGCCAAAACCACAACGCCGGTTATGCCAAGTGTTTCGTGTGTTGAGTGGAGGGGTACTTTAGATCACACTCCCAGTAGAATTATTTCTTTTCTTAAAGCTCAACGCTTGGTTGATAAGGGTTTTGACACGTACTTATCATATATAAGAGATGTCAGTATTGGTACCCATTTAGTTGATTCAGTTCCAATAGTATGTGATTTTCCTGATGTTTTTCCAGCTGATCTTCTAGGCATGCCGCTTGATAGTGATATTGATTTTGGCATTAATCTGTTGCTGGGAACTTAGCCTATTTCTATTCTCCTGTACCGTATGGCTCCTCCTGAGTTGAAGGATTTGAAGTTATAGGAATTGCATGATAAGGGTTTTATTCAGCCAGTGTATCATCTTGGGGGTGCTCCTATCTTGTTTGTGAAGAAAAGGGATGGTTCTATGCGTATGTATTTTGATTATCGCCAGCTGAACAAGGTTACAGTGATGAACCGTTATCCTTTACATCGTATTGATAATCTGTTTCACCAGCTTTAGGTCGCACGAGTGTATTATAAGATTGACTTTCGCTCAGGTTACCATCAGATGAAGATTTGGGATCCAGATATCCCGAAGACTGCATTCAGGACTCGGTATGGTCATTACAAGTTCCTTGTCATGTCATTTGGGCGGACCAATGGCCCATCAGCCTTTATGCATTTGATGCATAGTGTGCTCTGGGCATATTTTGACTTGTTCTTATTGTCTTTATTGATGATATTTTGGTGTATTCCTGGAGTCGGGAAGATCATGTGTAGCACCTGAGGACTGTGCTTCAGACTCTGAGAGAAAAGAAGTTATATGCTAAGTTTCGAAATGTGAGTTTTGGTTAGATTCTGTGGAATTCCAAGGCCACGTGGTATCAAGTGAGGGTGTTCAGGTGGATTCGAAGAAAATAGAGGTCGTGCAGAGTTGGCCCATACCATCCTCAGCTACAGGGATTTGCAGCTTCCTTAGCTTGGCGGTTACTACCGTCAATTTGTGGAGGGGTTTTCATCGATTGCAGCCCCTATGACCAGGTTGACCCAGAAGGGTGCTTCGTTCCAGTGCCCCAATTTTGATACTTCCTACAAGTTCGGGGTTTTTATACGGTCTATTGTGGTACCTCAAGGATTGGCCTCGGAGCGGTGTTGATGTATGACAGTAGGGTGATTGCCTACGTGACCAGACATTTAAAGGTACACGAGAAGAATTATCTGGTCCACGACCTTCAGTTAGCTACCATTGTTCACACCTTGAAGATCTAATGCCATTATTTATACAGTGTGCCTTGTGAGATTTATACCGACCATCGGATCTTGCAGCACCTATTCAAGCAAAATTATCTAAACTTGCGTCAAAGAAGGTGGTTAGAGCTGTTGAAAGACTATGATATCACTATTTTGTACCACACGGGCAAGGCCAATATGGTGGCCGATGATTTGAGTCAAAAGGTAGAGAGTTTGAGGAGTTTGGCTTATTTACCAGCATCAGAGAGGCCTATGGCGATGGATGTTCAAGCCTTAGCCAGCCAGTTTGTAAGATTGAATCTTTCTGAGCAAGTCGGGTTCTAGCTTGCGTGGTTCCTTGATATTCCTTATTTGATCGTATTAGGGAGCGCTAGTATGATGACCCTTATTTTCTTGTCCTCAAGGACAAGGTTCAACACGATGATGCCAGGCATGTGACTATTGGTGAGGACAGGGTATTGAGGATGCAGGATCGAATATGTGTACCCAATGTTGATGGGCTTCGAGAATTGATTCTAGAGGAGGAAAATGGTTCGCGGTATTCCATCCATCCGGATACTGCAAAGATATATCAGGATTTGAGAAAACACTATTGGTGGAGGCGGATGAAGAAAGATATAGTTGGGTTTGTATCTCGCTGCCTCAGCTGTCAGCAGGTGAAGTGTGAGCACCAGAGACCGGGCAGGTTGCTTCAGCAGATAGAGATTCTGGAATGAAAGTGGGAGCGGATCACCATGGATTTTGTAGTTGGGCTCCCACGGACTTTGAGAAAGTTCAATGCTATTTGAGTGATTGTGGACCGGTTGACCAAGTCCGTTTACTTTATTCCTGTGTGTACTACCTATTCTTCGAAGCGGTTGGCGGAGATCTATATCCGAGAGATTATTCGTCTGCATGGTATTCCAGTTTCCATCATTTCAGATAGTCGTACTCAGTTCACATCACGATTCTAGAGATTTGTTCAGAATGAGTTTGGTACTCGGATAGAGTTGAGTATTACATATCACCCTCAGATGGACGGATAGTCCGAGCGCACTATTCAGCTTCTTGAGGATATGGTCTGTGCTTGTGTGATTGAGTTTAGAGGGTCTCGGGATCAGTTCTTGCCATTGGCGGAGTTTGCCTACAGCAACAGCTACCAGTCCACCATTCACATGGCACCGTATGAGGCTTCATATGGTAGGCGGTGTAGATCCCCGGTGGGTTGGTTTGAGATGGGTGAGGCTAAACTATTGGGCACAGACTTAGTTCAGGATGCTTTGGAGAAGGTTAAGGTGATTCAAGATAGACTCCATATAGCCCAGTCCAGACAGAAGAGTTACGCGGGCCGGAAGGTTCGTGATGTTTTCTATATGGTTGGAGAGCGGATTCTGCTTCGAGTTTCGCCTATGAAGGGCGTTATAAGATTTGTGAAGAAGGGAAAGTTGAGCCCGAGGTTTATTGGCCTTTTTTAGATACTAAGACATGTTGGAGAGGTTGCTTGTGAGCTTGCCTTACCTCCCATCTTGGCAGGAGTTCATCCGGTATTTCATGTTTTGATGCTCTGAAGGTATCACGGTGATCTGTCTCACGTGTTGGATTTCAGTTCAGTTTAATTGGACAATGATCTATCCTATGTTGAGGAGCCAGTGGCAATATTGGAAAGGAATGTTATGAAGCCGAGATAAAAGAACATAGCTTTGGTAAAGCTTTAGTGGCGGGGTTAGCCGGTCGAGGAGACGACCTGGGAGATAGAGCAAGATATGTGCAACCGTTACCCTTATCTTTTCATTACTTCAGGTATGTCTTTATGCTCGTTCGAGGGTGAATGAATGTTTAAATGTAGGAGGATGTGATGACCCGGCCGGTCATCTTAAGAATTTACGCCACAATCCCCTATTAATCGCTTTCCCCGTTTTTATTTATGCTATCTTGATTTGCCGGGATGTTCGATTTTGAGTTTTGGAGAGTTGACCACAGTCGGAAAAATATGAAGGAGGCCTCAGAAAGAATTTCCAATGGTTCCGTTAGCTCCGTTTGGTAATTTCGGGCTTAGGGACGTGTTCGAATTGTGTTTTGGAGGTCCGTATTTAATTTAGGCTTGAAATGCGCAAAGGTCAAATTTTGAAGTCTCCGGTTCGATAGTGAAATTTTGATCCGAGAGTCGGAATGGAATTTCGGAAGTTGGAGTAGCTCCGTAGTGTTGAATATGACATGTGTGCAAAATAGGTCATTCGGATGAGGTTTGATAGACTTTTTGATCGAGAGCATATTTTTAGAGTTTTAGAATTTTTAGGCTTGAATCCGTGGTTGATTTGTCGTTTCGATGTTTTTACATGTTTTAAGGTTTGTTATAAGTTTGGATAGTGGTATTAGACTTATTGGTGCCTTTGGAAGAGGCCTGGGGACCTCAGGATGATTTCAGATGGTTGACGGAAGGATTTTGGAGTTCTGAGTTGCAGCTTCAGCTACTAATATCTGTCATAACTGCACTTACGGTTGGATCTCGCAGGTGCGGAGCCGCAGAAGTGGAGAGCTATCATAGAAGCAGAAATTGGGGAGGTCGAGCAGGAGCCGCAGGTGTGAGAAGGGTCTCATAGGTGCGGAAGATCTATCGCAGAAGCGGAAAAAGGGAATTAATGAGAAGTCACAGATGCGACCATTGGTCCGCAAAAGTGGGATCACAGAAGCGATCCTAGGGCCGCAAATGCGGAAATCACTTGGCCGAAACATATAAATTCTTGTCTTCGCAAAATTTAGCTATTTTTCACCTTTTTTCAAACGGGAAAAAGCTTGGGGAGCACGTTTCAAGAAGGATTTTTAGAGGAGTTCATTAGGGTAAGGTCTTTGGTCCCTAAACTTGTTATTGTAATGATTTTTATCAATTTAAGCATGAAAAATTAAGGAAAATCAGTGGTAATTTGAGGGTTAGGGCTTGACTATGTAGAGGCCTTTGAGTGATGATTTGAGGGACCAATTGAGGTTAGATTTTGGTACTTTTGATATGACTGAACTCGTGAGAGTGTGAGGATTGTGCAAATATAAATATTACATGATTCCGAGACATGGGCCCAAGGGGCATTTTGGTTATTTTTACCTAATTTTGCATATTAGCTTAGAATTTCTTTATAGAACCTATTACTTGAAGTTTTATATAAATTTTGAAATTGACTTGAATAGATTTGGGCCATTTGGAGTCGAGTACTCGTGGCAAGAGCGTGGTTTCGGGTTGATTTGAGCTGGTTCGAGGTAAGTGGCTTGCCTAACCTTGTGGGGTAGGGGGGCTTCCCATTAGGATTTGGTATATTTGATAATTGAAATGCCTTGTACGTAAGGTGACAAGTGTGTACTTGAAAAAATTGTTCAAAGTCCGGTTTTCTTTAAGTAATTTCAAATGTGTTCCTTTTTCTTGTTTCATTTTACTTGCAATTTACACCTGCTGTTAGCGTAAAAAGGGCATGTATAGTTGACATAACTATTTATTTGCTTAAATTGCCTTAACTGAATTATGTGAGATATTTTAAAATTAGAATTTCCTGTTTTTGTTGGTACAAAATTGAGCTTAATTAAGTATTCTTGTGTTGTTGTTGTGTGTTTTGCTTTAGGACAACGAGACGGAATCCCGGGAGATCCCCCGTACGTATTTGTGGTTTGATGAGAGGTGCGGAATACCAAAAGATACCTAGCACGTATATTGAGGATACCACTAGATCCTCGAGATACCAAGAGATCTCTAGCATATATATTGAGGATACTAAGAGATCCTCGGGATACCAAGAGATCCCTTGTATACATCGAGGATACCAAGAGATCCCCGGCATATATATTGAGGATACTGAGAGATCCCAGGTTATCATCCTTGTTATGAGTGGTATTTTCTTGTGTTTTATCTTTATCTCTATTTCAGTTATTGTATTCCTTATTATCCTGTATTAAATTCTTACTGTAGACTCTCAATTGTACTGCTAGTGCTTATTGTACTGCTAGTGCTTATCTTATTTTGTCTCCTATATTTATTTAATCTAGATAGGGCCCTGACCTTCCTCGTCACTACCCGATCGAGGTTAGACTTGACACTTATTGAGTACCACTATGGTGTACTCTTTCCCTTTCTGCGCATGTTTTTCATGTGCAGATCCAGGTATTTCGACTCAGACTTACCATCCTTGAGGCTAGGCGACCCTTCGGTGACTTTGAGGTATATCTACCGTGTCCGCATATCAAGGAGTCTCTCTCTATTCTCTCTTGTAGTTACAGCCCTTCAGTATTTACTTGTTTTATAGTACTCTAGGGTTAGAGCACTATGTAGTATCATTAGCTTGTGATTCACGGGTTTCCTGGTTTTGGGAATCTGTATTAGTTTGAGAGTTAAATATTGTGTATGCCGAGCAGCACTTTTAAATGTTGTTTTATTACTCTAATTCTGTTTTAATTTGTTTTCTTCCATAAATTGATTTATCTTCTAAATTTTTGGCTTACCTAGTCATAGAGACTAGGTGCCTTCACGATGGTTCATGGAGGGCGAACCGGGGTCGTGACAACAGTCGTACCTTATATTTGTACCACCTTTTAACCTCAACCCTATTTTTTAAAGTTATTTATTTGGTAGCCAGCTGATAAAAATTTGCAATAATATGACAATTACACCCCTAACAAAAGATATAAATCCTACATCACGCATTAACTACATAACCTGCAACCTTATTCGTGAAAAATGATCTCCTCATCTCCTCTCAACAGCTTTATCAAAAAACCAGAAACTTATCTAGATTCATCTTCCGAATCACACTTGCATGAAATTGTTTCACGTTGAAGCTAATACTTCATGCTAATGTAGCATGAAGTTGTTTCATGTTGAAGATAAAAATTCATGCTAATATAGCATGAAGTTGTTTCACATTGAAGTTAGAACTTCATGTTAATGCATACTGAAGTTATTTGACCTACAATCTGCAGTTTTGTCATGAGTTTTATTCAAAACTTCAGCCTAAACAGGTCGAATTTATATTCTTCATTTGCTAAAACTTCAATCTAAACATCCTGGAGTTATTTAGCTAATTTGCTAAAACTTCAGACTAAACATGATTAAGTTTTTTAGTTCATTTACTCAAACTTCAGACTAAACATTCTTAAGTTTTTGTCTTGCAGTATGTAAATTTTTAATGAACTTTTGCATATGTATGCTGAAGTTATTTAGTTCATTTGCTAAAACTTCATAGCAAAACATGTTGAGTTTTGTATCGCAGTCTACAGTTTTATCCTGAGTTTTATCCAAAAATTCAATCTCAACAAGCTGATGTTTTTTAGTTCATTTGCTAAAACTTCATCCTTAACATGCTTATGTTTTTGTCCTACAGTTTGTTAATAATCTTTTATTAAAGAAGGGCAAAATTGTTTTCTTAAAATATTTTTAACAAAAAAATGGGTACGGATGCAAACGAAAAAATAAAACAGGTATAAGTTAAATATGGGCGATCAAATAGGACGCCCCATGCTATTTTTACGAGCTATCATGATTCTTCCTATCGTAGTTGACTTACCAAGTTGCATACCAACAACATTGAATGTAAAAAGCCCACCTAAATGACGGTATTAGCCCATATTGATCATGTCCTATTAAGGGTGGGTATGAGCCGGTTCGGTTCAGTTGTAAATATTATCGGCTCGATATATCGGTTATCAGTATTTAAATATGCTAAACCTATAATTGAACCAATAAAATATTGATTATTGGATATCAATTAATCAGTTATCGATTTACTCGATAACATAACTTAATTTATAAGGGAAAACATAGTTTATACTGCTAATTGATCTTATAACCTTGAACCCTTTCAATTTGTTCTAAAGAGTGAACACAAGTTCCATGGATAAATGTCTACCATCATCGAAAAGTTTTTCAATTGCATACAACATAATTTGCTCAAATATATTTGTCACGACTCAAAATCCAGTAAGTTGCGTGATGGCGCCGGACACCACTAGCAAGCCAACACCAAGAAGTTAATGAAATTTTTATTTTAGTATTTATTGAAATCATTTCTTTTATATATTAAATAATAAATAATGAAATTAATTGAATAAATAATGTTGTCTTTAACAAACTTAATGTTTAATAACCCCATAATCATCCCAGAACCCGGTGCCACAAGTGCATGAGAAAAATCTAGGAAGCAATGTAATAGAATAACCGTTCGGGATACAAGTTGGAAAGTAGAGAAAATACAATACAATACTCTAAAAGAGACTCTGCTGCCTGCGGGTCGTCTCGCAAAGTGCAGCTCACCTAAGTCTCCATATCAACCATGTCGTTGCGCCAAACTTGTGATGACCCAAACTGTCATTTTTTGTTTTAGAGTCCATTTCCATATTCTGAGGCCTTGTATACCTCATTTTATCTCTCGTCAATTTGCGTGCATAGTCCGGACGCATATCCAGAAAGCCATTATGTGAAAAATTTAAGAAAAGATAATTTTTAGCTTAAAAGATGAATTTTGTTGACTTCAGTCAACGTTGTGGCTAAATGGATTCGGACCCATGTTCTGACGGTCTCGGAGGGTGCCTAAAAAGATATATGACTTGGGCGTATTCCCAGAATCAAATTGCGAGGTCCCTAGCGCGAGAAATGAGTTTTTAAAGAAAATTGTTAAAGGAAATATAATAGTTTTTAGAAATGGAATAATGTTTGAACTTGTTGGTATCAGGCCCATTTTGGTTTCGGTGTCCGATGCAAGTATTTTATAATATTTTAACCTTATCTATAAAATTTGGTGAAACAGGAAAGTAATTTGAGGTGATTCGGACTTTTGGTTGAGAAAGTAGAAAGTTTGAACTATCTTGGAAATTTCATGAATTTTAGTGTTGAATATATAGTTCTAGATGTTGATTTTTCGATTTGATCGCACAATCAAGGTTGTATGATATATTAGGACTTGTGTGCATGTTTTGTTTGGAGCCCCGGTGGCTCGGGTGTGTTTTGGATAGGCTTCATATGGTTTTCGACAAGGAAAAATGTTATAGATATTTCAGTTCTAGTGTTGGCCTCTGATATCGCAATTGCGAGAATAGAGTTTGCATTTTGCGAAGCCTGATAGTGTTGCAATTTCGATCCACTCATCGTAAATATGAAGAGTAGCTGGGCCAACAGTCTTCGCAATTGCGAAGAAACCTTCACATTTGCGAAGTAAAGCTGGGAGGGGTATTGGTCACAAATGCGATCATTTAGTGGCATTTGCGGATGATCATGTTCGCATTTGCGAACATTCCTTCGAATTTGCTAAGGCGACAAAAATGTGAGGGGTTCGTATTTGTAATACTTTCCTTGAATTTGCGAGCTTCGCAAATGCAAAGCTCAAGTCGTAAATGTGACATCTGCAGCTAAGTAAAAGGGTCTTGGACGGGAATTTTTATGCATTCTCCCATTTTTCAAAACCTAAAATCCAAGAGGAAATTGTAGGTTCGGGATCATAGGTGAATGGGCAACCGGTTTTTGATCCGAATTTTGAGTTTGAACCAAGTGGGCCTCGGGTCGAGTTTTGACTTTTTGGGGAAAATATTAGAAAACTTATATGCATTAGAATTAAGTTATTTAGCATTTATTTATTTTATTATTTTAATTATGAATAGACACGAGTGAATTGGTGGTGGAATCGAGAAGTAAACCGGTGGTTGAGCTTTGAAATACCCGTTGGCTTGAGGTAAGTGTTTGGTCTAACCTTGACTTGAGGGATTAAGAGTTCCTGACTTAATTGCTATGAGAAATTCCATGTGTGTGGCATATAGGTGTGGTGACGAGTAACTATGTGCCACCAAATTATCATTTTTGCATGTTCCCTTACCCGTATTGCTCTCGTGTTTTACTTGCTACTTGCTTATAAATGTCTCCATGTTTAATTGCTTCATATTAATTTTTGTTTTCTTTATTGAGGTATTTAATATTTCAAGGTTTCGATTTCTTATCCTGTTTGCTTATGTTGGTTTATTAGTGCTTCATGGTACACTTTGGTTGGTTTCGCTGTGTAGTTTTAACTAGTGAAGTATCATAATCGTAGTGATATTCCATTGTGTGGATTGAGGTATAAGTGTTGTGGAGGATTTGAGTTAACTTGTGAAATACTTGTCTTTATTTTTGTGATTGGTGATGATGATCGGGTTGCACGCGGCAACAAGAGGAATAAGGGTGAAAGTGATTGTCTGGTGGGATCGGGTTGTACGTCGCAACAAGGAGTAATAATGGTGGACAGGTGGGATCGAGTTGCACACCGCAACAGGAGGAATAAGGGTGATATATGTTGATGAGTAATAAGAGTGTACTGGTGGTATCGGGTTGCACGCCACAACTAGGAGTAATAAGGATGAATGTTATACTGTTATTGATTATATGATGGGATTGGGATGCGTGCCGCATCAAATGTTAATTATGTATTCTTTTCTCCTGAAATTTATTATTGTAGTGTTGAAATTCTTTTAAGGATTGGATATAGCTGAGTACTGGTAGAAGACTAAGTTCCGTACCTAAATAACGGAAGTTACTATTATATTTAATCTTGTATTTCCTTTCTGGTAGTATCAATTGTTGTATGTATATATATGTTGTTGTGCCCCACCACAGCCTTGTCCCTACTAGTACATGGGGCCGGTTGTATTGATACTGCACTCTATATTTGTTTGTGCAGATTTTGTAGCTAGTGGCGGATCGAGAGGTTGGTTGCTATTACTGCATGCTGGAGACCCAAGGTAGTCCTGCAGGCATCCGCAGGCCCTTGCGTCCTCTTCTATCTTACTTCATTTATGTTTTAGTTACTTTCGAGACAAATGTAATCTTTTCTTTTTGACCACTATTTGTAGTAATCTGTAGAAAGTTCGTGAGTTGTGACACTAGTTTCTGGATGGTATTGACTTATGTTTTCATAAATAGTATAATAGGAAATAATTGAACTATATACTTCCGCTTTCATTTCCTGCTGATTTAGTTCCGTTAAACTATAACTATAAAAGGAAAAAGGAAAAAGGCGTAATATTATGTAACGTTGGCTTGCCTAGCGAGCACAATATTAGGCGCCATCACGGTCCCGAAGGTGGAAAATTTGGATCGTTACAAAACTAGGCCAGTAGACATACATATGCTTGTGCAACAAAAATACACAACAAGTGTAGCATGAGTACGAAACAACATGTACCCAGTAAGTATCCCATCTAGTAAATCGAGTATTTTTATATAAATGGATGTAACTCAATAGCATGAAGCAAGTAAACAGTTCTTTTATTAATAGGGAATTTCCAAATTTATTTGTATCATTTATTCATTTATCTTAGGCCAGGGAGGCAATATTATCATTTATAACTTTACAACTCAAGCAATACAAGCATCCATAAATCATGCCGAGGTCGTATGACCCGACCCAATAATATTTAAATTGTGGACTGCTAGAGGGATGAATGACGGGAACCATAAATACATCTATTTAATCTACTGAGGTGATCGGCCCATTCTACAATATATAAACACATTCAAACAGTCAATTATGAATTCATCAAGGAGCAATTATCCAAGAAAAGGCAATTTCTCTTTTAAAAATAAAGAAACGATGTCTAGTCTTTTTGAAATTCATTTACACGTTTGATATGTTTTTATCATTTTAAATTGACAACAAGGTTGAAAATATTGCCTGAAAAGCATGCTTTTGGGTCCTAGGCTACCCGGACTTAAGTATAATAGTAGCTATGCATGGACTCTCGTCACCTCGTGCGTACGTAGCCCCCATAAATAGAAGCACATATCCAATTAATTCATCTATGGGGACAATTCCCTCTTACAAGGTTAGAAAGGAGACTCACCTTGTTTCGAAGTTCAATAACCGGCATTCCACGCCATGCTAAAGACTCAAATCGATGCAAAATGCTCCAAAACTAAACAATAATTATGTAAACCAATTAATATATGTTCAATTACTCATAATAATCAAATTTATAACAATTTCAAACCCCGATTGAAAAGTTGAAAAAATTTCCCTCAGGCTATCACGACCCCGGTTTGCCCTCCGTGAACTATCGTGACCACACCTAGTCTCTAAAACTAGGTAAGCCTAACAACTGCGAAAAAGAAAATAATTGTAGAAAGAAAATAATTAAAAATTGAGATGAAAACACTGTTTAAGATTCCACCTGGCATATAACAGTACAAAATCTCAACCTAACACTCCAGAAATTTGGAACTCCATCTATCACAAGCTAGTTTATTAGAGTCTTGCGGATCAATATGATCACATCTGTACTTATCTACGAGAGGCAATGTAACCGTCAGGAAAATTTCCCTTCATTTGATTTCCCTATTGTGCGAGATTTTTAGCATCACAATCCTAAACTTCTGTCTTTTATTCTCTTATAGATGGTGAGGATACGTACTACCCGGGATGATCAGGCACCCGCGCCCCCAACTACATTTATCAGACTCCAGGGCCAGGGTAGAGGTCGAGGAAACGCGCGCGGTACAGCCAGAGCACCCGCGTGAGCTGCCACTGAGGTACCACCAACAGTTCCAGCCGGAGTCCAGGCACCTGATACGCCTACTGCTACTACAACTTCAGCACTTCAGGAGACCATAACACAGTTCCTGAGCATGTTTGGTACATTGGTTCAGGAGGGATTTATTCGGGTTGTACCAACTACTTCACTTATAGGGGAAGTGACCCAGACTTCTGCCTCCCCCACTCCAGAGCATCGAGTTCACATTGGTCAGGTTCCAAGTGTCATGGCGATATAGCATGTGGTCCTAGTTCAGCGGGTGGTGAGGAACTCTCGCCGAGTAGCGGACATGTGGGTCTAGAAGAGAGAGGAAAGACGAGGTTACGAGAGAGATAATAGGGAATCAAGGAGACCTCATAGACCAGAGAGCCCCGCTGGTCCTTATTTTTGAGGAAAAGTATGGCATAGTAGAGGTTTTGTGGGTCAGCCAGTTTGTGTCTCAAGCTTCACACAATATTTCATGTGTTCAGGGGTCTCAAAGTACCCGTACCGCACAGTTCCCACTTCAACGTCAGCTGCGAGGTTATTTTGAGTGTGTTGACACACGCCATATGGTGAAGTATTGCCCTAGACTAGGGAGGAGTACACCTCCACAGACTTCTTAGCCACAGTGTGCCCCGCAGAGTTCTCAAGCTATGATAATAGCACCAGTTGCTATCCTACCTGCTCAGCCAACTATAGGTGGAGGTCGCCCTAAAGAGGGAGGCCAGTCCAGATATTATGCCCTTGCTGCCCGTATCGAGGCTATCATCTCTACTTCATCATCACAAGTATTGTCCTGGTTTGTCATAGAGATGCATATGTTTTATTCTATCTAGGCTCCACCTATTCTTATATGTCTTCTTATTTTTCCCCGCATTTGGGTGTACCTCAAGATTCTTTGAGTTCTCCTGATTATATTTCTACTCCTGTGGGAGATTCTCTTATTATGGACTGCATTTATCGGTCGTGTTTTGTTGCTCTTAGTGGTTTTGAGACCAGAGCCGATTTATTGTTGCTCATCATGGTAGATTTTCATATTTTCTTGGGTGTGGAATGTTGTCGCCCCATTATGCTATACTTGGTTGTCACGCCAAAACTGTAACGCTGGCTATGAAAGGTGTACCGCATGTTGAGTGGAGGGGTGCTTTAGATCACAGTCCCAGTAGAGTCATTTCTTTCCTTAAGGCTCAAAGATTGGTTGAGAAGGGGTGTGACGCGTATCTAGCTTATGTGAGAGATGTCAATATTGATACCCCTACAGTTGATTCAGTCCCGTTGCGGAATTTTCCTGATGTGTTTCCAGCTGAACTTCCAGGCATGTTGCCCAATAGATATATTAAATTTGGCATCGATATGTTGCCGGGCACTTATCCCATTTCTATTCCTCTATATCTCATGGCCCCTCCTGAGTTGAAGGATCAGTTACAAGAATTGCTTGATAAGGGTTTTATTCGGCCCATTGTATCACCTTGGGGTGCTCCTATCTTGTTTGTAAATAAAAAGGACAGTTCTATGCGTATGTGTATTGATTATCGCAAGTTGGACAAAGTTACAGTGAATAACCATTATCCATTGCCTCATTTTGATGATTTTTTTCACTAGCTTCAGGGTGCACGAGTATTTTCTAAGATTAAAATCGCTCAGGTTACCATCAGTTAAAGATTCGCGAGCCAGATATCCTGAAGACTGCTTTCAGGACTCGGTATAGTCGCTACGAGTTCTTTGTTATGTATTTTGGGCTGACCAATGCCCCAATAGTCTTTATGCATTTGATGCACAGTGTGTTCCGGCCATTCTTGACTCATTCATCACTATTTTTATTGATGATATACTGGTGTATTCCTGGAGTCGGGAAGATCACGAGTAGCTCCTGAGGATAGTGCTCCAGACTTTGAGAGAGAAGAGGTTATATGCTAAGTTCTCAAAATGTGAGTTTTGGTTGGATTCCGTGGCATTCTCGAGTCACGTAGTTTCTAGTGAGGGGTTAAAGGTGGATCCGAAGAAAGTGGAAGCAGTGCATAGTTGTCCAGACCATCTTTAGCTACAGAGATCCGCAATTTTCTTGGCTTGGCGGGTTATTATCAGCATTTTGTTGAGAGGTTTTCATCGATTGCAGCCCTTATGAACAGGTTCACCTAGAAGGGTGTTCCTCTCCAGTGGACAGAAGAGTGTGAGGCGAGCTTTCAAAAGCATATGACAACTTTGACTACAACCCCAGTTTTGATACTGCCTACAAGTTTGGGGTCTTATAATGTCTATTGTGATGCCTCGAGGATTGGTTTTGGAGTGGTATTGATATAGGAAGGTAGGGTGATTGCCTATGCATCCAGACAGTTGAAGGTACATGAGAAGAATTATCTTGTCTATGATCTCGAGTTAGCTGCTATTGTTCACACCTTGAACATCCGGCGTCACTATTTTTACGGTGTGCCTTGTGAGATTTATACTGATCACCGGAGTTTACAACATCTGTTCAAGCAGGAGGATCTTAATTTGCGCTAGAGGAGGTGGTTAGAGTTGCTGAAGGACTATGATATCACTATTTTGTATCACCTGGGCAAGGCCAATGTGGTAGCCGATGCTTTGAGCAGACGAGCGGAGAGTTTGGGGAGTTTGGCTTATTTACCAGCAACGGAGAGGTCCATGGTGATGAATGTTTAGGCCTTAGCCAGCTAGTTTGGGAGAATGGATCCTTCGAAGCCTAGTCGGGTTCTAGCTTGCGTGGTTTCTTGGTCTTCCTTATTTGATCGTATCGGAGAGTTCAGTTTGATGACCCTCATTTGATTTCCCTCATGGATAAGGTCCAACACACAAATGTCAGGGATATGACTATAGGTGGACGCAGATGAAGAAAGATACAGTTGGGTTGTAGCTCGATGCCTCTATTGTCAGCAGGTGAAGTATGAGCATCATAGATCGAGGGGTTTCTTCGGCAGATAAAGATTCCAGGGTAGAAGTGGGAGAGGATCACCATGAACTTGCAGTTTGGCTCCCACGGACTTCGAGAAAGTTCGATGCCATTTGGGTGATTGTGGATCAACTGACCAAGTCCACCCACTTCATATATGTGTGGACCACCTATTCTTCGGAGCGTTTGGCAGAGATTTATATTTGGAATATTGTTCTTCTGCATGGTATTCCAGTTTCCATCATTTTAGATAGAGGTATGCAGTTCATATCACGACTCCTATGAACCTACAACCCCGAGTTATGGGTGTGCGAAGAATCCTTTTATGTTTTCTAGTTGGGGAGTGAAGTATATTACACGTTGTGTTATGAGTTCATATTCAGGAATATTAAGTGACTGCGTAAAGTTCATGACGGTGGAAGGGTAAGGGATGTTAGTTTGAGGCGAAGCAGGTGGGTTAACTCCTGCGGAGTGTTCTAAAGTTGTGTGATCCTTATGTGGTTTGTTGGAAAATCTCTTTTACTAGTGAAATATATGTGTTACAAGGGTGAATGCGAGATTTGCAAAAGATTTGAAGTACTAGATGGTCTGTGTTAGACGATCTTATGAAGGATTGGTTTTAATATCATGATGATATTATGGCAGTAATAGAGTATATGCATTATGAGTTACTGTGTGTTTTGATCTATGGCATTGAGCCAAGTGGGAGAGTATACTATTGATTAGGTTATTGCACGGTTCGGTGCTATGTTAGTTCCATTTTGAGGCATACTGGTGGATGCGTTATGGCTTATGGAGGTTGAGACCGGGGATAACTCGAGTAAAACAATTTTAAAGTTTATGTTATGCTTTATGGGTGTATGAGAATTATGGAATGACTTGAGTTGTTGTTGGTAAAGGATGTACGGTACATAGAACATGAAGTTGCTTGGTTGCATTAAGGTAAGGTTACATTCTGGGGTGTCAGAATGCTAATGGAGAACATGTTGTGTGGTCTGTTTGATCGGTCTAATTGCGGTTTGAGTAGAGTGGGTGACTCTCGAGATTGGTTCTAATGGGTTCAAGGTTTTACATGTAATAATTGGAGATTTTAAGGTCGTATATTTGGCTGGAAATAGGGGTCTGCATTGGAGGGTGTCCAGACTTGTAGCATTTCTATATCAATTCTGGGATTCTACGTATCAGTATTAGGGAGGTGAAGGTAATGGTTTTGGATTCGCAGGAAGTAACTTTAGGGTACGAATTTTGAATGTGATGCGTTTGGGAATATTTAAAGGAGTATCTAACGACTTATGAGCCTTAAACTGTGTGGTTTTATGCTTGGGTCTCGTTTGGGTTGAGAAATTGTGGTGTTACAGCAAGAAGAAGTATCAAGTTGAAGGTAAATCAGAAGGAACTTGGCTAGATGGGATAACTTGGTAGTAGGCCGTATCGGCACTGTAAGGATATGATTAGTTCATTATGTGCTTACGAGGTAATGGGTTTTTACAGGTGCTTCGCTGCAGCTCTTGATGGTTTCTACCACGGTTAGCGATTTATATTTTCTACAAGCGTAAGGATCATAGGATGTACAATGATCTTTTTTTGGATGGGATCAACGGGAAAGTTCTTGACTAGTGAGAACGTGGTTGCTTATGGCTCGGAATGGATATGAAGTTCTCAAGGTTACCCTAGGATGGTATGGTATATCAGTATGTTGTCTAGGATTAAGATTTGCAGGTTTAAGGTCACGGTTCAGATTTGAAAGGAAGGTCACACATTCTTAGATAACATGGGCCGTTTCAGATGACTATATATATGAGATCACGAATTGTTGTGGCTTTTATGAGGGTATACATTTTAGAAAGGGCGACGTGTTTGAGTTGATGATACTTCATTAGTATTATGGCACTCTCTTATTTGATCGACTGTTGACATTCGAGTTTGCTTTGTGGCACAGAATAATAATAAGAGTACCTCTCGTGGGATGATTGCGTATTAGAGGTGTGACATATATTTGAACGGAAGAGTTGGGATCGGATATGGTGATTCACGTGCTGCATGGACTTGGAGACCGGGAGTTCTCATAGACAGGTTATGTTGTGGTTGTGGGCCGCGCATATCGGCCTGGTGTGGTGACTATTGGGGTTTTGGAGATCCAAGTGGATCCTTTGTTGCTTGGTATGTTAGATTTTGGATGTGATATTGGGTATTAGACTTGTTTTCATAGTGTCGTGTTATTTTGGGCTCTTGCGCTAGGGCAATGACGTTGACTATGACGAGAATGCCACGGATTGGGTGGTGAAGTTCAACGGATTATGGTTTTAGTAGGGTGGTTTCATTTTTGAAAACCCAGTGGATGGCAGGGAAGGGTTATCTTTCTTATTTGGCCTTTGTGATGGAAGTCAATGCAGATACTCCTACCATTGATTCGGTTCTAGTGATGAGGGACTTTTGAGGTTGTGTTTCCTACTGCCGGGCATGTCGCCAGATAGGGTTGTTAATTTCGATATTGATTTGGTGTTGGGAACCGTATCATATGGCACCAATGGAATTAAAGGAATTGAGGGATCAACTTCAGGAACTCCTTGATAAGGGGTTCATTGGTAGGCCAATATGAATGTGTGTTCTACATCGAGTTGGCTTGGTCGACTCCGAGTTGTATTATTGAGGGACGTGTTGATTCAATTGTTCTTGCGCTTATTAGTAATCTGGGGAGAACAATGAGTTATCTTTCCGTGTTATGAGGCATTGGGATTTGTTGGTAATAGGCACATGTGGTGCGGTTTTATTGGGGTTTCTCAGTGGCATTCGAGCGGGAGGAGTATTGAGTATTGTACGGCGGATGGTATCGGTTGTGTCCTTTCGGGTTTGTGTAATGTTATGTCAATTGCTTCGCAATGGTTATGATGATTTGCTTTGGTTCTAGACATTAAATTGCGCACAGTGGTCGATTTTGAGCATAATGACTTGAGGTATTTCATGCGTACTAGTGTTTGGATAGGGTCGCGTATTGCAGCGCACTTATGTGGAGGTATGACCCTTTAGGTTAGATTCGTGTTTTCTATTTCTATGATGTGTGACGAGTTCCCAGCATTGTGCTGTAGTGGTGCTAGTGATCTTGCGGTACATCTCTCTTATTTGAGTCATTTTCATGATTTGAGTATATTCGAATTATTTCTTATTGGTGCGTGGATTGCACGAGTTGTGACCCTAGTTTGTATTGATGTGTCATGTCTGTTGATATATATATATATAAGCGTTGCTAAGCGTTTTGGCATTTTTCCTAATTTTTAAGAATTTTAAAATCAATTTATTTCCATTTTTAGTAGTACAAAAATCAACAGTTATACCTAATATTATTATTTTGATGAATAACTTATTTTATTCTCATATTTACACCAAATTATAGTTAAGGTTATTTTTGTATATTTTTACAAATTTATTTGGTATTTAAAAGACTAAACTGCATATAATTGCAATTATAGCCTACTTTAAGATTAATAATAGTTTGTAATATTAAAATTGGGCATTTATATACTATTAATTGTTTCAGTACTTTCAATTTGTTTTTTTAAATAATTTCACTATTTTTTAAAATAAAAAGGAAAAACTGGCTATTTAACATTTAGCCTCATCTTATTTGAAATACAACCCTAATTTCTTTCAATTTTAACCCTTAAATTAAGCCAATTTCAAATGTCAAATTACCCAACCCAATTTCAATTTAAACCGACCCCTGACCCACTTATTCGATCCGCCCGAATCCCCATTCAATCTAGGCCGTTGATCTAAATGGTTAACGGCCACATTTTATCCTTTCCTTTTTAATTCACCAACCCCACCCTAACCCTAGCCATTTCTCACTAACCGCCGTCTCAGAATCTTCTCATCTATCAAACTCTCTTGAACCCCTAATTGCCTTCTATCACTTTCAACCCCAAACCCGTCGGAATCCATGGCTTCTTAGGCCATGGATGACCTATACTCACCTCCTATTACTCTCATATGCCTGATATTTGAAGTTTCGAGGGCAGACCTCGAAGACCTTCACTCAGACCTTCGCCGATTCAAGGGTTCCGGACCTGCTCCGGCATATCCTAGCCTCCTGAGTCTGATTCCGACCTTATCCGACTTAGACGGACATTTTCCAAGCCTTTCGCATCCTAGGGTTCCTCTGAATCCCTAACCCTACGATATTCTTCTCTGATTCTTTTTAGATCCGTTGTGTATCTATGCTATACTTGAGCTTTCAAATGATTTAACTAATTTTTCTTTTGAAAATTACTTTCAAAACCCTTCTTTTCCAATTTAGGGTTTTCTGGAAAATGCTTAAGTGTTTATGATTTTTCTTCTTTTATTATTCGTACTGTTTCTTTTGTTGTGTTTCCTTTATCATCTTCTCACTTTCTTTCTACTGTGTTCTTATATTTTTCTTTTACCATGTTCTTTTATTGAGTTTTATACTACGTTCTTATATATTATTCTACTATGTTTTCTATGCTACGTTGTTGCATGCTTTTTCACTATGTTCTGATATTTTCTTCCACTATGACCTGATGTGCTTATCCTATTGTATTCTTCTACCATGTTCTTAAGTGTTCTTTCTATTTTACCTTGTTTAAAGTTTTCTTTTAAAAAGACCTGCTTAAGCATGTGTTTCTTGTACTGTTTCTTCTACTATGAGTTGTTCTCTCGCTATGCTTCGAAATAGTTTCTTCACTCTGTTTGCTTTTATCTTCCTACTTGTTTTCATGTTTTCTCATGAGTTTCTGAAAGAACCCTCGGAGCCTGTTTTTGACTATTTGCCTCCCCATCTCTGCGTTTGATTCAAGGTGGAAACCCTAGAATTTGGGGATTATGCCAAGGTTTGATTAAGTGAATTAGGGTTTTATTTTTTTAAAACCCTTAACTCTCTGCTAAACTCTCCTACACTGGATTCTTTCTACTGATTTTACAAGGTCATGACAAATTTATTTCATGTTAAATATGTTTGTATGCTTTTATATATGATGATTCATTTTTTAAAGAGGTTTTCAAACCACTGATTTACTCAGAATTCCTTTTTAATAGGTCTAGTTGATTGTTACTAATTTTCCTTAAATTAAAACCTTTTCCACCTTTCTGACTTGGTTCATTCATCCTGGATGTTAGTTAATTCCATTGCCTTATTTACACAAACTATGTACTTTCAAAAATCCTGTCCATATATAACCTTTATGTATTTGCCTCTAATTTGCTACTTTGAACAAAAGGTTTGTTTAATTGCTTTCCTTAATAGGTTTATATCGTTTGAAGATGAATCCCTTAATTAAGGGGAGTCTTATGTAATTGATTGACAATCAGGCTTCTCTTATTTTCTTACCTTAGTTTCTCATGACTTTCACACTATAAATACACGACCCCTTTTTCACAAGAAAGACACGATTGAACACACTTATAACTACATTTTCACAATCTCTTCTAAACTTTCACTTAAACATATTCTTGCTTCTTGTCTGTACTTTGGCCTTCGCATGATTACTGCTTTCTCTTTACTTGTCTCTTCGAAACTGGTACACCTAACTCAATTCTCAGCATCACCCCAATGTTTTTACTTACGGTCTTTGTATACATGTTTATTTTGAACTTAATATGCCTATATGCTACTGCTTGCTTCTCTTTCTTCTGAACCCTTGCTCACTATCCCATTACCGCCTATGTGTCTGTAAGTGGGGACTCAGAGCATGGCAACAATAATTGTTGTCCATGAATTGAGTTTTTAACCCCTAACCTCTAAGTAGACTGGAGGGTGTGCCAGTATATCTCGTTGTTGGGTATGCCCTTTGCATGTTCTTTCCTTGTATCCTGCTTCTATTATGAATTCTCATGCCCTATTCCCTATGTATTCTGAGTTAAAGTTCATGGCCGGGCAACATCCAGATGGCTGTCCAGGGATGAACCTGACCTTCAACATGTCCTAATTCATCAGTTTTAAGCATGACAGGCTGGTCAGGGGTATGCCAGCACCCCAATTGCTAGGCATGACCACCGCTTTCCATGGACTTCCCTAATTTCCCCTCTATTGTACTTACATTTACTCTTAGACTCTAAGTTCTGCCCTCGTCCTATGAGCCTTGCATTGGGAACCTTGAGTTCCCTCTGAACTTGGACATTTGAGGGCTGGCCCTTCCGCACTGCACTATAATTCAATTCTGCAATATATTTGGGTGTAAGCACTACCCTGAGTCCATTTGAGACTCTTAAGGAACCCTCATACATCCCAGATAAGAGAAAGGCTTTGGAAATGCTATCTTTGGAGTTGGTTTACTTCATGCTTCAAGCAGAAGTCTGAATCACGCTCTCCTTGGTTGGAATTTAAAGCTTCTGATGTAATTTCACCTTTTTCTTATTCATATTTGGGATGTAATAATTTGTAATAACTTATGGGGGTTTTAGTGAAAAAGGGGATGGTAAATCATGCATGCAAAAGGGGTAAGTATCATGTCCATAGGTATTTATTATACTCCTGCGATCATTTCCTGCTTTAACTTTTGCGTTTTCATATAGAAACCCTATTTATAGGTTATGCATTTTATATAGAAATCATGTTCATAGGTTATATATTTTCATATAGAGACCATGTCAATAAGTTCTGCATTTTTATATAGAAACCACGTCTCTAAATTTCTTAATTTCTGTTTTATCTAGAGAACATGTCTATAGATTCTGCATTTCATAACGCTGCATATCATATAGATAACCTGTCTATATGACTTCCTGAATTCTGCATATGCATATATCATTAGGCAAATGGTTTATTGGTTAAATAATGAACAACATTCTAGATACCATGCATATATGACTTCTGCACTTCTATAAACGTTTTAAAAACAACGCCTAGAATCATTCCTATCGGAGTAGTCAACCAAATTTGAATTGTATATCTCGCTTATAAGTCTAAAAATTAGTAGTAACATTGCTTAACATCTGCATAACTCATATTCCTGCAATTAATAAGTCTTCTTCTGTAAAATTAGTATATTATTCTACTTCATTAATAGATATCACGCCTATAGGTTTCACTTAGGCAAGTCGTAAGGTAAACTAGCTAACTGAACCAGACTTCGTTAAATTACAACCACCAGGCATGTCTAATTCGAATTTCTTATCTGAAATAGGTAATAAATCAGTCTATTTTTCCCCTTTTAAGTTTAATTAGACCATAATAAGTACGTGCAAGACATGCTAAACAATCTGTATTTAAGTTGAGGAGGCCTATTTGAGCCTTTGACTGTTATATGTTTCCCATATATGCTCTACGTACTTGGATTGTCGCTTTAGATTGTGTCCTTTTAAACCCAAAAGCCCAAGTCCCCCTTCCCTTTAGGACTAGTAGTCCCAGATGCCTCTGGGACTGATAGGATTGGGGCATGAAATAGCATGCAATAAATAACAAAACCATTCCGCGCTTTAATACCTTAACGCAGTGGGAAAGGGTAGATATGGATATGATGAACAGTGCACTAATACCACGTGTAACCCCTCTTCTGAGGAGTGATTAACGGGTATTGGATTGATGTGATCCATATTATTTATAAACCTAAGACCCCCTTCCATTTACTTGTTTGTTTTATTTTCAAGAATTTTTTAAACTACTTCAGTTTTAGCTTTTCTTTGTTTTCTTTCAACTTCAAATATTTGCAACTGTTATGTGAAAACCTCTTTGTATTGAAACCCTTATGTTTCTATTTATTGTTTACACTTAAAGTCACAATTGTAGCATGGCCGGGAACCACACAAATGGATCTTGAGGGGTGCCTAACACCTTTCCCTCGAGATAATTTCTAGCCCTTATCCAATCTTTGGTTTCTAAATAAAATTCCTCTTAGTGTCCTAATGCACTTTAATCATTAGGTTTCGACTCTTCAATTCAAACCCAATTCCCAAAAGGGAACAAGTTGCCCTCTAAAATGTCGTAAACCTGATTCTGCCTTAGAAAAAGGGGGCATCCACAATGTCACCTAAGTAGTTATGTAGGATTATATGGGATCTATAATGAATATAAATGGATTCGATTTCAGCATGTTGGAAGGATAATATCGAAGTTCGGCTCGGAAATTTCCTATGGTTCTTGCCAAATAAGAGGGATCTTCATGAATGGTTGATCTAAAAAATGATTACGATTCTGCGTGATTCTTTCATCATTGGCAGTATATGAAAGTGTTGGAATATGTCTTTATTTGATAAGAGAATTATTATCAAAATTTTGATGTTTTTAGCAACTTCTGTGATTAGAATTTATCGCTACCAGTGTTTGAGTTATGTGGTATATCATGTAATTGCACCTGAGGGTGCATGTACGTTTTATTACATCCTGTTTGGGCTTATTCAGAGTATAAATGTGAGATTCTAATCTTGTAGATGATTTTAGAAGCGTAAATGTGGTTCTAAGGTTTATGGGCTAGGTTGGATATACGAAATTTAAGTTGTATTGTGTTGTCGTACCTATATGAGATAGGGTGACATGGGATCACCCCCGGGTATGTGCATTGTATGGTTACACAATGATTTGATACTCTTCAGAACACCTCTGGGAACGTTCGAGGATGAACGTATGTTTAAGTGGGGGAGGATAACGACCCGACCGGTCGTATTGAGATTTTACACTTTGCTCTCCGGTTCTCAGGCATGTCTAGCCCCGTGTGATGTATTATGACTTATGTAAATTATCGGTTTTGGTTTTCAGGTAAATCAGAATGAATTTAGAAGAATAGTTCTCAGTTTGCAGTTTAAAATTTGAAAGGCTTGACCAAGTTTTGACTTGTTAGTATATGATCTCGAATTGGAATTTTTATGATTTGATTAGCTTCGTTAGGTGATTTGGCACATAGGAGCGTGACCAAAATGTATTTTGAAAGTCCGTGGAAGGTTCAGGCTTGAACTGGCGAAAATGAGCTTTTGGCTTTTTCCAGTTGATAGGTGAGATTTTGATATATGTGAGATTCTATAATGGAATTCCATAAGTTGGAGTAGGTCCTTTGCATCATTTTTTTATGTGTGCGCAAAATATCAGCTCATTCAGACGAGTTTTGATAGACTTCTTGATCGAATTCGGAATTTGGAAATTTTTGGAATTTATAGGTTTAAATCCGATGATGATTTGATGTTTTGATGTTGTTTTGAGTGTTCCGAAGATGAGCAAGTTTGAATGATGTTATGGGATATATTGGCATGTTTGGTTGAGGTCCCTAGGCCTCGGGTGAGTTTCGGATGGTTAACGGACTAGTTTTGGACTTGTTGGAATTGCTGAAAAATCTGATGTCTAGTTGTTGGTTTCCTCCTTCGCGTTCGCGAGGGGAGATTCGCGTTTGTGAAGGGGAACTGGGGGAAAGGGAGGATTTCTGCTCTACGTTCGCGAAGTGTGAGCCGTGATCGCAAAGGTCCGTTCAGTAGTGCATCGCATTCGCTGGATGGTCCTTGTGTCCGTGTAGAAGGATCTTTGGTCAATAGCTAATTGTGCTACGCGAACGCGAGTATGAGGCCGCGTTCATGATGAAGAATACCTGGGCAGTCAATTTATATTTTTAAAATTGAGGGCTTGGTCCATAATTTCGAAATTCCATTCGAGAGCTAGGGAGAAGATGAACTTTAAGGAGATTCTCAGTGGAGCTATTGGGGTAAGTATTCTTCACTCATATTTGGTTTAATTCCATAATTTAGTCTTGAATTTCATCATTTAATTTGAGAAATTAGAGTGGAAATTGGGGGAAAATGCAAGAAAAGTTTGAGAATTCTTTTGGGGATTTGAACGGGTATTTAATGTCAGATTTTGATAATTTTGGTATGTATAGACTCGTGAGAGGATAAGGATTCTGTTGATGTAATTTTTTCGGATTCTGAGATGTGGGCTCGGGGAATGGGTTTGGCCAATTTTGGGATTTTGGTATAAATTGAATATTTTTATATGGGCTTTATTCCCTTAGCATATTTTGATGGTGTAAATATGATTTTGGCTAGATTTGGAGCATTCGGAGGCCAAGTTGAGAGGCAAAGGCATCGCGGGCTAGAGTTTGAACCGGATCGAGGTGAGTAATGATTGTAAATGTTGTCCTGAGGGTATGAAACCTTGAATTTCACATCGTTGTGCTATGTTGCGGTGACACACACAATAGATGGTGAGCGTGGGGTCATGCATCATTAGGCATAATGACTTAGTCCATCCCGAATGACGGTTTTACTGCGTATTTGATTGAAAACCATTTTCTATCATCATAGTTTGGGTTGAATGCCATATTGGGGCTTCGTGCCAACTGTTTAGGGGATCTTTACTACTATTCCCACTGATTTGACTTTATACTTATATTCTGTCATGCAATATTCTACAGTTTTAACAACTCAGCGATGTTAACTCTGTTTTGACATCGTAAATGATATTTTAAGCTGAACATCATATATTACTATTCCCGAATGGCTTTTAGGGATTTCTGAACGAGTAGGGTTGAGGGCCTGTGTTGTGAGAATTATTATGGGATTGGGCTGTACGGCGCAGTAGTGTTTTACTGATTATGATTATGAGGCCAAGGGCCTGAGTTGTACGCCACAAGGTGGTTTGATATAAGGTTGAGAGTATAATGATTATGCCACGAGACTGCTTGAAATTGTGCTTGGGCCATAAAACGCCCTTCCCAGAGTATGTACACCCTTAGTGAGCGCGGTACCCAGTTTGTGATGTGATATAGCTCGAGGGCTGATGTTGTTCCATCTTATTGCCCGATGGGCTGATCTTGTTCCATGTTATTACCCGAGGGGCTGATACGAGTGATTGCGAGAAAGCTCGAGAGGCTGATACTGTTAGTATATTGCCCGAGGGGCTAGTTTTATGTGTTTATATTTTCTCTCTGCATTTCATCCACTTGTTTAACTGTTAAAAGATGCTTTAAAGAATCTTCTACCAAACTATGGTGTTTTACAAGTTGTCACTATTTTATTGTATTGTATAGATTTTACACTGCCTCTTTGTAGCATTTTGTTGTATTTTACGTGTTTTCTAATTACTCAACTGTTGTTATTTTTATTACTCACTGATTTGACGTACTCATATTTCTCCTTGCATCTTATGTGCAGATTCAGGTAGTTCTGAACTCGGTAGCAGGTGTTGTACTTAGCAAGGTAGCTGCCCGACGTTCGCAGCACTGCTTCCCCCCTCTTGTCTTCCTTAGACTGTATTTAATACATTCTTAGACTATTATTGTGTTCAGACCTTAGTAGATGCTAGTGATTTTTAACACCCCTATGTGGGTTTGTGTATTTATTCCGCACTGTTCGTTTAGACTTTCATTATGAAATATTTGATTAAGTAAAGACTTAAAAATTACTTTTATTGATAAATGGTTAATCAGGGAATTATGCCGGATGGCCTAGTTTCAAGATAGGCGCCATCAGGACCAGGACGATTTTACGGCGCAAAGAGAAACTTCGCTGGGAGCCAGCAAAGTTTTTCTTTGCGATCGCGTGGAAGCTTCCCCGATCGTGATTAACGATTATGTGGGTAGAATATAAAATTTCAAAGTCGAGGGTTTAGCCATTTTGTGAAAACTAGAGCTTGGGAGCTCGGATTTGAGCGAGGTATTGAGGGATTTTTAGAAATATCGATTGAGTAATGATTCTTAACTCATTTTTTCTTCAAACACATCAATCTAAACATGAATTCATCATCTATTTTCGGATTTGGGGTGAGGAATTGGTGGAAAATTTTGAAAAGTTCATAGACCTAATTTTCGAGTTTTGATTGGGGATTTGACATTGGATTTGGATAATTTTGGTATGGTTAGACTCGTAAGAGTATGAGGATTCTAAAAATATAAATTTTACCCGATTCTAAGATGTGGGTTCGGAGGGAATTTTGGTCATTTTTCCTAATTTCGCGTATAGCTTAGAATTAATTAGTGAAATCAGTTACTTGAAGTGTTATTTACATTATGCAATTGAATTGAATAGATTTGGGCCCATTTGGAGTCGAGTACTCGTGGCAAGAATGCGGTCTCGGATTGATTATTGAGTCGGTTCAAGGTAAGTGGCTTGCCTAGCCTTGTGTGGGGGCACTCCCCTTAGGATTTGTATTATTGATATTTGAAATGTCTTGTATGTAATGTGACGAGTGCGCACTCGTGCTAGTTGTTGAAAATTCGGTTTTCTTTAAGTAATTTCTAATTGTGTTTCTTTTCCTGTTTATACTACTTGCAATTTAAACTTCTTGTTAGCTTAGGGAATCATGTCTAATTGACTTAATTGGGATACTTGGTCAAACTACTTTATTTGGATTATGTAAAGGATGCTAGGCGAAATACCTGTTTTACCTTGCTATGGAACTTGAAATGAATTATGTATTCTTCATGTTGTTGCTGCGTGTTTACTTTGAGACTACGAGATGGTATCCCTGGAGACCCCCTGCATGTTTATTTTGGGACTACAGATCGGTATTCCGGGACATCCCTCCCTGCACTTTTATATTAGAACTACGGGATTGCACCTGGTAGAATTCCCAGTAGTGGGTATTTACATTTGGGACTACGGATCGGGATTCAAGTAGATCCAGGTGCACTATGAGTTGGACTACGGGACGATATCCCTGGAGATCCACTGGATATGTATATTGGGACTACAGGATGATATCCTCTGATATCCCCGGTTGTTATCTCTGAGTTGAGATGTACTATTTTCCGTGATTTTCTTGCCTCTGTTATAGTTGTTGTTCTTCTTCTATTCTGTGTTATTTCTTACTGTTGTACTTAGTTATACTGTCTCATTCTATACTGTTATACCTTATATTTTATTTAATCTCAGTAGGGCCATGACTTTCTTCGTCACTACTGGACCAAGGTTAGGCTTGTCACTTACTGAGTACTGTTGTGGTGTACTCATGTCTTTTCTGCGCATATTTATCATGTGCAGATCCAGGTACTTCTACTCAGTATTATCACACTCTACGAACGCGTGAAACATACCTCCAAGTCTCTATGTGACTGCTTCGCCTAAAGTATGATAAGACAGAGTGGAAGTACCCGGATCTGCACATGAAAAACATGCACAGAAAGAGCATGAATACACCACAACGGTACTCAATAATTGCCAAGCCTAACCTCGGTTGGGTAGTGATGAGGAAAGATAGGCCCCTACTGAGAGTAAATGAAATATAATGTTTAATATAATAGAATGAGATAGTATAACTAAGTACAACAGTAAGAAATAACACAGAATAAAAGGAACAACAACTATAACAAAGGCAAGAAAATCATGAAAAAAAGTACAGCTCAACTCAGAGATAACAATGGGGATTTTCCAGGAAACCGTCCTGTAGTCCCAATATACATATCCACCGGATCTCCCGGGATAACGTCCTGTAATCCAACTCATAGCGCGCTGGGATCTACCAGAATCCCGATCCATAGTCCAAAATAAAAATACCCAGTACTGGGGGAATCTACCACGTGCAGTCCTGTAGTTCCAATACAAAAGTGCAGCGGATCTCATGAAATACCGATCTATAGTCCCAAAATAAATATGCAGGGGGGATCTCCCGAGATACCGTCCCGTAGTCCCAAAGTAAACACACAACAACAACACGAAGAATACACAAGTCATTTCAAGTTCCATAGCAAGGTAAAATAGGTATTTCTAGCCTAGCATGTTATACATAATCCAAATAAAGCAATTTGACCAAGTAACGCAATTAAGTCAATTAGGCATGCTTCCCTAAGCTAATAACCGATTTAAATTGCCAGTAGTATAAACATGAAAAGAAACACACTAAGAAATTACTTAAAGAAAATCAGATTTTTAAATTTAGACGAGTACGCACTCGTCACCTCACGTACAAGGCATTTCAAATATCAATAATACCAAATCCTAAGGGGAGTTCCCCTCACAAGGTTAGACAAGCCATTTAACTCGAACCGGGTCAATAATCAACAGAGACCGTCTTTCCACGAGTACTCGATCCCAAATGGCACAAATCTATTCAATTCAATTGCAAAATTTAAATAAAAATTCAAGTAACTAATTCTACTAATTAATTTCTAAGCTAATACGCAAAATTAGGAAAAATAACCAAAACGCCCTCCGGACCCACGTCTCGGAATCAGGTAAAATTTATATTTTCAGAATTTTTCATATTCTCACAAGTCAAACCATACCGAAATTATCCAAATCCAATGTCTAATCCCCAATCAAAACTCGAAAATTAGGTATATGAAAATGGGTTATATGCAAAAAGGAGTTAAGAATCATCAGCCAATAGATATCTCTGAAAATCCCTCAAAACCTTGCTCAAGTTCGAGCTCCCAAGCTCTAGTTTTCACAAAAATGGCTAAACCCTCGACTTGAAATTTTATATTCTGCCAGATAATCCTTAATTGCGATCGCGGAAGATTCCACACAATCGCGAAGAGAAACTTTGATGGATCCCAGATTTTCCCTACGCGAACGTGATTGTCCATATGCAAACGTGATGCTTCTACTGCTCAGCTCTACGCGATCACGGTTGACCTCACGCGATCGCAAAGAGCAACCTCCACTCATAGATGCCTCACTTCTTCCTCTTCGCGAACGTGGTGTAGCCCATGCATTCACGATTCAACCTCTTCCAATTCAATGCATTTGCACTCCTCTTCTCGTGACCGCGTAGAACAGAATCCCCTCTACCTGATCCAAGCCTTTGCGATTGCGAGCCTCCTCACACGATCGCGATGAAGAAATGTCAGCAACAAAAACCAGCAAAAATCTTATCCTTCTCCAAGTCCAAAAATAGTTCGTTGAGCATCCGAAACACACCCGAGGCCCCCGAGACCTCAACCAAACATGCCAACCAATGCTAAAAATCATTCAAACTTGTTCCAACCTTCGAAACGCTCAAACCAACATCAGAACACCAGTTTAACATCAGATTCAAGCCTAAGAACTCTAAAAACTCTCAATTTACGCTTTCGATCAAAAAGTCTATCAAATCTCGCCCGAATGACCTGAAATTTTACACACACGCCACATTTAACACTACAAAACTACTCCAACTTCCGGAATTTCAGTCTGACCCTTAGATCAAAATCTCACTATCGAACCGCTAACTTTAAAAATTCAACTTTTGGCCTTTCAAGCCTAAATTAGCTACGGACCTCCAAAACACTATCCGAACACGCCCCTAAGCCCGCCATCACCCAACAAAGCTAACGGAACCGATGAGAACCATAGCAACATGCGAGTAACTTCTCATAACCATAGGACATTCTAATCCTCAATTAGTGGTCCAAACCACCATAACCCTGCCGGGATCCGCCTACGCATAACATGCCATAATACTTGAATACTCCAAAATAAAATCAATTACGACGATCGTCAAACCTCGCACACACCGTCACAATTTATAGGCATAACTTAATCACGTTGAAGAAACTAATCACTTCCATTAATATGCATGTTCCACTATAGCTAACAGATCTAACTTCTTCCTGTTTATTCTTTATTACCTTAGAAATAGCAATAACTCTATTCAACACATCACACACTCATCCCGAGTGGCCTTGTATCACGAGACCATGTTGTCTCAAATCCCATGAACCATCTCATACCTTCCTTGGGCGCATATTCACATCCTCAACTGATACACCCATTTCGATAATTCCTTTGTGAATCCAAAGTCATTCTTTTTCATTCCCCAAATGCTACACCACAAGCCGAAGATATCATAAAACCTTCTGAGCCTCTTTTCATTATCCACTGCAAAAGCTCGATTCTTACCCATACATAGGGACTCGAAGTCCTTAGGCACCATGCCTTAACCTTTGAATCCACTTGGACCGCTGTTGAGAGTCACCCACTCTTGCTTGGTCCCGAATATAATCAACTCCAAGGCTCCGTTGACACATGAACACCCATCTCCATGGAGAACCTGATTGAATCACTTTCTTGTAAACCATCTCCGTACTAAATACAAATCCCGAGTTTTCTCAAAGCCCGAACAAGAATCGATAAGGCCATTTATGGCACATATCTCTCAAATCAATTGCTCGAATTACCACCTATATTCTTTTCCCTTTGCTGAAATAACTCGCTATTATGCCGATAGCCAGAAAGCTCACAAATAGGTAACCATGCAACCCAATCGTAAGCGATGGGACTCTCCCACTTAGCTAGGAGCCACCTATTACATACTCTGGAATCCACCAAGATTCTTTATCTCTTATTAACATAACCTTGCACAATTAGATCGCCAAATTCCTCGAAATCCTTCCGTTAACATTTATTGAACACTCTGTATCTGTAGCAACATTCACATTTTAACCTCTTATTGGATAACCAATAGAATTCTTTGCAGAAGCTTTGCCAACCATGCGAACGCTGACCTACTCACTGAAGATAACCCAATTGTGGAAATTACATGCTGACATCACCCAACAACACTGCAATGCACAATTACTACAAACTTAGTAACCCATCCTGAGCCCATGCTCATTCACTAGCTTCACAAGTCCGTTCATTCCTCATGGACATCAACTAAATACACGACAATATCTTTAAATTCAAAGTTGTGTGGCATCCTTCCTCATATCAAGCAACTCATCGTTGTTGCATCCAATCTCCCGTCATATAATAGTCACTTATTTAAATTAAGCCCGTAGACCCAATTATCATCCACAAATAATCCAAATAACTCCAAATTTTCCTCAAGGCATGCAGTCATCCTGCCACTAAACCCATATGATACTTTGCCACTCTCCTACTTTGGGCTGACTCACTTCTTTGAGAAACTACTCTACTTCAGCTTCTTACACTTGGTCTTCTAGAATTTTAACCACCGCATGACAATTCCCACATGTTCTTCCTCCTCCATTGCTGCTTAGTTGATGCCTTATATCAAAATCCTATCTCAGTAGCACTTGAACCAATTGGCCACTACTAACTTTAACCCTTTCCGAAGATCATCTTTTCTCGAGTCGTCGACATTAGAAACATCTATTCAATCCTAAACCACTGCATCCCAAGATCTTTAGCAGTCCCTTCTTCAATAATATCTCACAATATCCTACCCTATAGGCGATTTGAAGAAGATCATGGCACTGGTTAACATATAAAATCAAGGACGACGACACCGCGTCGCAGATAAAAATTCTACCACACTTGAAATCACCAAGTCTCGTTACTCTATCAACCCAAACCTAATCATTCACAGTCTGGTTGAATTTCCTTTGCCGGAAATACAATGCCAAATCTTTGAATCATGCACTGAGAAAACCTCCTTCCAAGTCATACACTGCTTCCACGCATGGAAAACATCTCACCATCACATCAATACCGTGCGATAACCATTCATGAGCATCATAACAATATGTGCATAGCATCAAAGCTCTCAAAAGTACATCTATGGAGCTGAAATGACATACTATCCTTCCGCAAGGCGACGACAATATCCCAAACAACCATGCGGTAGAGACATCCCGCACCACATCTGTAGTACCATAAAAATTCCTCAATTCTTGATTTATAATAAGCGCTTCACGTCGCATAAAATCGAGTAGAAAGGAAATAAGGCCTAATCCTCAATTGAATCAAACTGCATGATGAGGAATCAAGAAGGGAGGTGCCCTTAGCAGCCCTGTAATCTCTCGAAGATAAGTACAGGCGTCTTTGTACCGATCCGTAAGACTCTACTAGACTTTCTCATGACTAATGAGACCTAAGGTAACCTAGTGTTCCCATACCATGTTGTCACGGCTCAAAATCCACTAAGGCTCATGATGGCGGCGGACACCACTGTCAAGCAAGCCAAGACCAAGAATTTAATTAAAGTCCCATTTAAATATTTATTTAAATCATTTTTTATACATTAAATAATAAATAATAAAATTTACTGAATAAATAATAATGTCTTTAACAAACTTAATGTTTAATAATCCCATAATCATCCTAGAACCTGGTATCACAAGTGCACGAGCAACTTCTAGAAAATGACGTAATACAACAACCGTCCAGCATACAAGTTAGAAAGTAGAGAAAATACAATATAATACTCTGAAGGAGACTCTGCTATTTGCGGGTCATCTCAAGAAGTGCAGCTCATCTAAGTACCCATATCAACCATGCCGTTGAGCCAAACTAAACCACTAGACATAAATGTTCTTGTTTAACAAAAATGCACAACAAATATAGCATGAGTACGAAATAACGGTACCCAGTAAGTATCCCGTCTAATTTTGAAGAAGTTGACACAAGAAGTCGACTTCGACACTTACTAGTGGTCCAATAATAATATACCAATAACATAGTAAAATGAGGATTTTTATACAAATGATTATAACTCAATAGCATGAAACAAGTAAATAATTCTTTTATTAATAGAGAATTTCCAAATTCATTTTCATCATTTATTCATTTATATCAGGACACATAGGAAATATTATCATTTATAAGTTTACAACTAAGGCAATACAAGCATGTGCAAATCATGCCGATGTCGTACAGCCCGATCCAACAATATTTAAACTGTGCACTGCCAAAATGTGAAATGGTACCAATCATAGATGCATCTAGTTAGTCAACTGAGGCGTTCAACCTTTTCCACAGTAGATAAACACATTTAAACATTCAATCAAGAATGAATGACTGCGGAAGAACAGAATTTAACATATTATCTTACTACAAATTTCCAAATCGTAATAAACTCCACCAAGAACTGGTGTCACAACTCACAGACGATCTACAAATACTACAAAAATGGTCTGAACAAAGAAAATGTACATATGTTTCGAAAGTAGATAAACAGAAAAGAAATATGACAGAAGGAGACGCCAAGGCCTGTGGACGCCTGCAGGACTACCTTGGATCTCCACTGAACTGAAGGCATCCACCCAAGCTCTACTCACAAGGTTAGACACCAAGGTCTGCACAGAAAGTGCAGAGTGTTGTATCAGTACAACCGACCCCATGTACTGCTAAGTGTCGAGCATAACCTCGACGAAGTAGTGATGGGACTAGGATAAGACAACTAACATAAACATGTGCAGTTAAACAATATCTAACAGAATAACAATAATAGAAGCTAAACATAAATTAATAGAAAGGGGAAACATGCTATGGGGGTACTAGAATAAAGAATCATAAAAATAATGGAAATGAAACAATCAATGCACTTGAACCGATAAAAGCAAATATTCACAGCAAACATATAATGCACGACATCATCCTACGTGTTTTTACTCTTAATCCTCACCATGCAATTAATATAAAAATGTGCACGGTATCACCCTTCGTGCTTTATCACTCTTCCTCACCATATGAATAATAAAATATGGACGGTATCACCCTTCGTGCTTTATCTCTCTTCCTCACAGTGTGCATCAATATAAATGTAAATGTGCACGGCATCACCCTTTGTGCTTCATCACTCTTCCTCACCATATCCTAAATATGAAAGTGCACGGAATCACCCTTTGTGCTTTATTACTCTTTCTTCATCGAAATAATAGAAATAATAACATCTCGGCAAGGGAATCAGCTATAACCAATCTTGTTTCAATAGTCAAATTCATAATACAAGTCTCAACTTGAGTCAACGCTCAACTCTATGCAATAATAAGAAAATATATCCAAACTTGTTCGACATGAAGAGTAACCAGCTTAAGAATGAACAATACGTGATAAGAGACACAATGATTACAAGTATAAGGCTCATTTGCATTCTATGACCCAACAAAAACATATAGATACTTGTCACCATACTTATATGTTGTACCCAAAAATTAATCATGCAGCAAGTAAGACAACAACACATATTCCCTCAAGCTAAGGTTAGACCAAACACTTACCTCGATTCCACGGCAAACATCAAGCCTCAAATATCGCTTTCCCTCTAGATTTAACCTCCAATTCACTTGTATCTAGTCATAATTAACTTAATAACATCAATAAATGCTAAGAGCTCAAATTCAATGCTTAATTATAGGTTTCCCAATATTTCCCCCCAACAAATCAAAAATTGACCCCAAGCCCGCTTGGTCAAAAGCAGAAGTTCAGATCAAAACCTGATTATCCATTTAACCCCAAACCTAGATATGCAATTTGTTTTGGAATCCGACCTCTTTGAGGTCTAAAACCCTAAATTTTTCCAAAAACCCCAATTTCCCACGAAAATCCTTAGATTTTGTGATGAAATCTTGTAAAAAGATGAATTAGATTGAATGAAATGATATAGAAGTCTTTACCTATGATTTGGGGAAGAACATTTTTTCGGAAAATCGTCCATGGGAGCTTAGGGTTTGAAAATTTGAATGAATGAGTTAGAATCCCGTCTAAAACACTTTTTGAACAGACGCAGTATCACATGTGAACCCGTAAATGCGAATATTATCGCAATTGCGAAGGCAGCTCCCATTTCGCTCGCCGCTACTAAGGGAATCGCTTTTGCTTTCTTTTCCATGTTCAGGCCTGCTATTATCGCAAATGCAAACATTTGTTCGCAATTGCGACTTGTTCTTATTGAAAATGTGATAACTAGGGATTTCAACGTGTTTTATGCTCCTACTTGCCTATGCTTTGATTATAAATTGTTACAAAATAGTCTCAAAAGGCTCATGAGTTGTGCTTGATTGTATATTTGATCGAAAAAGTGACGAAATGTCAAAGATCGGCTCAAAAGCAGTGAAACCTGCTCAAGTATCGAAGACCAAGCAATTTAAGGGCAAGCAGGCCCACTGTGGACCGCGCAAAGTCGAATGCGGCCGCACTAGGTGGTTCATAGAGCTGGCAAAACAAAGATAAGGCAGCGCGGACGCGGTAGAGTTTTAGCGGTCCATGGTGAAGGCTCTGCGATCGGACTTCCATTTTTTGCGGTCCGCGAATGAGATATTAAGAGAGATAGAAAATTGCCAAATCCAAGCCATGCGGTCCGTGGTCCTGATTGTGCAGACCGCGCCAGCTCCCTCCGCGGACACCATCCATTCTAAGTGGTCCGCGGAGCCTCAGTTCAGAGTATCTAGAATTGAAGTAAAGAGCCTAGTGCGGCCACGGTCCATTTTATGCGGACCGCACTGACCCCGCAGGAGCATTTTTGTCCAGTTTTTCCAGCCTAGTCTAAAAGAACATTTTACTATTTTTAGGTCATCTGTTATCTCCAGAATTGAGCTGCGCTCGTGAGGACATATTTTGTAGCCATTTTTGGCACCTTAGCTTCAAAATAACGATAGATTCTTGTATTTTCATTTAGTATTTAATTAATATGCCTTGTTCTTCATCTATTTCTTTATTTTCTTTGGCAGCGATCACTTTTTGGCGACGTTGCTGGGGAGCTTATGGTGTTGACTATCTGTTTAGTTAGTTTTGTGTTCTGTTTATCTTTCCTTCTTATTTACTAATTTTGTTTGTTTTGATCACTCATGTACTAATGGCTCTCAATGCCAATGACCCTCTTGACAACATGAATGCGGGGCAGGAGGTAGATGATCTTGAACAAGAGGAGGTCTTACCTCAAGCTCCATGTAGAGGCCGTCAGGCCAATGCGAAAGAAAACAACAATACTCCAGACCTTCCTCCGCCACCGCCAAGAGTGGCTCCCAGAGTATTACCAAATCAAGGATACGCCAGTGCCATTATTCCTCCTGGAATCCGGACGGGGAACTTTCAAATCAAAAATATCATGTTAACATTGCTCGAGCAAAGACGGTATTTTACGGGCGTCTCCGATCAAAATGCCTACAAGAACTTGAAAGGGTTTGTAGATACATACTGGGGTAGCAAGCAAACAAACGTGTCCGAGGATGCATTAAGATTTAGTCTTTTCCCGTTCTCTCTTCGGGGTAAAGCATTGGATGGTTAGAAAGGCTCTCCAATCATTATATCATAATGTGGGATGAATTGGAGGACAAATTTATTGCCAAATTTATTTCACCAAGTCATATGGCAGCACTTCGGGATGAAATTCTAGTCTTCAAGCAAGAGCCAACGGAACCTTTGCACGAGATACGGGAAAGGTATAGAACAATGGTGAAAGAGTTCCGTAATAACGAGATGACCGAGGCAATGATTCAACAAACCTTTTATCAATGTATCGACACCACCAATAAATGCATTGTGAACCAATTGGCCGGAGGGAATTTTATGAAACTTTCTTACCAAAAGGCATGTGATGTGCTTGATGAGATGGCCGACACTTCTTCTTCATGGAAAAGCCGAGAAAATGTGCCCCAAAGTGACCCTACGGTCATCCATTTACACAAGGAATTGCATGATCATGACCAAGATATTGCCGAGCTCACTACTACTATGAACCAATTGGCAAAGGCACAATTGCAACAAGTCTAATATCCGCACCAAGTCAATGCCATGGAAGGTGTTTCTATATTAAAAAGGAGGCAAAAAGGGAAACAAACTCAAGGAAATTGTGAACAATATGACAAAAATGATGGTGGTGATTTTTCAAATGAGTGCTATGATGATAAAAGCGAAGAAGTCTAATATGTCAATAACTACCAAGGGAATAGAGGTAACTCCTTAAATCAATAATGATGACCCCAAGGAAATTGGGGCAATCAACTACAAGGCGGAGGTAATTGGAAATAATAACAACCAACAACAAGGCAGTGGCAATTGGAACAACAACAATCAAAACAATAATTGGGGTAATCAAGGTAGCAATCAAGGCAATTGGAATGGTAACAACAATAAGCAACAACAACAACAATCAAGGAGGGTGGAACAATAGTGGGAACCAAGGCAACCGGGGGCAAGGCTTTCAAAGGCCCCCTATGTACCAACAACCGAACAATCCACCTCCTTTCCTTATCAAGGTCCAAGTTCTTCCGGGAGTGATTTGGGGAGAATTGAGAATATATTCGAGCAAATGATGAAAAAGAACTAAGATTTAAATGCATAATTGGCTTCTCATAATACATCTCTCCGGAACTTAGAGGTGCAACTAGGTCAAATTTCTCAAGCTTTGAATACTCACACCAAGGGTGCTCTACCAAGTGATACGGTAGTGAACCGAAAGGGTGGGAATAACAATCATGCGATTGCGATTACAACGCGAAGTAGGAGAGGCAGTGCTGTGAATGCCTCAAGAGAAAAGCAAGTTGTGGTTGATAATGATGAGTTTCGGGATGATGATGTAACTTTGGTAGTTGAAGATGTGGTTGAAAAAAATATGAACAATGATGTGCGAATTGATATTGACGATGAGGTCGAGGTAGAAACTCAAGATGCCATGAATCCGTCTAGGGAACACATTATTGACATGCCCGAGATGGCTCTGCCAAAAGCCAAGGCTCCCTTGCCTATTCCACCTCCACCATCGCCTCAACGATTAGCAAAGCAAAAGAGTGACAAAAAATTCAAAAAGTTCATAGACATGATAAAGAGCCTCACAATGGATGTGCCTTTGGTGGAGGCACTTGAGCAAATACCGGGGTATGCCAAGTTTATGAAGGATTTGGTCATGAAGAAGAGATCTATGGAGTGTGAAACAATTATAATGACTCATCAAGTGAGTGCTATTATACATTATATGGCCCTAAAACTTGAAGATCCCTAGCTTTTACTATCCCTTGCACTATCAGAAGTGCAGGTTTTGCCAAGGTCCTTTGTGATTTGGGGGCTAGCATAAATTTTATGCCATATTCAATCTTCAAGACCTTGGGAATTGGACGACGTTGAACATATTCAATGAGACTTCAAATGGCGGATCGATCGATGAAGCGACCTTTGGGCATAATTGATGATGTACTTGTCCGGGTGGACAAATTTATTTTGCTAGCCGACTTTATCATATTGGATTGTGAAGTGGACTTTGGAGGTTCGATCATTCTTGGTAGATCTTTCCTTGAAGCAGGTGAGTTGACTTCCCGAGTGGCGGATGAAAAGGTCCTCTTCCATGTTTGAAAATCCATAAGACAACCCAATAGCACAGAGGTATGTTCATTTGTGGACATTGTCACAGATGTGATAGTGGATGACACAAGTTTCATGATCAATGTTGAAGATCCCCTTGAGGCCTTGCTTCTTAATATGGATGTCAATGATGATGCTATTAGAGTGGAGTGTGTGAATGAATTGCATGGTATGGGTTCATATTCATATGAGCTAAAAGTTGTCTTTGGACCTTGAAAACCGCAAAACTCCATCAACAAACCCATCGATTGAGGAGCCATCAGTGTTGGAGTTAAAACCTCTTTCTCCACACCTCAGATATGAGTTCTAGGACACAAATTCTACTTTACATGTTATTATTTCATCTTGCTTAACTAACGTGCAGGCTGACGCCACTTTGGCGGTACTTCAAAAGCGGAAGAAGGAGATTGGATGGATATTGGCTGACATTCGGGGAATAAGCCCCGCCTTTTGCATACACAAAATCATCTTGGAGGAGGATGCAAGGCCTTCATTGGAGCATCAGAGAAGACTAAATGAGGCAATGCAAGAAGTCAAGAAAGAGGTCATCAAGTGGTTAGATGCTGATGTGGTTTATCCTATTTCTGTCAGCTCTTGCACTTCTCCGGTGCAATGTGTACCGAAGAAGAGTGGTATGACTGTGGTGAACAATGCCAAAAATGAACTTATCCTACTCGAACGGTCACCGGTTGGAGAGTATGTATGGATTACCGGAAGCTAAACAAGGTGACACGAAATTACCATTTCCCATTACCATTCCTTGACCAAATGGTAGATCGTCTTGTGGGGCGTGCTTTCTATTGATTTTTGGATGGTTACTCAGGGTACAATAAAATCCTAATTGCCTCGGAGAACCAAGAAAACACCACCTTTACCTGTCTGTATTGCACGTTTGCTTTCTCTAGAATGTCATTCGAATTGTGCAATGCTCCGGCGACCTTCCAACGGATAGCTATTTTCACAGACATGGTGGAGGATATCTTGGAGGTCTTCATGGATGATTTCAGTGTGGTTGAAAATTCTTTCAACGAGTGTTTGGGTAATTTGGATCGAGGGTTGGCCCGGTGTGAATACACGAACCTCCTTCTCAATTGGGAAAATGCCATTTCATGGTAGAAGAGTGTATTGTGTTGGGTCACAAAATTTCAAAGTGAGGAATTAAAGTTGATAAGGCCAAGATAGAGGTTATTTCAAGGCTTCCTCCCTATACTTCTATCAAAGGGGTGAGGTGTTTTTTTGGGCACTCGGGTTTCTACCGGAGGTTCATTAAAGATTTTTTAAAGGTAGTTAACCCTTTGTGAATGTTGCTATAGAAGGATGCTAAATTTGTCTTTGATGAAAAGTGCATGGAGGCTTTTGATCTTATTAAACACAAGTTGAAAACTACCCCCATCATTACCCCACCAAATCGAACTTTCCTTTTGAGCTCATGTGCGATGCTAGTGACGTTGCAGTTGGGGCTGTTTTGGGCCAAATGATCCACAAGATATTTTATCTGGTGTACTACTCAAGCAAGACCATGAATGAGGCTCAAATGAACAATACAGTCACCGAAAAAAAGTTGTTGGCTATTATTTTTTCTATGGAAAAGTTTTGACCATACCTTATGGGGGCCAAAGTTATAGTGCACACCGATCATACCGCCCTTAGGTATTTGATGACCAAGAAAGATTCCAAGGAAAAATTGATGAGATGGATTCTTCTTCTTTGAGAGTTTGATCTAGAAATTATGAACCAAAAAGGTAGTGAGAATCAAGTGGCGGACCACTTGTCCTGTTTGGAGGAGGAGGGAAGGTCTTGTGATGGCCTTGAGATCAATGATGCATTTCCCGATGAACAACCCCTTGCGGTGTCAATGCATGATATGTCATGGTTTGCCGATGTTTCCAATTATATTGTGACCAGAATAATCCCCTATGAGCTCTCTATTAACCAAAGGAAGAAGCTCAAGCAGGATAACTTGGATTTTTATTGGGACGAGCCATATTTGTTCAAGATTTGCATGGATGGTGTGATTCGTCGATGTGTCCCGGAAGAAGAACAATTGAGTATTTCGGAGGCTTGTCACTCCTCTTCCTACGGTGTCCATCATAGTGGGGTGAGGACGGCTCCCAAGGTACTTAGTTGTGGTTTCTATTTTCCAACCTTGTTCAAAGATGCAAAGAGCGGGTGGAATTTCAAAAAGGGATTAAATGCCTCTAAATACAATTTTTGAAGCGGACATCTTTAACGTTTGGGGCATCGATTTCATGGGTCCATTTATTAGCTGTTGTGGTAATACTTATATTCTAGTGGTGATCGATTATGTATCAATGTGGGTTGAAGTCGTGGCTTTTCCTAACAACGAAGCCCCGATGGAGGTGGCATTTTATAAAAAGAGTATCTTCGCAAGGTTTGGTACTCGTCGTGCAATTTTTAGTGATGGGGGAACATACTTTTTCAATAGGGCTTTTTATTCGTTACTTTCCAAATATGGAGTTAATCACAAAGTGTCCACCCTCTATCATCCTCAAGCTAGTGGTCAAGTGGAAGTCTCCAACCGGGAAATAAAGAGTAACTTGTCCAAGACGGTAAGTGCTAATACGACCGATTGGTCGAAAACGTTGGATGACTCTCAATAGGTGTATCGGATGGCTTACAAGACTCCAATTGGTATGCCTCCGTACCAGTTGGTGTTTGGGAAAGCTTGCCATCTTCCAAGACGAATTGGAGCACAAGACTATGGAGGCTTTGAGGAAGTTGAATTTTGAATGAGATGTTGTGGTCAATCTCCGTATTAAACAAATCAATGATCTTAATGAATTCAGATTTCATGCCTACTCCAGCTCGTCCTTGTATATGGACAAGATGAAGTACTATCACGACAAATATGTTCGTGGAAAGGAATTCAAGTTTGGTGATATGATTCTTTTGTTCAACTCCCAGTTACGTCTGTTTACGGAAAACCTCAAATCAAAGTGGAGTGGGCTATTTGAAGTTGTATTTGTGACCCCATTTGGTGCTCTTGATCTCAAGAACAAAAATGGTGAAGTTTTTAGAGTCAATGGGCATCGTGTCAAACATTATCTTGGGAAATTTGATGACAGCCACGTGGTGGCGCTCCTTCATATAAAGTGATGTGATACTAACATGCGTCGTACCGCGACGTTAAATCAGGCGCTTCTTGGGAAGTAACCCATGTCTTTTTCTTTTTCTTTGATTCTCTTGGTAGTATAGGGTTTTTGGGCTAATTGGTTGTGAAATGTTGCAGGGATTGTGTTGATGTAGTGCAAAACAAGTTGGAAAAATTGAACAGAGTCTAAAGTTGCCAGTGCGGCCGCGGTACACTTTGTGCAGTCCGCACTAGTATGGGCCAATTGAGGTGCTCTCTAAGTTTTCCACCGCGACCGCATTCCATTTGATTGCGGTGGACCTATGTGATCGCGATCTGCATTTGTGCAGACCACAGAGGTTGCCTACTCAAGCTTTTTCTGCATAAATCTAGTATGGTCTGCGGTGCGTTTTTGCGCGGCTGGTAGGTGAGGATGGGCCCTACATGTTTTTTATGAATAGACCTCAGGGGTCACCATTTACCCTTTTCAAACATTTAACACTCTGAGACCTAAAGTTACTGTTCGTACTCTTCTTGACCATAATACTTGCTTAAGATTCACTAATTGCATTTCATCTTCACATCTGGTAATATTTCACTCATTCCTTGTTCGTATAATTGATTAAATTTTGTTTTTATTTATTGCTATTAGTGTGTAACTTCTTTATCGTCCTGTTTTCTCTATTTTTTTAGCTTAGGTTATGTTTAAGTATTAGTTTCTAGGGTGCTTAATGTGTATAATGACCGGGTAAATTGAGTAGGGACTAACTAGGTGAAAACTTGAACAAATACAAAAATCTGAAACCCTAACTCAGTGCATGAGTGAAGCATCCTCCACGATCGTGATGCCACTTTGTGCGGTCCGTGGTAACCTGACGCAGTCTGCGGTACCTTTTTGTGGGGACGGTAATGCTCATGTGTCTGAAAGTTCACTTGTGCCCAGCGCGGCCGCATTGCACTTTGTGTGGTTCGCGCTGGCTCACCGCGGCTATGATAGCACTTTGTACGGACCGCGGTGGAGAGATTCAGAGGGTTGGTTTTCTGGAACCTGCCGTAATGCGGGCCACGGTAGCTTTTATGCGGTCCACGGTTCACCCAATACGGCTGCACTCCTTTTTGAGCGGGTCGTGGTGTACTGTTCTGCAATATATTATGTTGTTTCTGATCTGTTGTTCTGCAATTCAGTTCCATCACCTGTTTCACTGCCGGTGCTTAGACTAACAATGTCGGATGTGTGTGCTTGCAGATAATGGTCAAACAAAGAGGTAGATGTGCAAAACAACCCAACCGAGGTTACTCGTCCCGGGGAGGCAAAGGAAAACAAAGTAAAACTCACTCCCCAACCTATAGAGAACATAAAGAAAGCAACCAAGGCTACTGATATAGCTGGTGACCAATCGGGGAGTGAGTACATGCCTTCTCAAGGCCTCTCCTTCGACTCAGTGCCAACTCACTCAGTTCCAGCTTCACCCACTTCCCGAGCTCCACATCATATATCTTCTGAGTCGTTTGAGGGCTAAGCAGCCAGCAGCGGTGAGTACTCTACCTCTCGCACAGCTTCACTATCCGAGAGGAGGGGGTGCAAGGAGAGGTGGTGATGGTGGTGATGATAGTGATGAGGAGATGCCTCAGAGTGGTGTTCCTCAGGTTGAGGGTGTTGACCGGACTAGAAACCCCACGGTCTGGGAAGACCAATTTGTCAGCCAGGTGGCTTTCCAAAAATTCAGGGTATGGTGGCCACTTCGAAAGTTGATTCTTGAGAGGCGCTTTATTGACCGAGACCTGCTGCTTCTAAACCCAAATATGCAGAGACAGTTTCGAGCTCGAGTGGGTTGGGAACATTTATGGAATGAATGTATAAAGGCAAATGATCACATATTCAAGGAGTTCTACAGCAATGTGGCCCACGTCGCGAAGGGCACAAAAGTGACCAAAGTGCGGAACACAAATGTGGTGTTTTTTGGGAAGGCGCTAAATGAGTACTTGGGGTTCAATGGCGAAGATGAAACCCTGTACAATGAGAAGTTGGCAATGGGCGAGGAGGTTTGTCCGTGGTTAGCATCATACCTAGCACTCCCTGGTAATGTTCCAGAGTGGTTGACAACAGGGGCCAAAATACTACGGAGGACTCTCAATTTTGAAGCTAGGGGGTGGTTGAACTTTGTATGCAGTCGACTTTGATAGAATATACGTTTAACGCTAGAGGGGGGTGAATAGCGTTATAATTAAAAACAGAGTGAACTTGCGGAATTTAAAAATTGCAGGAATGAAATAAGTGCGATAAGTAAATAATAAAGAACGAACGCACCGATGTATCCTGGTTCACCACAACCCGTGGCTAGTCCAGTCCCCGAGAGACTCTCTCGAGATTTCCACAAACACTGTTAAGCTTACGGGTGCTCAACAAACCGTTACACACTGAGAACTTGAGTCACACAAGTCTCAACAACCTTTGCTCAAAGTTACAACACTTCAAGACTTCAACCAAAGGAATCACAACGTTCCTTTTTACAATACAAAGGATTAACACTTCCCTTCAAGTGTATAAAAACACTTCGCACTCAAAACAAGACTCTCCTTAAGAGTAGATATGAGTAAAATAAATACGCTCAAGAACGCAACAACTTTCGTCAAGAATTTGGCTCTAAAAAACTTATGTAATGAATAGAAAATGATGAATAAGAGAGTATGCAAGCTTTAGCAATAATATGATCAGTTGTTGTGTTTAGAAGACTGATTTGAAGATGTATTTACAGTGTCAAAAGCATGCATAACCGTTGCCTAATTGCCAATTAAGAATTGCTGATTTTGTGCTACGACAATCGATTGTCAAGATGACACAATCGATTGTTTTCCAATCGTTCCAAAAATCATTCCCAGATTTTACGCAGCACAATCGATTATCAAGGACATATAATCGATTACTGGCAACGTTCAAAAAATCCTTTCCAGATGTTACTTAAAACAATCGATTATCAAAAATATACAATCGATTACGTGGCAACGTTCAAAAAATCTTTTCCAGATTTTACTTAAAACAATCGATTATCAGAAATATACAATCGATTACTTGGCAACGTTCAAAAAATCTTTTCCAGATTTTACTTAAAATAATCTATTACTAAAAACATACAATCGATTACTTGACGGTGTTTGAAAATATTTTGACAACGGTCAGTTACCTAATCGATTATACTATATGGACAATCGATTATTTATCAGTCTTTGAAAAATCAAATAGACACTGCCTCAATACAATCGATTGTCATAGGTTCACAATCGATTATTTTGTAGCTTTGAAAAAATATGTTTGGACACTGCCTCAACACAATCGATTGTCATAAGTTCACAATCAATTATTTTGTAGCTTTGAAAAATCTGATGGACACTGCCTTAACACAATTGATTGTCATAAGGTTCACAATCGATTGTCATGCAGATTTGAAAAATCTGATGCACACTGCCTTAACACAATCGATTGTCATAAGGTACATAATCGATTGTCATGCAGCTGACTTATCATAATCGATTATCATAAGTGCATAATCGATTATCTTAGTCCAGATTTTAGAGGCATGTTTAAAAATCATTTTGCTAAAATAAATATGCATGATTTAAAAATGATTTTACGAGAGAAGCCAAGTCTTGAGTTAAGTTGTCGGATCAAGATCACAATTAAAGAACGACTCATGTATAACTTTGTTTAGTCTTGATCTTTGTTTGTCTTGTTCTTGAACTTCGTTACATGACATTTGCGCGCTTGTGCTTGGACCTCGTCATATGTCAATTGCGCATCGTTTGTCATTTATCAAAACCTGCAAATATGAACACACGTTTAGTTTAGTGCCTTGAGAACGTGTTTCAACAATTTCCCCCTTTTTGATAATGGTAAACCTTAAGCGGGATATGCATATTAGAGATTCATAATGACGATCCAAGACAAGTAAAGATATGCAATTAGTTCCCCCTCAACATATGAATTCCCCCTCAATTTATACCAATAAATATTAAGTGCATAGCCCCTTATTCTTCCCCCTTTTGCCATTAGCAAAAAATAGAATAAGTAAATAACTTGTTTATTGATTAATCAAAAATTTCAACTTCATAAAAGGGATAATAAAGCAAATAGTGTCAACATAATTGATTATTGATACTTGATAATCGATTATATACTAAAGAGAAATCGATTATTCTGCACCAGTCTTTATAATTCCCCCTGCTTTTAGGGCGATACCTGCAAAAATGCGTTAGATGCCTCCGACGCTCAAGTTAGTAATTTGTAAAGAAATAATGACTTAGATCAATGTGGAGTCAAGATGTTGGCCAATTGAGAACGTGATCTCTTAAGAAGTGTGTCCTAAGGTGTTCTTAAGAGTGTTTCGAGTACTTACCTGTTGTTCAATATCGCCAATTACCTGTTCGAGAGGATGGTCTTTGATTGTCCTCCATGTGTTAGGTAGTTTCGTTTCTTTTTCCAATTGTGGCGCTTCCTCCGATAATTGATCCAAGATTTCATCTTGAATTTCCTTAGGAGTTTCCTCTTGTACTTTGTCTTGAGGACTTATTGAGTTTAAAATACCTGCAGGATCAAAACCAGAATCCTTTCTCGCCAAGCGAGCATTATTTTCGGAAAACACAATATGAGGGGATTCCTCCACAGTTTCGGTTCTATTATTGTATACCCTATATGCTTTGCTACGTGATGAATAACCAATAAAAATTCCTTCATCGTATTTGGCATCAAATTTTCCCAAATTATCTTAACCATTGTTGTGAATAAAACATTTACAACCGAATACTCTAAGATGGGAGATGTTTGGTTTCCTTCCCTTATAGAGTTCATAGGGAGTTTTCATGAGTATTGGCCTTATGACTACTCTGTTTAAAACGTAGCATGCGGTGCTCACGGCATCCGCCCAAAAATGTTTGGGAATCTTAGCCTCATCGAGCATGGTTCTACCTATCTCTTCGAGACACCTATTTTTCCTTTCCACTACTCCATTTTGCTGTGGTGTGCGTGGAGCAGAGAAGGTGTGCTCGATACCGAGTTCGTCACAAAAGTCCGCGAAGAGATTGTGATCAAACTCTCCCCCATGATCACTTCTTATTGAAGTAACGGTTGTGTCCTTTTCATTTTGAACACGTTTAAGAAAACATTTAAAATTATGAAAAGATTCACTTTTATGAGCAAGAAATAGTGTCCATGTAAATCTAGAATAATCATCAACAATAACAAAAGCATAACGATTTCTACCAAGACTTTCAATGCGAGATGGTCCAAAAAAGGTCCATATGAAGAAGTTGCAATGGTCTAGTAGTTGAAACAATATTTTTCGATTTAAAAGATGCTTTTGTTTGCTTCTCTTTTTGACAAGAATCGCAAATAGAGTCTTTTTCAAATTTCAAACTTGGAAGACCAATAACTAAATTTTGTGAAACCAATTTGTTTAAAAGATGCATGTTTATGTGAGCTACTCTACGATGCCATAACCACATATCATCTTCTTTGCTCATAAGACAATTCACATATTCAGAAGAAGAATTTTCGAGATCAACCATATAGATGTTATCCATTCTAAATCCACGAAGGATAATTTTAAATCACTACGGCGAAAACTAAGCATTCATTCGAATCAAATAAAACAAGATTTCCCTTGTCACATAATTGACTTATGCTCAAGAGATTATGTTTTAGACCCTTAACTAGCAATATATGCTTAATGGAAGAAGGTTCATCCTTACCAACCGATCCAATTCCGATAATTTTTCCCTTGTTGTTATCTCCAAAGATAACGCTTCCTCCTTCTTTGTGTTCTAGTTGAAGGAACTTGGATTCATCTCCGGTCATGTGTTTGGAGCATCCACTATCAAGGTACCAAAGTACACTTGATCCCTTCAAACATACCTACAAGACAAATTAATGAGTCTTTGGTGCCCAAGCTGTTTTGGGTCCTTGAGAGTTAGGTGTAACATGCTGTTGTGCTTGACATGCATTTAAGTGTCTATGTCTAGAGAAACAAGAAGGAGCAATATGTCCAATTCGATTGCAATAATGACAAATGACATTTGGATTATGCATTCGTCTAGGTTGATAGTAGTTGGACGGACGAAAATTGTTTACTCTATTTTCGACAATATGACTATTGCGCATTTCATGAAAGTCATTTCTCCTACTATTTGTTCTAGGATATGCAGCATTTCTAGAATAATTATTTCTAGGTTGAAAGCTATTTCTAGGAGTCCTAAAATGTTCAAAGTTTCTTCTAGGATATGCATCATTTCTAGAATAGTTATTTCTAGGTTGAGGGCTATTTCTAGGTGTCCTAAAGTGTTCAAAGTTTGGTCTAGCATGCATGTTGATTCTAGGATTGTTATTTCTAGAATGAACATTTGTTTTATTTATCCTAGGTTGAGCCTTAGGTGGTTGGGGTTTGGCTTCAACTTTTTCTTTAGGCTCGTTTTTAAAACCTATCCCATGTTTGGTCGATTTCAAATTAACAAGAACTTCATTCAAATTTTTATGAGAAGAATTGAACTTATCTAAGGTGCCCTTAAGTCTTTCTACCTCACCTTTTAGATGAACGCAAGAAGTACAATTTTTACTAGAACTCTCGGGTTTGTCGGCGCTTCTCTTGCCGAAAAATTTGTTTTCTTCTTTCAACTTCTCATTTTCCAAAGTCAGTTTTTCCAAATCCTTTTCTTTCAAAGAGAGTTGCTTTTCAAAATCTTTTTCTTTCAAAGAGACATTCTCTTTAATGCTTTTAACAGTTTTGGAAGCTTTAATGAATTCACTATACAACTCATCAAAGGCATTTTGCATTTCCTCAAGAGAATAGAAGTTTTTGGAAGAAATTTGACATACCTCTTCTTGATTGTTTTCGTGAGCCATGAGACAAAGATTTGCGGCTTCGTCTTCTTCTTCCTCACTTGATGTCTCCGGAGTCGCCTCCCCAAGATATGTATGTTCGTTGTTTCTTGAAGGGTTTCTTCTCCTTTTTGGCATTTGGGCAATTTGATTTAATATGCCCGAATTCTCCGCACCCATAGCACTTTATTTGATCTCCTTGTTGTTTGCCTTTTCGTTCATACTCTTTTCGCATGAACTTTTGAAATCTCTTAATAACGAGTCCGAACTCGTTATCTCCGTCCTCATCATTTTGAGGTTGGCTTGTGCTTGCTTTGAGGGCGATTCTTTGTTTCCTTTGATCATTAACAAGAGGGTTAAGTATAGTAGATTCATAAGTTTTAAGATTACCTCTTAATCCGTCGATGGTGACATTTGAAATGCCAATAGACTCTTGAATCGCGTCGGCCTTTGAGCGCCATTCCGGAGTGAGACTTCAGAGGATTTTTTGGACAAGTTCCTTATCCGTGAAGGTCTTCTTAAGAGCATGTAAGTCATTAACGATTTTTGGAAATCGTTCGAACATGTCATCGACCCTTTCGCCTTCCTTCATGTGAAACAGTTCATATGCATGGGTTAGAAAATCAACTTTAGCCTCTCTTACCTGGTCCGTACCTTCGTACGTGATTTCCAGCTTATCCCACATTTGCTTCGCCGTTGTGCAACATGATATTTTTCTGTAATCATCATCATTTACAGCACAATATAATAAGTTGATGGCTTTAGCATTGTTCTGCACTTTTCGGATATCATCCGCATCGTACTCATCTTCGGATTTTGGAACCCATTCATTTTCAACCTTTTTGGTTGGAATTTGTTCTCCCTTCATTATGACCTTCCACAAATGAAAGCTATTCGATTGAACGGATATTCTCATCCTCTCCTTCCAGTACGTATAGTTTGTGCCATCGAATAGTGGTGGTCGGGTGGAGCATTGTCCTTCACCTATTCTGCAAAAGAATCACGAGTAGAAGCCATGGATTGTTTCTCTCAAACGGTTAAGTTTTTCAGAGAATTGGGCTCTGATACCAATTGTTAGAATATACGTTTAACGCTAGAGGGGGGGTTAATAGCGTTATAATAAAAAACAGCCTAAACTTGCGGAATTTAAAAATTGCAGGAATGAAATAAGTGCGATAAGTAAATAATAAAGAACGAACGCACCGATGTATCCTGGTTCACCACAACCCGTGGCTAGTCCAGTCCCCGAGAGACTCTCTCGAGATTTCCACTAACACTGTTAAGCTTACGGGTGCTCAACAAACCGTTACACACTGAGAACTTGAGTCACACAAGTCTCAACAACCTTTGCTCAAAGTTACAACACTTCAAGACTTCAACCAAAGGAATCACAACGTTCCTTTTTACAATACAAGGGATTAACACTTCCCTTCAAGTGTATAAAAACACTTCGCACTCAAAACAAGACTCTCCTTAAGAGTAGATATGAGTAAAATAAATACGCTCAAGAACGCAACAACTTTCGTCAAGAATTTGGCTCTCAAAAACTTATGTAATGAATAGAAAATGATGAATAAGAGAGTATGCAAGCTTTAGCAATTATATGATCAGTTGCTGTGTTTAGAAGACTGATTTGAAGATGTATTTATAGTGTCAAAAGCATGCATAACCGTTGCCAAATTGCCAATTAAGAATTGCTGATTTTGTGCTACGACAATCGATTGTCAAGATGATACAATCGATTGTTTTCCAATCATTCCAAAAATCATTCACAGATTTTATGCAGCACAATCGATTATCAAGGACATATAATCGATTACTGGCAACGTTCAAAAAATCCTTTCCAGATTTTACTTAAAATAATCGATTGTCAGTAATATACAATCGATTACTTGGCAACGTTCAAAAAATCTTTTCCAGATTTTACTTAAAACAATCGATTATCAGAAATATACAATCGATTACTTGGCAACGTTCAAAAAATCCTTTCCAGATTTTACTTAAAATAATCTATTACTAAAAACATACAATCGATTACTTGACGGTGTTTGAAAATATTTTGACAACGGTCAGTTACCTAATCGATTATACTATATGGACAATCGATTATTTATCAGTCTTTGAAAAATCAAATAGACACTGCCTCAATACAATCGATTGTCATAGGTTCACAATCGATTATTTTGTAGCTTTGAAAAAATATGTTTGGACACTGCCTCAACACAATCGATTGTCATAAGTTCACAATCGATTATTTTGTAGCTTTGAAAAATCTGATGGACACTGCCTTAACACAATCGATTGTCATAAGGTTCACAATCGATTGTCATGCAGATTTGAAAAATCTGATGCACACTGCCTTAACACAATCGATTGTCATAAGGTACACAATCAATTGTCATGCAGCTGACTTAACATAATCGATTATCATAAGTGCATAATCGATTATCTTAGTCCAGATTTTAGAGGCATGTTTAAAAATCATTTTGCTAAAATAAATATGCATGATTTAAAAATGATTTTACGAGAGAAGCCAAGTCTTGAGTTAAGTTGTCGGATCAAGATCACAATTAAAGAACGACTCATGTATAACTTTGTTTAGTCTTGATCTTTGTCTGTCTTGTGCTTGAACTTCGTTACATGACATTTGCGCACTTGTGCTTGGACCTCGTCATATGTCAATTGCGCATTGTTTGTCATTTATCAAAACCTGCAAATATGAACACACGTTTAGTTTAGTGCCTTGAGAACGTGTTTCAACAGACTTGACCCCACTTCCCATGACAAGACTATCTCACTTGCTTGGGTTGTTCTTATTGCTTCTATTATGTTAGGCTACCCTATCATCATGGGTAATGTAATATACCATGTAATTTCTACAGTGGGGGTTGAATATGACCGGAACTACCCTTTTCCCAACACTATCACCATGTAATTCCGGGACCTGAAAGGGGAGAAGAATCCCGTTGATGTCAAGGTTAAACCAGTGACTCCATTTTTGTGGTACAGCTTAAAGGGGCCAGACAACCCCAAAGACAAGAATTACAAGCCACATGCCTCTGCCCCAACTAGCTAGTATAAGGATTCGGCTGCGGTAGAGCCTTCTACTAATCCTTCCACTAAGCATGCTGCCACTATTACTAACGTGCCTCTCAGACCTTCCTCTACTGCTGGTCTCTCTATTTCGGTTGGCCTGGGGATTCCATTTTCCCAGGCCCATCCTATTACTGCCCACCAGCTGAGCCAGACACCACATAGCTTGAACAAGTGGTTGTCAGTTGCATCATCCAAGTTGTCTACTCTGTGTTCTACTATTGAGGCTCAATCTGCACCACAGACAGCTCAGCTTCCACAGTCCATTGAGGATATGTTGAAGAAGATCCTGGAGAACCAGGAAACCATAATAAGTACTCATACTGCCTTGTCTAAGGTAGTGGATTCACATGGCAAGGGTTTGAAGGAGCTTTCCGGGGAGCACATGAAAATGAGAAAAACACGGGCTTCCAAGGAGTATGTGAAGGAGCTCAGAGGAGATCTAGACAAGCTGATGGCAGACCAGATGCCTTTAGACTTTCTATTTGGGGATTCAGCCCTAGCAGCAACACCAGCAGCAAAACCAGCAGGAGCAGACACGGAGGCTTCCAAGGAAGAAGAGGAAGCTCCCCAGTGCAAATGAGGCGATCATCCAGTTGGTGGACCTATCGAAGGCCTCCTCTAGCCAGCCACAGGAGGCCCCTGATATTCAGTCCATCCAGATCTAGGTCCCAGTCCCAGCAACTGAGCAATAGGAAACCAGGAACTAGTCTGAGGTTCCCACGCATACAGAGGACCTGGGGACCACTAGTGTTCCCATGCAGACTGATGAGGCTTAGGGAGTTACCATATCCTTTCATTATGTTTTTTTTGGTCCTTATTTGCGTAGTTAGCATTGCGGATTATGCCAGATTTTATTTGAGGGGGTGTGCCCCACAATTTATCCATTGGATGACTATATATATAGATTGATTTAGTTATGCTTTCTTTTGATTTTCTATTGGTCTATATATAACTTTACATTCAGTTACTTTTATCATACTTTTTATCTTCCCTTTGGTCTGTATATAAAGCTACACTATTGTATATATTAATCCCCCGTTGTATATTCTAATCCCCTATTGTAAATATTCATTCTATTTTCTATTTTCCTAAAAAATTCATTTTTAGATTCATAGATAGGCTCGTAGCCTTTTGTTTCATTTTTGGCAGTTTAAATTAACTTTGATTTTCTTAATGACACGGTTCTTTCTAAAGGTGGAGTATTGTGTGAACCGGGTGGCTCTTCCCGATGATGGATGGCGTGACAACCTTCTTAAGGATTTAATTCCGTCTTTGTTTTTGTTTTTGATAATTTATGGTTAAAGGTACCTCAAGCTGTGACGACCCAAAGGGTCATCACCTATTTTCTTACCCATTATGCACTTTCGAGGCCTTGGAAGCCTAATTTAGGGTTGCCTCGATTTGGGTGCGCAGTCAGGCATATAGGCGAGAAAGCTTAAATGTGAATTCTGTGAGAAAAATGCTAAATTTTGATATTAAAATAAATAAATTTGACTTTGGTCAATATTTTGGGTAACAGACCCGGACCCGTGATTTAACAGTCCCAGAGGGTCCGTAGGAAAACATAGGACTTGGGCGTATGCACGGAATCGAATTCCGAGGTCCCAAGCCTGAGAAATGATTTTTTTTTGTAAAATTGTTTTCTAGAAATAATTAAGGAAATTGGAAATGAAATTTGATTAGAAGACTATGTTATCAGGCCCGTATTTTGGTTCCGGTACTTGGTACAAGTCTTATATATAATTTAAGCACTTTCTGTAAAAGTTTGGTTGAAAACGAACGTCGTTTGACGTGTTTCGAACTTAAAGTGGGAAGTTGATGTTTTATGAAAATTTGGAAGGAATCATAGATTTTGATATTTAATTCGATGTATATGATGTTATTTTAGCGATTTGATAGCACGGATAAGTCAGTAGGATGTTTTTGAGGTTGTGTGCATGGTTGGCTTGGAACCCCGAGGGCTCGGGTGAGTTTTTGATAGGCCACTGCTGCATTTTTGAATTTTGAAAGTTAGCTGTTGCATTTTTGACCTGCAGGCTTCGCATTTGCGAAGTCTGGTTCGCAAATGCGAAATCGAAAATGCGAATGGCCTCTCGCAACTGCGAAGTTAGCTCGGGTCTGCCCCTTCTCGCAAATATGACTTATTTCTTTGCAAATGCGAAGGTGTTCCTGTTGGCCAAGGATCGCAAATGAGACCACATGGCTCACAAATGTGGAGCTGGGACTTTCGCAAATGCGATATATTGGTCACAAATACGAAGTCCCTTAATTTGTTCTGTGTTCACAAATGCAAACTAGTTTTCGTAGCAACCTGCATTTTTCATACTTAGTCGATTCTAAGACATTTTTCACCCCATTTTCAAAACACAACTTCTTTGGGCAATTTTTCAAGAACAAACCTTCTTCCAAACCAATTGTAAGTTGATGTTTACTCATTTCTTTTAATAATTAACATCATTTATCATGTTTTCGACTTAAAATCAAAGATTTCCATGGGTGAAATTGGGATTTTAGGTAGAACTTAGGTTTTTTCTAAAATTGGGGATTTGGGCTTCAATTTGAGGTCCGATTTCAAAACAAATTACATATTTGCGTTTCTGGGGGGATGGTTAATGGGGTTTTGGTCCGAACCTTGGGTTTTGACCACGTGGGCCCTGGGGGCATTTTTGGACTTTTTGGGCAAAATTTCTTAAATTCATTTTTATGCATTCAAATTGATTCATTTAGTGTTTACTGATGTAATTAAGTAACTTGTGACCAAATTTGAGCGAATTTGTGGCAGAATCGAGCGGTAAAGGTATACTTGAGGCTTGAGTTGAGTTTAAAGCATTGAGGTAAGTGTTAGGTCTAACCTTAACTTGAGGGAATAGGAGTTGAGTCTTATTTGCTACTTGTTAATTGTCGAGTACAATGTATAGGCATGGTGACAAGTATCTATACATTAGTGTCTAGCATGATCACGAGTCCTTATATTGCAAATATTTTGGTTTTTGTTATAACTTCCATGCTTAATTGATGATTTTCTATATGTTGTAGAGAGTATGTGAAAGAAATTAGGATCTTTAAACTTCGTCGAGCGTCGGCTCGAGCTGAAATACAAATTATGAAGGTATATGAGATGATTAAATCTTTGGAGCATTGGCTCAAGTGATAATGTGAACTATGAGATGAAAGTGAAAGAAAGAGAAAGACACACTCGTTTATTCCCTTGCTGGGACGTTTTGTTGTTTTGTTGATTTTCTCCCTTGCCGGGATATGGGAACTTATTGATATTATTCCCTTGCCGGGATTTAACTATTTAATTGCATTCCCTTGCTGGGCTTTCTATCATTATTTGTTTATTTCCTTTCCCCTTATTTGTGAATGTTGTTTGGGTGAGGAAGAGTGATAAAGCACGAAGGTGATGTCGTGTATTGTTTGATATTTTGAGAAAGAGTTATAAAGCACGAAGGGTGATACCGTGCATTATTTGATATTGTGAGGAAAGGGTGTAAAGCATGAAGGGTGATGTCGTATCGTACGATGTGTCATTCTGCACTAGGGGTGTATTTTGTCCCGGGCCCGGGCTTCGCGGTCCCGAGCTTCGTGGGCCTGGGCTCTGGCGGTCCCGGGCCTGGTGGTCCCGGGCTTCATGGGCCTGGCGGGTGAGACAAGCCCGTGACGGGCCTAATCCCACAGTGGTCCTGGGCTTAGTGGGCCGGGCCTGGCGGGGGTTTTTTTTTTAAAAGGTAATATCTTGTATAGTAGTTATTAGTATAGCATAGAATATATTTTTTATAATATACTAGTTATTAGTATAGTATATATAATATATATTTCATTGTATGTTGTATTGTAGTAATTAGTATATATTGTGTATTATGTATATATATATATATATATTCCCTTATATACTTTCTTGTAGTATATATTGTATGTTATGTATATATATTCTCTTATATATTTTCATGTAGTATATATATTGTATCTTATGTATATATATTATAACTTATATAGTTACATATTTTGTTGTAGTATATATATTGTATCTCTTATGTATAATGTATATATATTCTCTTATATATATTGTATCTTATGTATATATGTTATTACTTATATATTTTCTTGTAGTTTAGGTTGTATGTTATGTATATATATTCTCGTATATATTTTCTTGTAGTATATATTGTATGTTATGTATATATATATTCTCTTATATATTTTCATGTAGTATATGTATTGTATCTTATGTATATATATTATAACTTATAAATAATTCGAAGTAAAGACAAAGAAATATTGAGAAAAAAGATATTCAAGGGTATGTCTTATAATTTTTATTACCCAAAATGGCATTTCTTTCTTAGTCTTCCTTCCCTCAATGGAATGAGCACAACAAGGTACTAATACCACCATTAAAAGGAAAAAAAACTAAAAGAAGATGTGTCAATGTACAAGTTACATCATAATCTACATTGTATCTCTAACAAATATCATAAATCCGTCAAGGTTGGGAGGAAGTTGTGTTGGTGGTGGTGAAGAGGAAGCTTGTTCATCACCACTTCAGGGCGAAGACGAATCCTCCGAAAGTTCCGCTATCATTTCTTCATAAGCTTCATCTATCGTCGGTTGTGATTCTGCAATTCCAAAGTTTCTTCTTTCCGAGCGGATCCAATCTTAAAAAGTACCGATTTTTCCAAGCTATCCCTCATCGCCGCTCTATGATCACCTATTTTGTAGTCTTGCTTGACTGAAAGCGCTCTCCGATGCAACAGTTGAAGCTTGAATTGATAAAATATCCCGAGCCATCCTTGCAAGAACCGGAAAATGTTTTTCCCTTGCCTGCCACCATTCCAAAAGATTGAAAGAGCTGTCTGGATTCTCCTTTTCAACTCCCTGAGACAAGTAAACTTGAAGCTCATTTAGATGTGAAGTTTCATCATAATTATCACCTTGAGAACCCCGGAACTCCGTCCAAGATATACGAGCTGTTAAGCCCGCAGCTCATTTAGACGATTGTGAGCTAGACGAAGTAAGGGTTGAAATATTTGGCCTAGCATGCCATAAGGCAACTTGATAAGCATTATAACTGTTTGAGCATTAATTTTAATTGATGCTTTTGCATCTGCATGTGTAGCAACTTCCTCGTTTGAAAGATCTAAAGCCTTATAAATATTTGAATACCAAAAATGAGGACCTCCCAATTTCATTGTATGATTTAACATTGCAGCAATACCAAAAATAGGAGGGATAGGGAAAAAAATATTTTTTAAATTTTGTTTCATTTCATTTATAGCAAGTTCATAAATATCCACACCCTCGCCAAATTCAACAAACAGATCAGCTAGTGCGGCAATATAAACTAAACAGTTTGAAATAGTAGGATAATATTGCCCAGAAAATGCATTTGTAGCAACTTGAAAATGTTCTAAAAATCTAAAAGAATTTTAACATTCGTCCAATCTTGGGTAGTAAGCATTTCATCATCATCCTCACCACCTGCCCGAGAATTAAACGTTGCATTAATTGAGTTTCTATATTCATATGCAACTACTAAACTTTCGTACATACAATTCCATCTAGTCGGGCAAGGTTTAGGAACCTTTCTTTCTCTAAGGCCATATTCATCACATTTTTTAAAATACTCTCTAAGTCTAGTTCTACGGTTTGAATAAAAAAGTCAATTAAGAGCCATTCGAGCCTTTTCAATTTCTATGTTTAAAATTCGCATACCATCACCGACAATTAAATGATAAATATGACAAATACATCTAACATGAAAAATATTACTAAATGCAGGATTTAGTATTTTTTGTAAGCATGCCTATAGCACTAGTGTTACTAGAAGCATTATCCATATAAATTGTCATTATTTTATCGCTAAAGCAAAAATATCTACAAATATCTGAAACAGTGTTAGCTATAAACTTACCTGTGTGACGTGAATTAATTATTCTATACGCAATTATACGTTTTTACATTGTCCAGTCCTTATCTATCCAATGACTTGTAACAGTTAGATACTCATAGTCATTATTACTTCTACCAATATCAGTAGTAATAGAAATCCGATTAGGTATATGAGTAAATAAATAGCACAAATATTGTTCATATTCATGTTTGAATTTGTAAATATCGGCCTTAACTGTTGCGCGATACCGACCTTTATAAGTAGGATTAAAAACTCTTATAATATAATGAACCCAATTAGAATTAGAAGCAAAAGTATAAGGTAAGCACATAACAATAATCATCTTTGCTAATTCTTCACGATCTCTATACTGATCGTAATATAAAATACCTCCGGTGACAGCGTTAATTCCTGGTTGAACTAGATTTGAACCTGTACTAGGGTTAACCGCAGAATCTACACTTGTCCCCTCTTGCTGCGCTTGCATTTGAAAAAATCTAGCCCTATATGTGGGGTGTGTTTTTATGTGCCTAGTCAAACTACCCGTGCCGCTACGGTCTCTAGAAAATTTATGAACCAGTAATTTCCCACAAGTTTTACACTTAGCCTAATTTAGTTCTCTTACTTGAGTAAAAAAATTCCAAACTAATGATGTTTCTGGACGTTTAGCAGGTTGTTTAGTAAAAGTTGGAGTTTCTACAGGTTGGTGGGCCGGTGCATTACTTGCGTTATGAACAAGACTAGTAGGTGTATCATCTAAATCTGGTGCTTGGGTTTCATCATCATCGTCATCATCCTCATTTTCCTCTAAGATAGATTCATTAGGATAAAGAGCATTCATAATTTCTTCATCTAATCTATCACCTACTGCAACATCATATAGAAATTCAATATCGGTAAATTGAAAACAAGAGTGATCACTATCAAGCATTACGGGAGGTGGAGGAGGACGTCTAGGTTGGCGACTACTTTTAACTTGCTTATCTTTTGTAGGTTGGGGAGCCGGGGGAAGGGTAGTATTATGGCCACTACTTTAACCGATTTTACCTTTTCCTTTACCGAACATTTTTTCCAAAGAAAATGCCATACTAATTATAATTATGCAAACTAAACCACACAGAAATATATTATTAAAATGTGAGAGTTGAAACGAGTTTACCGGATTGCCGAACAACTTCTTGAAATTAAAAATCGTTGAACACTTGAAAACTTCAATTCAACAACTTCACAATTTTTCATGAATTTTCAATAATAAATTAAGCAATTGTAATAGAAAGATTGAGAGATAGTGATGAATTGGGAATAAAAATGAAAGAATGATGGGGTATTTATAGTTGAGATATGGGAAAAAGTGTAATTATATAAAGTTTGGGGGCCAAATGACTATTTTATAAAGTTCCAAACGGCTATATTTGAAATTGAGCCGTTACTGATTTTAAAAAAAATATAAAAAAAGAGCCGTTGGGCCCGCCAGGCCAGGCCCGGCTGGCGGTCCTGGGCTCACAGTCTTTCATTCTTGGACTGGCCCATTGCGGACCTGTAGATACCACCTGGCCCAGGACCGACCCACCAGGACCGTTAGGCCCGCCAGGACCGGGGGCCCTGTCCGGTCCGGTCCGGTTCAGGCCCGGGCCACAGTACACCCTTATTCTGCACTGATATTCATTGGTTTATACTACGAGGAAAGAGAGTAAAAGTACGAAGGGTGATGTCATGAAAGTTTCTGATTTCTTATCCTTATTGATATTTTGGCCTTGTTGTTTCTTTCTTTATTTGAGATTTACTTATTTGAAACCTTAATCTCCCCACAACATGTTCTCCTTCCTTTATTGATTGATTAGTTCATGTACTTCTTTTTAGTTGTATATATATATATATATATTCAAACTGCACAGGTTTACTTGGTAGTCTGGTCCTACCCTCATCACTACTTCGCCGAGGTAAGGCTGGGAACTTACCAGCACATGGGGTAGGTTGTGCCAATGCTACACTCTATGCTATTTTGCACAGATCCAGGTTTTGGACAGCAACAACAGTAGCGTGGGAGCAGGCCTTCAGTCCAACGAGATACCGAGGTAGCTTTGCAGGCGTCCGCAAGCCCGACGTCTCCTCTATCTTTATTTTAGTCTATTATCTCATTGTATTCTAGACAAACAATTATATTTCTTTTAGACGATTGTATTCAGTATTATTAGTAGTTCGTGAGTATTGTGACACCAGTCTTGGTTATAGGCTTATGTTGAATTTTCCGCATTTTCGGTTCAGTTTTCTATAATTTAAGACTTCCGCTTATTATTTAATTCCGTTGCTTTTATATTATTGCTGATAATTGTTATAAGAGATTATGTTTCAATGAAATAATAATTAAACTTGGCTTGCCTACCTCTCATTAGTAGGCTCCATCACGACCCCTGATGGTGGAAAATCCGGGTTGTGACACAAGCAAAGCTTCACTTGGGCATAGCACATTTGCCTTTGATCCCATGGTCAAAGATAAAATGTTGTGTTTAGGATGGTGAAAGTCATGTCCTTAAGACTCTTGGGTTGACCAAACAATCATCAAGTGATCTTTTCGAACCATTGTGTGCTTGAATCGTAACTAAGGTCGTTGTGGGCCCTCGACTTGATATCTTTAGCAATCCCCTAGCATGTTTGGTGAGAAATTGAATTGCGAGCCCAAGTCCCGAGCCAATGGTCTAGAACTTTCCCTGAATTTTTGTTAGGCTCTCCTTCATCCAAATGATAGTTTGAATAATTCCATAGCCTACCAATGATAAAATCCCTAGTCAACCCTTTTGAGCCTTAGACCTTATTCTTTCAAGAACCATAATTCAAGCCTATACCCGTTCTCAAAAATACCCTCTCTTGGCACCCAAATTTTTCCTTTAGCACACGGCAAACAAATAAGTTTGGGGGGAGAGACGAGGAGTGCAACAAAGTGCTAAAAAGGTGCATAAATGAAGAGCAGGAAAAGTCAATGAAGAAGAAAGAAAAGAAAAATGCTCAATGTGAAAATGATCTCGAAGGGATTCAAGAAAAGCAAAGAAAGAAAGGCTTGGAAAGTTGCAAAAGGAGAAATGGTTTGAAATGCATAAGAAAGAATGACAATGTGTCTCTCTAAATCCTTGGAAAGAAGTGAAAAGACTCAAAGAGTCAAGAGAATTGTGCAAATTAATCGAAAAGAAGTGCTTAAAGGAAGATTAAACCCACTTGAACAAAAACATGTCCTACCCTTACCCAAAAGCCTTCACAATGATTCCACAAAAACCTTATGTGATCTTGAGTTGAATGAAGCTTACATTAGTGGATACTTACATAAGGGACAAGCATATGGTACTTAGAGCCCGACTTGTGACATTTTCTTGAGAGAGAAGAGAAAAATCCCATTAACCTCGGTTTGTGTGTCATATTCTAAAAGGTGAGGTTTGCCTAAAGAGAGTTGAGGATGTGTGAGTTTGGGTTGCACAATGACCAAAGTAATTGAGAAAGTTCTTTAATGTAATGAGTCAACTCTTGATACTCTTGTGTCACACTTGATCCATACTTTCTCAAAAAATATTGTTAATGATTCATTTGTATTGAGGGCAATTATTAGTCCCAATTGATGCTTGTTGAGGTTACATTTATATAGGTGGAAATGCTTAGATTTTCCCTTAAGGGGTGGGTCTTACTTTTGTTTGTTTGAGAACAAGCAAAGGCTTAAGTGTGGGGGAGTTGATAACTAGGGATCTTAACGTGTTTTATGCTCCTATTTGACTATGCTTTGATTTTAAATTGTTACAAATAGTCCCAAAAGGATCATGAGTTGTGCTTGATTGTAGGTTTGATCGACAAAGTGACGAAATGTTAAAGATCGACTCAAAAGGAATGAAACCTACTCAAGTATCAAAGCCCAAGCAATCTGAGGGCAAGTAGGCCTAGTGCCGACCGCGCAAAGTCAAATGCAGCCGCACTAGGTGATTCAGAGAGTTGGAAAAACAAGGTAAGGAAATGCGGCCGCGGTATAGTTTTAGCGATCCCCGGTGAAGGCTCCGCGGCCGCACTTCCCTTTTGTGCGATCCGCGGACAAGAGATTCAGAGAGATAGAAAATTGCCAAATGCAAGTCATCCGGTCTGTGGTCCTGATTGTGCGGACTGCGCCAGCTCCATCCAGTCGTCCATTCTACGTGGTTTGCAGAGCCTCAGTTCAGAGAAGCCAGAATTGAAGTCAAAGAGCCTAGTTCGGCCACGATCCATTTTATGTGGCCCGTATTGACACTGCAAGGGTATTTTTGTCCAGTTTTTTAGCCTAGTATAAATAGAATATTTTACCATTTTTAGGTCATCTGTTATCTCCAGATTTGAGCTGCGCTCGTGAGGACATATTTTATAGCCATTTTTTGCACCTTAACTTCAAACTAACGATAGATTCTTGTATTTTCATTTAATATTTAATTAATATGCCTTCTTCTTCATCTATTTTTTTTTATTTTCTTTGTCAAGCATGAGTAGCTAAACCCATTATCTAGGGTTGTGGCTCAACCCTAGTATGCGTAATTGATGAGTGTTGTTATCTAGGGTTAGATTGATTATGGGTATTTGCTATTTGGGTTGATTTTATGTTTTACTCTAAGATTTGGAGGTTGCAAACACTGATTCAAGCTTTGTCGATTTGACTCGTCTTGAGAAAGAGAGTCCATGTCTCCAAAATTGGCCCAATAAAGAATTGAGATGGACTCATGAGAAATAATAGTCCCAATTAACGAGTTAAACATCGAGAGAGTAATCACTCAACTTGGACCCTAGTTGCTTGATCTAATTTACCTACCCATTTGGTCTCGAGAGAGTCAATTGGGCTAAACCACTCTCTCTACCGAGAGGTGCGGGTAAAATTGTGCAACGGTTATAGTATAATGTTGGATAATACGCTTAACGCTAGAGGGGGGGTGAATAGCGTTATAATAAAATTTAGCGTAAACTTGCGGAAATTAAAATTTGCAGGAAGTAAATAAGTGCGATAAATAATAACTTACACACAGATATATTCTGGTTCACTACAACGTGTGGCTAGTCCAGTCCCCGAGAGACTCTCTCGAGATTTTCCACTAACGTGTCAAGCTTCCGGGTGCTTAACAAACCTTTACAACTTGAGGACGCAAGCCTCAACACCTTTGCTCGGAGTTACAACACTCCAAGACTTCAACCAAGGAAACACAAGTTCCTTACAACAAGAGAATTACAATTCTCTTACAAGTGTATACAACACTAAAATACTCAAACAAAATACTCCTTAATGAGTAGATATGAGTAAAAGAAGTAAGCTCTGGATCACAACAACTTTGGACAAGAATATGGCTCTCAAAAGCTTTATGAAATTGAATATAAAATGATAAACAAAAGAATGCAAGCTTATAGCAATGTAATGATCAGTTGTAGTATGTTGTTGTGTTTAAAACACTGAAATGAAGCTGTATTTATAGTTGAAAAAACTTGGCATTACCGTTGCCTAATTGCCAATTAAGAGTTGCTGATTTTACTCACTGACAATCGATTGTCAAACCCCAACAATCGATTGTCTGCCAGTCAGATCAAAATTCAATCCCAGATTTTACGCTTGATAATCGATTACTTACAATCCATAATCGATTACTGTCAACGTTCAAAAAATCCTTTCCAGATTTTACCACAAACAATCGATTGTCCAGAATCAACAATCGATTACTCAGCAACGTTCAAAAAATCTTTTCCGGAGTTTAATCAAAACAATCGATTATACAAAATCAATAATCGATTACCCAATAACGTTCAAAAAATCTTTTCCGGATTTTAATCAAAACAATCGATTATACAGAATCAATAATCGATTACCTGACGGTATTTGAAAACTTTACGACAACGGTCAGCTTCACAATCGATTGCACAAAGTCAAAAATCGATTACTTATCAGTTTTTGAAAAACATTTTAGACACTGCCTCTTGACAATCGATTGTTATATACTCACAATCGATTATTTAATAAATTTGAAAATCACTGGAAGTCACTGCCTCAACACAATCGATTGTCATTAGTTCACAATCGATTATTTTGTGACTTCGAGAAATCTGAAGGACACTGTCTCTTCAGAATCGATTGTCATTAGCTTCATAATCGATTATTCTGAGTTTTGAAAAACTTTGATGGACACTGCCTCATCACAATCGATTGTCATAAGGTTCACAATCGATTGTCATGCAGGTTTGAAGAAACCTGATGTTCACTGCCTTAACACAATCGATTGTCATTAGTTCACAATCGATTGTCATGCAGTCTTGGCTCAACATAATCGATTATCATTAGTACATAACCGATTATCTTAGTCCAGTTTTCAGAGGCATTAAAAAATCATTTTGACTAATGAAAATATGCATGATTTAAAATCATTTAGCATTAAATTAAATATGCATGATTTTGGAAAATAATTTTATGAGAGAAGCCATGTTACGAGTCAAGTTGTAGTATCAAGATCACAATTAAGAATGACTCAATTAAACTATAAAACTTTGTCTTGAGCTTGAATCTCAATGTATATCAATTGTGCGCTTGTTTCTTGAACTTCGTCATATATCAATTTTCGCTTCGTTTGTCATTCATCAAAACCTATACAAAAGAACACACGTTTTAGTATATTGCATTGAGAACGTGTTTCCAACATATAAGTCACAATTATGTCAATCGAACCTTAGTAATATCTACCGTCAATTAGCCACCTAGGTGATGTCACGACCCTAGTGCTCTTCTTCCCATTAGATAAAACTTTAGCAATTATCTCGTAGCATAATTTAGTTTCAATTAATAGATTGACAATAGTAGTTATAATGGAAAAACCAATATATGTTGGAAGCAATATTTGGAGCAAACACACATTTCTAAGCTAGATAGATATTCCAACTCCACTACTAGTTCCTTGAGGAATTCGATCCCGACCCTCATATCGAGTAAAAGCTATTGGACCCGCTCTTCCAGCCTTAGTGTTGCGTCGAGTTGGCATTAATCAAGATGCGATGATGAACTTCACAATTGTGAAGATCCCCTGCCCAGCCTTTTTATCGCAAATACGGTGCTCACATTTGCGAGCCAGGCTTCGCAAATTCGAAGCCTGTAGACCTGAAACACACTGCAATTTCTTCTTAACTACAAATCACTCTGTGGTCTATCCAATACTCTCCCGAGCCCTCGGGGCTCCAAACGAAACATGCACACAGGTTTAACAATATCTTACAGACTTTCTCGTGCAATTAAATTACCAAAATAACATCTTAAACAACGAATTTTAGCATCAAAATCAATGAAAATATCAAGAACTCTTTAAAGTTTATATTTTCACAACCGATGGTCCGAATCACGTCATATAAACTCTATTTCTTACCAAATTTTATGGACATAACTTAAATACCATATTAAACATGTACCGAGCTTGGGAACCAAAATACGGGCCCGATACCATCAAGTTCAAACATTATTCAATTTCTAAAACTCCTTATATTTTAATGTAAACAATTTTCTTTAAAAATTTATTTCTCGGGCTACGGACCTTAGAATTCGGTTTCGGGCATATTTTCAAGTCTCATATTTTACTACGGACCCTCCGCGATCGTCGGAATATGGGTCTGGATCCGTTTACTCAAAGTGTTGACCGAAGTCAACAAAATAAATCATCTTTTAAGCCAAAATTCATTATTTCTTAAAAAATTTCACATAAAAGCTTTCCGGATATATGCTCGGACTACGCATGCAAATCGAGATGAATGAAAATGAGGTTTTAAAAGCCTCGGAACACATATTTGACTTCTAAGAACAAGAGATAACCTTTTGGGTCATCACACAAACGATACAATCTATTCAAATATTGTATCCATAAAACGATACAATACAATACAATACAATACAATACAATACAATACAATACAATACAATACAATACATTATATTATAAAATAATAGATAACAATGATCCAAACATAATGTAAACATAAAGCAACAGACAGTTGATTGCGAATAACTAAAGATTAATAGAATTGGTTTATTATCAGTATGAGAGATAAGGGTCACGACAAGATAAGTGCAAGGTTGTTTTCCTGGAATCGACTCGGTTAAAATTCACTCTTAATGTTCTATTCATTCTATCTAATTCAACATGTTATTATCCTGTTATTCTGATTCAGGCTCCTCCCTCGATTAAACCTAAACCGTTCAAATAAGCTAATATGAAGTGCGACGAAACTTGCAAGAATCTATTGGTAAGAATGGTCTAAGAGAAACTTCTCTATAATATTTCTCAATATTAATGCAAAAGGTAGATCCCAAAGCTATTTCGATTACATTAAAGAAGTATTGTAATGAACTAAGGATGCGTTGCAATAATATTCAATATTATGCTTCTCTTCCGATTAAACATGATAATAAATAAAATCATAATTAGAGTTAAAGTTCTTCCAATAAATTCATGCAATCAAGCATTAATCAAATCCATAGATAACATCCAAGTCATAAAATTATGTCAAACCCTAAGGTAAACCACTCCATAGATATAGAGGAACTCATCACAAATAGAATTAGAGAATAAGAAAATATCAATCTAACATTATAATCTAAACTCCCATATTGAGTTGATAAAAATATGATAAAATCTTGTGTCTCTAAGCCTCCAATACTCTCCAATACCTTCCTAGGTCAAAAGTCCATTCAAATATATATTTTTGATTTATTTATACCATGTAAAAGTGGGTCCGGACAGAGCGATCCTTTCCAAGCCGAAGTAGGAAATCACACATAGAAAATTATACAGGCGTATAGCGCCACACATCTCTCCATGCATTGTGCCTATGGAAAAGTTCAAAGAGAAAGATTTTTTTCACTATGCAGGAATTTTGCACTAGGAACTTGTGCTACGCGGCACGATAGTGCATTTTTCTCGAATCTTTTTTTCTTCACTTTTTGACGCACAGACTTGGTCCTCGACCTCCGAACATTATTCTGGCTTAATTTAATAGTCTTATACTCGAACTTCAAAGCTCCAAATTGGTGGGTATATTTGGTTGAGGTCTTAGGGGTCTCAGATGTGTTTCAGATGCCCAACGGATTGATTTTGGACTTAGGAGGTTTCCAAAGTTTTTTGTGTCTAAGTTCTGGTTTCCTTATACGTGATCGCGTGGGGGTGATCTGCGATTGTGTGAGCTAACTAGGTGAGAGGATGGATTTGCTCTTCATGTTCGCGGATAAGAGCATGCGAACACTTAGTGGTGTGAGATGGTGCTTCACGGACGCATAGCCAAGGTCGCGTTCGCGCAGTGTTAAGTAAACCAATCTAGGCTACACACTTTTCTCATCTCGAACACGTTGGGTTGTTCACGATCACGTAAGTATGAGAGTCAGATCATCAAATTGGCGTGGAGTTTTATGCGTTCGCGTAGAGTTAACTTCTGGTGCAACAAAGTTGAGCTTCGGGATCACGAGGCTATTTTCGCGATCGCGATTAATGAATCACTAGGATGTATTAAAGATTCAAAATGAGGGTTTTGAGTTCATATCACAAAATTGAATTGGGAGCTCGGTAGAAGGTGACTATTACAACCCATGTTTTTGTACATGAAATTACGTCATGAGTCAATTGATGTAATCTAAAAAAGGATGAAATCCTTCTACAAGGACAAGAAAGGTTTGCCGAAGTGTTAAACATGTTAAAATAAATATGAGACTTTTTAATCACGATTTAATAAGTTTAAAATAATGATATGACTATATATGATGTTTGTAAATGAAGTATAAAGTTTGAGAAAAATCGGATTTAAGTTGCGAAAAAATCAACTAAAGATTTACCTTGTAACGAAGCTTTTTGAGTAATAAATTTTAAGTGCTATATGATGTCTTTTTGGGATATATTGTATATCAAATTGAAGTTCTTGGAATTTAGTTTCCAACACTCTTAGGTGTTCATTCATACAACATCCGGATTAAAAGATATAAGTGTTTGAAAAGAGGCCAATATGATGGTGCCAAGTAACACCTTTTGACCTTTTTTTAACTAAAATGGATATTTATCTTCCTATCGTCTCTTTCTTCATAATTCCAGATATCTCGACCAAATAAACCATTAACCTTCCCTTCAATCTTTCCCACAAAGTTTTCCAACAAGATTATCATCTGGGGCACGAAATCAAGTAGCGATAATATCAAAACGATCCCTATGACGTAAGGATTACTATATTGTCTCTCTTTTTCTTTGTAGTTGAGTTGTGGAAGGTATTTAATAGGTTAAGAAACTGCCTTAGTTCTATATTTAAGCTCTTAAATATCAAGGAAGGTTGATTAATTGATTTCATAATAGTTGGAACTCACGGGACGATGATCGAAAGCCGTAAGTTTGAGTTATTTGATTTGTAATGGACTGTTTTGTGGGCTGTTTCGTGTAGCTTTTGGGCTGTATATTTTGCTGCTATTTAATTGAGTTTTTGGAGGATAAATGTTGTGGAGAAACACCACATTATGGTGAAATAATGGATTAGTCATTCTTTATAATATTTTAGGGGTGTTGGATACTACTATAGTCGTCATTTTTGGTGTGAATTGATTGGGGTATATTGGGCTGTTGTAAGATAAATATAATATGGGTTTCAACTTGCATCTACTGTATGAGGTAAATATATTGTGTTCTTACAGGTTCTTAAGGTTATCTTGGTATCGGTTAAGTTAAATGGATGAACTAGACATGAACTAGTGAATAAAGTTGCTAATTAAGAATAACTGGAGTTGTGAATTATTTCTTTGTTATGGATATATGGTATAAGGTTGGAATTATTTATGAATGACTTCATTATCATATTAATGATACTATTAAGTTAATGTAAAAAGTCTATAAAGGATGATATGGGGTATACGAATTCCAATTGGAGCTTGTCGCTCGTCGTAAAATAGTTATGACTTGTTGTTGTTTTACGATTTCTTATAATTGATAATTATGTATTGCTGGATTTCTCTGGTAATTATTTTTGGTATAAGATATTGTAGGAGGCTCTTGTTACAGGGGAGATGCTGCCCTAATTTATATAAACGAGCTACAAGTTTATGTTGCAGACTTAGCCTTTATTCAACACTGATTTTGAAGCTCCTTATGCAATGGTAGATTGAGTTGAGTTGTTTTAAGAGTATCTTGGGAGGTATTAAGGACTCACCATGGTTAAGGTATGTTAAGGCACTTACTTCTTTCTTTTGGTATAATCTAAAGTGACATGAACATAAACGTTACGCTATTTCATAACGGATCTACTCCTAGAAACTAAGGTTTTCCATATTGTTCTTTCCTTATAAAGTTATTTTTAGCTAGTATGTATGATCCGTGAATCCTAAAGCTCATATTAGTGGTATGGTATCCATAATATTAATCGAAAGTGCAAGGACCTTAAGTCACTTTGAAAGGTTTAGAATGTGATTCCATGAGTCTAGCATGCATTATATATACTATATATTTTACTCTACCGAGCCGCAGTATAGTTGACCGGGTAAGACATTTATTGTACAACCACTAATCAGTAGGATTTACCGAGTTCCACATGGCCGGGTACGATTCTACCGAGCCTTATGATGGCCGGGTACGTTTGTACCGAGTCCTCTTTGAGGCTGGGTATGATATGAAGTTGATGATGACACCGACACAGGCGTATGTTCTTAAAAGTTTATGTTTGTATATATATGTATTATGCATTTCATGTCAATAACCCCAGAGGCACGCAGATGTTACAGGTTGTATCTCCTCTATCTCTCCTTACATTACAGTTCTTGCTTATGCTTTCCTTTCTTACATACTCGGTAATTTATTTGTACTGACGTCCCTTTTACCTGGGGACGTCGCGTTTCATGCCCGCAGGTCCCGATTGATAGGTTGAAAGTTTTCCTAGTAGGCTATCAGCTCAGCGGGGGTGTTGGTGCACTCCGCTTGCTCCGGAGTTGCCTATTTGGTCAGTATGCTTAGGATATGTATTGACTGGTACGGCAGTTCCTATCCCGACCTTTATGATTTTATGTACTCTTGAGGCTCGTAGACAAATTTCATGTATATGAAAATCATATGGCCTTATCGGCATATGTTCTGTGTATGAGTGATCATTTTAATTTTATAGGCACGTATGTCACATGTATAAGTTTCATCATGTTTGGTCGTCCAATATTTAGTATTCCCTTATATTTTATTTTTGTTATCTAATGACGACCTTTTTAGGCTATTTACCCATAATATATTAGGTATGACAGATACATTATATTGGTACTCGGTTAAGTAAGGTAACGAGTGCCCATCGCGGTCCATCGGTTTGGATTGTGATAGTGATTTTTAGAGAGATTCTTGCATGGGTGTTTGGGGTAATGATTCCTATCAAATTTTTGTCAAATTTCATAATTATGTCTTTAATTCCATCATTTAATTAGTGATTTGGGGCGAAAGAAAAGTTTGAGAGAAGTTCTTAGGCCGAATTTTGGGGTTCTGATCGAGATTTTGGTAACGGATTTGAATAAATTTAATATGGTTAGACTCGTGAGTGAATAAGTGTTCATAATCTATGCCTTTTATCCAATTTCGAGACGTGGGTCCGGGGAGGCTTTTTGAGTGATTTATACTATTTGGTTGTGTATTTACTTTTGGGACTACTGAAAGGTATTCCGGGATATCGCCCTACATATTTACTTTGGGACTATAGAAAGCTATTCTGGGATATCCCTTGTCTTGCATATTTACTTTGGAACTTCAGAACAGTATTCCGGGAGATCTCCCGACATATTTATGTTTGGGATTACGAGACGGTATCTCGGGAGATACCCTGTTGTTATCTCTGTGTACTAAGCTGTTACCTTCTATGATTTCATTCTTGTTAAATTTCAGTCTTTACTTTATTGCAATATTTCATTATGCCTTACTTTATTATATATACCTATATACCAATAGGGCCTGACCTGACCTCGTCCCTACTCGACCGATATTAGGCTTGGCACTTACTGGGTACCGTTATGGTGTACTCATGCTCTTCCCTGCACATATTTTTTGTGTGCAGATCCAGGTATCGCTTATCAGTTGCATTATCAGTGAGTCAAGACAACTTTGGAGACTTCAAGATATATCTGCCGCGTCCTTAGACCTCAGAGTCCCCTTCAACTCTTCCCCATGCCAAACACTTCTATATTTCCTTTTTGTTAGACTCTAGAGTATATAGATACTGATTTCATTCTGTAGATTGTAATTTACGGTGTTCCGGGTCTTGGGATAGTTGTGTACATTCGAGAGTGATTATTGTATATGCCGAGCGGCATCTTAAATTGCTTATTTAAAAATCACCTGGTAGATGTTAGCTTTTATATTTTTATTTCTTTTCTACAAATGTTAGGCTTACCTGGTCGTAAAGACTAGATGCCGTGACATTTTGGAAGGTCAGAGTAACATAGCTTAAAAACTATTAATATCCAGACAAATTTAGGAGATTCACTTGTTCATTCTGCCAACCATGCCCTTCTCTCTAAATAGTACTCCATGCGATCTACATTAAGTGACCAATTTGCTTTTTAGTTTTGGTCTAAATAAGTGTTCATTTATATAATTAAGAAAAATTTAATTTGTTTTTTCAAAATTACCCGTACGTACGTATCCCTAAAAGGTCATTTACTCCTCACATTTGAGAAGAGAAGCAAGTGCTACTATAACTATGCTGCAACATTTAATTAAGGGTTGTTTCATCACACTATCTATTTTTATTTAGAATTTAATATTTTCTTAATAGGTGTACTCAAAGTAAATTGATCACTTATTGTGGACTTGAGGGAGTAGTGTTAGTAATAGTATTTAATATACTTGTAGGAGTTAGTTTAAGTAGACTTCTCTGCTTTGAATTTTAGACAATTCAATAAACATAAAAGTTGAGGCTCAAAAGTAAAATGAAAAAAATCGATTTATTGCTTGCAAGATTGAAAAGGTTGGTGAAGTCAGGAAGGATAGTTGAAATCTATGAGTGTACTACTATTTGTACTGTTTGTCCATTGGTCCTCCGAACCAAACACATAGATGGTTCATGAGAAAGATGAGTTTCAAAAATATAGTAGCAAAGTCTTTTAAGTGGCACCTACATTCAATTATGTCAAACCTCTGAATTCTAGGAAACGTACTCCATTAATATATTTACCTGCTTCCTGCATTTGAAAAATCTTTCTAGATTGAAGAAAACCAAATTCATATCGGTAATTAACGTGTAGGGCTAGGGGTCAGACCAAATTCATATAGGTAATTAACGGGTAGGACTAGGGGTCGCAAACGGGAGGGTCGACTCTGATATAGATAAATTAAAATAGTATAAATTATCCCACCCGAATCCAAAATGAGTTAACCAACGAATTCACCTACTCAAAATCGGCCCAACATGCCCCCGACACTCCTGTTGATGCTACATAATATCAATACATGTATTATCTTCTTTTCAAAATGAAAAGGACCAGTAACTCTGGACTTCCTTTCATTGCCCATTTGAACAAGGAAAAGATAATATTCCACCAACCTAGCTTTAGTTTTTCAGCATGTAATAACAACAACAATAACAATTACCCAGTATACTCCCATCAGGTGGGGTCTGGAGAGGGTAATATATAGACAAGCCTTACCCCTACCCGAAAGGGCAGAGAGACTGTTTCCAATCGACCCCCGGCTCATAGGATAAAAGGAAAAACAGCAGTAAAACAAAAACAAAGACAAAAACACAAACAATAGAGCATTAGTAACTCCAGCAAAAATAGCTTAAATAGCGTAAATAATTATCTAAACATATGAAACATAAATACAATCGCATGCAATAATATCATACAGTAACTACCATAACTAACAGCCATATGGGGGACATAAGCTAAAACACAAATCATCTATGGGTAACCCTGCTGACCCACACCCAACCCCGGATGAGGCGTACGAAAAACTCTAGGAGCCCCTATCCTACAACCATGATTCTAGACCTCCAGACTTTCCTATCAAGGGTCATGTCCTCGGAAACCTGCATTCTAGTCATGTCCTGCCTAATCAGCTCTCCCCAATACTTCTTAGGCCTCCCTCTGCCTCGCCGACCACCAACAACCTCCAGCCGCTCGCAGCTCCTCACCGGGGCATCGGGACTTCTCCTCCGCACATGCCCGAACCACCTCAGCCTCGCTTCTCGCATCTTCTCATCCACCGGGGCCACCCCCACCTTCTCTCGAATAACTTCATTCTTAAGCTTATCTAACCTGGTGTGACCGCACATCCATCTAAGCATCCTCATCTCCGCAACCTTCATTCTCTGAACATGAGAGTTCTTCACGGGCCAGCACTCCACCCCATACAACATCGCAGGTAATACTATTTATTAATTGAACTACTCAACATTCGACTTGCACCATACCACTTGTGGCTCAAGTCACATCACTCTATTATAAACAAGATAGAGGCAGCGGGTTAGAGCTAGTCTTAACAACAACAACAACCTAATATAATCCCACTTAGTAGGGTGTGGGGAGGGTAGTGTGTACGTAGACCTTACCCTTACCCTTGTATAAAGATGCTGTTTCCAAATAGACCCCCGACATCTTTCCCTCCAAGAACTTCCCCTGGATAGAGCTAGTCTTAAAACAATAGAAAAGAAATGTTGCATAAAAGTTTAGCATATTTATGCAAAAATATCACGGCTCCATGCTTGTTCAGAGAGATTTTGAATATGTAGTGGGTATTGGTTTGCTGCTTCAGGATTGTTTGATTTTATGCTCCATTTTATATGACAGAATAATAGGAAAAGCACCTTAGTCCCTTCTCTGGAGTGTGAAATTGGTGTTTTTGATAATCCGAAATTGTTTAATTTTACTCTCTGTTACATATTGTTCCATTTATAACCTTGCAAATAATCACGTATTAGCCACCTTTGTCATTAGTGCCCGGAGCTCTAGCATGAAATGGATGAACTCCACGTTTCAAGTCCTTTGAAAGAAAAAACGAAAAGTTTTACCAACAACAAGGATTATATTAAATCAAAAGTTTAACAGAATAAAATTTGCTCAATTTAAAATAATATAAGAGCAAATTTAATCCGTTGCTCCTTTTGATATTAGAATTAAAATTTGTCAAAGAGTTTAATTAGGACTAAGTGTTTTGTCTTGTCTCAAAATATTTTTTTTAATTGAGAGATTATAATGACTTATTGGACCAAAAAGGAAATGATAATGAGTTCAAAGTAGACTTGTGATGAAAGTTTTGAAAATAAATATAACAGAATGCTTGTTGTGGTTTTAACATCTAATCCAATTGGAATATTCATGAATAACCAAAGACAATAGCAAAACTCCAAGCAACTCTTTTGGCACAAAGGAAATTTTCTGAATATATTATGTGGTATTAATTAAATCTTAATTGGGTACGAGCTCTAGTGGAAAAGTGCTCAAGCTTTATTTATGGGTTGCAATTTTGTCAACATAACCGTTACACATGTCATATTTTGCTAAGTGCTCTTTTTATATGTGTTCTCAAATTAATTTCCGGCCGTACTATGCTCTTCTAAGATTAATAATGCCTTTATTTTTTATACTGCAATTAAATAAAAAATCTAACCAATAATTAATTTGACCAAATTTAGAATTTAAACAGACTGTAAAAAGAGAAAGCAATAGAAAAGGAAGCAAAAGCCTAGACTTCATTTCTTAACGTTGAAACTCCACCACTATCATTTAAATATCGGAATTTCTTCAGAAAATTAACGAGAATATTAAGGCTGTGATACATAATACTACCATTATAGAAATGAACTCGACCCAATCATATATTAATAAACAAATAAATCGATACTGCTTGATATTTTTTACATACGCTACTGATTAATGGCCAACACATTCAAAAATAAAAAATGAAAAGATTATGGACTCATTAGTCCACAGATAGTTTTTTTTTTCAGAATCTTTTTTCGAAAACGTGTTTGTCCGTGAAATTTTATAAATTTTTAAATTTTTTTTCGATTAAAAATTTATATGTTTCAAAATTTTCAGAAAAATTTGTTTATTTTCTCAAATAAAACACATATTGAAACATAATTTCAAATTCCAATATTATTTTCAATCTAACTCCAAATACTATTTTTTTTTTCAATAATTACAATTTTATGTTCAAACGCCTACTAAAAAGTTAAGAGTACTTCCACGTGCCATACATGTGGTGCACGTGCAAGGTTTTGTTACTGCAAAACAAGCTAATGAGGGTATCCTACTTTCCCATGTGAGATGCATAAGATTGGACGGCTAAGTAGTGAGGATCCATTCGGGTCAATATTCGGGCTAAAGAATAGAACCGAAATGGGAAAGTGGGCCCACTGTGCCACTTTAATTAGTATACACAGATACCCCATACACTTAATTAATCAAGTTTAAAGTATGAAAAGTTTAGAAAGGATTTTTCTGAAACATACTTTAATGAAAAAGTTTATGCTTCAAATCAAAGCCTCTGTTCCTCCTTTAATAGTGCCTTTTTATCTCTCCTCCCATGCCATAATTATATTCAAGAAAGTCACATTTGTTCACTAAGCAAAGGCTTTTTCCTCCAAATACCCCCTCTGCCCCCGCCGGGATTGGGGCTTGCCCAAGGAGTTTTTTTTTCTAAAAAAAAAATAAATTTAAAAATGAGGATACAGGTATTTGTTGTTTATACTAATTTATTAATTACATGATAATATCTGTATTATCATTTAAGCATAACTAGTTAGTATACATTTTCATTTTATTAATTACTTACAACAACAACAATAAAGAAAAACTATCAATAAAATCTCACATTGGGGAGTGACGTATATGCAGTCCTTACTTCCATCTTAAAAAAGTAAAAAAATTATTTTCAAAAAATCCTTGACTCAAATTAAATTTGCGAATAAATATTTACAATAGACATGTGTTCTTTTATATTTCTACAATCTTGGGGTTGTTTTCTTTTGGAAGGTGGGCTTATGTTATTTATCTTTCTGTTGTTAGTACTGTTTTAGTGATTTATACGTTATTGTATTTTTTAATAATGTTGTGATTATATCTTAAAAGGGTTACCTTATGAGGTGCAGATTGCCAAGTCATATAAGGAGACCAAGGAACTCAAATCCCTTCGATGCGGAACAACCCCCTCACGCTCAGATCTCTGGAACGTGGACAACATAAATGGGGGGCCCAACATCGGTAACAATAATTGGGATGGGCCTGGCTCTGATACCATGATAAGAATGGACCTTGGGCCTAACTCAACCCCAAAAGCTAGCTTATGAGGTAAGGATTGCCCAAGCCATATAAGGAGACCAAAGACCTCAAATCCCTCCGATGTGGGACAACTTTGGGTTTCGCGTTATATTTGTGAGTCTTGGGTATCGTTTAGTGGGAGGGATGTTGATCTAATGTGATTAAATGAGATGAAATTACAAACTTACCCCTTGTGAGCCGTTGTAACAAATGTTTAAATATAGCAGGTTTTGGTCAAAAGGAATAGTCATGACATCAATAATAAATCTGCGCAAGTTTGACAAATCGTTCTCATTCTTAGAAAATGCTGCTACAAGAATATTATAACCAAAAAGAAAGGGAAAAGATCTAGAAAGATTTTGAAAATAACTACAGAATATAGTGGCAAAAATAGAGGTAGTTTCTCTTTGGGAAAGAAATATCACATCCATGAAACTCACAAATTTGCTATAATGACACAAAATACTCTAAAAACTACAAAAAGTTGAAACAAAAAGCTGTTTTATTTACATTTGCAGCGACTTCTCCATATATTGGATCACTAGTGTTGGCAAATCGCAATCTTATATTTTAAATGTGAGCTAATTTTAACTTCCTTCAAAATTAAGCCTGCTTAGGATAAGTGTTTCAAACTAATTCCCTTGTCCTGTTGTCCAAAATTTTAAAAACTGATATAATTTTTTCCGTTTTAAATTTTTAAGACATGGTTTTTAATGTTGAAATGAGGTAGAAAATTAAGTTTGCGTCATCTATTCCGTTATTGTTTTCTCTTTCTACTAGACACACATGCACGATTACACGTGTCTTGATTGTTATGAAAAATTTTAAACTATCAAGCACGTACTAATTAATTTGTTACCGCGGGACTCTTAACAATAACAACACCTTAAATAAAACAAAAAGTTGGTCAATTTAGCTCATGAATCATGTTCAAGTATTTTGTATCTTTGCTGTAGTATTAATGAAGATGACTAACAAAATTAACATATCGTACACAATTACAAAATCACGAGTTCGTAACCTAAAAAGTGACCTCATTGGGAGCAAAAAAACTTTCTTAAAAAAAAAATCAAAACTGTAGCTGTCAGACAACAGTAGGCAGAAGTAGTAGCTTATGTAGGTTGCTTAAGTACAGTGATTGCCAGCCATGTTTTAGTTGTAAAGTAGTCAATTTTTGTGAGGTGTTCAATAGGGTCAGGTCATTGTTGCCTAAAAAACCAGTTTTTTCATAGCATCAGCTGTGAAGAGAAGAGGTCAATTCTATATGTATGTATCATTAATGACAAAATAAAGAGAACTGGTTTTAGGCTAAGGGGCAATATAGTAAAATCAAACTTGTCATTACATTAAGCTTAGATTGAGTTGACTCTCTTCCCCAAAAGAAAAAGCCCCCTCATCTTCTCTCCTTCACATTCATATGTTTACTTTTATTTTTAATTTTTTGTTGGGGTTTTCACTTTTTTCATAAATTCTTTTGCCATCCAATCATAAATGCATTTCTCTCATATATTTTGCTTTTCCTTTACTGTTCTCATTTCTCTTCTCTCTCTCAACACCACCCACCCCAAATCAAGAACCTCACCTCTTTCTCTTTATCTCTCTCTATCTTTAGCATAGATTTCCTCCATTGCAAATCAAGCTTCCACCTTTACAGCTTTCTGAGGTCCCTATTGCTTACACATTCACATTACCCACCAACCCATTTTTACCCACCATTAAAATAAACCTTTTTTTTTTCTTTCTCTCTCTGCATTTGGCCTTACAAAGATTAGATTTTTGTCTGGCCTTCTTAGAACAGCAGTTTATTCCCTTTGGTCCATTTCAGCAGTTTTTTCTCCTGGCTTTTGTGGGGTTCTTTAGTTTTCACTTCTGCATTGGCATATCTATGCGTTTTGAGTCTCTGTTGGTTCAAATAGAGGCATTTCCTTTGCTTCTCAAAGAAGAAGATCAAGGGGGTTAATTAACTCTGGTTTCTATAGATCACTTTGTGTAAAGGTAACAACTTTATTGGATTTACATCTGGTTTCATTCTCTTACTTCAGTTTTAAGTCATTCTTTCCTTTAATTTCTGCCCATTTGAAAAGATTTAAACTTTATTTTAAATTAGTGATTTTTACCTGAATTCTTGATTTGTTTCAATCAGGAAGGAGAAGTGTTATTCTTAATCTAATTACCAGTATATGCTTTTGTGGATAGTTGTATCTTGACGTCAGCTGCCACCAATTTAGTTACCCTGTCAATGTCTTATCTTTAACTAGTTGTAGTATTGTACTTTGAAATGTAATTAATTTAGACACTACCAACTAGTACTTTGTTTCAGTAAAGTCTTAAAAGAAGTAAAACGAAGCCACAAATTGTAGAAATGCTACAGCTGTTGATATGTGTGAGTGATGTAACTCCTCTTCACAGTGACCTAAATTGTTAGTGGGATACAGGAGGCAATGGAGTAAATCTGACTCTGGAATTTGGAGGACAAAGCAGAATTTGTGGAAATGTCTTCTGGGGGCTTAAACAGTGAATTGTCTAAAAAGACATCATTTTTAGGTCTCAAACTATGGGTTGTGATGGGCTTATGTGTTGGTGTATTTATCATCGGGATACTCTGTATGTTGTCAATATGGATAACGTGCAGGAGAAAATCTAGGAGAACACTGGACGGGTATTCACATTGCCAAATACCCAATGTTTCCAAGGATATCAAGGTTGATAGAGTTGGCGCTGCAAATGTCCACGATCATCCTCAAAGCTTATTTCTGACTATTAATGATAAATCAAATGAAACGACATCGGAAAAGATGTTAGTCCATTTGGGTAGGAGCAAATCAACTGATGCTGATAATATCAGCCAATGCAGTTCAATATATCATAACGAAAGGGCTTTTAGTTCGCAGTCTGGGGAAGAGGGAAGTTCAGGGACAGTGAGGAAACAACCATCCTATGGAATTGCAATGCCTTCTCCTTTGATTGGCTTGCCAGAGATCTCACAGCTCGGGTGGGGCCACTGGTTCACGCTTAGAGATCTTGAACTCGCAACAAGTCGTTTCTCTGCAGAGAATGTGCTTGGTGAAGGTGGATATGGTGTAGTTTATAAGGGCAGGTTGATCAATGGGACAGAAGTAGCTGTGAAGAAGCTCCTAAATAATCTGTGAGTATGGCTTTTATGTAATTCTAAGGTTCTGTACATTCATCTCCATGAGTGTATTATTTACGGTCTAACGATATATGAATTGCTCCACAGCGGCCAAGCGGAGAAAGAATTTCGCGTTGAAGTAGAAGCAATTGGTCATGTTAGACACAAGAATCTAGTGCGTCTTCTTGGTTATTGCATTGAAGGTGTTCACAGGTATTTCCAGATAAAAACTATGGAATTTCTCTAAGTATGTTGAAGTTTTCTGTGCTATGACTCTTTATTTTGAGTAGGATACCACCATGATTTCAGCTTAGTTATGCTTTCCTTATCATTTACTTTGTTTTGGCTACAAAGGATGCTGGTTTACGAGTACGTCAATAATGGGAACTTGGAGCAGTGGCTGCATGGCGCTATGAGACAATATGGTACTCTTACATGGGAAGCCCGTATGAAGGTCCTCCTTGGTACTGCAAAAGCGTAAGTTTCATTAAATCTGCTATGCAGTTTCTCCAATTATTTCACATGACATTCCATTTTCCTTAATAAACCTTTTACTGCTGCAAACACTCTTCTAACTCATTTTGCTCCAAGCCAATGCGGCATTGCCTCAATCTTTTTTTGTATTTTTTAATTCCTAAAAGGTAGTAGTTGCTTATTGGAGTAATAGCTATAAGCCTTCACTTTTCTGGCTCTTTCTCAATAGCTTTTTCTTATTTCTATTATCAGTGAAAAAGGAGATAAACGGTAAATTATGCTGCATACCTTAACGTGGAATTTGTTTTATTTGCAGGCTTGCTTACTTGCATGAAGCCATAGAACCTAAAGTAGTCCACCGAGACATAAAGTCTAGTAATATCTTGATTGATGACGAGTTCAACGCCAAGGTCTCTGATTTTGGATTGGCAAAACTCTTGGACTCAGGAGAGAGCCACATAACCACCAGAGTCATGGGTACATTTGGGTAATGAACTTCTCTAGTTGACGATGTTTTACTCCTACTCAATCCACCTTTGCATTTGTTGAGTTGTTTCCACAATTAGATACTCATTTTTGTTTCTCACTTGAATTTCAGCTATGTGGCTCCAGAATATGCTAATACTGGAATGTTAAATGAGAAGAGCGATATTTACAGTTTTGGTGTTCTAGTGCTAGAAGCAGTCACTGGTAGAGATCCTGTGGACTACAGCCGTCCTGCTAATGAGGTACTGAAAGAGTGATGCAATGCATTAAATTTCTTTTACTAGCTTCGCTAATAGAGACTCAGGGTTAAGTGCTCCTTTTTTCTCCTGGTTGCTGTTGCTTCTTGTATTTACTAATAGGTATTTGCTGGTTCACCTTTGGCAGGTTAATCTTGTTGAATGGCTCAAAATGATGGTCGGAAATAGGAGGGCCGAGGAAGTTGTGGATCCTAACCTTGAAGTTAGGCCTGGTACTCGTGCTTTAAAACGGGCTCTTCTGGTCGCACTGAGATGTGTTGATCCGGACTCAGAGAAGCGACCCAGAATGAGCCAAGTAGTTCGAATGCTTGAAACTGAAGAACTTCCTTATCGCGAGGTATACTCCATATCTGACTTTCATATCTCCACTACATATGATCTTTCTTTTTGTCTTCATTTTGGCTATAACTAAAGCTTCCTTTCAAGGAACCTGAGATATCAACCAAACCTTTTAGGTGTCTGTTTGGTTCGCGGACTAAATTATCCCGGGATTATAGTCCCTCCTTCGACTAATTCATCCCCTGGGAGGCGGGATAAAATAATCCCGTTTCATGGGATAAGGTGGGATATCCAGGATTACGTTTGGGATTAAACTCATACTGTGTGGTTGGAGGTATCCTGTACCGCCAGCCAAACACAATATAAATTTAACCTACCACCTTACGCCTCGTGCCAAACGACCCCTTGGAATGTTTTCAAGTTAGAAATAGTATTCCAAATATTTGTTAGTATGACAATGCTTTAAGCCTGCTGTAACTTTGCACATCCATAAAGAGCAGCGTACACAGTTTCTTAGCCAAATGAAAAGGAATATTGTGTAATGTGGAAGTTTTGCTTTTTTGTGGTGAATAGTACCACTGTTGTATTTTGTCCATGTGAACTGCTGACATAACCTCAAATAAGGTTGCAGTTATATCTTTCACTCTGCACTATGTCCAAATTTTATCTTTTCGTTTGAATCATTAGGCATATGAACATTTTTCACACAGAAAACAACGATACCTCAAATTGGGGTCGACTATATAAATCCTTACCGTCTGTCACTTTTTTAAGCTCGTTTTTATTGGGGTCGGCTATATGAATACTTCAATCCATGGTTGATATTTATGTATATGGTTTTTCAATGGGGTACTATTCTTGATCGTGAAATATATTAAAAAGCATAGTTTGATGTTTGTAACAGGACCGAAGAAACAGAAGTAAAACAGCGAGCATGGAAATAGAACCAGTAAAGGAGAGTTGTTGCAGCTCAGCTGAGGTGGGGAGAGCAGATAGCAGTACATCTGATACAATTCTTGGATAGGAACACTGACACAAAGGCACATGACTCTTAAGTGGAATGTATAATTGCATCTTAACCCCACACACCAACCCCACATTGAGATTTAAAAGCTTTTTCAGTAATCCAATGAAGGATTTTCGAAGTTGGTTTCTGGAAAAGATTCCTCTGAATGACAATTGAATTTATGATAGGTCGGTCGGCCCACTTGGTGTTTTAGCCATTGGCTCTCCTTTCAGTGCTTCTCTTGGCAGTTTGCTGCATCAAAATTTGAGGAGTTGTTGCTGTGTCATAATACTAGTAGGGAGAGATAGAGATTGTTGATGTACAGATATATATTTTGAGGATTATGTGTTGTCCTTTCTAAATACATTTTGATCATCATTCTTGTCTCTTTTGTGGGTTTTCACTTTAGTATATATTTACATTGGCATGCCTCTTACAATTTACTACAAGTTCTTTCCTCACAAACTTCCCTAATGTGGTGTTCTTCATGTAGAGTATTCTCATGAAAATTTATTTGTTGATTAGTACTTGGCACGTTTTGATTTTTCATCACCCCTTAATAAATAATAAATGACGTGTATAATTTGATGCATTTTTTTTTGAATTTGAGAAAATAATTTAAAATTAATAATAAATACTGTGGATATAATAGGAAAAAAAAATTGTTTTCTCCTGATGACAAGTAAAAATGAAAATCTACTTTTAGTATGCATGCCAAGTAAAAGTAAATGGAGGAAGTATTAGGTAAAAGAATAGGCAAAGAGCGTGTCTTAGTGGTTAGTAAAGCATCTGGAGAACCATTTCGTCCTATTTGTTTAAGCCTTAGTGGGCAGTCACTTTGTATTATTGTTGGTGGGAGGCAAAAGTGACTGATCCACATTATATCATATGAGTGCTTTAGCCCCCATTGCTTTTGAAAGCAACGCTACTACAACAACAACAACAATCCAGTATAATCTCACTTAGTGAGGTCTGGGGAGGGTAGTGTGTACGCAGACCTTACCCCTACCCTTGGGTAGAGAAGCTGTTTCCAAATAGACCCCCTGCATCCTTCCCTCCAAGAACTTCCCACCTTGCTCTTGGGGAGACTCGAACTCACAACCTCTCGGTTGGAAGTGGGGGTTGCTTACCATCAGAGCAACCCCTCTTGTCTTAAAAGCAACGCTACTACTTAAACAAAAAAAAAGTACTTAATACAAAAATCTAGCTAAGCACCCAGTCTAAAGTAGCAACTTTCAAATTAAGTATAGTTGAGCACCCATTCTTATAAAAATCCTTAATACGAAGATATTTAGTAAAATGAACGACGTGCGTGCAAGCATGCTAGGATCAAAATACCACGTAAAATAAAAAAGAAAAAAAAAGAAACGTTAACGTTATAGATGGATGATAAGATGAGCGGACAATGCTTGGGTGACTTGAGATAACTTTCATACGTGAATATTTGAAGTTATTTTTTTAAATTTTGGTAGAACCATTTCTTGGAAAAAGTAAATATTAAATTAATTCAAGGTAGCCAAAAATGATTTCATCAAGAAGTCTTATTTTCTGATTTAAAGAACACATCATTATATAGGGTTTTTCCCATTGTACAGACTGAGGAAACTACTTGCTACTACACTATATATATGCCCTTGTTATAGATTAAAGAAAAGGACTTTTGTACAAGTGAAGCTAGAGTATGCTATTCTCATTGCGGTCCCCTCTTTTGGATAATCAATCAAGTCGCAGCTGGCAGAAATTTTCTTTACTTATATCCACAAATATCTTTGATTCACAATGATTGAAGGGCGCCTAATTAACGTAATTAGTAAAATTGTTGTCATGTTATCAGTAGGTTACGAGTTCGAGCCGTGAAAATCGTTTTTTGCAAAAATGTAGAATCAGGTTGCGTACAACAGACCCTCGTGGTCCGGCCCTTTCTCGGACCTTGCGCGTAGCGGGAGCTTAGTGTATCGAACTGTCCATTAACATTGATTGAGAGAGAGAGAGTTGGCACATGTAGCTGATTGTATACTTTAGCACGCTCTGCAGCATTTGTCCTTGTGATTGTGGGGCACTCACTCCTACAGATTGCGCAAATGACAAATCTTTGCCCTTACAATGAACTTCAACAGTGCCACAATTTAAAGTGAAAAGCTTACTGTAGTACTACTATTCCTTAAAAACGCGCGCAGTTACTTCATCTTTTGGCTTATCCATATGCCGATTTCCGAATGAATTATTGGGAATTTGTTGAGTCAAGTAAAGGGGATCAATGTCTTGTCCAGCAATAATGTAAGACGTTGTATGCCAATTTGTTTCCATTACCCAAATAGGCATATGGTTTAATTAATAGCTAAGGCTTGAGGTGGGACCCTTAGGGATTGGTTTTATTCAACATCAATACGTTCATCACGGGCTCATGCACAAGCTATAGGATCTGGTCCCAAAATATGAAAAGCCACATTTATTGGTTCCGCGAGTTCATTTAATTTAGTCTATTAGCCTATTCAGATCCCGTTTGTATTTGTTAAAATTATAATATCTTAATCTGACTAATTGAAAAACTGTACTATATATGTTTTAAATGCAAGATACATATTAATTTTTACTATTTTCAATCATGATTCATGTTAAGACTTCAAATCACAAAGTCCAATTACCACACAAGTTTTAGTCAGCCATATACGGAATTAACATGGCAGAGTTATAAGTTTGACAACGTTGTTAACCCTCTTGATGCTGACAAAATCTGTGCCTTTAAAATTTGGTTCCTTAGGTTGAAAATCAATACAGTCGTTTGTTTGAGCTTTTGGAGTTTTTGAGTATGAAAACATGGTTTTTGGGTTTTTGCGGAAGACTTGCAAATTGTGATTCACTGATATAAAATCCAAAGTACTGTTTCACTCAAAATATATTGGAACCTTTTTGAATAAATCAATCAAAAAGAATGAAGGGGTATATCTTAGTTTAACATAATAAATTCTAGATATGTAAACTAATTGAAAAAAAAAATGCCTAAAATGAGATAGAGGTAACCGCTTTTATTAATATTTTTCGTTATAGCTCCCCTTAATCAATGGAAGAGACCCCATTACATATTCAATTGAAGATTGCATTATTCTCCCTTCTATTAAGAAGATTACAGAGGAGGGGATAAGTGAAAAAGAAAAAAAGAGAACCCCTTTTACAAACAGTGCCCCATATATCTAGTTATGGAATCTCTGCTATATACTTGGTTTGTTGATCTTTCTTACTACGTCCGCCTTGGTCGTCCTCTATATGTTGTCCTTCTAATTTGACAGATGTTGTGAGAATGATATTTGGAATAAAACATGTCGTCTTTCGCTGCCTCGCCACTTGGGCGGGATGTCGGTCAGATTGACCGTAGTGGTCAGATTTTGACCAATATAGTTAGTCCTTTCGTCTGCTGGGGTCGTCCCCTGTCGGGCCAGGTAGAAAGATTGCGATTACCACACATCTGAGAGAAATCTGACTACCTACCCCTTGGGTATGATCCTTAGACTCGAATGAGGTAACGACACTCTTTCGATACCTTTGGACCGTTGCGGCTATTTCAGAATCGAAACATCATTTGGATCGAAACGTTGTTCATGGCTGCCGCCATTATGACACACGTTCCCAGGGAATTGAAGTGTTTTGTGCTTCATCAAATTCAATTGGTGACTCTTGGGTTTCGTGCTTGGGAGATTTATGTCTCTTATAAATAGAAGGATCACATCATTCGATGGGCACACTTCCTTACCCTTTTCTTGAAAGAACTTTGCGAATATACTTTCATCCTAATATTTCAGATTTTTACCTGTCCTTGGTTAACTGAAAACCTTCATCCTTCCTTTTCTTTATCTTTTTGTTTTACCAAATTGGCACAGTGGCCGGTGATTCTTCTCGTGCGGACCTCCCTATCACAATTTCGGTGCCAGAAAATGATGTTCTGGCACCGGAGGAGTAGAAGTGGTAGAAGCTGAGGAGGTCCCGTCGATCGCTAAAATCATACTTCGTCTTGGAAGAGCATGGACCGACTTCTGCAGTCCCGCTAGGGAGGAGCCAGAACCTATCCCCTCTATTATAAAAGAGGAGGAAATCGCAGAATTGAAAGCTAGTTGGGGACTTACCCGTTACGTTGACATACGGCTGGGGGTAGGAAACAACATAGTCCATTTTGACCACCCCAGGCATTGTGTATTCTATGCCTACCCTTTCTTATCGGGTACACACTTCCTCTCCCTCTCATGGTAGTAGATTTCTGCCGCTTTTATGAGGTATGCCCCGCTCAACTTTCGCCGTACCTATATAAACTGTTTATTATACTGATCAAGTTAGCGGAGCTCGCCGATCATGAAATCATTTTGGAACACATGCTCAATATCTTTGCCCCTCAGCTTATTTGCGGCACAATGATTCACATGCGTCATCTGGGGTCAATGAGTCTGGTGGTAAAGATGAATGATAGGGCTAATCGTCGCTTATACGAGAATTACTTCTATGTGCGGACCGAACACCTTGTGGCGGATCCTACGGGGTTCCCTGATAAGTGGAAGTTTGCGTGTAAGTTTTTGTGTGTTTAGTAGGAGAGATGCCCGACAATTTTCCATCGTAGTACTAAACCCTGTTATGTTTCCGCAACTGCGAAATTGCCCTTCCATCCGTGGAAGGTATCCACGAGTGGGTAAGCGCTATCCTTTCCCTTACGGCAGGGGTCCACACTTGGTCGGCTTTTTATGAAAAATATGAACGCAGGCCCCTTACAGGTGAAACGTCATTTCTGTTTGCTATTATTCCTCTTTTTACTTGGTTTCTTATGTGTTGTTTCTCGATGTCAAGGAGAGTGCAGAGAGAGAGAGAGAGAGAAGGCTCCTCATTAGCTTTTCGTCAGCCTGCATCGTTTGCTTGCCCTCCTGCGGTGTCTGCTGCTTGATATTCGTTGAGGTGTGCTTCAGTTGAGTCTACGACTATGGGTATATCTACGGAGGTCATTGCTAAAACTGAGGCTCCGACCCATGCCGCTCATTTGACGGGTGAATCTCCCCATGCTGAGGAAGAAGAGGTGCCGTCCAAGACGGGGCGAGTGGAGTTTAGGATATCACTTCTGACTGTAATACATCCGGAAGAAGACTCTCCCTTGACGGGATCTGGGGTGGGGGTTGATACCACTCGGACTATAGAGACTGAGTCAGCCGTTGTAATGTCCCCGCCGACGTAGATTCCTACCATGATAGTTGATCAGCAACTTGCCGTAATGGCGGGCCCAGACTTATGATCATCCGTTGTGATTTCGGACGGGCCTTTGTCCTCCATACCTGGTCGTGCTTCCTCCTCGGCTGCTGAAAGAGGAAGTGCGTCGTGATCGACGACTATGAATCCGTGTCGGACCTCGATCCTGATGATGTTAGGATGTTTGAAGAGGGCATTTCCCACTCGGTGGTTCATTCAGGAGGGCCGTCCCATATTGTTGAGATCTCTTCTGATGTTAATCTCCTGGGGGATACAAAGGATCTGATGCCGTATTTTGATATTTTTCCTCCGCTGCCGAGAACAAGGCTCTCCGGAACATTCTTGATATTGACTTGATGCATGAAGTGGCCGCTATGTGGTTGAGGGTACGTTTCTCCTTTCTTTTATGTTTCTTTTATTTTTCTAGATAATACGATCTTAACCTGTCTTTTCATTTTTCAGACGTACATGTTGGAGATTGAGAGCGCTCGTAGGGCTGACATTCGTACTAAGATTTTCCTGAAGGCGTTGGAGAAATATCAGCGCTATCACAATAAGTGCATGAGATGCACAAATTGTTGAGGGTGAATCCCGGTGCTCGATCCTTTGGCGAGGAATTGAAGAATAGAGACTAGCAGTTGATGGAAGCCGTTTGCAAAAATAGTGTGCTCGAGGAGCAACTTCGTGCAAAGGACGAAGAGCTTGAGTTAGGCAAGGGGGTAGCCGCAGAGTATGACTATTTTCAGGGGAGACTGAGTTTAATGCATTCCAAGATGGATTAGAACCTTATCCGGGTGGAGGCAATGAGCGCGGAGTGGATGAAAAAATTGGCTGAGTTAGAGCTAAAGGTCGCCGGGTTGGAGAGTATCGAAAGTGTTCAGTCTTCGGCTTCGGCAAGGGCGGCGGCCCTGGAGAACACTATCCGCGTCCTCCAGTCCGAGTAGGAGTCGGAGAGAGCAACAACCATGTTAATGGAGGTGAAGTTAAGGAACGCATTGGTGAGATCGACTGGGAAGCATCGACCTTAGGAGATCGAGTTGTCGCTCTAGAGGCTGAAAAGGAGAAACTATTGGCTCAAACTGAATCTTCCTCTGCTGTTCCCCGCGCTTACACGAGCTTTGGTTTCATCCTGAAGCTTAGTGGGATACATACAAGAGTTGTGGTAGGCATGCAATATTACCGATGCCGCATATGAAGGAGCACGAGCAAAGGTGCGAGAGGCTCATGTCAACTGTGGTTATGACTCAGTGACACTGGAGGCCGATGAGGGCGTGAATGATGAGGGGGGGGGAGGGAATTCCTAGAGACGGTAGCGGTGATGACGCCGAGTGAAAGAATGTTGTCTTTGTCTGTTTTCTATTTTTTATATTCGTTGTTGGTTGTCTTTTTTTCTTTCTCATTTTATCTTCTTCTTTTTCTTTTACTGTTGGCTTGGGCTGTATGTAATCTGCGACCATTTGCGCAGTGAATTTTTATAAAGAGGAACTTTTTAATTACTGAATGCCCTTTGTATTTTTTTTGTTTTACTTTTTATAACTATGGTGCAAAGTATATTCTCGCGTGATGAGTTCCGTATTCTTTGGGAATTTAGTGTCATGCGGGTTAAATGGGATCCTTGTGACAACTTTGGCAGACACGTCGATGTTTTCGAACTTGCGCTGAGGTCCTGTCCCATCATAGTCTGAATGGTATCGAACGATTTTTCCAATAGCGATTTTAGCCATAGTGATATTACTTTCGGGGTTCATATGGAAGTATTATCCCATTGGGAGTCCAAGTCTTTCTTTCCTTGGCCTTAAGGGTTCTATTTTGAATTTTTATCAAAATATCAATCGGTCGACGTTCGATCGAGGTCGAACTCTTTCTGGCGAAGGCCCTTGGTCCTTAGGGTGCTATTTCTAACTTGTCAAAATTTTTTACCCGTCGTCATTCAATCGAGGTCGAACTCTTCTCTTTTGCGAAGACCCTTTGGCCTTAAGGTGTTATTTCGAACTTGTCAAATTTTTTGACAGGTCGTCGTTCGATCGAGGTTGAACTCTTCTCTTTGGCGAAGGCCCTTGGCCTTAAGGGTGTTATTTCAAACTTGTCTAAATTTTAACCCGCCATCGTTCGATCAAGGTCGAGCTCTTCTCTTTGGCAAAGGCCCTTGGCCTTTAGGGTATTATTTCGAACTTGTCAAAATTGTTAACTCGTCGTCAGTCTAGTTTTTGGAGAATCAAGTATCCTCTGGGGGAGTCCTAGTTTGCTTGATTCTGTTAACATTGGAGAGTGTATATTAGAGAGTATGAAAGATTGTTGTTTTGTTCACGTTCGTTTCATGCATACATTGGAGTTTCCTTGTCTAATCTTTTGGACTTTTGATCTGGAGATGTCATTGGTGAGCGATACTTCGGTTGCTTTGTAGTAGTTTCCTATTCTCCGGTTGATGTGTTTCTTTGCTTGCTCCCCTGTGCAGCACTTGTGTTCCTGTTTGAGCAAAGAGCAAAAGTTGAGTCAAAATGATATTTTCCTTACCCCCGATTCGATGAGTCGGTGAATGAGGGTGGATTTGCAACGTTGCTCATTTTGCTTGTCGTTTCGATTGTTGATGGGGCAATGGTTTCTAAACTCGGTCATTGTATCCAACTTTCCCCTTCTATATTGTGTTTTTGTCCTGCGTGGGTTGGGCTTTGCCTTAGCGCTCTTTTCGGTTGGTAATCGTGTTCCCAAATTTTGATCTGGAAGAGATTAGGGAATTTCACGAAGAAATCCTCACAAACGGCACGAAATTGTTTGACTCAAATGATATTGGAACCTTTTTTAATAAATCAATCAAAGAGAATGAAGGGTTAAATTTTAGTTTAACATAATAAATTTCAGATCTATAAACTAATTGGAAAAATAATGCCTAAGATGAAATAGAGGTAATCGCTTTTATTGATATTTTTCGTTGTAGCTCCCCTTAATCAATGGAGGAGACCCCATTATATATTCTTTTCGAGATGCTTTATTCTCCCTTTACGAAGATCACAGAGAAAGGGAGAAGGAAAAAAAGAGAGCCCATTTTACTAGCCGCCCCCTCTATATACAGTTATGGAATCTCTGCTATATACTTGATTTGATTCTCTTTCTTACTAGTTATACCTTTGTCGTCCCCGAGATTGACGGATATTGTGATTACGATATTTGGAATAAAACATGTCGTTTTTTGCTAGCTCGCCACTTGAATGGAATGTCGATCAGATCGAACGTAAAGGTCAGATTTTGACCAATACAGTGACATGGGACAAGGGCATGGCCTGTTTCGTTGCTTCATTTGTTTTTACATGGCAAACTTCATGAAAAATTATAAAGAAAATAGTCTTTTCCTCAACATCATTGCTTGTTTGAATACCTCGGAAATCACTCATCACGAGTAGTGTTACAACTATATAAGTTTACCAGTTCAATCCCAGTCTGTGTCTCTTGATCATCTTGTTCTTTTCCTTTAGTTGTAGTTGTATCTTCTTCTAATAACAAGGGGTTGCTCTAATGGTAAGCAACCCACTTCCAATCGAGAGATTGTGAGTTCGAGTCTTCTCCAAGGATGGAAAGTTCTTGTAGGAAAGAATGCTGAGGGTCTATTTGGAAACAGCTTTTCTAATCTAGGATAGGAATAAGGTCTGCATACACATTATCCTGCCCAAACCTTACTAAGTGAGATTATACTAAATTGTTGCAACTGTATCTTCTTCTCTTGTATTGCGGCTTTAAAAGTTTACACTGTAATATTTCTTTTTCGCTGGCAGCCTGGCACTATTTGTTTTCTTTTTTTATACCCCTAAAAGGTTTTGTATTAACTAAATATCGTATTAGTTATATGTATCCGTACGTGCAGGTTCCACGAGTGCTCAACGCGTCCAGATCGATGGGAACTGCGCAACTTTAGCTAGTAATTAGCTTTGTGATATTAGGATGACGTTCAAATGTGCGTATAAATAAATGAAAGTCTAGACAAGCAAACACGAGAATGCTGTACAGAGTATTGGCTCTTACAGAGTACACATAATATGCCTATATGAAATGATTGTATGTGCGATTATTATTAACCCACAATATGGTATTTTGTGAGGTAACTTGCTTAATAATTTAATATAGAATATAATTTCCAAATTTTCTATTCAAGGTAGTTCATCTTGATAAGTTGGTTTACATCATAGTTGGTTTAGCAAAATAATTTATTGAGTGCCTCCACTTAATAGCTAAACTATTGCTTATGAGAACAAAGTTATCTATATCATTATGATATACGTTAGATACGATAGTATATTATATTCTCCCCTCACAAGTGGTTCAGAGTTATCTACCAAATAATTACATCTTATTATTATTGATGCGGTGTATATTTTGATTAACTCCATAATGCACAAAGATGGATTCTCAAAGTTGAGGAAACAAGTTAGTTTTTCTAACATGAGGGGAGGACAAGATAAACAGTTGAGAAAAAGTTAAGTAGAACGGATTATCATTTCTATATCTAGATCCTCGAATAGGATAATATGAACTTGAAGTTCATAAAAAGATAATTCATTTGCAACATATTGCAAAATATGCCATACGCATTTGCTGACCCAAAGAAAATTATAACTATATTCTCATTGCAAATGCTCATATTAAGTCCTAGAATGCCAAAATCTATGGTACGCTTAAAACGTATAGACAAATCAGTTTCAAATAGAATTTCTTCATAAAGAAGATGAGCAAATGATCAAAGTGATCATAATAAATGAGGCAAGTGATCTAGAAGGTCACATTACATAACACTTCATAAAATCTCATGAGAGATTCAGGTACCTGAATATATGAATGAAAAGATCTATATGTTATGTCTTTATGAAAATTTATTGGAACTGATATAACATATTCGTCGATGACATCTATCATAGCACTAAGTTTAGATGATGATCTTAAGTCTATCAAATGTAGACACAAAATTAGTGGCCAAATGGAAGAGATACAATTCAAGTAGAATTGATTCCATATGAAAGAGATGTAGTTTTGGACATGTAGTTCAAATACTTAAAAGTATAAAATCAATGGTATGTGTAATCAATTTTCAGTGTCTTATTTGTCTAGCATGACATGAAAACTTGATATGCATCTAAAGTCCATTATATGGCTTATATGACAATCCATGAAGGATATAAGTTGCTTGAAACATATGCCATTCTTGATCTTGAGGTATCACTTCCTCAGTGCAATTTATGCACAAATGTATCTTGTTATAACTATAAGCATGATAATGTGATAGCGATGATACCTTTATGGAGATATTGAAGAGTCATTCCATGATATTTGTGAAGACATTATATATCTATCACGGGTTATGATTTCAAGGTAAAAATATTCATTATAGTTAATATGACTGATTTATTTATCAAATCTCTACCAACGATCTCTTGAAGATGGTGCACGAGATTGGAATGCAAATGCTCAAGGATGTGAATTGATGCTCTCTTCAGGGGGAGTTAATGCGCGTTGCATTTTTTTTCCTTACAAGGTTTTGTCCCACTGGGTTTTCCTTGCAAGGTTTTTAACGAGGCAACCAATAGACGGATTTCTAAATATGTATACTCTTTTTCCTTTTCTAGAATTTTTCTCACTGAGTTTTATTTTAGTTAAGGTTTTAACGAGGCACATTATTTATTGAGTAGACATTCAAGGGGGAGTGTTAAGAATAGAATTCTAATTAAAGTGAATGTCTATCTTGTAGAGAGTTTTACTTTGAGACTAAGTCATTTTTCCTCCTATAAATAGAGTGGTCTACTCCATTATAAACCACCTTAAAATTTAATAAGAATTTTCTCTCCCTCTTTTTTAATAATATTGATCTTGTTCATTTATTATTTCATAACACCAAACGCTATGTTTTCTAATACTTTTTGCCCGCATATGTGGGCTATAATGTAATGCAGCCGTCTAAAATAAGGTAGTAGAGTATTACGGCAGTATGACCATAGGAAGATCCCTGCTTTATATATAAAAACTAGCCGAACATATTACTCTGGCGTTTGAATATAGATTTAGATAAAACTTAAAAAAATAATTTTTTAAAAATGAGATGAAATATAATTTTTGACAGTTAGTTATATTTGAATATGTATTTTACTGAAAGAAAAATTTAACATTTATGAGTAAAAAACTTCAGAAATTACTCTAAAGCTGCTTTAGAAATTTAAAGATTTTATTTTCAAAATCTGCCAAAAGATAATTAAAATTTATAAATAAATACGTGAAAACAAAATTTGAAAAAAGCTCACAAATTTTATGGCCAAACTAGAGCTACAATAATGACCCAAAAAAAGATAAAAGTTGACATCTTTATTTCCAATTGAATAGTATTTTTCTCTCTCTTTGTTTGCTTATTAAAACCATGGAATAATTTACAAAAGGAAACATACCATAATTAGCGACATTTAGAAAAAATAAATTATTTGGCTATTTTCAAGTTGAGAAACGAGTATTATTTTATAAAATTTTCTAAAGATAGAAGAGATTTGATGTTTTTTTACTTCAACGCCACACGAAAAGAGGGTGATTTGTGTTGTGTTCAATTTTCGCGTGCATAGATCTATTATAGAAGGACCTGGTTCTTCTATTTGTTCCTTATATTACTGTTGCAGAAATAATAAATGCGGAAAGTAAAGAACAAAAGAATTTTTTACATGGAATACACCAGGTTCAAAAGGTGAAAACCCACAACCTACTACTTAGTAGGATTTTTTCCAACATTTCACTAAATCACTAAACCAAAACAACATTTACAAGACCTTTGTAAACCTAAAAATTACCTCTAATCGCGTTGTGGCAACAACCTCTAGCTGTTGCGAAAACTTGAAGTTAACTCTAACTTGAATGCAACACTCAGAGTGCCTAGTATAATTGCTTCTAAATAAAACTGAAAGGCATAATTCAGAAGCCCTATTATCTGGTTCATGTAGCTTCAGGTTCGCACATTTGAATCACACACGAATTGTTTAAAACATTCCTTGCTATTTTGCTCTGAGCTCACGTTTAACTTCAACGTTTGTGCGTACTTGTAAAGTGAGAACATCCTGCAATTTATAGAGTTAGCAGAATAGGAAATAACTAGAGTTCCAGTGCTATACTCTTCCTTGGTCGAAGAGTTTTAGTTATCTTCAACTTCTAACTCCTCCCTTATCTTGGATAGAGTTCTCTTCGAGTAAGGAGTCATTTTTCTTATCAATTATGCAATCTTTTCTTTCAGGAGATATCAAATATAACCACTTAAGCTTATCTCCTTCACGTGCATGCCTTATGCTCGAATTCTGCCCGTGTCTGTGTTTCAATATGTATGGACCTGGTTAATGCTTGATTTCCTTTATCAATTATCAAAACAAACTTCACATGGGCCAATAAATTCTCCCTTTTTGATGATGACAAAATATTTACTTTTCATAAGCATAGGCCCTGTGTCAATTAAGCTCAACATCAACATAATATTAGAACACTTTTCATTTTAAAGTCTGAAATCATCAAGGACCAGGTTCATAATAAACATCACAGTTTAACGTAAAAACCACAACCTATCTTTCCCTTTTTGGAATCATCGAAAAGTTGCATAATTATATTAGATAACTAAATTTTAATAGATATTATTCAAGGCACTGGGGCTACTTCAAATGCAATCATGGAGTCAAGCATTATTTATCAATCCAATGATATTTGCCATCTAAGATGCATCAATAAACAATTAGAGCACAAAACATTTGGGATACCAAGAGATCCCTGGCATCCCGGAATGTTTGAGCTGTTGTTCTGTGTTTTAAATTTGGGACTACGGGACGGCATCCCAGGAGATCCCCTGTACGTGATATGTTCTGGTTTGAGGGTGCGGGATACCAAGAGATCCTTGTCACATGTATATACAAATATTGAGGATACCAAGAGATCCCAGACATATGTATATATAAGTATTGAGGATACTAAGAGAACCACGGGATACCAAGAGATCCCTCATGTATATGATGAGGATACCAAGAGATCCCCGGCTATTATTTTCTGTTTCGAGCAGTATTCCTTATATTGTTTTGTTTTTGCTTTCTATTACTACTTTCTTTATTTATCCTGTTTAGATTCTTGGTGTAGATTTTATCTATACTGTTTTCTTTATGCTATCATTTATTATGTTTATCTCAGTAGGGCCCTGACCTTCCTCGTCATTACATGACCGAGGTTAGGCTTGGCACTTACTGAGTACCGCTGTGGTGTACTCATGCCCCTTCTGCGCATGTTTTTCATGTGCAGATCCAGGTACCTCCACCCAGGCGTATAACTCTCGAGGCAAAGAGATCTAGCTGAGACTTCGAGGTACTTTTACCACGTCTGTAGACCAGGAGTCTCTATTTTATTCCAGCTTTAGTATATCGTCTTTCCTTTCTTTCGGTTGTTTAGACATTCTGGAGTTAGAGCAGTATATTACTTTTCTATTAGCCTGTGTTTCCCGTGAGATTTTGGATTTTGAGATGTTGTTATAAATTTTTTCCGTGATGATTGAGTTGTATATGACGACCGTCACTTATACATAGTTTCTCCAATAATTGTTGAAGCTTAATTATTTATTTTTTGCAAGTTTAATTTGTTGTTACACATTATTAGGTTTACCTAGTCGTAGGGACTAAGTGACATCACGACATGTTCATGGTGGATGAACTGGGGTCGGGACAAGTAGTTCTAGAGATTTTTACTCCAGAACTTTTCTTCCCTTTTGGGTTATAGCTGTCAGACACACATTTCAGTATATCTTCGGGGGGTTCTTGTCCTGATGGAACGTGTTCTTGAGCATTCTTCCCCAGTCTGACCAACCCCTCATCAGCTTTTCAAGACCCACTTCCTCCTTTTTCTCTCACACCTTCTTCTTCTCCCGCAGATTCCTCACTCCATACTACTATAGCTCATGTTTCTTCACTCAAACCATGAAGAATGGGTGAAGATTTAGCCACTCCTTTTTCCATTATCCTCACATCAACTTGAGCACCCTCACTTTTCTTTTCTTTTCTTTTCTCTTTTTATTTTTACCACCAATTTTTCCAGACACAGTGGTCTCAACCTCGGCCATAATTCCTACCAGAACAATTCTATTTTCCAGATTTGCAACAACCTCAAATATTATTTCAGATGTAATTTTAGGTGCGGATGTTTCATGCTTTGTTACAGAAGAACCAGTTTCTTCCCCTTATTAATTCTGGGGTTCTTGGGCCTGACTTGCTTTGAATTGTTCATATAATTTCTTGGATAATTCACTCCCTGCCGTAATCTTGCGAGCAAGTATCTTGATTATTCCTTTCTTAGAGAGAGGTGTGTTTGAAGGTGTGGCTGCAGATTCTTTAGGTGATGATGAGGGATTTCCATATACTTTAGCATTTGATGGTTAGAGGATAAGAGAAGATGAGTATGTGTGCGTTTAGAAGATGGAAATTCTATGACACCTGGACATTTAGAAGTAAAGAAACAATTAAGGCATAATCAATATAAAGAGGGGAAGAGTTTAATTTGGTAATGACAACTTTTTCAGAATCTTAGAAGTCAAATCAAACTGGGAGTTAGCTTGAAAAGACGTTGAAGGCTTTCCCTAGAATCTAGGCATTTATTGCATTTTGGGACTCTATTCGGATGAAACTGGTTGATTTGGCAATGTATAAACTCAAATAGGTTAGGATTAAATGGGACTCCTCTTTTGATCATAATCCAAATGTAATTTTTTCAAAATATGGAGAGGGGAGAGTACGTACCATATAATCTTGATGAACTAGGTTCTTCATTGAGAAATCTCTTGTATAAGTATGAATTTTTCAAGAAAATAAAGATAATATAATTAAATATTAATGATACATTTTAGCACATCGCACAAGAGTACACTAGAGAAAATATGAGACCGAGTAAAATCTAATCTAATTATGTACGAAAATTCACAAATTTTCTAACCAATTTTTGAGTTAGAACCGGTTCTTTTTAGGTATTCTTAATCATTTCTAATTCTAACATGTTCCTTTCAAAGTGATATCTACTTAGAGCTTTTGTAAATATGTCAGTTATTTCTTGTTAGTAGCAAAAAATTTCACAATGGTCAGACCATTTTCATAGTTGTCCCTCAAAAAGTGATGCCTAACATCTATGTGCTTAGTTCTCTTGTGATGAACCGGGATCTTGGTCATACTAATTGCACTAGTGTTATCAAAAAATATGGGGATACAACCTACATTAATTCTATATCTTTTTGATTTTTTTTCAAAATTAAAGAGTCAAATTTTGACTTCATATTCTTATCTATGAAATAATAATATCATTGAAATAAGAAATAAGAGCAATTAAAGTCCATTAATTTTTGTTTGATCCACAATAATTGATCACAACTTGAGGCAACATCAATAACTCAGCTTCAGTAGTTGATGAAGCCATATAATTTTGCTTTTTGGTGGCAAAAGACACAAGATATGATGAAAAAAAGTAAGCCATGCCTGAGGTGCTTTTCCTATCTAGAAGAAAACATGCATAAGCATCATCAACATATCTCACTAAGTTTGAAATTACTACTTTTTGGATATCACAAGATCCTCCTAACATCAGCCAAGTGAGAATCCTTTGGATTTTCCTGAAATCTAGCACAAAGGCCTACATTGAAAACAATGTGAGGTCTGCTAGCAGTGAGATATGACAAAGAGCTAATCATTCACCTATACAGCCGCTGATCAACAGATGAACCAGGTTCATGTACTTCTATTTTCGTTGCTATTGCTATAAGAGTGTCAATTGTTTTTGGAATCTTACATTTTAAACATTTTTAACAACTCTTTTACATACTTCTGCTGATGGATCATAGTTCCATTTGAATTTTGTTTAATTTGTAAGCCTAAAAAAATCAAGCTCATCCGTCATATTCATTTCAAATTCATTCCGCATTAATTCAGTAAAATCTTTACTTAACTTATTAGTAGTTTCTCCAAAGATTATATCATCAACATATATCTGAACTACCAAGAGATCTTTGCCTTTTTCTTTCTAGAATAATGTATAGCCGATTTTACCTCTCTTGTCGCCATGCTCAAGCAAGAATATTGATAATCTTTAATACCATGCTTTTAGAGCCTGCTTGATCCAAAAAAGTGCCTTTTCAAGCTTGTACACGTGATAAGGACATTCCTTGCTTTCAAAGCCTGGAGGTTGGTTGACATACTTCCTCCTTTAATAGTCATTGAGGAAAGCACTCTTGATGTGCATCTGACGGAGAGTGAATTTCATGTAAGCAACAATGGCTATTAGGAGTCTAATTGCTTCTAATCTTGCAACTGGAGCGAAAGTCTCATCATAGTCTATGCCCTCATCTTGACTATATCATTAAACCACCAATCTTGCCTTGTTCTTTGTAACTGTTTCATCTTCGTCAGGTTTGTTTCCGAAGACCCATTTTGTGCCAATTATTGATCTGTCCATGGGTCTTGGTTCTAGATGCCAAACTTAACTTTTCTCAAATTGGTTGAGTTCATCTTGCATTATATTCACCCAGTCCGCATCCTACAAATCCTCATCAATTTTTTTTTAGTTTACTAAGAGAAAAAATATCAAAAGCACAAAGATTCTTTAAAGAAGATCTGGCTTTAATTCTATAGGTTGGAGTAGTGATTATGTTCTCAATGGGATGAGAAATTTGATACTTTTAAGGTTTCACAACCAACTAGTTTCCCCTAGATGTTCATTTAATATTTCGTTGCTGAGGAACATGTTCTTAGACAGGTTCCCTCGAGGTTTGACGATCAGTTCCTCTTTGCTCAGTTCCCCCTTTCGAGTTACCCTGAGTGGAAGGACTTGTTCCATCACCTTTTCCTTCCTCTGGTAAAGCTTGAGTCTGGGTTGGGGTTTTATTTGAGTTTCTTACCAGCCCAATTGCTTCATCATCATGTTCTTGCCTCTCAGAAAGAATATTAGTTTCGTCAAAATCCACATGTACACATTCTTCTACATACAAGTTTTTTTGTTATAAATCTTATAAGCTTTACTATGTAAAGAATATCCCAAGAATACTCCCTCATCAATTCTAGGATTCAACTTACCTAGGGAGTCTTTACCATTATTGTGCACAAATCACTTGCATCCAAATGCCCTAAGATGGGATATATTTGGCTTTCACCCTTTAAGTAACTCATTGAGAGTCTTATCAACAAGTGGTCTAGTCATGCACCTATTTATGATGTAGCAGGCAGTGTTCATAACTTCTGCCCAAACCCCGAGGAAATTTACTAGAAAGAAGTATAGTCCTAGCATTTCTTCCAATGTTCTATTCTTTCTTTCAAGTATTTCATTTTTTATGTAGTCCTAGGTGCAGAAAAATTATGATTTATGCCATGCTCATGAAAAAATTCAGCAAATTTAGCATTCTCAAATTCACTAGCATGATCAAATCTAATAGATGCAAGTTGATTACCTAGTTGTTTCTGAGTTTTTCTAACAAAAGAAGTGAACATATCAAATGCTTCATCTTTAGATGTTAGAAACAATGTCCAAGTAAATCTAGAGTAATCAATAATAAGCACCATAATGTATCTATTACCACCTCTACTCAGTGTTCTCATTTGTCTACAAAGATCCATATAGACCATTTCAATCGTCCTGATGGTGCTTGCCATTTTCTTGCTTTTTAAAAAGGATCTTACTTGCTTCCTCCTTGCACAGGCCTCACAAACTTTATCTTCTTGGAACTTAATGTTAGGCATCCCTATCACTAAGTCCTTGGAGACTAGTTTGTTGAGTTGACTTAGACTGGCATGTCCAAGTCTCTTGTGCAAAAGGAGGGATCATTATTTAATACACTTAAGCAAGTGAGTTCATGATCTCAAAGTGTGGACAGATCCACAACATGTATGTTGTTCACTCTTTTTTCTACAAAACTATCTTGTTAGTAGTAAGATTAGTCAAAGTATTTTTTAGAGGTGAATACTACCATGTTACCTCTATCACACAATTGCGATACACTTATTAGGACGTACTTCAGTCTATCCATCATGTAGAATTTCTTAATAGAGTGAGAACCAGTCTTGCCTTCCTTTCAAACCATAATGATCTCACCTTTCTTCCTATTTTCAAAGGAGACATTACCTCTTTTAAGGTTTTCAAGCGAAAGAAACTGGTTCTTGCTTCATGTCATATGCTTTGAGCAGCCACTATTTATGTACCATATTTGGTTGCTTCACTTTACTTGGGCCTGTAAAAGGAAATCAAAGGATATTCTTAAGAACCCAAACTAGTTTGGGTCCCTTTCTATAGGCAAGCGATGACTCAAATTCTTTTTAGCCCAACTTGGTAGCCTATTCTTCCCTTGAACAAATTCTTTATTCTTTTGACTTACCTTTTCTTTTGCAGTGATTAACTTTTATAGTAACATGTCTTACCGCAATGTGTGCAAATCTTGTTCTTAGGAAATATGAGGTACTTTCTTTTGGGATCCCACTTAGGTGCCGGGTTCCCAAAGTCTAGTCGTCTTAAGTTGCTACTATGGTGTTCTTGTACCCTTGAAAGTGCATCAGAGGACTTGTTCCATTTACAAGTTTTGTCTTGCTCATGCTTGACCTTGCTTGGATCCTCATTTAGAATTCTTACTTGCTCATCCCTTTTGTACAACTCATCTTTTATTTTCCTACATTTTCTTCTAAAGTGAATTGTGTGTGATTAACTGTCTTTTTACTTGTTCCTAATTTCAGTTTTTGATTTTCAAATCTAAGTGTAACGACCCAAACCGATGGGTCGCGATGGGTGCCTGAATCCTACCTGTCAAATACCCATAAGCATGCGTCTAAGATATGAACCTGAATAACATCTGCTACCTTACGAAATTAACATACATAAAGAAAACCTGCCATCAAGGAATATATATGTGTACATGAAAATATAGTGGGAGAGCTGAAAAGGATGCTATAGACAACCATACATCCAAAACTGAAAGCCGACAATGTCACATACAACCCAACTAGACATACTGTCTACAGACCTCTAATATAAATATAACTGTATAAAGACGGGACTGAGCCACGTCATACCCATATATATATATATATATGTGTGTGTGTGTGTGTGTGTGTGTGTGCGTGTGTATATATAAATATATCGTACCAAAACAAAAAAGAACTACGGATCAAGTGGAGCACGTCAACTCTCGCTGATCAAGAATCCTAAGAAGGGGGACCGTCAGCTTTCCTACCTGCACCTGTGGGCATGAAATGCAGGCCCCGTGAAATAGGGCGCCAGTACAAAAAATATACTGAGTATGTACTGCATGAAAATAAGTACGCAAAAGACATATATGAAACATGGAATACAGAAATACCTTCAAATCTAAATAATCCTATAAACTTGAAACGTTTATAATATCATGAACATGCGTATAAATGTCGTGCCATGCATATGTATGGGTGTACGTAATATAATCAATCCACTGAGGGTATCCCATCATATCATCTCAGCCACTTTGGGCAACATCATCAACATATATCAACTGATTAGGTGGTGGTGCGTATATAACGCATAACCTCTTCCCATATCCCCCCCCCCCCCCACACACACAATATATATATATATATATACATATATATATATATATACATATATATATATATATATATATATATATATATATACATATATATATATATATATATATATATATATATGTATGTATGTATACTTACACACGTATATAACATCGTTTTAATCATATTTCAGCCATTGTGGGCAACATCATTATCATATACCAGCTGATCAGGTGGTGGTACGTATATAATGCCGTAACCTTTACCCATATCCCATATACATATATTTACATATATACACATCTGGTCATGAGTCAATGCACATGTATAAATGAGTGAAATGCATGAAAATTAAATAATAATCTCGATATTCCTTCCGAATTAACTTTTTCAACTGTGTATTATTTTGAGACTGATGAACAAAAAATAATAATCATTTTGATTGGGAATCAAGAATATAGACACCCCTACTATTTCTATCGATAGAGTAATTTATAGAAAATGTGTATTTGCTCATTTATTTAGTATAATATGAATTATGCCAAAAGAAAGAACGGATGATTTTAATAAACCTCGAGTGGAACACCTCCGTATAATTATTCCATTTGGAACATCCGTGAATTAAACTTAGAACCCAAAAATCGAACTTAAAGTTATATGCTTTTTAACTTGAGGAACGATATTTGCTTGGTTTTGAATTTTTTGACGAATGGAGTCTTGTTCTTAGGTCCTTGGTTTCAAATCACAAGCTGATTGTGATTTTAGATCCTTTTACCAAGAAATGATACCAAGCACATGGTTGTATAGTTGTAATGGTAAATGTTTAAAATGTGCTATGTTTAATGGTAAATGTTCTTACGGCAGGGATTGATATGCTATGTTCTTATGGCAGGGATTGATAATGGTAAATGTTTAAAATACAAGTCTTATATAAGACTTTAAGTCTTAGTCATGATTATGCTATGTTCTTAGGTAGCCATTTGGCAAAAGTGACTAAGAGTCACCTTTTACTATTGTGGCTTCTTGCCACGTTGGGGTTAATTTATTATGTTTTATTTGCTTATCAGTTAATCGGGTAATGTTTTGTTACCCGCTAATTAATCAATTACCCGTATAAATTAAAAATTATTCCAAATATTTTAAACTTTTATTTGTTTTTTTAACTAAATACTTTATATATACTTTATATATTATACTACCGTTGTCGTATTGTACTTTCTATGATACTAGTTCATAATTACTGGTATTCTGGCTCGACCCGTATTTTATTTCAAATTGACCACTTTTGACAAAACTCATTTTCTTTAATCTGTGTACCCCTTTATCCTTCATAACACTTATTTATCGCTTGTTACAAATAGCGTAAGTACGTTAACGTCAAGATGATTTCATCCCGAATCTACGTTAGTTAACTAAAAATAAAATTTTAACGTATGAAAATGCAGATGTAACATCCTCCCCCCTAGAAACATTCATCCTTGAATTTTTAACTCCCCATGATCTATATAGCTTCAACAAGGTCGTCTCTGTAACAATACTACTACTAATTCTCCCTGTGAAAGATTAATAATCCAACTCCACACTGGATCATAATTAGGAATAACTATAATGGCCTCATATGACTAATGAAATAACCAACATAAGAATTTTTTACACGTACCTTATGATTATGGCATCTCAGTCGGATCCTTCTCTGGAGGAGGAAGTAAATAGGGATATCTAGACTTTATCTAGACTTCATTTCTTCCACATTGTTGTTTCTCCAAAGTGCTTTCATGAAGGTTACCTCCTTATTTCGCAACTTACGGATTTGTCGGTCCAAGATGGAAATCAGAATTTCCTCATATGATAAGTCTTCTATAATCTGTACATCATTCGTGGGCATCACTCGAGTAGGATCGCCCAGATACACGAAAAATCGGATGGACAAACTCTAATTTCGAGGGCAATTTTCACTCATATGCTACTTGGCCCACTCTATGAATGATCCTATAAGGCCCAATATACCGTGTGCTAAGTTTTCCTTTATGTCCAAACCTAATCACACCCTTCATTGGCAAAACCTTTAAAAATGCCCAATTATCAACCCCAAACTCTAAGTCTCGTCGCCGCACGTCAGAATATGGCTTATGACGAAACTGAGATGTCAATAGTCGATCCCGACTCAACTTTACTTTTTCTATAGTTTTCAAAACTAGGTCTGGCCCATGTAATCTAGATTCTCCAATATCGAACCACCCTATAGGAGACCTACACTTTCATCCGTAAAGGGCTTCGTATGGAGCTATATGAATGCTAGAATGGTAGCTATTATTATACGCGAACTCAATAAGCGACATATGATCGTCCCAGCTACCTTTGAAGTCTATTACTCAAGGTCATAATATATCCTCCAATATTTGAATATTACACTCAGATTGTTCGTCTGTCTGGGAAGAAATGCTGTACTAAGACTTACTTGAGTCCCCAATCCTTTTTGTATGGACTTCCAGAAGTTAGTTGTAAATTGAGTTCCTCTATCCGAGATAATTAATACAGGGACACCATGTAGTTATACTATTTCCTTAATATGAAGTCTTGCATAATCTTCTGAGGAACATGCAGTCCTAAGGGCAGAAAATAGCCTATAAATAATCACACATATCGAATCAAACTTATACTGTGTACGAGATAAGCCTCCGATGAAGTCCATATTGATTACTTCCCATTTCTAAGTCGGAATCTCCATAGCCTACAATAATCCACCGGGTTTTTGAAGATCAATATTAACATGCTGACAGTTAGGACACTGAGCAACAAATTCTTCTATATCCTTTTTCATTATTTCCCACCAATATACTTTCCTGATGTCATGATACATCTTTGTCGCTCCTGGATGGATAGAATAACGAGAATAGTGAGTTTCTCCCATAACCTGCCGACGCAGTCCTGTAACATTAGGCATACATAATCCTCCTCGATATATGAGGACCCCATCTTTTGTAAGTTCAAATATTGTCTTCTTATTCTGGAGAGTGGTATCCCTATAATGAACTAGAATAGGATCCTTGTACTGGTGTTCCTTTACTTTAGTTACTAAAGAGGATGTCGCCGTATCCTTAATAGTAATTTCAAAATCACCCGAGTCCAGTAATCGAACTCCAAGACTAGCTAGCTGAGGAACCTCATGGACTAGTTTCCTCTTTTCTGGCTGTAAATACAATAGGTTACCCATAGATCTACGGCTGAGGGCGTCGTTTACTGCGTTCGCCTTCCCCGGATGGCAAAATTTATCAATGTCATAGTTTTTAAGTAGCTCCAACTATCTCCTTTGATGAAGATTCAATTCCTTTTGCTTGAAGATATATTGGAGGCTCCTATGGTCCGTATAGATATCAAGATGAATGCCATACAAGTAGTGCCTCCGCATCTTTAGTGCATGAATAACCAAGGCTAACTCTAAATCGTAGGTCGGATAGTTCGTCTCGTGCTTTCTTAGTTGTCTAGAAGAATAAGTTACAACCTTACCATGCTGCATCAGCACACACATCCAACACTTGAAACGTCATAATAGATAACATAACCATCGGTCCCTTCTGGAAGCGGTAGAATCTGTGCTGAAGTTAATCTTTCCTTCAATGTCAGGAAACTCCGTTTGTAGGGATTGGTCCATTGAAACTTAGTTCCCTTCTGAGTTAACTTACATGGGCATCCTAATCTTTTACAATTAAGGAAATTCCCCTCTCGGGAGGCCTAAACTTCATCCTTTATCCATCAAAACTACGCCTTGACCCCACTATTATGGTAACATTTTATCTACTTTAAACATTACCAAGCTTAGACTCCTTTGAGTTCATTCGGGCTATACTGAGCCTTCTGCGACTTAGAGAAACTAACAGCTCTCTTACGAACTTATTTCCAATCACTTAACCATTCTCGTTTCCTTTTCACTCATCTCTTATTATCCTTCCTCATGTCTTCCTAAAACCTTGTCGCTCTATCGTACTTTAGTTTGGGACCTACACATATCTATTTATACTTATTCATAATCCTTCTTCAACTTACTTGAATTATAGATTTTCTCTTGTTATTCTGGAGATTAAGGGAGACACCACATACCATGCTTAAAAGAGAAAATAATCCGTTATAAGTTTCCTATAATAACCAGCCAAATCTAGAAGCTATGAGCCTTCCTTGGTGTTGTGGGTCTAGGCCAAGCCTTCACTGCCTCACTCTTTTCTGTATCCACCGGATGCCTTCTCCCGAAATAACATGTCCAAGGAAAACTACGGAGTCTAACCATAACTCATATTTAGAGAATTTTACGTACAACTTCTCTTTTTGTAGATTGTGAACAATACACAAGTGATCTGCATGCTCAGCCTCTGAATGAGAACGTACCCATATATATCGTCAATAAATACGATTACAAGCAAATATTAGAAAGGTCCTGAATATACGACTCAACGAATCCATGAATACTGCTGAGGTATTGGTCAAACTGAACGATCTAAAATGAAACTCAAAGTGCCCGTATCTGGTCCTGAATGATGTCTTGAAATATCTTCCTCCTTAACCCTTACTTGATGGTACCCGATCCTCAAGTCTCTTTGAAAAAAACACTTGGCATCTTGTAACCAATCAAATAAATCCTCAATCCTCGGGAGCGGGTACTTATTATTGATCACCACCTGATTCAACTGCGTATAATTAATACACATTCGTAAGGGAACATCCTCCTTTCTAACAAATAACACAGGTGCTCCCCATGGTGACGTATTAGGTCTGATAAAACCATTTTCAAACAAGTCCCTTAGTTGTTCCTTTAACTCTTCAGCTCTGCGGGGGCCATTCTATAGGGGGTATAGATATTGGATGAATATCTGGTAGTAGGTCGATGGCAAACTCAATTTCTCACTTTGGCGGAAGACCCGAAAGTTCATCAGGAAAAACCTTAGGAAACTCATTAAACACAGGGATGGATTGAATGGTTGGTGACTCTACTTCCATATCCTGAACCGGACTAAGTGATAAGTACAACCCTTTCTAATCATAATTCTTGCCTTGAGGTAAGAAATAAATCTGTGTTTCAGCGACACTGTATTACCTTCCCACTCCAAAACAGGCTCCCCCTAGAAATTGAAATCGGACTATCTTTGATACACACTTGATGTTAGCATAACAAAAGGCCAACCAATTTGTACCCATTATAATATCAAGTTCTGCCCAACCGAACACCACGTACCTTATCCTTGTTTTATTATCAAATCTATCACGAGCCATTTCGGGACAGATATATATGTATATAGGTGACAATATTAAAATTTAACTTGCATAACTAATTTACAAAAAAGGTTTATACCCATAGGGGTCAACTAGGCCGTAGACATGTCATACCATAAACTATTTACAGGATAATGCATGTAAAACCTATAAGTATGCATAACCATAATATATACAAGTCAGGACGGGGCTTCCTACGTTCTCATAAAATGACCTAACACATGTAGAACCTTGACTTGGTAATATTCTAAGAAGAGGTGGAACCTATCAACCAAAAACTGACACTTAGAAGAAGTCTATAATAGAGGGTCCTTACCTCCTCCTATGTAAGAACCTCGATCGGACACACTTCAAAGAAGAATCTTCATGTCCTTATATGTTACCTTCCTTCTCTTTGGCCCAACTACTATCTTCTTCCTCTGCGTATCCCATAACATACACTGACAAACCTTGATTGATGGACTCCCAAGACTGTGGACTATCCGGAATCTTAGAAGAGCCGGTGTCCGCAAATACCTTAAGATAGTTTTGGGCTTGAGGGAATCCCGACTGTGCTAATCCATACCCTGATCAACGGGCTATGAAACTAAGGGCCTTGGTAAGGTCAAAACTCCTCTCACCCCATCAACTGCCTAAGTGGTTGAAATAGCTTTAACGGATGACTCGTATCGATCCTCGGAAGGATCCTCCTCAATAGAACCCATGATCTTTGATGGGTCTGAATCTACGTTATAACTTATCTCGCTTTTTAACAACTTTGTAGCTCTGACCCGTGCTAGTGACTGTAGTCTTCGGAGACATCGATGAAAATGTAACACATCATTAGGAACATGAATCATTATATCACACGATCTAATATAAGAAGAGAGGATAACATCCTATATGTCCTGTAGCCTCTTGTCTATAAGTATGGTGCACAACATACCCATAAACAAGACTATACTAGACACGGTCTATAGATAACCTAGGACAATAGTGTTCTGATACCACTTTCGTCACGACCCAACTTGATGGGCCACGACGGGTGCCTGAGTCATGCCTGTCAAGCACCCCTAAGCATGCGTCTAAGATATGAACCTAAATAACATCTGGTGCATTATGACATTAAGATACGTGAAGAAAACCTGCCACCAAGGCATATGTACGTATACATGTAAAATATAGTGGGTGAGCCACAAGGCTGCTATAGAGAACTATATATCCAATACTTAAAGCCAACAAGGCCACATAATTTTCAACTAGACATACTTTCTACAGACCTGTAATAGAAACATAATTGTACAAAGACGGGACTGAGCCATTATATATATATATATATATATATATATATATATATATAAACGTATCGTACCAAAACGAAAAGCAGCTTCGGATCAAGTGGAGCATGGCAACTCTCGCTGACCAAGAATCCTAAGAAGGTTGACTATTAGTTTTCCTACCTGCACTGCGATCATGAAATGCAGGCCCGTGAAATATAGCGTCAGGACGAAAAATGTACTGAGTATGTACGGCATGAAAATAAGTACGTAAAAGACATAGATGAAACATGGAATAAAGAAATACCTTCAAATCTGAGTAACTATGTAAATTTAGAAATGTTTATAATATCATGCACATGTGTATAAATGCCGTTCCATGCATAGGTGTGGGTGTACATAATATCATCGAGGCATTGAGGGCATCCCATCATATCATATCAGTAACGATGTGCAACATCATTAACATATACCAGCTAATCAGGTGGTGTTGCGTATATAACGCCATAACTTCTTCTCATATCCCATACACACACACACACACACACACACACACACACACACATATATATATATATATATATATATGTATATACATGTACATAAAATCGTTTGAATCATATTTTAGCCACTGTGGGCAACATCATCATTAGGGTTGTGCATTGATCGGATCATATTTAGCATATTTAAGATTTAAATTTGGATTTTGAATTTCATAAAATGCAATCCATTTCCTATCCGAGTATATCGGATAAGATCGGATTTTAAAGTTCGGATCGGCTTGGTGATAGGATTTTTAGATTGGATTGTAGTGATAGTTAAGTCTTAATATATTTTGCTCTTTTAATATGTATAAGCTTTGATTTTCTTAAAACTTTTCCTGATATTTGATAACTTCTTATTCCCCCACCATCCCCCAAAACGTTCCTCGCCTCTTCCCTGCAGACTATGCACATCAGTAGGGAAAATCTAGTCTGAAGTCCATTCTTGAAGATCTTGCTGTCCAATTGCATTTATGTTATTGCAAATCATTGAGTTGATCCATGCAACTTGAAGGTCACATGCTTCTTCTACTTGTAATAGCCTCGTCTCATTTGACGATACGTTTTGTTCATCGGGTAGAGGATACCTTTTGTTTCATCGGGTAGGATATCTACTTCATATGGGTAATCATATTTTTTGGACAGAGTTTTGTATAGAGTAAGAGACATATTCAATTTTGCTAGGGAAGAGGATGATGGAAATGACACAGACATATTTAGGAAACTGTTCCTCCCTCCGAAAGGATGGGCTAGCTCTTATACCACTGTATAAAGAACAGAGTAAGAGACTCCAAGAAAGTAAACTATATCATAGATACGAAAGTTTCCCTACAAAAGGGACTGGCTTCAACAACCCATGTGGGACGGCTTGCCAAGCTACAAAAATAGTTGTTTGTAGTCACAAAAGTTTTCCTACAAAAGGGGTTGGCATCAACAATCCATAAGGGACGGCTTGCCAAGCTACACAACTCAAAAAACTTTTGTACTATAACCAACATTAGCTGTTTATAACTCAGAAAACTTCCGCACTACAATAAGCTAACCTTAACAAAGTATTCTTACTCTATTTTCATGCATGTTCCGGCCTTTCCATCCATTCGAAAGAAAGAACAAGAGAAAAATTTCGAAAGCACTCATATGTAATATATCACAAAAGGTTTACAAAGGTTACAAGATGATCCTACCATTAATACAAGGCCTCCTTTAATAGGGCTAGGAGGTTATTACAAGACAAACATTTAAGATAAAATAAACCTATCTTACGTGGCAAAATTATCTACATGTGGGGTCCTTCTTGTCATGTGAAGGACTTTAGGCAAACCAACTAAAAAACACCTAAAAACATGTGAAGGTGGTGAAATATACATGGTGTAGCATGGGGTATCATGTGACGCCATGTGAAAATATTGTGTTGTATGTGATGAAGCATGTGGAGGTATATGGAAGCATGTGAAAATAAGTAAATGTGGGACCCGGATGGTATGGAAATATGTGGAAATTTGTCTTGGCATGGGTAGGATATTTTAAGGGGTTTTTGGTAGGTAATGTAGGATTATGGTGGGATTATAAGGGATTTAGATAATTAATTCTAGGGTTGTCTTCTAGGCATCTTTTCAAGGACATTGTGCAGTAATGCCTTGAACTGGATGGTCCTTTCCCGCTGTGTTCTTTATCCTTTGGACTGAGAGAAGTAGATATCCTATCCGATGAATTAAAAGTATCCTCTATTGAACTACCCCTCATAAACCTCTACTCAGCATTTGCAAAACAATCCTTTGCACCTTGGAACCAAATCCGTTCCTTAGTCCAACACAGACCAAAAGGAGTCAAACAATATGTTGCTGCCTCAAAGCTTGACCAACATCCTATTCTTGCCACTCAAGAGGAACAATTTATCAGCCTTCAAATCCCAGATGATTTTCCCAGACAATGGAGAGATCATGGTTTTACCCATATCCATTTTGGTGCTATCTGAATCGCTTTAACATATCACGGAAGAAAAGGTCAACGTGTTGTAGCTCAACTTTCTCTTCTAGATACAAGATACTTGGAGTACCAACATGCAAATTTGGGTACAGCAGAAGTTACCCTGAATGCTGGAACTGTCTTTATAACTATCTTTCCAAATTTCGACATGTCCCTTTATGACTCGTACCTAACCGAAGCCTTAAAAATCATAGTCTAAAATCCAGGGAGCCCCACAAACCAAAGATTCCATCCAAGCTACCCGTCACCACTAAATGGCATGGCGAGTTCAAAATCAAGCCATGGATCTTTGCCTTCCCGGAGGAGAAAACGTTTAACTCTTAAATATTGATGCTTCCAAAGGAAACACCATGTGCACCTAAATACCTAGAAAAAATTGCAGAAATGAACTTGTCGAAATTCTTCCTGATTCCTGGATCAATAATTATGTTAATCTAAGAGAATCAGAGGAATCTCTGCAATCTGGTGAACCAACTTTTACCAAAAGAGATGATAAAACTGTTTGCATAAGCTTTGACCATTTCCATCTCAAAAAACCAAATAAAACCATCTTCTCTTGCCAAATGGTTCAACGCAAATATACAACATATACTTATTCTGAACCGAATGGAATATACAAAACATCATGGAAGAACATGATTGGTGTCAAAATTTTAACAAAGAAGGAAAAAGAACTTGGTGGTTCAAATGCCCCTTTACGGGACATTGCCCTTGGGATCTTGATTGCGATTTCCACGACTGTTTGGAAGATCCAATTGGTGAATATGATGAAAGGGTCGGACTAAATCAAACCAAACCAAAATCCAAGAAAAAGGGGAAAACTTCAAAATAATTTCAAGCCAAACACGAAAATAAAGATCCTTCGATTGGCTCATTAAGCCGTCCAGGTAAATATGAATTTCTTGTCAGTTACAAACCCCAGGAATGGCCAAAATTACCAGAAAAATTCACTCCAAGCTGGGAGGATAGTGAAACCATACCAAAATCACCATCACCATCAGCCCATACCCCATAATCCAAAAAGCCACCTGAACCTAAAACTTCACCAACTCAAAAGACCACAAATCCCGCACAACCACATATATTCATGCTAAGTCATTCATGCTCCAGTCATACCCAAGATTTTCCTTCACTTCAACCTTTTTAAAAAGAGGGTATATGCCATGGTCCACTAATTCCCAAGAAAAACATAGTGCTACCTACTAGAGAAAAACCCCCAAAAAGTGACATCGAAGCAACGATGAACTGGCAATTAGAAAAATCGATTTGCCAAAACAAGGTACTGAACAACATTGGCAACACCATAAGGTACATGGCCCATACACAAAACAAAATGATGAGCAAGGTGGAAACAATTGAGAAAAAGATGGAGCAGACATCATCTCACCATGACGGACTAATCAAAGCCTTGGAACTAAGATTGACAAATTTTACAATACGAGATTTGTCCGCCAAGAACTTCAATTTTCCAATCTTCCAACTAAGATGACATCAAGGATTCAAAATGGCCTCAAAGGATCCAAGACTTCTACACTTGGAGGGCGACCAAAACATTGGTGGAACAAGAGAAGTATATCATCCTGTCAGAACTTACTTCACGGTTCTCAGGAATTCTCAGAGACTGGTGGAACTCACTTGCAATTCAAGACAAAAATACTTTTCTTACTTCCCAAGATTTTGCCTTCAACATCATGATCCTACATGAGGTTTTCTGTGGAGATACTGGCAAAAGACAGGAGACAATGCGAAGACAACTCTTTGAAATGAAGTGTGTGTCATTCGACAGAAACGACATTGACAGACATTTCCAAAAAATGGCGAAGATATACTTTGAAATTGGCCGAGACATTAATCTGAAGCAAGCCTTTGACTCTTATCTTCTAATTTTTTTAGCAAGCCGAACAATGACCATCCTTGAAGAAAAGTTTCAGTCCATAACAATCCCACAAATTGGTTACATCAGGCAAGCTATTTTTGTTCCATTGGATGATATTTGTACAAAGCGCTCAGCCCTAAAGAAAGTTATCCAGCATAATCCAGCGCTTGACAAAGCCTGCCACAAATCTGATCTAATCACCGGATCAGGACGTTCATGCCGCAGATCGAGATGAAGGATAGAATTCAGGAGGTTCAAATGGCCAAGAATTCTAGACGTAAAATGATGGTCCAAAAGACGCACAAAATATTTCAGGCGCATAAGGCCGGGAAATTTTCACAAGAAGAACAGATGCTTTATTTGCCATAAGATAGGACTCTTCGTAAAAAAATGTCCGCAATCCAGAAGATCTGTCAAACTCCTTGAAGAAATTGAAGATTACACGGGATACATCTTGGAAAGGAGGAGGACCTTGAATCCATATTCTCTATAGATGACGAACCTAATGAAGAAACTTTATTCTCTCTTGATATCTATGAAGAGCAAGGCAATGAACAATACCAAATTTCAGAACCTGCGATCGAAGCCCGAGAGGAGATCAATGCTTTTGCAGTCGTTCCTCAAGTAGAACTTAAGGTCTATTTATCCAAATGGGATAAACCGACTAGAGTTAGTGCTTTCATCGATACCGGAGCTTCTTCTTCACTCATAAATCCTGCTGTTCTCCCTGAAGATCAATGAGTGCCGCATTTTAAGGATTTCAACACTGCATCAAATGCAATTTTAACCACAACTGTCTTTACAAAGCACCCGATCATAATTGAGTTCTTTCCAGGATTGAAGTACAGAACAAATCTTCTAGGATCTGATGTACCAGGAAAGGATCTTATTATTGAGTTCGACATTTACAGACAATACAGAGATCAACTCTAGATTAGGGGTAACGAGCTAGCTTTTAAAAACAATGCAGACCTTATTATGAGATTCCAAGGCTATTCCAAATCATCAAAGATGAACAAATAAAAGAGATTGAGCAAAATCTCATTGAACATTCATGTGATGAATCCCACAAGAATTTCATGAAGAAAGGTAAACGTCTGTTATGGAAAAACGAAGAGTTTTTTATCAAGCTCACCTTCAAGAAGAATGAAAATATCAATCCAACAAAGGCCAGTCATTCAGGAACGAATCCAGATCTTCTTCAGCTTGCAAAGAAAGAATGCGAAGAACTTTTGGAATTTTATCTGATAGAGCCATCAGACTCACAATGGGCATGCGAAGCATTTTATGTCAACAAAAGAGCTGAATAGACAAGAGGAGAACTCAGGTTATTCATCAATTACCAGCCACTTAAACATTTCCTCCAAGATGATAAGTTCCCTATCCATAATAAACTTATCCTTTTCTCCTATTTAGCCAAGGCCTAATATTTTTCCAAGTTTGATTTAAAATCCGGATTTTGGCAATTGGGAATCCACCCTGAAGAAAGACCCAAAACAGGATTTGTATCCCCGACCATCACTTTTAATGGAAAGTCATGTCTTTCGAGTTGAAAACTGCACCCTCTTTATTCCAAAAAGCCGTGATAAAAATCTTTCAACCCATCATCCATAACTCCTTAGTTTACATTATTGACATCCTGCTATTTAGTAATACATTGGAGGAACATGTCAACTTGCTTCGTCAATTTGAGGCATTAGTAACACCAGTACGAAATCATGCTTTCTGCAAAAAAGATGGTTCTTGCTCAAAAGGAGATTGATTTTCTTGGAATGCATTTTGCCTAAGGGGAATACAGTCCAGGACCACATATATGTCAGAAATTGTTCTAATTTCCAGATACCAATCTCACAATAAAGAAAATCCAACAGTTCTTGGGTGTAATAAATTATGTAAGAGACTTCATCCCAAATATCTCTACATACATTTCACCACTCACAGAAATGCTCAAGAAAAAGGCTCCAGCATGGTGAGAGGAACATGACGAAGCATTTAGAAAATAAAGGAAATATCAAAAAATGTCAAGTCTCTCTACATCCCATCAGATGGAAAAAAGATATTGCAAACTGATGCCAGTCATGAATATTGGAGTGCTATTTTATTTGAAGAAAAAGACGGAAACAGGAAAATATGCGGATACGCCAGTGGAAAGTTCAAAGATGTCGAGCAACATTATCACTCCACTTTCAAGGAAATTCTTGCAGTAAAAAATGGAATCAAGAAATTCAATTTCTTCCTAATCCACACAGAATTTCTAATAGAAATGGATATGAAGGCCTTCCCAAACATGATCCAGATAAATTAAAAAATTATTCCCAATTTTCAGATTCTCAGATGGGCTCAACGGTTTTCTCCATACAAATTTCAAGTCAAGAACCTGAAAGGAAAGGATAATATTCTCGTAGATTTTCTATCTAGACGAGAAGAATTTTCAAAGAGATTTTCAACCGCAAAATTGAAGATAAAGCAGAAGCTAATCATCCACATCTTCGTATATTCAAAGTCATCAGGAACAAGTTCACCTAAGCCAACGGATCACCCACCGGAGTTGTTCAATCTCATGGATCCCTTTGATCCGTCAATTATTATGGAAAGAAAAACTTATTACAAGCTCCAAGTTTTCCGGCAATATGGAGGATCTATTCTCAAGCCTTATGGGGTCAATCTAGAATATCCGTTCTGCCACATATTCATCGATCAAGCCAAGGATTTTCCACAAGAACTATTATGGTTTTTTGGGTACCCATGCCATCAATATTATACTGCACCATCCCTTAATGTATTTTTAATATGGTTTAAGCCTAGAAGATAATGGATGAAATACTTCAACGATTCCTACACAGCAAAGGTATTAATGTTCAATAGGCCAGTAAAGATCATCAATGAAAAAGTCCAGGCACAAGCAGATTAATCATTCTGGGAGAAATTTTCGGTGTCAATTTTATCAATGGAGGAAGAATATAACGAGGCACAAAGAATCCTTTTTCTACAAAATAGGTGCATCCGGAAAGAGATATGGCCAAAATATTGGGCAAGCTTGAATTACAGCAACACTTATCCTCACTGGGAAAGAGTCTGGGAAGCAGCAAAAGAATATCAAACTCCATATGAAGTCATCCGAGAAAAGATCACTCATGACATTTGCAGATTAAAGTTGCGGATTACATCTCTCAGTCCATAGGAGAAAGAACACAACGGAGAAGGACCATCCAGTTCAAGGCATTACTACACAAGGTCCTTGAAAAGATGAGTAGAAGACAACCCTAGAATTAATTGTCTAAATCCCTGATAATCCCACCATAATCCTACATTACCTACCAAAAAACCCTTAAAAATGTCCTACCCATGCCAAGACAAATTCCCACATATTTCTATACCATCCGGGCCCCAGTTTTACTTGTTTTCACATGCTTCCACACGCCTCCACATGCTTCGTCACATGCAACACAATATTTTCACATGGCATCACATGCTACCTCATGCTTTCATATGCTACACCATGTATATTTCACCACCTTCACATGTTTTTAGGTGTTTTTAGTTGGTTTGCCTAAAGTCCTTCACATGCCAAGAATGACCCACATGTAGATAAGTTTACCATGTAAGATAAGTTTATGTTATCTTAAAAGTTTGTCTTGTAATAACCTCCTAGCCCTATATAAAGGAGGCCTTGTAGTGATGGTAGGATCATCTTGTAACCTTTGTAAACCTTGTGTGATATATTACATATGAGTGCTTTCTAAATTTCTCTCTTATTCTTTCTTTCGAATGGATGGAAAGGCCGGTCCATGTATGGAAATAGAGTAAGAATACTCTGTTAAAGTTAGCTTATTGTAGTGCGAAGCTTTTTTAGTTATGAACAACTAACATTGGTTATAGTACAAAATTTTTCTGAGTTGTGTAGCTTGGCAAGCCGTCCCTTATGGGTTGTTGAAGCCAACCCCCTTTGTTGGAAAACATTTTCGACTATAAACAAAGGAACTGTTTGTGTAGCTTGGAAAACTGTTCCTTATGGGTTGTTGAAGCCAGCCCCTTTTGTAGGGAAACTTTTGTATCTATGGTATAGTTTGCTTTCTTGGACTCTTTTACTCTATTCTTCATATTGTGCACCCAAATACCCAGACAAATTTCCAGAAATGAACTTGTCAAAATTCTTCCTGATTCCTGGATCACAAATTATGAAAAGCTAAGAGAATCAGACGAATCTCTGCAATATGGTGTACCATATTTTACCAAAAGAGATGATAAAACCGTTTACATAAGCTTTGACCATTCCCATCTCAAAAAACCAAATAAAATCATATTCTCTTGCCTAATGATTCAACCCAAAGATATAACAGATACTTATCCTGAACCGGATGGAGAGTTCTTTTGGAATATACAAAGCATCATGGAAGAACATGATTGGTTTCAAAATTTTGACAAAGAAGGAAAAAGAACTTTGTGGTTCAAATGCCCCTTTACGGGACACTGCCCTTGGGATCTTGATTGCGGTTGTCAAGACTGTTTGGAAGATCCAATTGGTTAATATGATGAAAGGGCCGGCCTAATTCAAACCAAACCAAAATCCAAGAAAAAGAGGAAAACTAAAAAACAATTTTGAGCCAAATACAAAAATATAGATCTTTCAATTGGCCCATTTATATGAATTTCTTGTCAGTTACAAACCCAGGAATGGCCAAAATTACCAGAAAAATTCACTCCACGCTGGGAGGATAGTGAAACCGTACCAAAATCACCATTTCCATCAGCCCATACCTCTGAATCCAAAAAGCCACCTGAACCTAAAACTTCACCAACTCAAAAGACCACAAATCCCGCACAACCATAGATATTCATGCTAAGTCCTTCAAGCTCCAGTCATACCCTAGATTTTCCTTCATTTCAACCTTTTGAAAAAGAGGGTATAGGACATGCTCCAAAAATTCCCAAGAAAAACACAGTGCTACCTATTGGAGAAAACCCACCAACAAGTGACATCGAAGCAACGATGAACTGGTAATCAGAAAACTCCATTTGCCAAAACAAAGTACTGAACAACATTGGCAACATCATAAGGAAACTGGCCCATACATAAAACAAAATGATGAGCAAGGTGGAAACAATAGAGAGAAAGATGGAGCAGACATCACTTCACCATGACAGACTAATCAAAGCCTTGGAACTAAGATTGGCAAATTTACAATACGAGATTTGTCCGCCAGGAACTTCAATTTTCCAATTCTTTAAACAACAACCAAAGGAAACGATTTCCATCAAAGAACAAATTCAACTGATAAGAAATTAACACTTTGAGCCACCAAAAACCCCAGTATACTCCTCAAAACCTACCTTCTTCTCATGTCTCCACAAGCATATTCCCCACCTAAATTAGACTACACCTTTTATGCTTTTCCATCTACCTCACAAAATCCAATCTCTTTCACCCAACCCTTTAAAGACGAACATGATTTTGATATCGCAAAAATAGTTTGGGAAAGGAAAGATGCCCTAGCAGCACAAAAAAAAAACAAATAAAAGGCGAGACCAACGAGAAAGTTCAAAAGGGTCCAACCCTGAAAATTTGATGATTTCTGACCAGAAGGCTCAAAAACTCTATGTGTCTCAGCCAAGATACATAACAGAAGAAGATACTCCATGGTCGGAATCTCTGAATTCATCAGGCGATGAATCAACGGAAGATAGCTCATGAATCCATGACGAACTCTTCCGAAGAAGATAATCACCAAATATTTGTGAATAATCCAAGAGACCCAGAAGTATCTGAAGTAGATGAGGAAAAAGAAGGGATGAAAGATGAGCCAATCCCAGAAAGAAGATATATGCCCAAGGCGTTAAAACCAGTTAGAATTGGTTTCCATAATTTTACCTTAGATGACATCAAAGTTTCAAAATTGCCTCAAAGGACCCAAGACTTCTACACTTGGATGGTGACCAAAAATTTGGTGGAACGAGAGAAGTATATCATCCTGTCAGAACTTACTTCACGGTTCTCAGGAATTCTCAGATACTGGTGGAACTCACTTGCAATTCAAGACAAAAATACTTTTCTTACTTCCCAAGATTTTTCCTTCAACATCAGGATCCTACATGAAGTTTTCTGTGGAGATACTGGCCAAAACCAGGAGAATATGTGAAGACAACTCTTTGAAATAAAGTGTGTGTCATTCGATAGAAATGACATTGACAGACATTTCCAAAAAATGGAGAAAAATTACTTTGAAATTGGCGGAGACATTAATCTGAAGCAAGCCTTTGTCTCTTCTCTTCCAAAGTTTTTAGCAAGCCGAACTATGACCATCATTGAAGAAAAGTTTCATCCATAGCATCCCACAAATTGGTTACATCAGGCAAGCTATTTTCGTTGCATTGGATGATATTTGTACAAAGCGCTTAGCCTTAAAGAAAATTATCCAGTATAATCCAGCGCTTGACAAAGCATGCCGCAAATCTAATCTAATCACCGGATCGTGATGTTCCTGCTGCACATCCAGACGAAGGAGGGAATTCAGGAGGTTCAAATGGCCAAGAATTCCAGATGGAAAATCAAGGTCCAAGTGATGCACAAAGTATTTCAGGCGCAGAAGGCCAGGAAATTATCACAAGAAGAACATATGCTTTATTTGCCATAAGATTGGACACTTCGCAAAAAATTGTCCACAATCAAGAAGATCTGTCAAACTCCTTGAAGAAATTGAAGATTACAGTGGTATACATCTTAGAAAGGAGGAGGACCTTGAATCCATATTCTCTGTAGATGATGAACCTAATGAAGAAACTTTATTCTCTCTTGATATCTATGAAGATCAAGGCAATGAACAATACCAAATTTCAGAACTAGTGATCAAAGCCCGAGAGGAGATCAACGCTCTCGCAATCATTCCTCAAGGTCAATTCATCCAAATGGGATAAACTAACTCGAGTTATTGCTTTCATCGAATAACGAAGTTGCTTCTTCACTCGTAAATCCTGTTGTCCTCCCTAAAGATCAATGGGTGCCACATTTTAAGGAGTTCAACAGTGCATCGGATGCAATCTTGACCACAACTATCGTTTCAAAGCACCCGATCACAATTGAGATCTTTCCAATATTGAAGTACATAACAAAGCTGCTAGGATCAGATGTACCAGGAAAGGATCTTATTATTGGGTTCGACATTTACAGACAATGCAGAGATCAACTTCATATAAGGGCTAACGAGATAGCTTTTACAAAGAAGTTCAGATCTTATTCTATGATTCCAAGGCTATTCCAAATCATCAACGATGAACTAATCAAAGAGATTGAGCAAAATCTCATTGAACATTCATGTGCTGAATCCCACAAGGATTTCATGAAGAAAGGGAAACTCCCGATATGAAAAATGAAGATTTTATTTATCAAGCCCCCCTTCAAGAAGAATGAAAATATCAATCCAACAAAGGCAAGTCATTTAGGAATGAATCCAGATCACCTTCAGCTTGCAAATAAAGAATGTGAAGAACTATTGGAATTTTATCTGATAGAGCCATCAGACTCACAATGGGCATGCAAAACATTTTATGTCAACAAAAGAGCTGAACAATCAAGAGGTAAACTCAGGTTAGTCATCAATTACCAGCCACTTAACCATTTCCTCCAAGATGATAAGTTTTCTATCCCTAATAAACTTACCCTTTTCTCCAATTTAGCCAAGGCCAAATATTTTTCCAAGTTTGATTTAAAATAAGGATATTGGAAATTGGTAATCCACCCTGAAGAAAGACCCAAAACAGGATTTTGCATCCCCGACCATCACTTCTAATGGAAAGTCATGCCCTTCGAGTTGAAAACTGCATCCTCTTTATTCCAAAAAGCCATGATAAAAATCTTCCAACCCATCATCCATACCTCCTTAGTTTACATTGATGGCATCCTGCTATTTAATAATACATTAGAGGAATATGTCAACTTGCTTCGTTAATTTGAGGCATTAGTAACGCAATACGAAATCATGCTTTCTGCAAAAAATATGCTTCTTTCTCAAAAGGAGATTGGTTTTCTAGGAATGCATTTTTCCTGAGGGGAATACAGTCCAGGACCACATATATGTCAGGAATTGCTCACATTTCCAGATACCAATCTCACAATAAAGAAAATCCAACAATTCTTGGGTGTAATAAATTATTTAAGAGATTTCATCCCAAATATCTCTACATACATTTCACCACTCACAAAAATGCTCAAGAAAAAGGCTCCACAATGGGGAGAGGAACCTGATGAAGCAGTTAGAAAAATAAAGGAAGTATCAAAAAATGTCAAGTCTCTCTACATCCCATCAGATGGAAAAAAGATATTGCAAACTAATGCCAGCCATGAACATTGAAGTGTTATTTTATTTGAAGAAAAAGCTGGCCAGAGGAAAATATGAGGATACGCTAGTGGAAAGTTCAAAGATGCCGAGCAACATTATCACTCCACTTTCAAGGAAATTCTTGCAGTTAAAAATGGAATCAAGAAATTCAATTTCTTCCTGATCCATACAAAATTTCTTATAGAAATGGATACGAAGGCCTTCCCAAACATGATCCAGATAAATTCAAAATTTGTATGGTTTTATCCATACAAATTTCAAGTCAAGCACCTGAAAGGAAAGGATAATATTCTGTAGGGGTGGCAATTTGAACCCCGCTAACTAACCTAGAGATTAGTGGGTTGGGCTACAATATTTTAGCTTATGGGTCAATTTGGGTTGAGCCTAAGTTAACCCGTTATTTTTTATAGCCCATTATGACCCATTTAACAGCCCAATACTACTCATGAAACTCACCCACAACAAAGAATCTCAACCCAACTTATCTAGAAATTTACTTAGTTGTCCCAATTTTTTTTATATTTTATATTTTCTATTATTTTATTTTTCTACACCACCCACCCACTCACCCTACCTCTATCCCCCTCCCAAAAAATATTTTACTTTTTTTAATTTTATATTTTCAATTTTCTATTTATTTGTGTTTCTACGCCACCCACCATCCCTCCTAACCCTCACCCCCACCCCCAAACCCTAAATAATTTTTTACATTTTTTTGTATTTTTAATTTTTGTTTTTATTTTTTTAATTTATATGCACCACCCACCCTACCCCCACCCCTACCTTCACTCCCACCCGCCGCAAATCCCCTCAAAAAATTTTTTTACTTTTTTTTTTTATTTTCAATTTTCTCTTTTTATTTTTATTTTTATGCACCCTATCTTACCCCATCCCCCTCCCAAAAAATATTTTACTTTTTTTAATTTTATATTTTCAATTTTCTATTTATTTGTGTTTCTACGCCACCCACCATCCCTCCTAACCCTCACCCCCACCCTTAAATAATTTTTTACATTTTTTTGTATTTTTAATTTTTGTTTTTATTTTTTTAATTTATATGCACCACCCACCCTACCCCCACCCCTACCTTCACCCCCACCCGCCGCAAATCCCCTCAAAAAATTTTTTTACTTTTTTTTTGTATTTTCAATTTTCTCTTTTTATTTTTATTTTTATGCACCCTATCTTACCCCATCCCTCACTCCACCCGCACAAACCCCCTCAAAAATTTTTTTTACTTTTTTGTTTTTGTATTTTCAATTTTCAATTTTTATATTTTAATGCACCACCCACCGTACCCCAACCCACCCCTACCCCCATCATCTTATTCATAAAATATTTGTCAACATACATATTTTAAGGTAAAATATATTTTTTTATGCAAGATGGACATGGTTCTAAAACATGGGTCAAGTTAAGTGGGTTGGGTTATGACCCATTATTTAGCCCATCTTGACCCAACGCATCTTAGCCCAAATACACTTTAGGCTGGGTTGGGCAATGACCCATTTATTACCTAACCCATCTTGACCCGCCCAAATTCAGCCCAATCGGCTCATTTGCCACCTCTAATATTCTCGCAGAATTTCTATCTAGACCAGAAGAATTTTTAAAGAGATTTTCACCCGCAAAATTGAATACAAAGCATAAGCTAATCAGCCACATCTTCATGTTCTCAAATGCATCAGGAACAAATTCACTTACGCCAACAGATCACCCACCGGAGTTGTTCAATCTCATGGATCCCTTTGATCCGTCAATTATTATGGAAAGAAGAACTTATTACGAGCTCCAAATTTTCGGGAAATATGGATGATCTATTCTCAAGCCTTATGGGGTCAATCCAGAATATCCGTTCTGCCACATATTCATCGCTCAAGCCAAGGATTTTCCACAAGAATTATTTAGATTTTTCTGGTACCTATGCCATAGCTATTGTATTTTTATTGAATTCAAATGCAACTTCTTCAAAGATTTTGATACCATTGCACCAGCCCTTAAAGTATTTTTATAATGGTTCAAGCCTAGAAGATACTGGATGAAATGCTTAAGCGATTCCTACACAGCAAAGGTATTCATGTTCTATTGGCCGGTAAAGATCATAAATGGAAAAGTCCAGGAACAAGCAGAGTCATCATTCTGATGGAAATTTCCGGTGTCAATATTATCAATGGAGGAAGAACATAGCAAGACACAAAGAATCCTTTTTCAGTAAAATAGGTACATCCCAAAAGCGATATGGCCAAAAGATTGGGCAAGCAGGCATTACAGGCATTACACCAACACTCATCCTCATTGGGAAAGAGTCCGGGAAGGAGCAAAAAACTAACAAACTCCATATAAAGTCATCCGAGAAAAGATCACTCATGACATTTCCATATTAAAGTTACGAATTTCATCTCTCAGTCTAAAGGAGAATGAACACTGTGGAGAAGGACCATCCAGTTCAAGACACTATTACACAAGGTCGATGAAAAGATGCCTAGAAAACAATCCTAGAATTAATTATATAAATCCCTGATAATCCCACCATAATCCTGCATTACCTACCAAAACACCCTTAAAAATATCCTACCCATACCAAGACAAATTCCGACATCTTTCCATACCATCTAGGCCTCACTTTCACTTGTTTTCACATGCTTCCATATGCGTCCACATGTTTCGTCACATGCAACACAATATTTTCACATGGCGTCTCATGCTACCTCATGCTTTCACATGCTACACCATGTATATTTCACAATCTTCATATGTTCTCAGGTGTTTTTTAGTTGGTTTGCCTAAAGTCCTTCACATGCCAAGAAGGACCCACATATAGATAAGTTTGCCATGTAAGATAGGTTTATTTTATCTTGAAAGTTTGTCTTGTAATAACCTCCTAGACCTATATAAAGGAGGCCTGGTTGTAATGGTATGATCATCTTGTAACCTTTGTAAACTTTTGTGATATATTACATATGAGTGCTTTCCAAATTTCTCTCTTGTTCTTTCTTTCGAATGGATGGAAAGGTCTAACCATGTATGAAAATAGAGTAACAATACTCTGTTAAAGTTAGCTTATTGTAGTGGAAAAGTTTTCTGAGTTATGAACAACTAACGTTTGTTATAGTACAAAGGTTTTCTAAGCTGTGTAGCTTGGCAAGCCGTCCCTTATGGATTGTTGAAGCCAGCCCCTATTGTGGGAAAACTTTTGTGACTATAAACAAATTAACTGTTTGTGTAGCTTGGCAAGCCGTCCCTTATGGGTTGTTGAAGCCAACCCCTTTTTTAGGGAAAATTTTGTATCTATGGTATAGTTTGCTTTCTTGAGTCTCTTACTTTGTTATTTATACAGTACAGTTTAACTAACAGAGCAAGAGACTCCAAGATAACAAAATATACCATAGATACAAAAGTTTCCCTCGAAAAGGGGCTGACTTCAACAAGACATATGGGACGCTTGCCAAGCTACACAAACAGTTAATGTGTTTATAGTCGCAAATGTTTTCCTAAAAAAGGGGATGGATTCAACAACCCATAAGGGACGAACTGCCAAGCTACACAACTTAGAAAACTTTTGTACTATAACCAACGTTAGCTAATCATAACTCAGAGAACTTTCGCACTACAATAAGCTTTTGGTGTAATTCCAGCTTGGTAAAATTCAATCCACTCATTCAAGAATGAATCCAGATCATCTTCATATTGCAAAGAAAGAATATGAAGAACTTTTGGAATTTGATATGATAGAGCCATCAGATTCACAATGGGCATGCGGAACATTTTATGTCAAGAGGAAAACTTAGTTTAGTTAACAATTACCAGCCACTTAACCACAACTGCTGTTGAAAATGTCTAGTTTTAGCCTGTAGAGTTCTTACATGCACATAATTGATCCAGGGGCAGCAAAATATAGCCCAGTAGGATGATTCTATATATAGTTGACTGCAGATGGAATCATATAGGAGGATACTTACCTATAAATTACTACCAGTAATTGTACAATAGTGAAATATTAACATAGGATGAGTGTTTGCTTCTCTGGGTTCACTCTAAGAGAATGAGGGAATAGAACGTGAATGAAATAATATTATACTTAATCCGAAAAATAAAATTAGTACTTATACTTCCCCTAATAAATTTGGATTTTGGATCGGGTCAGGTTCAAATTATACAAATCCGAATCCAATTTGAAAATTCAAAATTTTGAGAAATTAAATTCGAATCCGATCAAAATAACTTAAATCCGAAATTGAGCGGATCGATTTAGATTTCGGATATCCGATCCAAATGTATAACCCTATTCATCATCATATACCAGCTGATCGGGTGGTGCTGCGTATATGATATCGTAACTTTTTCCCATATCTCATATACATATATTTACATATATACACGTTTGACATCTGGTCATGAGTCGGTGCACATGGATAAATGAGTGAAACGCATGAAAAATATATAATAATCTTGATATTCCTTCCGAATAAACTTTTCCAACTGCGTATTATTCTGAGACCCATGAACAGAAGATAATAATAATTGTCATGGGGAATCAAGAATATAGAGACACATACTATTTCTATGAATAGAGTAATTATAGAAACTGTATATTTGCTCGTCTTTTCAGTATAATATGAACCATGCCAAAAGAAAGAAGGGATGACCTTAACATATCTGGAGTAGGACCAACTCCGCATAATTATCCCTTTGAGAACCTTCATGGATTGAACTTAGAACCCAAATATCGGTTTTAAGCCTCTGCACTTTTTAACTTGAGGAACGATATTTGCTTGGTTTTGAATTTTTGGGCGAATGGAGTCTTGTTCTTACGTCCTTGGTTTCAAATCACAAGATGATTGTGATTTTTGTAATGGTGAAAATTAGACTCGTCATGTGGGTCTATTAAATGGCGACACGTGTCAGCAAAGTTTGAAGAAAAGTGAAGAATGACCTCTAAATATGATATGTGAAACACCCCCTCAATCGAACATACTCGTATTGTGCCTGCTAGCCATGGAATTGATCATAATAAAATAGCCCACAACAGGCACTGGATTGACTCGCGTAACATGCACAGGAATGACACAACAGGCACAAGATTGACTCAACAAGCACGGTATTGACTCACTTCACATGCACGTGATTGACTAAACAGACACGGGCTTGACCTAACAGGCACGAGATTGATTCATTAATTACAGAATTAACTCATCAGTTACGGAATTCCAGCATTAACACAGCTGTTACAAGTCTTCTAAAAGTAATGGATGGATTGATAAATGCTCATAATGAACCCATAATGGATGGATTGATAAATGCTCATAATGAACCCATAATTCAAGGAGACTAGTTACTTAGATTTAGCCATATAAATAGACATACTTTTACCACAAGATGAGGGCAATCTAAATTTCTTCTCTATAACTCTATACATAGTAATATTCATAGCATCTTGCTCCCAAGTTAGCCATAGTTAACTCTATACTGTATTAATGAAATTTTATATCTTTTGAATTGAATCAGTTGCTTGCGGCCTGTCATATAAAATTATAGCTTTGACCGAAATACAATTTTTTGGTTAAACAAATTGGTTCCGTTGCCGGGAACTCAAGAAAATTTTCTATTCATCCAAAGATAGTAATAATTTTTGTTAGTATTAGCTTGTTTTCAGTTAAAACCTTCATTATGGTCGAAATTTACCAATCTACACAGTTGAGCACAACCAAATTGGAGATGGCATACGATCATATATAAAATGGAAAGAATATCCATGATAATGATATGTCCGGAGATCAAGTGGATGTGATTCTTGGATGATCCGAATCTAAGCGCAAAAATCTAAAAACAGGTCCGAGCAAAAGAGATACGAGAATTTTGTCACGGGCTGGAAAAGATCCGGATCTACCCGAACAGGTAAGGAATTATCTTGCTAAATTGTAAAATTTCATGGGAGAAGAATGGAGATTAGGAAGAACATGGGTAAAACACCCACAAGATTTCTTACACAGATACCACACCTAACAACTGAAAAAGAAAAAATAGTTGCAAAGATGATTGCCTGTACACCAAATTGTCTCGGGTATCTTGGTAAATGCAATTTTAATTCAAGAAGATAAAGGTACACATTCTCCTATTTCTTATAAAATGCTCTTAGATACAGAATCTACATATCTACATTGTGATAAGTTGGCATTAATTGTAGTTGCCCTAAATCTAAGGCTTTATTTCAATGTCATTCAATTCCCATAGTCACTATATTTTCATTACGCAATATTTTTCATAAACATAAACTATTAGGAAGGATAGCTAAATGAGTAGTCAAACAAAATGAATATGATATTGTTTAACAGCGATGTACGACTATAAAATCACAAATTTAGAAAATTTCATGATTAATATTAGCCCAAACAAATTACCCGAACATGTTATTTGTGGGATAATTCTCGTCTTCTAGACAATTAGGTCCACAGGTACTAAACATTTCAAGTTAGGGACAATGCTTAATGCCTATTAGGGAAAGTAGTTAGATAATTCATAAAAGTTATTTTATTATTAACAACAAAGCCGAGTATGAAGCATATGCTACATGACTTAAATTAGCTTGGGGACTCAGAGCAAAAAAAAATTAATTTAATGATAGATCAAATCCAACAAAACTATGTATCCCAAGAAAAGCAAACCGGATGTGTTAGTATCGGATCTACTGCTGATATCATTGACTCCGAAAGCAGCTCTGGGTTTGAGAAATATCGTTTCCGGATCAAATGGTCTCGGGACTGAGCCATCCCTTAATTAGGCGATCTTTGATCTATCATCAATTATAATAAAAATGAGGTAATCCTGACTAATTTACTTTTGAATTAGCATAATAAATTCATTAATTACTTGCAGAATGGGACTTTACCCAAAGACAAACATGCTCTCAATAACTCTAAGTGCTTCTCATCCCGTACTACCGGCCCTGTTGAAGGATAATTATATTTGGAAATATTCAAGGCTCCAAAATCTAAAATTCCACATGGACCAAACAAACAAAATATATGATGCAAAAAAATTATAAAGAAAGCACTGAAAATTACTCCGGTAATAGGGCTTTAAATCGATAACTTATCAAATTCAGTATCAGTAGCTCACATCAAGATATGGCATGATCCTCGATAATATTTGGAACCACCTTAGTTCCCGTCTAGAGTACCAAATATTTGATAAAAAAATCTCCGGTACCGTCCCTATATATTGGAACTGGACCATTTGAAAGTCAATCAGTATCGAAACTAACTATCCCAGTGGAATATTAAAATGCAAACTATCAAATTATGCTTCCAGTGTTTGAGTTCTGATACCTCAAAACTCGAACACTAGGAATATTACTCATACTTTAAGATTAGTCAATTTGACCCGACATTATAAGAAGTGATACAAACAATTGATTGCCTTGGGAGATAGAATTCCTATGAGTATTGCTACATTAATTACTAGCTCGACTCAGTTAGTTGTATTACTTCTATCAGGCATAAATACTTCAAACAATGTTGAATGAGTTCTTCAAAAATATGTATACTACACGTCCACAAAAATGATTGAGAACTCCATGTCAGAGTCAAGAATTCCACAATAAAAGATGAGAGTTTTACCTCTAAGTCAAGATAAAGATATGTAAATACGCCGCCAAAATAAAGTTCACTATGAACAAACACGCGGCTTATATTCGGTTCAACAATGATTGTTAAAGCTAAATAAGCCTTTCTTAATGGCTAATTGTATTACGACTCGGATCGATTATCCCGTAAATCTCAAATATTGAGCATGTGTCCTTCTCTACATAGAAGTATGTTCATATACTCCAATTTGGATTAAAAATTCAATCAGATTAAATGTCTCTTCAGGACAAATCTACTAAGATATATGTTTATCTGGGATCAATATTTCCTCAATCTCAATGTCTTACCAGATAAATACTCCCATACATTTTAATGGGGTTAATACTCTTGTAAATCCTACCAGGATGAATAATCCCTCAAACTAAAACTCTACTTGGATCAATCGATCCTATTTTATGCCTGAATGAAAAAGGAGACGTCCTATTCACAGCGTTTAAAGTATATAAAAGAGCCTCTTTTATTTTAAAGTTAGATACCCAAAGGTGAAACTTTAGACATCGCATATGTAAGGATGCATTCAAATATATATTTTAAGTCTAGAAGATTAAGTATGAGCACTCAAATAATTTTCTAAAGTGTCAAGAAAAACTTGTATTGGGATAAATTTCCTAAAATTCCAAATGATGATATTAGACCCGAAAGACACGAGGAACAATGTATTATTCCCTGTCTAGGCTACAACCCTTTTGATAAAAAAAGGGTTAAGCAATTATCATATAAATATATACCTCTGAGTCCCGTATGTTTTTCTTTTTTAGGAAATGGACCACATGGAAGGAATAATCAAATGTTCGAGAACTCTAACACTTGGGGACAATATATATGGAAGGCAACAAAGACTAGAAAAATCAAAATTCAAGTCAAGCCTAAGGTCTACCCGACAAATCTAAAGTTAAGAGCAAAGTCACGAGCTAAGACCAAAGAAAAACCTTATATGTTAAAAGGCAATGTAATGAAAATCTTGTGAATTATTTAAGTGAAACGAGGTTATGAATAAAAACCATATGTAGTGAAACGAGGTTATGAATAAAAACCTTGTGTAGCGAAACGAGATTATGAGTAAAAACATTGTGTATTATTCAAAATACTAAAACATGTTATAAGTCAAACCCTTGTGTTTTATTTCCTTTTTGATATCTGTTGCAAGAAAAACAGTTACGAAAGAGTTATAGATGATACTTAAATACATGTAAAGTATTATATAAAAATAAAATAATACAAAACTTTCCTCAAAGTTGTTCCAAGAAACATGTGTGTTCCTTTCTTTTTTTATATATATTTACACCATTATGAAGCTCGACGTCTTCTTCATTAAGTGTCGTTCATAAAAGGGCCCTATTTTATAATTCGTGCAAACATAAGGCAAAGATTTCTCTACAAACCCATAAACAAGACAGGGGTAAACCAACCGGTTATTGACAAAAGGAACATAAGCAGTGGAGTTATCATCTAAATCTCTAAGTTCTACACTTCCTTTGTCTGATTTTTGTCCCAATTGGGTTTTTCCGGCAAGGTTTTTAGTGAGGCAGAGGCAAGGATGAAAAGGATAAAATCTTCCACTTTCCGGTCACATCATAATGAGTAACCAAAAAGTTGGGGGACTATCTGTATTGGTAAAAATTAGACTCTCCACGCGGGTCAATTAAATGGCGACACATGTCAGCAAAGTTTGAAGAAAAGTAAAGAATGACACGTAAAGATAATATGTGAAACACCCCCGCGATTAAACATACTCGTATCGTGCCTGCTAGCCATGGAATTAAATATCATAAAATAGCTCACAACAGGAACAGTATTGACTCAACAGACACGGGATTGACTCACTTAACAGGCACGAAATTGACACAACAAGCACGTGATTGACTCACTTAACAAGCACGGGATTAACTCAACATGCACGAGATTGACTTAACAGGCACGAAATTGACTCCTTAATTACAAAATTAACTTATCAGTTACGGAATTTTAGCATTTACACAGCTGTTACAAGTCTTCCAAAAGTAATGGATGGATTGAGTAAATGCTCATAATGAACCCATAATTCAAGGAGACTAGTTACTTAGATTTAGCCATATACATAGACATACTTTTACCACTAGATGGGGTGGGGGAGGGGGGGGGGGGAATTAAATTTCTTCTCTACAACTCTATGCATAATAATATTCATAGCATCTTGCTCCCAAGTTAGCCATAGTTCGGCGCTTCAAGCTCTGTTCGGCTCATTATCCAATCAAGGATCATTTAATAAGAATTCTTTTTTATCTGCTTTATTTTTATTATATTATCTGTCATTGAAATTATTTCCATTTCTCTATCACGTTGTATTAACGAAATTTTATATCTTTCGGACTGAATCAGTTGCGTGTGGCCCATCATATAAAATTATAGTTTTGATCGAAATACCATTTTTGGTTAAACAATTTTAGATTCTTTTACCAAGAAATGATACCAAGCAGATGGTTGTATTGTTGTAATGGTAAATGTTTAAAATATGCTATGTTTAAATGGTGAATGTCCTTACGACAGGGATTGATATGCAATGTTCTTATGGCAGGGATTGATAATTGTAAATGTTTAAAATACAAGCCTTATTTAAGACTTCCATTCTTAGTCATGATTATTCTATGTACTTAGGTAGCCATTTGACAAAAGTGACTAAGAGTCACCTTTTGCTATTGAGCATTCTTGCCACTTTGAAGGGTTAATTATTTTAGTTTTTATCCATTTATTAGTTAATCGGGTAATATTTATTATTCGTTAATTAATTAGTTACCCATATAATTTAAAATTTTCTCCAATTACTTAAAATTCTATTTATTAAAGTTTTTTTTTTAAAAAAATACTTCATATATACATTATATATTACACTACCGTGGTCATATGGTACCTTGCAGGTACTAGTTCATAATTACCGTGTATTCTCGCTCGACCCGTATTTTATTTCAAATTGGCCACTTTTAACAAAATTCGTTTTCTTTAATCCGGGTACCCCTTTATCCTTCATAACACTTATTTATCGCTTGTTACAAATAGCGTAAGTACGTTAACGTCAAGATGATCTCATCCCCGAATGTACTATGGTTAACTGAAAATAAAATTTTAACGTACAAAAATACGAGATTCAATACTAAGCTCTAGGAAAGTTGAGTCAAGTGTGTGAACCCGGTTCTTCAACAAGGTATTTTCACTTATAGTTTCACTAACCCTAAGTTCCAGGTTTTTGCACTTAGCCTTAAAAATTACACTCTCTTTACACAATTGTTCTTTTTTGTAGTTTACATCCTTAGATTCATCAATTAGTTCTATTAGTAACTTAAATAACCTTTCTGTAAACAACAATTTAATTTTGTCTTTGAGATGAAATACACTTACCTCAGTTTCTTCATCATATTCTTCAATAGTCATAAATGCCTTTTCATCCTCATCATCAGCATCTGAGCTTTCTCCTCAAGCAATGACCATGGCCTTGGTTGATTCTTTGTTATTGATTTTATTGGGTTCAACATGTTCCTTCTTTTCATTCCTTCATTCAGTATTTTCCTTCTTCCATTCAATTTCCCACAAAGGACAGTTCTTAATATATTGACCATTCTTTCCAAATTTGTAGCAGCCATCATTGATTTGCTTCTCAGGAGCTTTTGACTTGCTATAGCTTCCGCTTCTTGAAAAGCCCTTTCTTCTCCTCAGGTACTTCTTGAAGTCCTTGGTGATCATGGCCATTTGATCATCTTCCGGACCAGAACCTGCAGTGATTTTGAATACCAAGCTTCTTTCCTTCTTAGGTACATCCATCATCATGGTTTCTCTCATAAGTTCATAAATAATGACATCACCAATTAAATCGTCCAGTGGGAGAGTGGCAATATTTTTTGATTCCTGGATAGAGGTAATTTTGCTCTTCCAAGTGATAGGCAAAACCCTAGTATGTATCTTCTTGACTCTATCTTCTTCAGGAATAATTCTTCCAAGCGATTTTGGCTCATTTTTTGGTGTAATAAACCTTTTGTACATTTCTTTAATGGTTTATACTTCCTTCATAGCAAAGTTTTCATAGTGAGAGTATAGTATAGTTCCTCTGGATCTCTTCAACTGAGGTGTTCCTTCATAAGCCACTTGCAGTGTATTCCGAATTTGCTTCCCAGTGGTCCAACTTTAGATTCTGCTGTACTCACCTGGACCAAGTTCACATACAAGAAATTTCTTAGATTTAGTATTCTTCTCTCAGTTCTTCAAGTCCTCAACAGTGCAGTCCGCTCTTTCCTTTGGCGCATCTACTCCTTCGGCATTTTTCTTAAAGGTAGTAGCAGACCATCGGTGACAATTTCCATAGCTCATAGTCCTCTCCTATAATGTAATCTCTCATCCCATTTTTCCACCAAGTGTAGTGGAAGTGTGGTGGCCTAGCAGTGGATTTCTCTTCCCAGTTTTCAGGTGGTGTACTCATCTTGATCTTTTTATAAGGTATTAGCCTCTTCAAGGATAACCTGTTCTGATACCAATTGATGTTTTATACTTCAATTTCACACAAGAAAGGGTGAATTTTATTGTGTCCAATTTTCATGTGCAAAGATTATAGAAGGACGTGGTTCTTCTATGTGTTTCTTATACTACTGTTGCAGATATAATAAATACATAAAGTAAAAAACCTTAAGGATTTTTAAGTGAAAAATGTCCGGCTCAAAAGATGAAGAATTCACGACCGACTACTCAGTAGAAGTTTTCTAATACTTCCCTATATCATTGAGCCAGAATAACATTTACAAAACTCTTTATAAATCTAAGGATTACCTCCAATCCTGTTGTAGCGAACAACCTCTATTGTGAAATTTCAAGTTAACTTTAACTTGAATACAACACTCAGAGTACCTAGTAAAATCGCTTCTATATAAAGCTAAATGGTAAAACTCAAAAGCATTACTATAACGAAACTAGAATAAAACAAAGAGACATAGAACTGGTTCTTCAATTTGTTCATGTAGCATCTGGTTTGCACATTTGAGTCACACATGAATTGCTTGAAATGCCTTGCTGTTTTACTCTCAACTCACATTAACTTCAGCGTTTGTGCATACCTGTAAAGAGTGAATATACTGTATTCACATGAGCCGTTTAGGTTTTGATGATTAAAAAAGGAACACATGCATGAACCAGGTCCATAGACAGTTTACATAGGTGATAGACAGAATCAAGCAAAAGGCATGCTCGTGAAAGGGATAAGTATAAGTGGTTATTTTTTATAATCCCTTAACGAAAAGGTTGCATATTTGATAAGGAGCAGGACTCCTTACTTGAAAAGTACTTTAGTTAATCCTTATCTAGTATATATATATATATATATATATATATATATATATATATATATATATATATATATATATATATATATATATATATATATATATATATATATATATATATATATATATATATATATATATATATATATATATATATATATATATATATATATATATATTGTAGCGACCCAACCAGTCATTTTGAGCTCTGGCGTGTCATTTAGCAGTTTGAGGCCATGAGCAGCTTCATCTCAGGTATAGTGACTTGTGTGTATGGTTAGAATTAATTCAGGAAGTTTAGAGTCAAATCTAAGTAGAAATTCTCATTTTGAAATCTTAAAGTTGAAGAAATGAACTAGGATTGAAATTTTACGTAAATGACCTCGGAATCGGGATCCGAAGGTTCCACCAGATTCGTATGATGATTTCGAACTTGGGCATATGCCCGAATCGGGTTTTGGATAATCTGAGAGTGTTTTGGCGACTATTGTGGAAGATATCTTTTTAGAAGAAATTGCCTCAGATTGGCTTTAAATGCATTTCAGTGTTATTAATGTCCGTTTGAGATTATGAGACTGTGCGTAGCTCCGTATGGTGATTCTGGATTTCGGAGTGCGATTGGAATTGAATTCGGAGGTTCGTAGATCATTTTGAAGTCATTTGGCTAAATATAGAAATTAATAGGTTTTTGAGAAAATTTGACCGAAAGTGCAAATTTTGAGATTGGGGTCGGAATGCGATTCCAAAAGTTGGGGCAAGTCCATAATGTCGAATGTGACTTATGTACAAAATTTGAAGTCATTCCGGAATGTGTCCGAAATATTTTTTTGATGACCGGGGTGGAATTTAGCTTGAATTGGCAAAGTTAGTATTTTGGATAATTCCGGTTAATAGGTGAGATTTGATCCGAGGGTCGGAATGGAATTCCGGGAGTTGCATTGATTACTGTTTTGACGTGTTTCGGCATCAGATGTAAAATTTGAAAGAATTCTTATATTTAAGGCTCAAATCATTTTTGATGTTATTTTGGAGATTTGATCGCTCGAGCAAGTTCGTGTGATGTTTTAGATTCAATGCGCATTTTGGTTTGGAGCCCTGAGGGCTCGGAAGTGTTTCGGAGGTGTCTTAGAGTAATTCTGGACTAAGAAAAATGTGCAAAATGTTAATTCTGCTGTGAATAGTACCCGTGAACACTACCCATAAAACAGTACCCATGAACAGTGCCCGTGAACAGTGCCGGGCAGAATGTTATGTTCTGAATTTTCAATTTTTGACGATTTGGAGCTCAGATAAGGCGATTTTTTGAGGGATTTTTGGAGAGAACAACGGGGTAAGTGTTCTTAACTCAATTTTGGTTGTATATCTCGAATCTATTGCATGTTTTGGTGTTTAATTTGAGATTTTTTGTTAAAAAGGTAGAAAACTCTATTGGATAGGTAGGTGATTTGAGGGGTCAAATAAACTCCGATTTTTGTAAATTTGGTATGTATAGACTCGTGGCCAGATAAGGATCGTATTGAAGTAAATTTTTTGAATTACGAGACATGGGCCCAAGGCTCGGGTTTTAGTAATTTCGGGAATTTTTCCGGAATTTGATTGTTTTCGATTGGGTATCATTCCCTATCATATTTTAATATATTCGATGTGGTTTTGGATAGATTCGACGAGCATAGAGGCTGATTTGAGGAGGAAAGGCGTCGTGGGCTAGAGATTTCACCGCCTTGAGGTGAGTAATGATTTTAATTGATGCACTGGGGGTTTGAAATCGCAGATTGCACAACATACTGCTATGTTGAGATGAGACACGCGTTGTATGACAAATCCGGGGTCATTTACTATTTGGGATTGTGATGTCGTCCATCCCGGTTGATATTTTACAGTGTATTTAATAAAGATTTACTATTTTATACCATGATTTGGGTTTATTGGAATATTTGGGCTTCGGTCCAAATATTTGAAATATTTTGTGAATTACATCACCATTTTCTTCAGCAACTAAAATATTATTTGAACTTAGTCCAATGGAATTATATTATTTTGTGAACTCAGCTACATTTATACTCAAATCGAGTTTCGATGATATTTATAATATTGATGAGCCGAGCACCATTGTTTTACTGATGCCCAAGAGGCTTATGATTATTTTCTCAACTGATTGAGGCCAAGGGCCATCTGTAAGAATATGTTGAGTGATGTGAGGAGTCATTGAGGCCTCGAGTGTTATGTGAGGAAGCTTCCAGGCCTCGAGTGTTATGTGAGGAGGCTTTGAGGCCTCGTGTGTGATGTGTGAAGGCTTTCAGGCCTATTGATATTGTGCTTGGGCTGTAAGAGCCCCCTCCGGAGTCTGTAGACACCCCCAGTGAGTGCAGGGTACCCAGGTGAGTTGGGAGTGGACTCGAGAGGCCGTTGTTTGGGTGTGGTGAGTTGGAAGTGAGCCCGAGGGGCGGATGTTGTGTATTAGTGAGTTGGGAGTGAGTCTGTGGGGCTGATGCTGTTATGTGATTTTCGTATTGAGCCCGAGGGGCAAGCTTTGATTATTCTTTACTGTTGAAATTGTTGTTTTCAGTGATTAAAAAAAAGAGTTATCTGATACACCACGGTTTTTATATACAATTGATTTTACTGTTTGAGATAGAGTTATTTGTGTCTTTTTGGGATTTCATGCTGTTAGTCGCTATTTATTTTTATTACTCACTAAGTTGGAGTACTCACTTTACTCCCTGCACCTTGTTTGCAGATGCAGGTATTGATCACCCGGTATCGGGGTATTAGCTGATTGAAGGTATTTATATTGTAGCTGAGCAAGGTGACCGCCAGCATTCGCGCACCGTATCTCTTCCTTTGATTCTAAATTTCCAATATGTATATTACTGGTGTTATAGTAGTGTTCAGATTCCCTCAATGCTCGTAACTTGTGACACCCCGTTCGGGATATGTTGGGCTGTAAACACTGGTTATTATTGTGTTAAGTTGTATTTATTTATTCATTTATGTTTAGAAATTGTCAACGTGACAAATTGGGTTAGTTGGCTGGCCTTGTCTTCACAAGAGGCGCAATCACGACGGGGTTTGAGATTTTGGGTCGTGGCATATATATATATATATATATATATATATATATATATATATATATATATATATATATATATATATATATATATATATATATATATATATATATATATATATATATATATATATATATATATATATATATATATGTATGTATAGTTGTGTTCTCCTTTATAGGTGACGCACAAATGTTGAAGTTAAACTTGAGTTTAGAGCAAAATAGCAACGCATTTTTCAAGCAATTCTTGTGTGATTCAAGTATGCGAAGCCAAAGCTACGTGAACCAGATAGAAGAACCAGTTTCAAGTGTCTGTCTTTTATTCTAGTTCAATTGTAGTTGGTGCTTTCATATTGTACCTTCCAACTTTATCTAGAAACAATTGTAATATGTACTTTGAGTATTCAAGTTAGAGTTAACCTAAAGTTGTCGCAACAGTTAGAGGCCGGTTGCCACAACGGGATTAGAGTTAATCCTTAGATTTACAAAGTGTTATGTAAATACTATTTTGACTCAGTGATTTATTGAAGTGTTGGGGAAAAATCTACTGCGTACTAGGTCGTGGTTTTTTCATCTTTTAATCCTGGTGTTTGTTGATACCCAATTTTTTCTATATATTTTTGTACCCAAAATACTTTCAAAATAGCTTGTGGATGCATATACAAGCATCCACAAAAGGTTGATATTTTTCTATAATATTTCAAACATTTTTAAAACAAATTTACAACTTATTGTGTGCTATAAAATCCAATATTTAACCTCAAATCTTGTTATTTAATAAATAATTTATTTTATTCTCTCATTTACATAAAAAATATAATTTATATAATTTTTACAGGATTTTACAAATCCATTAGGTTTTTTTAAACTAAAATTGCATTAAATTGCAATTTTAGCCTATTTCTCGATTTAATAATTATATCAAGTACAAAATCGTTCGTCATATTAGTAGTTGCTTCCTAAATATATTTTATTAACTCAGTAGTTTTATTGAATATTTACAAAACTGTTTACTATCTTTATAAAATTAATTTGGGAAAATGGCTATTTAAAATAAAGCCCTTTAATTTTGCAATGCTGGTCCAAATAGAAACTCAGAACAAACCCCAATTTAACCCTTAATTCAACCGACCCAAATCTAATAAACCCAACCCATCCACTTCTTCTTCTAATCTTGGCCGTTGATCTCATAGATCAACGACCTACATTTAACTTACCAAAATCATATCCCTAACACCCCTAACCCTAAACTCATTCTTCCAAACCCGCCGCCTCTGAATCCCTAAGGCTCTCAAATCCCTCTCAAACCCTAAGCAATCTCCGGCTGTCTCACCGGCATTCATGGTCGTCCAAAACCTGAAACTCCTTCACCTGTTCACTCTTCACCTCTCCTGGTCCTTCTGTTCGAAGATCGGAGCTGTATTTCAAGGGTGGTTGGACTAGAGGTCCTCCAATGGGCTTTGCAGCTATGTCCAGGCTTTCTCCAGCAAGTCTTAAGGATCCGAGTCTTATGCCGACTCCGACGAGTCTGTTCAAAGCTTTTCTTCCCATCTCGAGATTTTTATGTGAAAACCCTAACTTCTCGAGGTTTTTCTCTGTGTTTACTTTTATGATTCTCTCTGAGTCCTAGTGATTTTCTAAAATTTCAATGTTTTCTCATATCTTCTTTGCATATTTGTGTTTTTAAGTTGTTCGTCCTTTTAAACCTAGGGTTTTCTATGCCTTTCCATGATTTTTTTGGTTTTATTACCCTATGTCTTTGCTATGATTTTTAAGAATTTTCTACCATGACTTTAGGGTGTTTTGCTTTACTATTTACTATCTAGGGTTTTTAATTCATGTATTCTATGCTTTCTTCGTGTTGTTTTGCTGTTTGTTCATCTTCATCTGTTATATTCTTACTCTACGATATGCAGTGGAAACCCTAGCGAAAATGGTCCTTTCCATTGTCTCTATATGAAACCCTAGCCGCCTCCGGTTGCTTCCTTATGTGTTTTGCCACATGTTATTCTGATTGCTTCCGATTTTGTATGATCAAATCTATGCCTCTTTTATGTTGTCACACTTCCCCTCCTTTAAAACCCCGAGTTGATTTCCTATAGCTGTTTGATTCTTTAATTGATCCCTATTTTTTGACTAAGTACAAATGGCTGGTATCTTGACTCCTTGATTTCCTCGATGATTACCTGCCTTGTGTGTTTTACCCGTGTGATTTTCAAATTCTCATATTAATTTACAATATATTCTATGATTAATACTTGATTTGTCTTTCCAAAATTAGACCAAAGCTTGTTTATTTCCAGCCGGTTCCTTAATTAAAGGCAACCTTCTCCTTGGTTGTGTATGATTGGTGCTACTGAATATTTTCTTGCCTTAAGTGTTGCATCTCTTTCAAACTATAAATAGGCCTTCACTTCTTCTGACTAAAGACAACAGACGAGTTCCCTCTACTCTTGCTCACAAAAAGCTTTCTACTTTTCTCTTTCTTCTCTGTTACTTGCTCTCTCTTTCTAAGGATTAGCCGGCTGAAAGCCAAGGCTAATTATAAGGATTCTCTTTTTTTGTTACTCAAGATTGCACTATTAGGCTCCTAACTTCAATTATTATCTTTCATCTATCTGTTTGTTCTCTCCTTTTCTTTGTCTGTTATGTTATTTCAACTTAAGCCCTTGCATGTTCAATCCCTTCCCTTTATCCCCTTGTCTCTTTGTTTGATTCAGTATTTCATTTGGGTGCTAGCATGTTTAATTCCCTCCCCCCTTCCTCTAGGTTGTCATGCTACCTCACCTATTTTGTGTACTTCAGCAAAGCTTCATGATAATTCCCTTCCCCTTGTCCCCTTGTCTGTTTGTGCTCAGATCATGCAGGATAATCCTCAACCCTGATCCTTGTCTGCTTATACCTTTTGTTCAAACTACAACATGTTAATCCCTATTCCCCTTCCCTTTGGTTGCTTACATTTAGTGTTTTATTAAGTCCAACATGTGAAATACTTTCCTTTGCTTGTGTATTGTTCATTATTGTACTTCAATCTGATCTTGTCTGCTAAGTGCTTTTATATGATTCCCCTCTCCCTTTGGTCCTTGTTTGTATGTGAGTTGTTCTAGATAAGGGTGGCACTTTATTGCCATTTCTAGTCTAAAACTAAGGCTGTCAACAGTCTTTACTCAAATCAATCCCATCCCCCATCCCCTATCTTATGTGTTTGAGCCTTGACAAAGGCCTGTTGGTGTCCTAATCACCATTCAGACCTTTGTCTGACTTGTTTACAAGCCTGCTCTTGTTTGTTAACCCTTGTAAGAAGTCTGCGTTGTACAAGTCTCGCTCAATAGGCTGGGTATGACCACTTCATACGATGGTCTTCCTCTAATATATCACCTTTACATTCATTCTTAGTTCGTTAAGTTCTACCCCCCTCTGGTAAGCCATGCTTAGGGACCTCAGAGTCTCCTCTGAATTCGGATGCCGTAGGGCTGGTAATTCCACACTTGCACTATTCCAATTAGAGTGTAAGCAATGCCTGAGTTTCTTTGAAAGCCCTTGAAACTTTAGAACACTCTAAAAAGAGAAAGGCCTCGGATCTTGGGAGCTCGGATTTGGTAAAAGGCAAATTGTTGGACATTAAAGTTGCTTCGAGATTCCTCGGGCCTGTTATAGCTGCTGGTGTATTTTAATTTCTTATTCCTTTTAATGTTCTTTTCCTTCCCTGCCCAGATTTGTAATAATTTGTTAGAAAAGAACTCGGGGGTATAATGAAAAGGGACGTGGGGGTTTACTTTCTTGCATTCATATAGAAACCATGCTTATAGGTTTGCATCACTTACCATGTCTACAAGATTCTCATCCTTATATAGAAAGCATGACTATAAGGATTTACTTTTCTTGCATCATAGAAGTCATGACTATAGGTTTACTTGTTTTTCCTTGCATCTGTTATGAACCATGTTTTAGGACTTTAGTTTGTTACAACCATACCATATCGTTACCATGTCTATTTTGCACTACTGCATCAACACCAAGTAGATGTCATGACTATAGGTTCTTGTTATTAAATCAACTTCATATAGAAATCATATTTATAATTTCGCATTTTTAATCTCGCCTAGAAAGCATGCCTATAGGGACAATATAAACGCTAGGTAAAGGAGTAGGTCGTCTAAAAGCAGTAACTAAAGGGTTAACAAGTGTGTTATAAATCCAGGCTCGCCCAGTGCTTCAAACATTTTGGTTCAACTTGTCCTAAATCTGTTTACTCTAAAATGGGCCCAAGTCTGCCCCTTTTTCGTAATGCCTTGAACCTATGAAACCGTTTTAAATACTGAATCTGTGCTTCCAATTGTTTGTATGTTTGAGTTTAAACGCTATGAGATCTTTTAAATTTCTTTTCTCAAGATTATCTTTTACTCAAATCAGTACGGATAAATCATAAGGCCTTTTCTAAACTTGTCTACAACTTCAAATCCTTTTAAACAGACTTTTTTCTGAAGCTTCGTTTTCTTTTAAACCAACTGATTTTAAATCCTATCAACTCTAAACATAACCAGGGGGATCGATGCAGATTTTCTATCCAACTGTTATGTGTTAAACTAATGTATCCGCTCTCTTAACCTCTTTCAAAAGACAAAATCAGTAATTGAAGTCATGCTAAACTATTTGTTGTATGTTACGAGGTTTAATTGTGCCTTTAACAGTTAAGTTGCGTACCTCTTATATGCTACTTGTTTTTGACTGTCGCTCTAGTATTTTTACCTTTTAAAGCTCCATATATATACCCTATCTCTCTCTCCCTTTTCTTAGGATTAGAAGTCCTAATACCCGAGGACTGACAGGTTGGGACGGGTATTAGCATGCAATAAGTAAACGATACCAACACGTTTAAATACCATAATGGGGTGGGAAGGGTAGAATATGAATATGATGACGATGTGATAATATCATAGAGAGACCCCTCTTTGGGAATATGTGCGAGATATTGCATCGAATGATCCATATTATAGTTAAACCTAGGACCCTTCTTTATTTTGCTTTATTTAAATGCTTTCTTCTAGTAATGCTTTTCAAACTAGTCCTTTCTTATTTCAAACTTATGTCCTTTTTTTAGCTTTTAAGTTATGTGAATACACGTGCACCTTATTTGTCTACTTGTGTCCTCTTCTGTTAAAGTCACCATTAGCACGGCTGGGAACCACATTTGTGGATCTTGAGGGGTGCCTAACACCTTCTCCTCGAGATAATCTCAAGCCCTTACCCGAACTATGGTTTTCTTTCATGATAATCCTCTCATCTTCAAAAGTGTCCTAATGCATTATAATCATTTGGTGGCGACTCTTCAAATTCCATAACTCAATTCCCAAACGGGAATGAGAGTTGTTTTGCCCATAATGTCGTGAAACCCGATTTCAGTTTTGAAAAAGGGGGGCGTCCACAGCATGGCGACTCTTCTAGGGAATTTCTTTTAGGCTTTTACCCCTACGTGTTTTGTGACTTTATTGCCTTCTTTATTTATTGCTTCAATTAATTCTTTTCATAATTACTAACTTGTTTCTTCGTGTCTTTCTTTTTCTTTAATTGTTTTACTGCTTTATTGTATTTACTTTATTTCAATGCCGTCTTTAATTTCGAGCATTCATTATTGTATGAACGTGAAAATACATGTACTTATTTCCTTATTGTAATTGCATCCTTCAACATCATTTTCCACTCGTGCCAAACAAATCCTATAGAAACGCTTATAATGAGTGGTTGCGCTCTTCGATATTATAGTCCCCCTAAATTTGGAAGAGGCAGATTTGTGGTAAAACCAATCGATCAATGGTGTAGTCGACGGTTCCGTGCCTTGCCCTCTTGAGTTGTCCTCTTAAGGGTACATGGTCTAGCACTTCAAAAGTAGAAACCTTACTCTATTTTATTGTTCATGCATCATGGTAAAACTTAACCGAGTTAGTAATGTTGTCCGCATAATGACTCATTAGGATAGCCTAAACCAAAGTCCATCGGGTTTCCTCGAAACCTAAATGGACATTCACTTTATGTGCATTGATTTGGAGAACTAAATGCCTCATGCTAATTACTGATTTAAATAGTCGAGTCAGGTGGGGTTAAGGGTTAAGGGTCTAGCACTTAGGAAATCTTCCTTCACTTCTGGAAGTTAGGCCAGATAACAAAATTGTGTAAGATGCTACTATGTTTTGGGATAGTGAACGGTCCGTCTTCCGCTTTGGGGGTATTGAAATGACGCTGGAAGAAATTTGAGGTCTAGCCAGAATTCCTTAGGATAGCCCACGGTTGCTTATGCCGAAAAACCGCAAAGGTAGGGGGTTCTTGAAAATGATGGGGCTCAAGAAGAATCCTAGTCTAACCAGTCTGAAAGACTCCTACATATCCTTCGACTTCATGTATGAAAGGTTCGGATATAGGAAATCATACCGCAATAACATCGATGAATTCGCCCTCACCTCTTTGGGGTACATACATATGAGGGATTTTGTGTTTATATTCTGTTTTCTGGGAATGATAGTTTTTCCGATGAAGAAGGCTAGAATCCATACAAGACTAGCCATGGTAGCCAAAACCGTAATGGAAGGTATCGACGGACAGACATTCAGCATAGCACCCATGATCCTCGCCGAACTGTACCGAGCCTTAGAAAAATGTCAACAAGGGGCACCGCACTTTGAAGGGTGCAATTTGCTACTACAACTCTAGATCATCGTGCATCTTCAGAAGGGAGAGTATAGACAAGAAATCGTTCGGCGAGATTGGATGACGATATTGCTTTCCATCATCCAAAGCGGATGTACTTCATGATGGACATGTTTACTCACCCGGAAGATGCAAGCGGATGGGTGAATATATTAGGGATTCTGAGGGAAGAGTAGGTACAATGGATGTACGAGTGGTTTCCAACTGGAGAGTTATCATTCGGTCTAAGGATGCACCATTCCCCATACTCATCGTCTTAAGAGAAACTTACCCTTATGTCCCTCTCCAAGTCATAAGGCAAGCAGAAAGGATGAAAATTATACCAAGGGTGGAAAAGATGAGTCACTACAAGGCTGATTTCCAGGATGACGATAGCCCACACAGGTGTCGGGCTCAGCATATGTGGCACTACAAAATCATTTTGGAAAAGGAGTCTATGGAGCCGGACAATTATCAGGCGGGGCATGCGCCACTTTATCCGTGGTGGTTAGAGGATGATCACATTGGTTTGGGAAGAACGGGTTTCGTCCATGGTCACAGGGTTATTGATGAGGGGGCCCCAGCAAAGGTCCAGTATAATCAATTGCTCAAACGGATGCGAGAGTGTAAAAGTGAACATTGCGAAATGGTAGAGGCACAAGAGAGGGTAATCAATGAATGGAAGGACATGGCTATCCGTACAAGCAACCATTTGGTGTACATGGAGCAGGGTTTAGTGGAGCTGGAAGGCAAGTTATTGAAAATGATCAAGGACTGTCAAGAAGCTGAAGATAACGAAGGTGGGCACTTGGATCGAGCTTACTTGTTGCTGGGGCTGCGCGAGCTGATGAAACGGTACGAGGGAGGCAAAGATACCGAATCTGGGGAAGGTCCTTCAGGGACCAAGTAGTTAGGATTTTACTGCTTTCTTGATGTAATAAGGCCGTTGGCCATTAGTGACAATTTTTTCTTCGTTTCAGTATATTTTGACTCGTTTTATTTTCTATCGATAAAATGAGGCATTCGGTGTTACGAGTTCTACATATTATATTTGTCGCTAGGCCTACCTCGGGCACAATGAGGCACCCAAATAGGAAACGACTTATGCTCATGCAACAATGTGTTTAAATACCGCATTGTTTTCTTTCTCAGAATCCGCACTAACTTTTTACCTTTTTGTTTTTCTTTTATTTTTATTCCCCTCCCCAAAGGTTAGTTCGTGCATTCTGGCACCATCAGCATACTCAACAAGATCAAAGGGTCCTCCTCCTCCTCCTCCCAAGAACAGGAACAACGGAAAGATGGGAGATAATAAAAAAAGGAAGAAAATTGAAGGAACTTCTCCGGGTACCCCAATCACCAAAGAAACTGCTGCTCACTTGGAGCAAAATTTGCTAAGGTTTCGAGAGGAATTGGACCATGTCTAGAGTTTGGCAAGCTTGTCCATCTCCCTTGCTGCTACAGATGTCAACAACTAGGTCCCTACACCTCCACAAAAGATTCCAAACCAGGTTCGCAACAATGCTCCACCGCTCATTCCTGAGCCTTAAAATGCTCCAAACCACCAGGATACCTCTATCTTTATGGATGCTGTGCCATACTATACACACCTCATATTAGATGTGTCAAAATCAGACTAACTCATTCAAAACTTGGCTGCTGAACTTAAGAAACTCACTAATCGGGTTTAAGGCGTTGAAGGTAATAAAGACGTAGAAGGTTTGAATTAAGAAGACTTGTGTGTTCAACCCAATGTTGAACTCCCGGAGGGGTACAAACCTCCTAAGTTTGAGATGTTTGATGGTACGGGTGATCCAGGGGTTCACCTCAGAATATATTGTGACAAGCTAGTTGGAGTTAGTAGAGATGAGAAGATCCGCATGAAACTGTTCATGAGGAGTTTGAAAGGTGATGCACTATCTTGGTATATCAGCCAGGATGCGAAGAAGTGGACTAGTTGCGTGAATATGGCATCCGATTTCATGGATCGTTCCAGGTTCAACATTGAGAACGCTCCAGACGTGTTCTATATCTAGAATTTGAAGAAGAAGCCTACTGAAACCTTTCGCGAGTATGCTACTTGTTGGAGGCCAGAAGCTTCCAAAGTCAGGCCGGCTTTGGAAGAAGAACAAATGAATAGATTTTTCATTCGTGCTCAGGACCCGCAGTACTACGGTAGATTGATGTTGATAGAGGGGCAGAAGTTCACTGATATCATCAAAGTGGGAGAAAGAATTGAATAGGGAATCAAAAATGGTATGGTTACTAACCTTGAGGCACTGCAGGCTACCAACAAAGCATTGCAATCTGGTGGTTCATCGAAGAAGAAGGATGTAAGCTCCGTAATGGCTGCGCAAAGAAACCACTCTCCCATGAAATACCAGCCCTACCATCCAACTCCACACACATACTAACCCTCTCTAAACTACCAAGCGCCTTCACCTACCTACCAAAATCCACATCCCCTCTACCAAATATCTCCATCACCAACATATCAGCCCACCTCGCCGGTATATTCCCAACCCGGACCCATATACACAGCTTACAACTCCCAACCTCCTCACTATGCATACCCGCCTACCCGCCAAAACTTCCCACGACCGAGACCAAACTTTGACCGCAAACCGCGCAGACAGTACACTGCTATTCCTGAACCCATTGACCAACTTTATGAGAAGCTCAAAGCCGCTAGATATATTACACCCATCCCAGCCATAACCCTAGAAAACCCCTCCCAATAGATCAACCCAAATAAAACCTGCGCATACCATTCGAGGATGAAGGGCCATACCATCGACGAGTGCCTCTCGTTGAATGACAAAATTCAAACCTTAGTTGACAACACGGTCATCGTGGCTAAAGAGCCTACTCCTAATGTTTGTAACAACCCTTTGCCATATCGTAAAGGTGGAGGCATCCACATGATTGAGATCAAAGACGACCGGGACCCCGAAGGGTCGATTGGCTTGATATATGAGGGAGATGAGCCCAAGAAACCAGTGGTCACTCTTAATCCTATTGTTGTGCAAATTCATCCATATGAGGACAACTTGGTGAATATATCTGTACCATTTGAGTTTGAGGCACCTCCTACAAAGGTGCCAAGGCCAATTGAAGTGGAGTTCGGGACTCCAAAGACGCCCGCACCAATCGAAGTTGCTATGTTACCTTCAAATGTGCCCATTCCTGCCACCATGTCAGACAATACCCCATTTAAAACAAAGGCCATACCCAGGGACTACACAGCCAAGGCAAGAAGGAAAGGAAAAACTCGCACAAGTGAAGCAATCGCTGCACAAGGTATGACTAGAACAGGCAGGGTATACACGCTAAAGCACCTAGCTGAGTCTAGCAGCAGGCCTCTGGACGTCCCATTGAAACTGGACCTGACGACCTTTGGAGAAAAATACAGGCTAAGAAATATTCAGTTGTTGAACAGCTAAACAAGACTCCGGTGCAGATTTCCATCTTAGCATTGCTGCAGAGTTCCGAGGTGCATAGGAACGCCTTGATGAAGTTATTAAGCGAGGCTTATGTCCCGATCAACATAACATGGGGAGAAATGGCCAGCATGATAGGGCGGGTACTGGAAAGTCATAAAATAACTTTCCACAAGGATGAATTGCCACCTGAAGGGCTCAGTCATAACAAAGCACTGCACATCACTGTGCAATGCAAGGATCATTTCATCACCAGAATCCTAGTCGACGGAGGTTATAGTCTTAACATCTGTCCACTGATCACCCTCAATAAGTTGGGCAATGGATTGCATGAGATAAAGGATGGGGCTATTAATGTTAAGGCTTTTGACGATTCTTAGAGGTCCACTCTCGAGATTAGCCTGTGTTTGCAAATGGGACCCACTTTGTTTGATGTCGACTTCAAAGTTATCGACATATCAGCATCTTACAACATACTGGTGGGACGACCCTGGATCCAAGCCTCTGGGGCTGTGGCATCAACCTTACATCAGGATGTGAAGTTCGAATGGAACCATCAGGAAGTAATCATCCATGGCGAGGGTAGCAACCCCATATACATTCGCTAGACCATTTCAATGATCAGAGGTAGAAGGAGGATAGGCGGAGAAACATATCATCATATTGAGCTGGTCAACACTGTGGACAAGGACAAATGGTGGAACAACAAGGTCGAATGCATTCTAAATTGGAGTGGGTATGAACCAGGGAAAGGACTTGGAAAGAATCTTCAAGGAATTACCAAACCTATCCAGTTGAAGAAACATGGCGCTACCCTCGGACTGAGGTACGAGTACACTTGGCAAGAATTCAGAAACTAGTCACCACCATGGCGCAGCCCATATTACCCGCTGGAGTGCCCTATACCTCAGTTGGAGCAGAAATTTCAGCCAGCCAACACTCTCTACGGGTCAGAAGAAGACGAGGCTCTTGCGGCAATGAAGAACCTATTTCTGGAGGACATGAACTGTTGTGTGATCTTTGAAGAGAAAGGGGAGTAAGGCCCTTCCATTCAGGCTGTGAATCGAGGAGAACACCTCACCAACTGGTCAATAAGGACCACTATCGCCCGAAAACCTTAGGGGTTGCAAGGCTGAACAAGCATCATGCATATTTGTTTTTGTTTTTTTCTTTATTTTCTGCATTTGCCTTTACTTTCCTAAAAAGCTCTGATTTTTTGGACATTTATGAATTTAATCAAAAGAATTTTCAATTTACCAAATATCTCGCTATTTATTACTTTATCTGCTATTTACTTATTTTCACACAGCATTACTATTACGTATCTTGATGATGAACCAACAACTGTAACTTTCAATGAGGCTATGCAACAAACGGACATAGACTCAGAGGAGGAGGATATACCATAAAAAGTTGTCAGCGAGGCCAAGAATTTTGAAAATAGACCTATGTCGAACTTGGATGAAACTGAACGCCAATTTGGGAGATATAGAGAATGTCAAAGAGACGCGCATCAGCGTGCATTAATCACAAATGAAAAAAGAGAAATAAACAGAGTTCTTAATAGAATACGAGGATATCTTTGCATGGTCCTACGATGATATGACCGGCCTCAGCACATCCATCGTCACTCACAAGTTGCCAACAGATCCTGCATGTCCTCCGATAAAACAGAAGCTCAAAAAATTCAAGCCAGATATGAGTTTAAAAATCAAAGAAGAGGTCACCAAGCAGGTCAAAGCCATACTTCTTCAAGTGGTAGAGTATCCAACTTGGTTAGCTAACATTATGCCAGTACCGAAGAAGGATGGGAAATTCAGAGTCTGTGCTGACTACCGAGATCTCAACGGGGCCAGTCCCAAAGTATATTTCCCCTTGCCAAGCATACATATTCTGATCGACAACTGCACCAAGCATGAGTTGCAATCATTCGTCGATTTCTTTGAGGGTTATCATCAGATATGGATGGATAAAGAAGATGCAGAGAAAACGGCATTCATCACACCTTAGGGAATGTATAGCTACAGGATGATGCCGTTCGGTTGAAGAATGCGGGAGCTACTTATATGAGGGCCATGACTACCCTCTTTCATGACATGATACATAAGGAGATGGAGGTATATGTGGACGACGTCCTCATTAAGTCCAAGAAGGCTGCAGATCACATGGAGGAACTCTAAAAGTTTTTTACAGACTAAGGAGGTATAACGTGAAACTGAATCCCGCCAAGTGTGCGTTTGGGGTCCCTACGAAAAATTTATTGGGTTTCATTGTGAGTCGCCGAGGAATTGAGCTGGATCCATCAAAGGTCAAATCTATTCAGGAATTTCCACCACCGAAGAGCAAAAAAAGAGGTAATGAGTTTCTTGGGGAGACTCAACTATATCAGCCGATTCATAGCTCATTCAACCTTGCGAACCTATCTTCAAGATGCTGAAAAGGGATGTCGCCACCAAATGGACCGATGAATGTCAAAAGGCTTTTCACAGGATCAAGGAATACTTTTCTACGCCTCCAGTCCTGGTTCCACCTGAGCCTGGGAGACCGTTATTGCTCTATCTCGCAGTCTTGGACGGAGCATTTGGTTGTGTATCGGGATAAAATGATGAGACCGGGAGAAAGGAGCAAGCTATTTACTACCTCAGCAAGAAATTTACCCCGTACGAGGATCGGTATTCTTTGCTAGAACGCACCTGTTGTGCTTTGACTTGGATAGCTCAGAAGTTGAGGCATTATTTCTGTGCATGTAATATCTACCTTATATCAAGAATGGATCCACTGAAGTATATTTTTCAGAAGCCCATGCCCACTGGCAAGCTGGCCAAGTGGCAAATCTTGTTGTGTGAATTCGACATTGTCTATGTCACCCAAAAGGCAGTTAAAGGATAGTCTTTGGCAGATCATCTCACAGAAAATCCTGTGGAAGGGGAGTACGAACCATTTAAGACGTATTTTCCCGATGTGGAAGTAGCTTGCATAGGAGAGGACATTGCAGAATCCTATGACGGTTGGAGGATATCTTTCGACGGGGCCGCAAATTTCAAAGGAGTTGGTTTCGGAGCAGTCCTGGTATCAGAAACCGGTCAGCATTACCCTGTATCCGCCAAGCTCAGGTTCCCATGCACCAATAACATGGCCGAGTATGAAGCTTGCATTTTGGGTCTTAAACTTGCCATTAATATGAACATCTAGGAGCTACTAGTGATTGGGTATTCACACCTACTCATACACCAGGTTCGAGAAGAATGGGCAACCAAGAATTCCAAGATACTCCCTTACTTGCACCATATACAGGAGTTGAGAAAGAGGTTCAGAAAAACAAAATTCCAACATGTTCCAAGGATACAGAATGAGTTCGCAGATGCGCTTGCCACTTTATCATCAATGATTCAGCATCCAGATACAAATTTCATCGACCCTATCCAGGTCAAGATTCATGACCAACCGGCATATTGTGCGCATGTTGAGGGAGAAGCCGACGGAAAGCCCTGGTTTTGTATGTTCAAATCTATGCCTCTTTTATATTGTCACACTTCCTCTCCTCTGAAACCCTATTTGACTTCATATAGCTGTTTGATTCTTTAATTGATCCCTATTTTTGACTAAGTGCAAATGGTTGGTATCTTGACTCCTTCATTTCCTGGATGATTACCTGCCTTGTGTATTTTACCCGTGTGATTTTCAAATTCCCTATATGAATTTACCCTATATTATATGATTAATACCTGATTTTTCATTCCGAAATTAGATCAAAGCTTGTTTATTTCCGGCCGGTTACATAATTAAAGGGAACCTTCTCCTTGATTGTGTATTATTGGTACTACTGAATATTTTCTTGCCTTATGTATTGCATCGCTTTCAAACTATAAATAGGCCTTCATTTCTTCTCACTAAAGACAACAACCGAGTTCCCTCTACTCTTGCTCACTATTAACTCTCTGTTTTTTACTTTCTTCTCTATTACTTATTCTCGCATGCTAAGGATTAGCCGGCTAAAAGCAAAGGCTAATTATAAGGATTCTCTTTATTTTGTTACTCAAGTTTGCACTGGTAGGCTCCTAAATTCAATTATTAACTTTCAACTATCTGTTTGTTCTCTCCTTTGCTTTGTCTATTATGTTATTTCAACTTAAGCCCTTCAATGTTATATCCCTTCCCCTTATCCCCTTGTCTGTTTGTTTGTTTCAGTATTTCATTTGAGAGCTAGCATGTCTAATTCCCTCCCCCTTCCCCTAGGCGTTCATGCTACCTCACCTATTTTGTGTACTTCAATTAAGCTTCATGATAATTCCCTTCCCCTTCTCCCCTTGTATGTTTGTGCTCAGATCGTGCAGGATAATCTTGAACCCTGATCCTTGTCTGCTTATATCTTTAGTTCAAACTACATCATGTTAATCCCTATTCGCTTTCCATTTGATTGCTTACATTTAGTGTTTTATTAAGTCCAGCATGTTAAATACTTTCCTTTGCTTGTGTATTGTTCATTATTGTGCTTCAATCTGATCTTGTCTGTTAATTGCTTTTATATGATTCCCCTCTCGATTTGGTCGTTGTTCGTATGTGAGTTGTTCTGGATAAGGGTGGCACTTTATTGCCATTTCTAGTCGAGAACTAAGGCTGTCAACAGTCTTTACTCAAAGCATCCCATCCCTTATCTCCTATCTTATGTGCTTGAGCCTTGACAAAGACCTGTTGGTGTCCTAATCACCATTCAGACCTTTGTCTGACTTGTTTACAAGCCTACTCTTATTTGTTAACCCTTGTAAGAAGTCTGGAGTGTGCCAGTCTCGCTCAATAGGCTGGGTATGACCACTTCATACGATGGTCTTCCTCTAATATATCACCTTAACATTTATTTTTAGTTCTTTAAGTTCTAACCCCCTATGGTAAGCCCTGCTTAGGGACCTCGGAGTCTCCTCTAAAATCGGATGCCTTAGAGCTGGTAATTCCACACTTGCACTATTCCAATTAGAGTGTAAGCAATGTCTGGGTTTCTTTGAAAGCCTTGGAACTTTATAACACTCTAAAAAGAGAAAGACCTCGGATCTTGGGAGCTCGGATTTGGTAAAAGGCTAATTGTTGGAGATTAAAGTTTCTTCAAGATTCCTCGGGCCTGTTATAGCTCCTGATGTATTTTAATTTCTTATTCCTTTTAATGTTCTTTTCCTTCCCTGCCCAGATTTGTAATAATTTGTAAGAAAAGAGCTCGCGGTATAATGAAAAGGGATATGGGAGGGATTTACTTTCTTACATTCATATAGAAACCATGCTTATAGGTTTGCATCACTTACCATGTCTATAGGCTTCTCATCCTCATATAAAAAGCATGACTATAAGGATTTACTTTTCTTGAATCATAGAAATCATGACTATAGGTTTACTTTTTTTTTTCTTGCATTAGTTATGAACCATGTTTTAGGACTTTAATTTGTTACATCCATACCATACCGTTACCATTTATATTTTGCACTATTGCATCAACACCAAATAGATGTCATGACTATTGGTTCTTGTTATTACATCAAGTTCATATAGAAATCATGTTTATAATTTTGCATTTTTAATCTCGCCTAGAAAGCATGCCTATATGGACCATATAAACGCTAGGCAAAGCAGTAGGTCGTGCAAAAGCAATAATTAAAGGGTTAACAAGTATGTTATAAGTCCAGACTTGCCCAGTGCTTTAAATATTTTGGTTCAACTTGTCCTAAATCTATTTACTCTGAAACGGGCCCAAGTATGCCCCTTTTTTGTAATGCCTTGAACCTATTAAACCATTTTAAAGACTGAATATGTGTTTCCAATTGTTTGTCTGTTTGAGTTTAAATGCTCCGAGATCTTTTAAATTTATTTTCTCAGGACTATCTTTTACTCAAATCAGTATGGCTAACTCATTAGAAGTTCTAATGCGACAGGTTGGGACGAGTATTAGCATGCAATAAGTAAACGATATCAACACATTTAAATACCTTAACGGGGTGGGAAGGGTAGAATATGGAGATAATGACGATGCAATAATATCATAGAGCGACCCCTCTTTGGGAATATGTGCGAGATATTGCATCGAATGATCCATATGATAGTTAAACCTAGGACCTTCTTTTCATTTACTTTATTTAAATGCTTTCTTCTAGTAATGCTTTTCAAACTAGCCTTTCTTATTTCAAACTTATGTCCTTTTTTGTGCTTTTACGTTATGTGAATACATGTGCACCTTATTTGTCTACTTGCATCATCTTCTGTTAAAGTCACAATTAGCACGGGCGGGAATCACATTTGTGGATCTTGAGGGGTGGCTAACACCTTCCCCTCGAGATAATTTGAAGCCCTTACCCGAACTCATATTTTCTTTCAAAATACTCCTCTCATCTTCAAAAGTGTCCTAATGCACTATAATCATTAGGTGGCGACTCTTCAAATTCCATAACCCAATTCCCAAACGGGATTGAGAGTTGTTTTGCTCATAATGTCATAAAACCCGATTTTACTTTTGAAAAAAGGGGGTGTCGACAGTATTTTCCACGTAAAACTAATTCTATTGAGTAGTGAAAACAAGAAAGACAATTTCCTAATTCATTATAGTTGATCGGAGAAATTGAAATCTTAAATAAATATTGTTGACACCCTAATACGTAGTATTCTTTAGAATAATTAACCATATGATATTAACATAACTTAATGGAACCCAATTTACTTCTACGCTAGTTGATAATCAACTACATTTGAAGAAAACCCATATGGCGTGCCAATTATCATAGAAAACATTAAAGTCTTATGCGTGTTTCATACTAGCTACAATGTTATGACTACCTTATTTGTATAATCATAGCATCTAAAATATATACTGGTCCATCTGATTCGAATTGTACCACAAAAGACTCATTAAAGGAAACATATTTCTTATCATGATTTTTTCTATTTTCAAGACTCAAACTCGAAAGAATGGAAAAATTTTGTCCATCCAATCATCACCGTTAGTGGTCAATGTTGTGACTACTACTAAAATAAGGAAGAGAAGTTCTATTTTGTTCTAAACAATAAAAGAAGAATATTGTAAAGAAAGAGAGAATTTTTACTTTTTTGGGATGAATTATAATGGAATATGACCTCTATATTTATAGGGAAAGAGTTATTTAACCACCAAGTAAAATCCCTACAATCTCTCTAAAATATAGACATTTACCTTAAATACAATTCTATTTATAATACACCCCCTTGAATTTCTATTCAACAGATAATCTGTCTCGTTAAAAATTTAGCAGAAATAATCCCAGTGGGAAAAACATTCTAGAGAAGGAAAAAGAGTACACATATCTAACAATACGCCTTCTGGTCACCTCGTTAAAAACCTTGAAAGGAACACCCAATGGGACAAAGTCTTGTACGGAGAAAAGAGTACAACATATGTTAACTCCCGGTGATGAGAGCATCAATTCTAATCCTTGAGCCTTTACATTCAAATGTTGTTTCAAAAGATCGTTGGTAGAGACTTGGAAAACAAATCAGCCTTGTTGATTTGAATGGACATTTTGTACCTTGAAATCATCATTCTTGACAGATATATAATATTTTCATATAATATCGTGGAATGACCTTTTAATATCTCTATAGATGTATTCTTGTTATCACATTATCGTGTTTATAGTTATAGCAAGATACGTATGTGCACAAATAACACTTAGGATACAATACTTCAAGACCAACAATTGTATATGCTTTAAGAAATTTAAATCATTCAAGGTATTTCATATAAATTAAGTCATATAAGTCAAATAATAGACTTTAATTAGATGTATACCAAGTTTTCATTCCATGCTAATAAATAAGATATAGAAAACTGATTGCACATATCATTGACTTTATACTTTCAAGTGTTTCAGTTGCTGGTCCAAAACTACATGTCTTTCATATGAAACTAATTCTACTTGAATTGTTAGTCTTCCGTTTGGATAACCGTTTTGGGTCTGTATTCGATAGACTTAAGATACTCTTCTATACTTATCCCTATCATAGATCTTGTCAACGAACATTTTATACTAGTTCTAATATTTTTTCAGAATGACATAAATTAGGGATATCTTCATTCATACATTCAGGTAGTTGAACCTCTCCTGAGATTTTATGATGTGTTATGTCATGTGATCTTCTAGATCACTTGTCTCGTTATTATAATATTTTGATCATTTGCTCATCTTCTTTATCAAGAATTTTATTTAAAACCCTTTGATTATTCGCTTTAATCATACCATAGACTTTGTCCTTCTAGGACTTAATAAAAGCATTTGCACTGAGAATATAGTTACTTTCTTTGGGTCAGCAAATGCGTATGTATGTATTACAATATATTGCAATTGAATTATATTTTTATGAACTTCAAGTTCATATTATTTTATTCGAGGATCAAGATGTACACATGAAAATTCATTCCACTTAACTTTTTCTCAACTTTTATCCTGTCTTTCCCTCATATTAGAAAAACTTACTTTCTGAGATTTGAATACCCACCTTTATGCTTTATGGTGTTATTCAAAATATACACCACATATCAATAATAAGATGAAAGTATTTGATTCCTCACCCTGAACCATTTATGAGGGGAGAGTGTAATATACTTTTGTATACAATGTATATCAAATAGATACATACAACTTTGTTCACATAAGCAATTGTTTAACTATTAAGTGGAGGTACTCAATAAATTGTTTTGCTAAACTAACTGTGATGTAAATAAACTTATCAAGATAAACTTTCTTTAATATAAAATATAAAATTTATGCTTAAAATTAAATCACTGAGCAAGTTACCGCGCAAACACCGGCCAAGTTTCGGGTTAATAATAATCGCACATGTAACCATCTTGTCACGACCTGTATTTCCCACTATCGGGAGTCGTGATGGTGCCTACTATTGGAGCTAGGCAAGCCAACTTCAAAATAACATTTCAACTAATTTCCAACAAGATAATAATAAAATAATAAATTTAAGCAGAAGTCTTAATTTAATTTAAATAAAAAATACTACAAAAGTTGACATCATCCTCTACCCAAGATTTAGTGCCACAGTACTCATGGACTACTATAAAATATTACAAATAAGAGTTTGAAAGAATATACATAAGGAGTCTGTTTCGACACAATGAAACAAAAAGAAATTATATAGAAGAGACTCAGTGCACGTGCACGCCAGCGAACTACCTAGGAGTCTCTGGACTGAAGGCACACTTCCAATCTACTGCTGCGGTCCGTAAGCTGTCTCCTGACCTGTGCACAAAAGGCATAGAAGAAAAGCATCAGCACAACCGACCCCATGTGCTGGTAAGTGCCTGGCCTAACTCCAGCGAGATAGTACGAGGCTAGACCGGACCAAACACAAAACCTGTATAGATATATGTGCAACAATAGAAAGAAATACTAAAATTTAAACAGATAATAGGGAGGGGACATGCTGTGAGATATAACAATTTAGATATGAGACCAAGAGCAGAGAGATGAAAATTGAATAGTTAACATCAATGAAAAAGAGCAAGTTAACCACTGCAAGACACCAACCTTCGTGCTTTTACTCTCAATTCTCACCAAACTGTCAAACATAAATGCACAACATCACCTTCGTGCTTTTCCTCACATAACTCTCACATCAAGGCACGGAAAGACCCTTCGTGCTCCAATATTAAAAAATATGGCACGGAAAGACCGTGTATAATAATCAAAACATGGCACGCAAAGACCCTTCGCGCATAATCTCTCTTCCTTACCCAATCAACGGCCACAACCAATCAGGAAAGGGATTATACAACAAGATTAAACATCCCGGCAAGGAAGAACAAATCAATAATAAGTCCCAACAAGGAAAACGAATCAACAATAAGTACCGGCAAGGGAAAGATACCACACTTCCTTCTTTAACTCGTTTGCTTCTCAACTATCACTTTATAATTTTTTTGTTAGCAAGTAATTAACTCAATTGTGTCACATCCATCAAATATAAAAGCAACTACGACTCACGGTCATGCTGACTCGGGCGCGTAGGTAACCGTCACCATACCTATACACCGACTCCACATAGCACATACCAAATATTGTCCTAATCATGTTCCCTCAAGCCAAAGTTAGAACAAACACTTACCTTGAAAGCTCCAAACTCAACTCACGCCTCTAGGTTGGCTTTACCTCTCGAATTCGCAACAAAATCACACGAATCTAGTCACACGTTACCCAAATGTATCAACAAATGCTAGTTAAATCAATTTGAATGCATAATAATGAATTTCCCAAAGTTTTACCCAAAATATTTCCAGAATTCCTCCAGGCCAACATGGTCAAAACCTGAGTTGTTGTTGTAGGCAAACTCAGCTAAAGGAAAGAGCTGATCCCACAAGGCCAATATGAATAACACAGGCTCGGAGCATATCTTCATGAATCTGAATAGTTCTCTCGGACTGACCGTCCGTCTGAGGTGAAATGATGTACTCAACTGTACCTGGGTGCCCAATTCATGCTGTATCTCTCTCCAAAAATGCGAGGTAAACTGCGGACCTCGGTCCTAAATAATAGATATGGGCACCCCATGAAGGCGAACGATCTCTCTGATATAAATCTTAGCATATCTCTCGGATGAGTAGGTGGTGGCAACTTGAATAAAATGTGCTGACTTGGTCAGCCTATAAACAATAACCCATATAACATCAAACTTCTTGTGAGTCATATGAATGCCAGTAACAAAATCCAATGTGATTCTCTCCCACTTCCACTCGGGAAGCTCAATCCTCTGAAATAACCCACCGGGCATCTGATTCTCGTACTTAACCTGCTGACAATTCAGACAACGAGCCACATATCCGACAATGTCTTTCTTCATCCCGCGCCACCAACAATGATGTCTCAAATCTTGATACATCTTTGCGGAGCCCGGGTGAATAGAATACTAAGAGCTGTGGGCCTCCGCTAAGATAGACTCCCGAATACCATCAACATTGGGCACACAAACTTGCCCCTACATTCTCAATACACCATCATCTCCCAGGGTCATTTTCTTGGCACCTCCCCGCTGTACCGTGTCCCTCAGGACACACAAATGGGGGACATCAAAGTGTCGCTCTCGAATGCGCTCCATAAACGACGAACGAGCAACTGTGCAATCTAACACCCTTTTAGGCTCAAAAATATCCAATCTCACAAATCTATTGGCCAAGGCCTGAACATCCAAGGCAAGCGGTCTCTGGCTGACCGTAATATAGGCAAGACTACCCATGCTGGCGGACTTCCTACACAATGCATCGGCCACCACATTGGCCTTCTCTGGGTGGTATAAAATAGAAAAATATAGTCTTCCAGCAACTCCATTCACCTCCGTTGTCTCAAATTCAACTCCTTCTGTTTGAACAAGTATTGAAGGCTCTTGTGATCTGCTTACACTCATACATCACACCATATAAATAATGCATCCAGATCTTTAAGGCATGAACAATGGCTGCCAACTCTAGGTCATGAACTAGATAATTCTTCTTGTGGATCTTCAACTGCCTCGAAGCATATGCTATAACTTTTCCATTCTGCATCAACACTGCGCCAAGCCCGATACAGGAGGCATCATAATAAATATAATAAGGCCCTAATCCCGTGAGCAAAACCAATACCGGTGGTGTAGTCAGAGCTGTCTTGAGCTTTTGGAAGCTCGCCTCGCACTCATCTGAGCACCTAAACTGGGCACCCTTCTGGGTGAATCTAGTCATCGGGGCTGCAATGGATTAAAACCCCTCTACGAAAGGTCTGTAGTAATCAGCTAACCCCAAGAAGCTCCAGATCTCTGTAGCTGAAGCTGGTCGAGGCCAGTTCTTGACTGCCTCTATCTTATTCAGGTCCACCTGCATACCCTCTGCTAATACGACATGACCCAGGAATGCGACTGAACTCAACCAAAAATGGCACTTCGAGAACTTGGCGTACAACTGACTATCCTTCAGAGTCTGAAGAACCACTTTAAGGTGCTGCTCATGCTCCTCCTGGCTGCAGTAGTATATCAAAATGTCGTCAATTCATACAATCATAAACAAATCCAAATAGGGCCTGAACACTCGGTTTATCAACTCCATAAATACTGCCTTGGCATTCGTCAATCCAAATGACATGACCAAACACTTATAATGCCCGTACAGAGTGCAAAATGCTATCTTAGGGACATCAAACGCCCTAATCCTCAGCTGATGATAACCAGACCACAAATCTATCTTCGAGAACACCCTGGCACCCTGAAGCTGGTTGAAAAAATCGTCAATCCTCGGCAGTGGATATTTGTTCTTTATCGTCACCTATTTCAACTGCCGGTAATCAATGTACATCCTCATCGACTCATCCTTTTTCTTCACAAACAATACTGGTGCACCCCAAGGTGATACACTAGGTCTAATTAAACCCTTATCAACCAAGTCTTGAAGCTGCTCCTTCAACTTTTTCAACTTTGGCGGGTCCATGCGATATAGCGGAATGGAAATAGGCTAAGTGCCCAGAGCCAGATCAATACAGAAATTGATATCCCATTCGGGCGGCATGCCCAACAGGTCTGAAGAGAAAACCTCGGGGAACTCCCGAACAATAGGAACAGACTCAATAGATGGAACCTCTGCGCCAGAGTCGCGAACATACACCAAATATGCTAGACACCCCTTCTTGACCATGTGTCGAGCCTTAACATACGAAATAACGCTGCGGGTGGCTGATCTAGGGTCCCTCTCCAATCAAATTGAGGCAAATCTGGTAAAGCTAAGGTAACAGTCTTGGCGTAGAAATCCAAAATATCATGATACGGGGACAAGCAATCCATCCCCAATATAATGTCGAAGTCCACCATATCCAAGAGCAATAGTCATCACGGGTCTCAAGACTCTCAAATACCACCACACATGAATGATGCACTCGGTCGACCACTATAGAACCACCAACCGGTGTGGACACATATACATGAATACCCAAAGCCTCACTAGGCTTGACCAAATAGGGTACAAAATAGGACGATGCATAAGAATACGTAGATGCCGGATCAAATAACATAGAAGCACCACTATTACAAACCAAAATAGCACCTGTAATTACATTATCTGATGACTCAGCCTCTGGCCTGGCCGGCAAAGCATAAGAACGGGGCTGACCCCTACCTCCCTGAACTGTGTCTCTAGGGTAATCGGCTGCTGTTAACCCCTGCCTCTGGCGGTCTATGCTCCACCTCTATGGTATCTCCCTCTACCTCTGTGATCCCTAACCCCGCCTCTAGCTGGCTGGGCGGCCTGTGGATCACCTGGTGCTTGAATCGTAGGGCAAGGACCCTGGTGCTGAGAACTACTCAAGGCTTGAGGGAAAAACCTGACAATGTGACTCGGGTTACCACAACAATAAAATACCCTCGGTTGCTGAGACTGCTAGCCCAGTCAACCTGTATGTCATCCCCTTAACCTCTGAAGTGGCGGTGCATTGATGGGGACTGGTGGTGCGCTATAGGTCTACAGATCTGAATAATACTGTTGAGGACCACCACCACCTAGAGTACCATGAGAAACCTGAAGTGCCGACTGGAAGGGCCTCTGAGAGTGGCCTCTGTCATATGAATCCCTACCTCCAGATGAGGCGCCACTGAACCTACCAGAATGGAGAGGCCTCTTATCTGACCCTTGACTAGCCCCTCGAATAAGTGCCATCTCTACCCGGCTAGCCATATTAGCCGCCTCCTGAAAGTAAATATCACTATCAACTCCCATGGCCATCTGAAGGGGGATCGGCTGAATCAATCCATCAATGAATCTCCGGACCCTATCTCGCTCTGTAGGGAGTATCACAACTGCATGGCATTCCAAATCTATAAATCTAGTCTCATACTGTGTAACAATCATGGGGCCCTGCTGGAGGCGCTCAAACTGCCTACAAAGTGCCTGTCGCTGAGTGACGGGGATAAACTTCTCCAAGAATAACTCCACGAATTGATCCCATGTCAAAGCTGGAGACCTTGCTGGTCTAGATAAGTAATAATCCCTCCACCAAGTCTTTGCGGACCCAACAAGCCTGGAAGTGCAAAAATTGACCTCCTTGGTCTCTATTATACCCATCGTCCTGAGGATCTCATGACAAGTGAATAGAAAATCCTACGGATCCTCCGATGAAGCACCACTGAAAGTGATGGTGAGAGCTTGGAGAACTGATCAAGTCTCCACAAAGCATCCAAATACATGGTCACTCCCTCACCGGCCTGAGTTGTAACACCTGTCTGAGCTGCCACTGCGTGTTGAACCACAGGAACTTGAGTCCAGGGAGCTACCTGCTCCGGAGTATGCGTAGCAAGAGTCTGAGCCCCTCCTCCAGCCTGAGAAGTGGCTGGTGCTACTGGCAGAAGAGTCGCTCTAGTGACACTGTCCATAAAGCCTAATATGAATGATAGCATCCTGGAGATCAGGGGGAAACATAACCCCTCCTGGGACCTGAGCTGGGCCCACTGGAGTTGCTGGGACTGGAACTTCCTCATCAAAGTCAATATGAGGCTCCACCTCTGGAACTGCTGCCTGGGGCTGAGCTCTTCCCCTACCACGGCCTTTGTCATGACTTCGGCCCCTGCCCCTCGCGGGAGCTGCTGCTGGGAGCTCGGGCTACTGCATGGTGGAAGAAGACGCACGTGTTTTCGCCATCTGCGAAAGAACAGAGTAGAACGACAACCAATATTTAAGGAACAAAATCGCACGACAAGAATGAACAATGGGAAATTTTCCTAACTCCGTAGCCTCTGGGGATAAATTCAGACGTCTCGATACCGATCCCTCACACTCTACCGAGCTTTTCCGTGAATTGTGAGACCTAAGTAACCTAGCGCTCTGATACCAACTTGTCACGACCCGGATTTCCCACCATCGGGAGTCGTGATAGCATCTATTGTCGGAGCTAGGCAAATCAACTTAAATATACCTTTTCCATTAATTTCCAACAAGATATAATAAAACAATAAATTTAGGTGGAAGTCTTAATTTAACATTGAATGCGGAAAAAGTTAACATCATCCTCTATCCAAGATTTAGTGTCACGGTACTCAAGAACTACTATAAAATACTACAAATAAGAGTTTGAAAGAAAATACATAAGGAGTCTATTTCAATACAATAAGAACAAACATAAATGATATAGAAGAGACCCAGGTCTCGCGCATGCCAGCTAGCTACCTAGGAGTCTCTAGATTGAAGGCACGCTCACAATCAACTGTTATGGTTCGTAAGCTGTCTCCTGACCTGTGCATCAAAGGCACAAAAGAGTAGCATCAGCACAACCGACCCCATTTGTTGGTAAGTGCTTGGCCTAACCCCGTCGAGGTAGTGAAGAGGCTATACCGGACCTACCATAATTAACCTGTACAGATATGTGTGCAACAACAAAAAGATATACATAAATTTAAATAGATAATATGGAGGGGGCATGCTGTGGGGTGTAACAATTTAGATATGAGACCACGAGCAGAGAGATGGAAATTGAATAGTTAACATCAATGAAAAAGAGCAAGTAAGTCAACCATTGCACGACACCAACCTTCGTTCTTTTACTCTCAATCCTCACCAAACAGTCAAACATAAATGCATGGCATAGCCCTTCGTTCTTTTCCTCACATAACTCTCACATCAAGGCACGGAAAGACCCTTCGTGCTCCAATAATAAAAAACATAGCACGGAAAGACCCTTCGTGCATAATCTCTCTTCCTCACCCAATCAACTGCCACAACCAATCGAAAAGGGGATTATACAACAAAATTAAACATCCTAGCAAGGGAGAACAAATCAACAATAAGTCCCAACAAGGGAAACGAATCCATAATAGGTCCCGGCAAGGGAAAGATACCACACTTCCTTCCTTAACTCATTTGCTTCTCAACTATCACTTCCTAATTGTTTTATTAGCTAGTAATTAACTCAATTGTTTCACATCCTTCAAATTTAAAAGCAACTACGGCTCATGGTCATGCTAGACTAGGGCGCATTGATAGCCATCACCATACCTATACACCGACTCCACATAGCACATAGCAAATATTGTCCTAATCCTATTCCGTCAAGCAAAAGTTATAACACACACTTACCTCGAAATCTCCAAACTCAACTCATGCCTCTAGGGTGGCTTTACCCCTCGAATTTGCAACAAAATCGCTCGAATCTAGTAACAAGTTACCCAAATGTATCAATAAATGCTAGTTAAATAAATATGAATGCATAAGAATGAATTTTCCAAAGTTTTACCCAAAAAATTCCCCAAATTCCCCCAGGCCCATGTGATCAAAACATGAGTTTCGAACAAAAAACGGGTTACCCATTCCCCACGAGTTCATATCAATGATTTGTTTTGAAATCGGACCTCAAATTGAGGTCCAAATCCCCAATTTTAAGAAAACCTAGGTTCTACCCCAAATCCCCATTTATACCCGTTGAAAGCTTTGATTTTAAGATGAAATCAGGATAACAGGTGTTAAAGATTGAAACTTTGAGTAAAAGTTGACATACAATTGATTTGGGAAAGAAAGAGGTGAGAGAAAATCGTCAATGGAAGTTAGGGTTTTGAAAATTTGAAGAATGAGGTTTAAAATCGACTAAGTATAGAAATGCACAAGTGCAGATCTCGCATTTGCGAGACTGACATGGGAAATGTGAGAATTGAGTTTGCATTTGCAAACTCAGGCAGGGAAAGTAGACTTTGCAATTGCGAAGAGGATGTTCGCATTTGCGAGCTTAGGGATTTTGGTCGGGAATCGCATTAGTGAAGAAGTCTTCACATTTATGAAGACTTGGCTAAAAGGAAGGGCATCACATTTACTAGGATTTTTTTTGCATTTGCGATGTGAGCAGCCCAGGGGGAAATCTCGCAATTGCGAGTGACATCTTCGCATTTGCGAAGATCACATCAGCAGAAAATGACATATTTTTTTCCTAAGGCTAAAATTTAACCCAATGCCTATCCAAAACTCTCCCGAGCTCTCGGGGCTCCAAATCAAATGTGCACACAACCTCAAAAACATCCTACGGACATATTCGTGTGATCAAATCGCCAAAATAACATCATTTACATAGAATCAAACCTCAAAATACATGATTTCTTCCAACTTTCCATAAAACTCTTATTTCTCATTTTTCAAGTACGAAACGCGTCAAACGACGTCTGATTTCAACCAAACTTTACATATAGCTCTTAACGCTCATTTAAGAACTGTACCGGGCATCGGAACTAAAATTTTTCATTTTAATTTTTCATATCATTATTAGATAAATAATTTCTGTCAAAAATTTCGTACTCTAGCCTTGGATTTAGATTTCGATTCTAGGAATACACGCGGGTCTTATATTTTTCTACAGACCCTCCGAGACAGTCACATCACGGGTCCGTTTACGGGTTCGGGTCCGTTTCCCAAAATATTAACCAAAGTCAACTATATCAATATTATTATCAAAATTCATAGTTATTAACAAAAAATCATATATTTCCACATAACAAATTTTCGGCTTTGCGCCCGAACTATGCACGCAAATTGAGGCGACCAAATAAGAGGTTTTAAAAGCCTCAGATGTCACGATCCGAATTTTCCACTATCGGGAGTCGTGATAGCGCGTACTGTCGGAGCTAGGCAAGCCAACTTAAACATACCTTTTCAGCTAATTTTAAACAAGATAATAATAAAAATAATAAATTCAAGCGGAAGTCATAATTTAATATAAAATGAAAGAAATGCGAAAAAAAGCTAACATCATCCTCTTTCCAAGAATTAGTGTCACAGTACTTATGGACTACTATAAAATACTACAAATAAGAGTTTGAAAGAAAATACATAAGGAGTCTATTTCGATACAATAAAAACAAATAGAAATGAAATAGAAGAGACTCAGGGCCGCGCAAGCCAGCGAACTACCTAGGAGTCTCTGGACTGAAGGCATGCTCTTAATATACTGTTGTGGTCCGTAAGCTGTCTCCTGACATGTGCACAAAAGGCACAGAAGTGTAGCATCATCACAACCGACCCCATGTGATGGTAAGTTCCTGGCCTAACCCCGGCGAAGTAGTGACGAGGCTAGAGAGGACCTACCACAATCAACTTGTGCAATATGCTATAATTGTACTAGAAAGAAACAATAATAAAATAATACAAATGAGGCTGGGAGACATGCTATCGGAGAGTACTAGATGAAAATAGAACATCAGAAACAATAACACGGCTATTTCGGGTTTCATGACAGATATATCTACAGTGGACGGCGCGGCACACGATCCCATAATGTATAATCTAAGCAGATGGCGAGCCACACGATCCCGTAGTGTAGTATATAAGTGGACGGCACGCCACATGATCCCATTTTTTCCGTGGACAATGTCACCGGTATTACAGGCCAATAATAATCATCAATATAAGTTGTGGTCGGCGTGCCACACGATCCCGTACTATAACTCATAAATGATCGGTGTGCCACACGATCCTATATTATAATTGATTATCTCTAATAATCTCTCAAAGAGAGGTCCCATTAGGGGAGAAGAACAATATAACAGTAAAGCCTAGCAAGGGTACAACTAACAGCCCAAATTTCCTGGCAAGGGAGAATTTAATAGTAACAGCCTACTTGTCTAGGCAAGGGAATCATTGTTTCACAAACTCTTTTAATTCATTTCATTCTTAACCGACACTTTACATGGAAACTATCAACCTAACAAGACAGATGCATCATATCTTTCGATTCAAAAGCATTTACGGTTCACGATCATACTAGACATCGGTGTATAGATACTCGTCACCATGCCTGTACACCGTACTTGATTATTTAGCAAATAGAAATCAAACATTCTAATCATATTTCCTCAAGCCAAAGTTAGATCAAACACTTGCCTCGAAATCTCCAAACTCAATTCACGCCTCTAGGATAGCTTTACCCCTCGTATTTTCAACAAAACCGCTCGAATCTAGTCACAAGTTACCCAAATGTATCAACAAATGCTAGTTAAATCAATTTGAATGCATAAAAATGAATTTCCCAAAGTTTTGCCCAAATATTCCCAAAACTCCCCCGAGCACACGTGGTCAAAACTCGATATTCGTACCAAAACTGGGTTGCCCATTCCCCCCACGAGTTCATATATGTATTTTATTTTGAAATCAGACCTCAAATTGAGCTCCAAATCCCCAATTTTGAGAAAACCTAGGTTCTACCCCAAATCCCCATTTTTACCCATTGAAAGATCTGATTTTAAGATGAAATCATGATAAAAGATATTAAGAATTGAAGAAATTGAGTAAAAGTAGACTTACAATTTATTTGGGAAAGAAAGAGTTGAGAGAAAATCGTTAATGGAAGGTTGGGTTTTGAAAATATGAATATTGAGGTTTAAAAGTCGTCTAAGTATGAAATATACAGGTGCAGATATTGAAATTGCAAAACTGGGTTCGCAACAGCAGGCTTGGCCTTTGCGAGATTTTTTCTTCGCATTTGCGAAGTTGGCCATTTGGGGGAGATTCGTATTTGCGAATATTTGATCGCATTTGCGATCTTTGGCCAAACTCCCTTGCATTAGCGGAGAAAAGTTTGCTTTTGCGAACATTGGCCTGCATGTGCTCATCTCGCATTTGCGAACGAACAGTCACATTTGCGATGGCTGCGCATTGGCTTTTGCGATTCCTGGCTTCGCATTTGCAAAAAATGCAGAAGCCTCATACCAGATTTTCAAAACATGAGAAATGCAATCCGATGCCTATCCAAAACTCACCCGAGCCCTTGGGGCTCCAACCCAAGCATACACACAACCTCAAAAACATCCCACAGACTTGCTCGCGTGATCAAATAGCCAAAAAAAACCATTTACATAGAATAAAGCCTTCAAACTTATGATTTTCATTTCAAAGTTCATAACTTCCATATCTTCAATTTTTAATCCGAAACATGTCAAACGATGTCCGATTTCGACCAAATTTTACAGATAGCACTTAACACTTATTAAGACCTATACCGGGTGTTGGAACTAAAATACAAGCCCGATACCATCACTTTCTAACTTATTTTCATTTAAATTTCTCATATCAATTTCAGATAAACAATTTCTTTCAAAAATTTTTACTTTGGCCTGCGACCTCGGATTTCGATTCCGGAAATATGCCCGAGTTCCATATTTTCCTACGGACCCTCTCGGACCGTCACATTACGGATCCGGGTCCGTTTACCCTAAGTATTGACCAAAGTTAACTATATAAATATTATTATTAAATTTCTTAGTTTTTAATACATAGTTCATATATTTCCACATAAGAGTTTTTTGATTTCGCGTCCGAATTGCGCACGCAAATCGAGGCAACCAAATAAGAGGTTTTGAAGGCCTCGAAATCACGAAGAAAGGGAGAATTACGGTGATGACCATTTGGTTCATCACACCGGAAGCACGGAAATAAGGAGAATTACGGTGATGACCCTTTGGGCCGTCACAATCTCATAGATGCATCTTATATGATATGCATGGCAGGTAAATGAGCCCATATTTGCCTTTGTATTTTCAGTATTCATGGTAGTTAATCCCAATTTTAGTTTGTCTATTAATTAATGAGAACAACATAAGAGAAATCGTACAGAACTCTCTAGTTCTTTAATATTTACCCATGTGAATTCTCTTTTATCTTTGTACATCATATTTAAATTAACATGGTTAAACCAATTATGCCAATTGAATAAATTATCAATATTGATGAACTTTAGATATACACCATGACGTGTGTAATTATCAATAAACTCTAAGTTCATTATGTCATGAGTTTTTTATATCAATAAACTTCTACTTTATCGTGGCGTTCTTTTGTTTATGTAGTACAAACTGGAGAATAAAGCGGATAGCTTTTCATGAATATATCACCCTGCTACAAGTTGTAGTAGTATAAAATATTAAATCTTTCATTTCTTTATAGTTTCAATATAACCAATCGCTTTCGAGAATACTTTAGAAACTCAATAAGTTTCTGTGAGTATACAACACAATGTCTTATTGATAATTTATTTTATTTATCCAAAATAATAATAATTAGCTTTTCCATAATGCTTAATTAATTTTGTACTACAAATATTCACCGACATCTATATGGTAAATATCTCTTTTAAATAGAATGTTATACCATTATGGTTATGGTAAAAAATATATGCAAGATTTGTTTTCTTGCATTACATTTGTCTTTTAATAATCACATTGCCAAAATATTTTGGCGTACAATAAGTACATGACCAATAACCATTTATGCCATAATAATGATATTATTTTCTTATTTCCTCTCAAACCTCCATAAAGAGGTGAGTTTGGTATATTCACTACCATTAGCACGTTCATATTCTTCTCATGAGTCATATGTTGTGACATCCACATAATGAATAGACCATAATCATCTATACGTGCTTTACGAAATCTCATCTCAAATCGATGATAAATATTACTTTCACAGAATGAAGGATTATTTTGAGAATCATTATTATTCTCATTACATAATAATGATGATTACACGTCCATTGATACCTTCACAGTAATAATTTTTGTCTTCTTTAGACTTAATCACATACTCCTATCGTATTCTCTTAAGGGAATGAGAATGAAGCAGATTTAATCGGATGAGTTTTCACTTCTTGTGTCTGTAATCCTACATGAATATGATTATGACAAGACACAGAAATTTTACCACTCTGGGTAGTTATAACTTCTCATAAAATCTATTAGAGTTATTATCAAATTTTGTTGTCTTTTCTTATATTTAAAATCGAATTATAGAATTTCAACAATTTAAAAGAGAAAAATAAGGTAAAATACTTACCTTAAATCCAGAATCTTGAAGAAATTTATGGAACAATTGACAATCATTATGCTCATTCTAAAATTTTTACTTAATTGGTTAGAGTCTCATGCTGAGAACGTGTTATAAAATAACCCAGAATAGCATGTGAGATACTAGTACTAGTTTCGAATTATCATCCCAACCCCTATACTCCATAAGGTTTCATCCCCACACTTTAACTTGATCAAAGTAAGACTTTTAAACCCTTCTAACTGTTGATCGAGCTTATGTGGTATTAATATGGCAAACCTAGAAAAAACGAATGATTTACACACATATTAAGTGCATACGCTGATGATTTTTCTTTATTAAAATAAATAAATAAAAGAAATACTAGCATAGTTCCCTCCCATCTTCATATTTACCCCGCCCCTCATCCCCCCCCCCCCCCCCTTCTTCTTCAGATCCACTCCCTCTTCGTTTTGCGCCCCCCTTTCTTCTTTTTCTTCAAATTCCCCCTCCCCCCATTCTCCTCCTCCTCCTCTTCATCTTCTTCAAATCCCATCCCTTCTCCTTTTTCTTCATTTTTCTTCATCCTTTCTTCCATTAGAATTTTTCCTTGGTATATATGTCTCCTTCCATCATGTTGTCTTCCCCTTCTCTGTAGCTCCTCCATTTTTCCGGTCGTCTAAGCTTTCAAATTTTTTCACAGCCCTTACAAATTGAGGTAGAGGAATAAACCAAAATTCAAACGAATTATTTCTCTACTCATGCATTTTTCATGGATAGATACCTTTTTTTAAAAGAGGCGTGAAGGAGGTGGTAGTACTTATGGTGGAGTTTGAACAAGGGAGAAGGTGTTTTTCTTTAATTTTAATTTTTTGCTTTGCATTTTTTATTTTTTTTTAAATTAAAATTTTGTTAAATAGTATTATTTTGGCATAGAATCTGATGTGGATGGTGAGTTGTCATCCACATTATGCAAGTGAGCATCACACAATTCTAGAGGGGTTTAAAAGTATTGTTCTGATTAAGTTGAGGTGTCTGGATAAAAAGTTATGGAGTATAGGGACCGGAATAACAATCCAGAACAAGAACAAGTGTATTTTAGACTACTAGTCTTAGGGTACGCGCTTTACGCGTGTACCTATATCAATAAATATATAATTTTTAAGAATTATATAAATATTACTAAATATTATGTTTGAGTTATTGAATAAATATAAATATTATAAGTTTCTAAAATAACGAATTTTAATTCCACTAAGCTAGCTCTGTCAATAATTTTATTAAGCTAGCTTAGTGAGATTAATATTCATCATTGTTAAGAACTTATATTGTTTAAAATTTATTCAATAACTCAAACACATTATTTAATAATATTTACATTAATTTTAAAAATTATATATATAGACACACACGCAAATGATAGATATATTAAAGTTTGTATAAATATTGTGAGAAGATATATTTAATAATAGTAAGTAGTATCTGTATTTGTATTTGTATTTGTAAATGACCAATGAATAAAACATAATTTTTCACAAAAAGTCTTTCTCTATATTTTTCTTTTTTATTCGTACTAAGATCATTAAATTATATAAAATAATTAGTTTTAATTCTAAGATCCATTTATAAATATAATTATGAATAAGCAAAATCAAAGGAGTAACAACTGATATTATACAAGATTTTTAATATAGGTCTTATATAAATCAAAGAAGGATTTAACACATAAAATTTTGTTGATTTAAAATTTTTAGTCGTTGAGCAAATGTTTTTTTTTAAAATTACATACTATTAAAAATCATTAAAGTATATTTTAGTTATAAAGTAAAAGTTAATATCAAATTTGTAAGTTTTTGAAAATGATAAATTTGATAGCAAGATTCGATTGTTAATAAAATTGTGACACAATATAAAGGCCAAAGAATTTACAATAAGATAAAGTGAAAATAAGATAGATATTCAAAAAGCCAAAAAGGTAATTATTTAGTATGAAAGATTTTAGTTGATTATAAAGTCGTAAATATTATTTCTTTCGGTCCAAAATAAGTGATCTTTTAGATGTTTTCATACAATTATAAAATTCACATTTTAGCATTGATTAACAATAGAATTGACCATATTAACATTTACTATCTCACATATACACTCCTAACACAAATTCCAACACTATTTACTCCGAGGACAATATAGGAAAAAATAATTAATTCAGTCTTGAAATCCAAAAATATTACTTATATTGGACCGCAAGAAAAATACCAAAAAATTATTTATTTTGAATCGAAGGGAGTAGAATATTTAAATTACTATTTTGCTTCCATATTATAAATTTATGTTAGAAGGATGGTTTAATATTAGCACAATTTTATCCAACAATACTTTTTTGAAGAACAATCATTAATTGACGCCAAACAACATTAATAGAAAAGATTCTTGGCGTGCATAAAAAGCAAATCTCGACTTAAGCTTTCTTTTTTCTTTTTCTTTTTACTTATTTAAATAGTCAAAATTCTATAATTGGGATGTTAAAATGCCATATGCATAATTGACTTCGAATAACTAAATATTTTTCATAAATTAAAGCTTTAATAATGAGTATAATTTTATTCATTATAAAATATGGTGATATAAATTTTAAAGAGTAAGTAATGTCTAAAAGAAGTGGGAATCGAAGTTAAATTTTCGAATTTGTTAACTGTTGTAGCCTTCTAAAAATTTGAAATTGCGTAGTTAGTAAATGTGCATGTTTTTATATTTATATTTAGAGTGAAATACCGAAAATTAAAGTTTTTCTACCCTAATTCGGTGTTAGAACCCGAGCCGGCTCAGACTCTTTGTCAAAACATAGTGTAACAAACTAAATTATTGTAATAAGCAAACAAAAGAGAGCACTATGTGATTGAATTATTCATAAATAACATCCGAGCACACTGGAAGATTGAGCTAATCAAGAATATCTATGTTCATTAGATGAAATTGAATATCTCGAATAAAACCATGTCGGATGTCATATTCATGGCACAAAGAGTATTTAGGAATCCTCCACCCAAAAACTTGTGAGTTATAATTGATTATTTCCATCTAACTCAGAACTTGAAAGACTTAATAAAGAAAACATTTCAATACAATATAACCAGCAAAAAAAATCAATCAAAACCAATACTCAATTATGTATCCAAAAGTAATAGATTTGGATATTTCATCAGTCATATTATAGATATATAGAACTATGAGACAACAATTACTAACAAAACAAATAAAGCAAGCAAGCAAGCAAAAAAAAAATATCACAGCTAATATGGCTTGAATCAAAACCAAAACAAAAGGCAAAACAAAATAGAAAAACAAAGACAACTACCCAAACCTATCAAACTTGAGTGAAATGAGTGTTTTGATCATTAAAATGTATTACTTAAATACAAGTTTAATGGTGATTAAATTACAAAATAATTTTCCTTTTCAACGTGATCTTTCATGATTTTAGGGTTAGTATAAAAGGTAAATCTTAAGTAATTGAGTTTAAAGCTTTAAATATTAGTACTTTTTACATAGTTCAAATAAGGAACAATATATTAAATAAAATTTTAGTTGATTTAATGTGGTAATAATGTATATTATTAAATGACTACTTTTTTTTTTTAATGTAAACTCTATTTTAAAGGGGTAAAAATGGTGAACGACATTTCGCTAAGGGTTTTCGTGCTTTTAATATAATATAGATTCTACCATAAAACAATAAAAGTGTTATAAATAAAATTCTATTTAAGGTGAATATCTATATTTAGAGAGATTCTAGGGTTTATTACTTGGTGACTAAGTCACCATCTTCCTATAAATAGAGGGTTCTATTCCATTGTAAATCATCTCATATCAATAAGAATTCTCCTCTCCCTACTTTTCTCTGCAATACTCTTCTTCTTCTTTTATTATTTCATAACACGTTATCAGCACGAGACTCTAACCAATTGAGTAGAAGCTTTGAGATTCAGAATAATGATTCGTAATTGTTCTATGAACGTCCTTCAAGATTAAACTCTAGATTTAAGGTAAGTATTTTACTTTTCTCTTTTAAGTTCTTGAAATTTTGTAATTTGATTTTATATACAAGCAAAGACAATAAAGTTTGATTATAACTCTAATGGAGTTTGTAACAAATTACACCCACCTAAAGTGGCAAAATTTCTATGCCTTGCCATGATCAAAATCATGTATGATTGTGGACAGAGAATTGAAAACCCGTCCCATTGAATTTGCTCCATTCTCATTCCCTTTAGAGAATATGATAGTAGAATGTGATAAGTCTGAAAGAAGACAAAATAATTACCGTGAAGGTATCATTGGATGTGGACATGGCAATAGACGAAATCATAATCTCATTATTGTGATAGTGAGAACAATAAGGATTCTCAAAATAATCATTCACTCTGTGAAAATAATATCTGTCATCGATTTGACATGAGATTTTATATAGAACATATATATGATTATGGTCCATTCATGATGAAAATATGACAACATCTGATTTATAAAAACATATTCATTTTTAGAAGAATATGAACTTGCTATTGGTATTGAATATACCACACTCACCTCTAGAAGGGGGTTTGAGGTGAAAAAAAATAATGTCATTATTATAGCATGAATGGTCATTTGTCACGTACCTATTGTATGCCAAAATATTTTGGCAATATTATTATTAAAGGACAACAATAATACAATAAACATATCTTGCATTTAATTTGGCCATGACCATAATGATATAACTTTTTCTTTAAAAGAGATATTCATCACATGGATGTCGTCGAATTTGTGGTAGTACAAAATTAATTGAGGGCTCTGGAAGAACCAATTATTACTATTTTGGAGGAATACAATTGATTATCATGTCAATTTATTGTGTTATAGTAAGTCTCAAAGAAACTTATTCAGTTTCCAAAGTACACGCAAAAGCGGTTGGTTATATTGAGACTATAAATAAAGGAAAGATTTAATATCTTCTACTACTATAACTTGTTGCGGGATAATATATATGTGAAAAGCTACCCACTTTATTCTCCAGTTTGTACTACACAAATAAAAGAACACCACAATAAAGTGAATGTGTTTACTGATATAAAAATCCATTTATTATAAACATGGAGTTTAATGATAATTGCACATGTTATGGTGTAAAAATAAACTTATCAATATTGATAATTTATTCAGTTGGCGTAATCAGTTTAGCCATATCAATTTAAATATGATGTGCAAAAATAATAGAGAATTCACATGGGTAAATATTAAAGAACTAGAAAGTTCTTTATGGATTCACTTATATTGCTTGTTCTCATTAATTGATTGATCAACTAAAGTTGGGATTGAATCCCATGAATTCTGGAAATATCAAAGGTGAATATGGGCTCATTCATGTGCCATGTATACCACATAAGATACATCTATGAGATGATTACATGTGCGATTATTATTAACCTACAACCTGGCCGGTGCTTGCGTGGTAACTTGCTCAGTTATTTAATTTGGAGCATAATTTCCAGATTTTCTATTCAAGAAGCTCATATTGATAAGTTGGTTTACATCATATATGGTTTAGCAAAATAATTTATTGGGTGCCTCCACTTAATCGCTAAACTGTTTCTTATGAGAACAAAGTTATATATATATCAATTTGATATGTGTTATATACGAAAGTATATTGCATTCTACCCTCCAAATGGTTCAGGGTTGTCACGACCCAATTCCCAAACCCGGTCGTGATCGCTCCTTTTGTGAAGACAAGGCCAGCCAGACCATTTCAGAACACCACTTAATGCAGTTAGTAAGTTATATGACAGTTCGAATATGACTTAATAATATTAATCAATACAATTTACAACCCCATACAGCCCGCCCGGAGTATCACAAGTCACGAGCATCTAGGAGTGCCTTTATTAAAATGTGTGAAGTCTATAATACATAGAGTAAAATATGGGAATCAAGAAGAAGAAGTGTTTCTGTGCCGCGAATGCCGACGGTCACCTTGCTTAGCTACGATAGCAATACCTTCAATCTGATACCGGGTGAACAGTACCTGCAACTGCACTCGAGGTGCAGGGAGTAAAGTGAGTACTTCCAACTCAGTAGTAATAAGAGAGAATAATATCTTAGCAATAAGGAAATACGTATGGGCACACCAAACTGCAATAAAAGACAGAACAATCCTTTGAAAAAAACTGGAATACTGAAAAAATCCTTTTGGAAAATCTCAAGATCAGTCAAAAATCTTTTTACAAAGTCTCTTTTTCAAATATCTCTTTTACTTTCAACAGGCCAGCATATGAATGCTATATCAGATAGAACAAGTCAGCCCATAAGTCTGCCCCTTGGGCACAACACTTCTTAACATATAACACCAGGGTATCTGGTCAACAAGGCAAGTAACAGTATGTATGACAATGATATATGAGTGCTAAATGTCATGCCACGTAGGACAAACAGGAGTGAATGCGTGAATGCACATAACCGCCACGGTGCGTAGCCCGATCCATGGGTACCCTGCGCTCACTAGGGGTGTGTACAGACTCCGGAGGGACTCCTACAGCCCAAGCGCAATAATACTACGGCGTGCAGTCCAATCCATATAATATACTATTGTGGCATGCAGTCCGATCCATGCAATATACTATTGCGACGTGCAGTCCGATCCATGCAATATATTACTGCGGCGTATATTCCGATCCATGAAATATGCTACTGCGGCGTACAGCCGATCCATACAATATGCTAATGCGGCATGCAGTCCGATCCATGCAATATGCTACTGCGGCGTGCAGTCCGATCCATGCAATTTGATACGGCCGCGTACAGTCCTATCCATGCAATATGCTACTACGGCGTGCAGTCTGATCCATGCAATATGCTATTGCGGCGTGCAGTCCGATCCATGCAATATGCTACTGCGGCATGCAGTCCAATCCATGCAATATGCTACTGCGGCGTGCAATCCGATCCATGCGTGTATATGCATATGCACACATAACACTCGAGGCCTGAAAGCCTCCTTACATCACCCTTTATGCCCTCACATATGGCCCTCAGTATCAATCAGTCCAAAATAGTAAAAAGCCCCTCGGGCATCCGTAAAACAAAAATTCTCAGCTCAAACAATAGTTCAAATATCAGTTAAAACTCCAGTTTTGAGAAAAATATAGCTGAGTTCATGAAACAGTGTATATCACATGGACTGAGTTTAAATAATATTTCAAATAGTGAGGAAAACTATGATGATAGTTCATAAAGGGTACAAATAATAGGCATTAAGACCCAAGTATGGCAATGAGCCCAAGTTATAATAATAACATCAAATTATTTTCAATTTTGCGCTAAAAACTAACAACCGGGACTGACCAAGCCACAATTCGCAACGATGCTCTACCCCACACTCAGGTCCAGCGTGAAAGTCGCCACAATACAATACTAAGATGTGCAAATCCGGGGTTTCAAACCCTCAGGATATAATTTCCAAGTATTACTCACATCGAACCGGTGAAATTCCTCGCTCGCAACGCCTTCGCCCCTCAAATTGGACTCCCCGCATGTCAAATCTAACGAAAATCTGTACAAATATATCATAATATGCTAATGGAACATCACCCAATCGCAAACAATCGAAATATAACAAAAAATCTCGAAACTAGCAAAACCCTAGCCCCAGGCCCACATCTCGAAATTCAGAAAACTTTACACCAAAATGATCCTTATCACGACACGAGTCCATACATATCAAATTTACAAGAATCGGAGTCCATTTGACCCCTCAAATTAACACTTTAAGCTCACTTGGGTTCAAGCCCTAACCACCATTTTAAACCTTAAAACCTTGAATTATTAGTGTTTAATCTATGTTTTTACAGTATAATGACATATTCTAAGTCCAAGAATTCATACCTGATGATTTCCCCCAAAATCCTTTTCAAAGTAGCTCCCAAACTCGCGTTAGTCTGAGGTCCAAATGTTCTTCTCTTTTCAAACTTGTGAAATCACTGCTCATTGAACCCAACATGTTTTCCGCTTCTGCGGTCATCTCCCCTTATGCGGCTCTCGCTTCTGCGGCCTTTCGACCGCTTTTGCGGTCCAACTTATTCTCTCAGGGACCGCTTTTGTGGTAAACTACCGCTTACGCGATCACCGCCTATGCGGTCTTCCTTCTGCACCCGCGATCCAGGCCAACCTCCCATTAGCCGCTTTTGCGGCTCACCCGCTGCGTCTGGGGAACCATAAGCGGCTCCTTTTCCGCATAGGCAGAAATAGTAGAAGTAGCACATCCATGAATGCCAAAAACTCCTACCACCTCCGTTAAACCATCCGGAATTACCCCCAGGCCCATGAGGCCTAAACCAAAAACATAAATATGATCTAATACCTTATTCAAACATGCTCGAGCCATAAAAACACTAACTTAAACACCAAAAATCACCAATTTCCTCCAATCCAAGCCTAAGTTTTCGTAAGAACTTCTGAAATGCACAAATGACCAAAAGTCCAACCAAACAATGTACGAATGACCTGAAATTTTTCACACATATTCAAATTCACCTGATGGACCTATTTCATTTCTCGGAATCCCATTCCAACCCTCAGATCAAAATCTCACCTATCAACCGGAATCCGCCAAAATTCAAAATAGCTAATTCAAGCCTTATTCTACACCGGGCCTCCAAATTCTATTCCGATTTCACTCCCAAGTCTTAAATCATCCCCCAATACTAACCGATCCACCGGAATTCACATCCGAGACCTATAACCACATAGTAAACTTCTGGTTGACTTTTCCAAACAAGCTTCCTTCTAAGAGGCTATGTGCCTTATTTTCAATCAAAACAAATTCAATTACACCCGATCGAATGTAATACTGATTTTGAAACATGAATCTATGCAATAAGGGGAATCTCTTTGTTATGACTGCTATATGTTCTGTCAAGACTAGTAGATTTCATAAAGAAGGTTTAAATGAGAGAGAAAATAACATAACCTATTTTCATAAAAGCACAAGGAATCAAACACTCCAAATAAAATGGTAACCAAAAAAATATGGAAAGAAGCATTACTTTTCATGCACATAGATTTAATTACTAAAAAAAAATACCTGTAACATTTAAGGCGTAACCAATGGTAAGGCCCCCAAATACTGCCAGTATGCCGCTAGCAATAAGTGAAGTAAGTCAAGGTTGACTCTTTACATCACTGCAATTCAAGTTAAATGACATATTGATCAATTAAGTATAATTCAGAATACTAATTTAAGCATTTAGTTAAGCTTTGTGGAAAATAAAAATGTACCTGGGTTGCTGTAATGCTAGAGCTGCATTTGAAGCCACGGGAGTGATACTAACGCTCTCGCTAGCTTCAGAAACTATTTCCTGCTAAAAGTTTCGTATGAAAATTAGTTCAAAAGTAAGGATAAAAATATAACAGTAGTCTTATAAGCTTACTTCATTTGTCGATCTAGGCATGTCAACTGGACTAATGCTAACTATCTCAGTAGCTTCAGAAACAACTTCCTCCTAAAATTTGTATGAAAAATTAGTTCAAGATTCTTAGAAATAAATAACATTAATTCCATATGATAATTATTCTTAGCTTACTTCATTTTCTGGCCTCGACATGTCAAAAATACACATGCTGCCAATGTCAAATATACCTATGTCATCACTATCAGTAATGACATCCCTGTAAATGACAAGAGTTAGTTCGAGATTCTTAGAGGCCAGACAATTAGTAAAATGAATTTTACTCAAACCAAATAAATGATTTATTTTGATACTTCCTTACACTACAAGTTGTAATTCATCACAGCCTTAACTCGCCTAGATCATGTTAAGGACAAATATGAAAGGTTAATTTCTGCATGCTAATTAATAGTTATCTATAATCAGTTTGGGAAACACTTTGATTCACTGGTGGTTATCTACAAAGTGCACTCCCTCCTCTCTGATCTGTAATATGTTGCGAGTTGTGGAAGAGTCTCAAGTCAATGCTTACTCTGCTTATTTTGGAAATTGCTCTAATAATATAGCTGAAGCTAAGGCAATACTTATGGTAATTAATTATAAGAATGATCAATGACTCAAATTCGGGATCCTGACAAGTTAACCATATTACCAGGATGATGAAAGAACTAAAGAATCAAACCAAATTTCTATTTTCAGTGGCAGTGATATTGTACCTAGTATATAATATTAACATAACCCATAGTATATTAGATATTGTCTTCTTTGCAGTGTGCTATCAATGTTTTGGTGAATTGTGTAGATAAAAGTCTACCTAGCAGGCTGGTCTTTAGTAGCTAGTAGAGAGAAGAAGGAAATTTGGTAATAATAGGTTTTGCATGTTTGTTAAGTATGAGGATTTATCATTTTTTTTTTGTATTTCATATTTTCTGTCCTATGTTTACTATATTACTCAATTCAAGTCAAATTACGTACTACTTAGATAATAAAATAATTAAGTAGTACTATAAGTTACATATACACCTCTCTAAACAGCCTGCCTCCACTAAAATGTTTAATAGCTGAGGCAATCGAATTTCATTATGTCATTAATCAAAACGAGAAAGATCATAATCATAATCACATGTGCACACCAATGTATTAAATGGCACCCCTCCCAGAGGGCATGATTAAGCTTAACATAGACGGAGCAGCTAAAACAAATCCTAATATCAATGGTTTTGGAGGGATTTTCAGAAATTCAGTAGGCACTTGTTTAATGGGATTTATGGGCTCCTCCAAAATAGGCGATTCCACATGCATGGAATTAAGAGCCTTACTTTAAGGTTCACAACTTGCTGATCAACATCAACTGACACCGTTGGCAGTCCGATCCATGCAATTTGATACGGCGGCGTACAGTCCTATCCATGCAATATGCTACTATGGCGTGCAGTCTGATCCATGCAATATGCTATTGCAGCGTGCAGTCTGATCCATGCAATATGCTACTGCGGCATGCAGTCCAATCCATGCAATATGCTACTGCGGCGTGCAGTCCGATCCATGCGTGTATATGCATATGCACACATAACACTCGAGGCCTGAAAGCCTCCTTACATCACTCTTTATGCCCTCACATATGGCCCTCAGTATCAATCAGTCCAAAATAGTAAAAAGCCCCTCGGGCATCCGTAAAACAAAAATTCTCAGCTCAAACAATAGTTCAAATATCAGTTAAAACTCCAGTTTTGAGAAAAATATAGCTGAGCTCATGAAACAGTGTATATCACATGGACTGAGTTTAAATAATATTTCAAATAGTGAGGAAAACTATGATGATAGTTCATAAAGGGTACAAATAATAGGCATTAAGACCCAAGTATGGCAATGAGCCCAAGTTATAATAATAACATCAAATTATTTTCAATTTTGCGCTAAAAACTAACAACCGGGACGGACCAAGCCACAATTCGCAACGATGCTCTACCCCACACTCAGGTCCAGCGTGAAAGTCGCCACAATACAACACTAAGATGTGCAAATCCGGGGTTTCAAACCCTCAGGATATAATTTCCAAGTATTACTCACATCGAACCGGTGAAATTCCTCGCTCGCAACGCCTTCGCCCCTCAAATTGGACTCCCCGCATGTCAAATCTAACGAAAATCTGTACAAATATATCATATTATGCTAATGGAACATCACCCAATCGCAAACAATCGAAATATAACAAAAAATCTCGAAACTAGAAAAACCCTAGCCCCAGGCCCACATCTCGAAATTCAGAAAACTTTACACCAAAACGATCCTTATCACGACACGAGTCCATACATATCAAATTTACAAGAATCGGAGTCCATTTGACCCCTCAAATTAACACTTTAAGCTCACTTGGGTTCAAGCCCTAACCACCATTTTAAACCTTAAAACCTTGAATTATTAGTGTTTAATCTATGTTTTTACACTATAATGACATATTCTAAGTCCAAGAATTCATACCTGATGATTTCCCCCAAAATCCTTTTCAAAGTAGCTCCCAAACTCGTGTTAGTCTGAGGTCCAAATGTTCTTCTCTTTTCAAACTTGTGAAATCACTGCTCATTAAACCCAACATGTTATCCGCTTCTGCGGTCATCTCCCCTTATGCGGCTCTCGCTTCTGCGGCCTTTCGACCGCTTTTGCGGTCCAACTTATTCTCTCAGGGACCGCTTTTGCGGTAAACTACCGCTTACGCGATCACCGCCTATGCGGTCTTCCTTCTGCACCCGCGATCCAGGCCAACCTCCCATTGGCCGCTTTTGCGGCTCACCCGCCGCGTCTGCGGAACCACTTAAGCGGCTTCTTTTCCGCATAGGCAGAAATAGCAGAAGTAGCACATCCATGAATGCCAAAAACTCCTACCACCTCCGTTAAACCATCCGGAATTACCCCGAGGCCCATGAGGCCTAAACCAAAAACATAAATATGATCTAATACCTTATTCAAACATGCTCGAGCCATAAAAACACTAACTTAAACACCAAAAATCACCAATTTCCTCCAATCCAAGCCTAAGTTTTCGTAAGAACTTCTGAAATGCACATATGACCAGAAGTCTAACCAAACAATGTACGAATGACCTGAAATTTTTCACACATATTCAAATTCACCTAACGGGCCTATTTCATTTCTCGGAATCCCATTCCAACCCTCGGATCAAAATCTCACCTATCAACCGGAATCCGCCAAAATTCAAAATAGCTAATTCAAGCCTTATTCTACACCGGGCCTCCAAATTCTATTCCGATTTCACTCCCAAGTCTTAAATCATCCCCCAATGCTAACCGATCCACCAGAATTCACATCCGAGACCTATAACCACATAGTAAACTTCTGGTTGATTTTTCCAAACAAGCTTCCTCCTAAGAGGCTATGTGCCTTATTTTCAATCAAAACAAATTCAATTACACCCGATCGAATGTAATACTGATATTGAAACATGAATCTATCCAATAAGGGGAAAACAGGGCGGTTACTCACGTGACGGCAGGTCGGGTCATCAAATCCTTCCCATCTTAAACAAACGCTCGTCCTCGAGCGGACCCAGAGTAATCCTAGAAGTTTACCAATAGCTGAATAACTTTACCATGCATATAAACTGAGGTGATCCCACGTCACCCTATTTCACATAGGTCCGATAACACAATATATCTGGAATTTGACAGTCCATCTAAACCATAAACCACATTGCGCTTCCAGAAATCATGCACTAGATCAGAATCTCACGTCTGCATTCAGAATAAACCGAAACTAACTGTAATAATCCATACCTACAACCTCGGTTGCAGTCATATGATATAACACATAACTCAAACACATGCAACGATAAATTCCATTCACAACAGCTGCCCACGACAACCAATATCGATAGAAAATCTCTTGTTAGATAAAGTCTCATTTCAATTCCTTCATATACTGCCAACGGGAACTGAAACACGCGATATACTGAACCCATCTCTCAGATCTACCATTCATTAATCCATTTCCCTCTTGACTGATACTACAACAGATTTCCGAGCCAAAACTCAATATTACCTTTCTAACAAGCTGAAATCAAATTGGTTCGTGCTCATTAATGACTCCCAATGATCACTTAGACTCAAACCACTCCTCTGGTTATATGACACCTCAACACAGGCCAAAGCCACAACTTGCGTAACACATGCACCAATGATAAGCAGCATGAACATACTCAAATTATGAAAATGACTCAACGAATAAGTTGTACCTCAGGCTCAACAGCACCATTACAACACAAAACTGAGATGCTGTATCACATCACAGAAATAGAGTACCTGAATTCTCCTCAAAAGGTCATAACTTCACGTGGCCTTGCCACATCACGCGATCTTATCCAAACACTATTACCCATGAAGAACCTCAAGTCACCATGCTCAACACGTTCAGCCCCACACCGACTGAGGTCTGCAACTACGCAATCTATCACACCCACGATGAAGTAATTAATATACATTATTCAATCCTGAAAGGACACCATTGATGCGCTATTCACCGAGCAACACCCAATACGGATTTTCCTCAGAAACCAGGAAGCAAGGCATACAAAGTAACATATAGAAAACTATTCTCCACATCACACTATTGGGGCACGCAACCCGATCCAGATAACATACCCGTGGCGGTGTGCCACCTGATCCACATATATATTTCACAAAAAGAGGTGCACATCGAGCCAAATTTTCTCATTACAATAAACACATATAGTCTCATGCCCGGTGATAAGAAACACATCCTGAAACCTCAATACCGAAACTGAATCAACGGTAGAAATCTGAGTACTGACATCTGCCACGAAGGCCCAACCAATAAAGCAATGCTTGCCAGCCGTCCGCTAGTCTCTTGAATACAAGCTATCATGCTAGAACATAATTTGATGCACCTTGCCACGCAGCCCGTGGCAGTTTCCGACATGGCCCATAACACATTAGTCTAGACAACCTGACATTGGGATAACCAGTCTGCAATCTAATATCATAACCCAAATTTAACATACCAAGCAAAGAAAAATCTTCTCGAACCTCCAATATTCCATAAAACACATGAATCACTATGATTCCCCACTCCGCCGTACGAATACATATCACACATCAAGTATCTGTTCATCCCACAAGAGATATCCAAATATTTCCTTATGCCATCAATAACTCATTTATCACAAGTCGATCCAACAAGAGAACAACGCAATACCACCAAATATTATCGGTTTTTCATTACCTTGCCCCCTTTTTTCTGAACATAAACCCCCTCTAAATAACTAGCATAGCGATACCATCTTCTTTTACCATCTAAAGATAGACTCTTAAATCCCTTGCAACTGCCTCTGTTGCTTATGAATATAATGACTCCCCATTATGACTGATACAAAACCTTTAACACACAAATCTCAGTTCTCCATATCATAACATATAGACCATACCACACTAGGATAACATGAGGACTTCTATCTCTCTCTTGGGCCGCATACATCGACGCACTCAACTAGTCAAGAACTTTCATGATCCCATATAGGAGAAAAATTATTACACACTCCATGCTTCGCATACCCATAGTAATATACTCATTTTCAAACCACGGTAAAACACATCAAGAACTCTTTCTCCCAATTCCATTGCACAAGCTAAACCGCCAGGACTGAATCCTTCTACCCAAACCAAGTTAAGCAAACTTCCAGCACTTAAGCTTTGTTGAACAATACTTGTAAGGCTCATTACCTAGAACACATACAATAATTAACCATATCCTTACCATACCCATTCGGTTCATTATCAAGTTATTCCATTTATCTAACTTCCTCCCTGATTCATCTTGATTTGATATTCTCCCTTGTTGTAGCACCACAATATCTCGACCGAGGTTACCACAAGAGACTCACACATAAAACCAAACTGTCCAAGACCCATAGGCCACTGAATACCTTCTCAAACGTTTCCCAAAAGTACCACATTCCAGAATGTTTTACATTGAAGAACTTCCTGCGATTCTAAATTCATTTACCATTACCTTCCAAATGCGGATACGTAGAATCCCATGATTAACACAAAGTACCACAAGTCTTGATCTTTTCTAATGAAAACACAGTCTCTACCCACATACACAAACTTAAGACACCTGATTGTTACATGAAAATTCTCGAACATAGTAAGACCATTCTCGAGAGTCATTCACTCTTATTCAGCTGCCCTAAATGAACGGAACCACTCGTGCCATGTTAGTACCCTGACACCGCAGATCATGATTTCATACAGATATAAACAACCATTTTTCTTTTCTATACACTAAGCATTTTTTACTATCAACTGCTCAAAACATCCCAGTATTTTCTCACACCTACGAAGCACTATATAACCTTTGTAAAAACTTTTCTTCACACGTGCCAACCTCGACTCAATTTCTACAATTAGAACTGATCTGCCATCATACCTCGAAACAGAACCAACATTGCACATAACCGTGCAATCAGTTCACCAGCAACAACCTCCCCAACTTGGCTCGAAGCCATATATCAAGGCACTCTTAACAACTCATAACACTTCTACTCCAATGATGCCATAGTGTTATAGTGAGATTAAACTCAAGTCATTTACAAGTTTGTGAATACACAGATTATCTAGCACTCACATTCTCTGCAAACCTTGTGTTCATTTCCACATCAACCGAGTCCATTTTCTTAAACGTCCCCAAATTCTCAAATTTCAACACCTACCCTTCAATTACTCTTGAGACCTTCTAACATACACATAAGGATCATACCCCTCAAAACACTCCGCAGGAGGTAACCCACCTTCCACCATCATACACGTTACATATCAAATTAGTCTTTCTGAGTCTGAGCTCATAACGTCACATGAAATATACACTTTCCAACTAGGACATAACTTGGGGCTAAACAACGAATCCCAATAGAAAACAAACACTTAACAGCTCTTCTAATTAACCATCAGACTTCTTCGTCATTACCAAAATCACATAGATACACCTCGCAGTACTGACATACTCATCACATGATATCCTACCGCCAACCGGCTAATAAGAACATTACTGAACATATCTGTTCAAAATACTTGCTCGCACAATCAGCACCTCGGTGCTCAATCCATAGGCAAAGATCCGGCCTCAAGTCCTCCTGACTGGCCCAACATGAATTCATAGGGATTGCATATTGCCTCTCGATCGGGGAATCACAAGCTATCCAGGCAAATATACTACTGAGTGTTCGCGTGTGCATACGAACGTATGAAAGAAATTTCAAAAGTTACATCTCAAGATGATTCATTTATGCACGATAAGAATTCGAAGAAAGAGAAGTTTTCCTAAAGGTTCTGCAGCCTCTCGAGGACAAATACAGACGTCTACATACAGATCCGCGAGACTCTACTAAACCTTCTCATGACTCATGAGACCTGGTAACCTAGGCTCTGATACCAACTTGTAACGACCCAATTCCCAAACCCGATTGTGATGGCGCCTCTCGTGAAGACAAGGCCATCCAGACCATTTTAGAACACCACTTAAAGCAATTAGTCAGTTATATGACAGTTCGAATATGACTTAATGATATTAATCAATATAATTTACAACCCATACAACCCGACCGGGGTGTCACAAGTCACGAGCATCTAGGAATGCTTTTATTAAAATTTTGAAGTCTATAATACATAGGGTAAAATATGGGAATCAAGAAGAAGAAGAGTCTCGGTACCGCGAACGTCGGCGGTCACCTTGCTTAGCTACGATAGCAATACCTTCAATCCACAATTAACCCGCTACCGGGTGAACAGTACTTGTAACTGCACGCGAGGTGCAGGTAGTGAAGTGAGTGCTTCCAACTCACTAGTAATAAGAGAGAATAATATCTGAGCGATAAGAAAACATGTATGGGCACACCAACATGCTCTAAAAGACAGAACAACTCTTTGAGAAAACCGGAATACTGTAAAAATCCTTTTAGAAAATCTCAAGATCAGTTCATAATCTCTTTACAAAGTCTCTTTTTCAAATATCTCTTTTATTTTCAATAGCCCAACATATGAATGCTATATCAAATAGAACAAGTCAGCCCATAAGTCTTCCCCTTCGGCACAACACTTAACATATAACACCAGGGTATCTGGTCAACAAGGAAAGTAACAGTATATATGCCAATGATATATGAGTGCTAAATGTCATGCCATGTAGTACAAACAGGAGTGAATGCGTGAATGCAATGCAATGCACATGACCGGTACGGCGCGTAGCCCGATCCATGAGTACGCAACGCTCACTAGGGGTGTGTACAGATTCCGGAACAGCTCCTACAACCCAAACGCAATAATACTGCAGCGTGCAGTCCGATCCATATAATATAATATTGCGACATGCAATCCTATCCATGCAATATACTACTGCGGTATGCATTCCGATCCATGCAATATACTACTGCAACGTGCATTCCGGTCCATGCAATATGCTAGTGCGATGTGCAGTTCGATCCATGCAATATGCTACTACGGCGTGCAGTCCAATCCATGCAACCGATCCATGCAATATGCTACTGCGGCGTGCAATCTGATCCTTGCAATATCCTACTGCGGCTTGCAGTCTGATCCATGCAATATGCTATTGCAGCATGCTGTCCGTACCATGCATGTATATGCACATTCACACATAACACTCGAGGCCTGAAAGCCTCCTTACATCACTCGTCATGCCCTCACATATGGCCTTCAGCCTCAGTCAGTCAAAAATAGTTAAAAGCCCCTCGAGCATCCGTAAAACAAAAATATTCAGCTCAAACAATAATTCAAATATCAGTTAAAGCTCCAGGTTTGAGAAAAATATAGCTGAGTTCATGAAAGAGTGTATATCACATGGACTGATTTCAAATAATATTTCATATAGTGAGGAAAACTGTGATGATAGTTCATAAAGGGTTCAAATAATTGGCAATAAGCCCCAAGTATGACAATGAGCCCAAGTCATAATGATAACATCAAGTCATTTACAATTTTGTGGTAAAAACCAACAACCGGGACGGACCAACTCACAATCCCCAATGGTGCTCTACCCCACGCTTATATCTTGCGTGCAAGTCACCACAATACAGCACTAACATGTGCAAATCCGGGGTTTCAAACCCTTAGGATAACCTTCTCAAGTATTACTCACCTCGAACCGGTAAAATTCCTCGCTTGCGACGCCATTGCCCCTCAAATTGGCCTCCCCGCACATCAAATCTAACCAAAATCAGAACAAATACATCATAATATGCTAATGGGACATCACCCAATCAAAAATAATCGAAATATAACAAACAATCTCGCAACTAAAAATACTCGAGACCCGGACCCACATCTTGTCATTCAGAAAAATTTACACCAAGACTATCCTTATCACAACACGTGTCCATATATATCAAATTTACAAGAATCAGAGTCCATTTGACACCTCAAATTAACATTTTAAGCTCGCTTGGGTTTCAAGCCCTTACCACCATTTTTAACCTAAAAAAACCTTGAACTCTTAGTGTTTAATCCATGTTTTTAAACTACAATGACATACTCTAAGTCCAAGAATCCATACCTGATGATTTCCCCAAAATCCTCTTCAAAATCGCTCCCAAACTCGCCTTAGTCCGAGGTCCAAATGTTCTTATCTTTTCAAACTTGTGAAATCACTGCTCATTAAACCCAGCACGTTTTCCGCTTCTGCGGTCATCTCCTCTTATGTGGCTCTTGCTTCTGCGGCCTTTCGTCCGCTTTTGTGGTCCAACTTATTCTCCCAGGTACCGTTTTTGAGGTCAACTACTGCTTACGCAATCACCACCTATGCGGTCTTCCTTCCACACCTGCAATCCAGGCCAACCTCCCATTGGCCGCTTTTGTGGCTCACCCGCCACGTTTGTGGAACTGCTTAAGCAGCTCCTTTTTCCGCTGATGCAGAAATAGCAGAAGCAGCACATCCAAGAATGCCAAAAGCTCCTACCACCTCCGTTCAACCATCCGGAACTACCTAGAGGCCCCTGGGGCCTAAACCAAAAAGGCAGATATGATCTAATACCTTATTCAAACTTGCTCGAGCCATAAAAACACTAACATTAACACAAAAAATTACCAAATTCCTCCAATCCAAGCCTAAGTTTTCATAAGAACTTCCAAAATGCACATACGACCAAAAGTCCAAGCAAACGACGTTTGAATGACCTTAAACTTATCACACATATCCAAATTCATCTAACAGAGCTACTGCAACTCTCTGAATCCCATTCCTACCCTCAGATCAAAATCTCACCTATCAACCAGAATCCGCCAAAATTCAAAGTTAGCCAATTCAAGCTTATTTCTACGCCAGACCTTTAAATTCAATTCTGATTTCACTCACAAGTCATAAATCATCCCCCGAAGCTAATCGATCCACCGAAATTCACATCCGAGCCCTCTTACCAAATAGTCAACTTCTGGTTTACTTTTCTAAAACAAGCTTCCTTCTAAGAGGCTATGTGCTTTATTTTCAACCAAAACCAATTCAATAACACCCGATCAAACCTAATACTGATATTGAAACATGAATCCATACAATCAGTGGGAAACGGGGCAGTAACTCTCCTGGTGATGGGTCGGGTCGTCACAAGGGTCAAGATTCAAATAATTTCATCTTATTATTATTGATATGCGGTGTGGATAAGATTGATTAAACTACTTTTCTAATGTTCTGCCTTCTCTCTACTTTCTCACTCTAAAATTGCTGATTTTTGTGGGTTAGGGCAGCCATGGCTGCTTTGAGCTCTCCCCAGCCTTTGGTTGTGGGAGAGACAACCCTAAAAGCTCCAGAAACTATTCTAAATCATACTGCAAAACAATCTTATGCTTCAAATCTGCTATCAAAACAATCTGCCACAAAAATAGCAAAACTTGAGTTATGTCCTGTAACTTCCGATCATGGGGTAACCAGAGTGGAATTCACAATGGATGAGGTTAGTCAGTTCACCATAGAAGAAGGGCTTCACCAATCAGTCAAAGTCAAGTTTTCATATGGAAAGCCAGAGTTGCAAGAGTTTCGAAAGATTATTACGAAAAAATTCGACGTCAAAGGATATTGTAACATAGGACAGCTTGAATTTTGTCACTTGTTAGTAAGGTTTGTTCCTTTGATGACTATGTCCAGTTTGTATCAAGGTCTACTGGATATATTATATTCAAAGGAGATTAATTTTTCTTCAGAACTTTCCCCTGGACGTTAGGCTTTAATCCTAGTGAAGAAACATCGAAATCAGTTTTGTGGATTTTGTTCCCAGACATACCACCTAATTTCTTTGCAAAGAAGTCATTAATGTCGATCGCTTCAGCAGTAGGGAAACCTCTCGCTGTAGATAAGGCAACACAAGATCGCACCAGGCCAAGTGCGGCGAGTGTTAATGTTTTGTTAGACCTTTTGGACAAACATCCAAAGAAAATCAAGATTCACGTCATGGACAAAGTTTCAGGGAAGTTTGTGGAATTCTATCAAATGTGGTGTATGATAATCTCCCAAAGTATTGTACCTGCTGTAATCATCAAGGGCATTCTGAAGAAACATGTCGTTGGAAGATCGACGAAAGTAAAGATGGTGGTAATGGTCTGGCAACTCTGGACAAATTGCAAGGTGATGCGAGGGAACATCTTAACTCAAGACAAGATGGACAATTGGAAATAGATGATACAACAGCTGACCAGCAGAAGATTCAATCAACAGGTGATCACATTGCTACTGTGAAAAATCCTATGTTAAAAGAAAACACTGCTGATGATCGAGCCAATATGGAAACTACTGGAATATTTCACAGTTTGCTCAAGGTGTCAAAAATTCAAAAACAGGACAATGGTGTGTGGTGCATCGACTAGTTGAAGCATCAAATGTGGAAAATGCATCACATTCACATGTTGTAGGCCCCTTGATTGATAATATAGTTACAATAAACAATTGTGAAACTTTTGTCCAAACCAATTTGGAACTTGAAAAGATGGACTCTTTTGAAATGGAAAAGGTGAATGGAAAGCATAAGGAATCTACTTTTCCATTTAGTCATAAAGGACAACATCAATTAAAGGAAAAAGCTGACAAAATGGGGCATATGGGATTGAATGAAGTGCACCGAATTAAGGAAAAAATGTTGTTGCGCACGGTTTTGAAATTCAAAAGGCAGTGTGCCCTGTTGGTAGTGCGATAGGAAAGGAAAAAGACCATAATTTTGCGGGCCATTTTGGTCTTTTGACTCCGCAAAAGGCTGCCAAGCATGCTATTTTAATTCAAAATTCAACAAAGGAGGCAGCTGAAAATAGTCACATGGCTACATATAAGCTGGCCGAAAAATTTGAACTACTTGAGGGCTCAATTGACAAAACACATGCGGGTCATTTGCTGGAGGAAATGGCGGGCCATGTACATGCAAAAGAAGCCGAAAGTAATGCTCCAATTACTGGTCAGCTGAACAAAAAAATTGACCAAATCTCTGGCCATGCGGGCCAATTATGTCTAAAGCAACAAAGGGTGCAAAAGAATGGTAACGACCATCTTGCTGGACAGCTGAAAGAACCCAAAAATAATTGAACAAAATGCTGGGAACAAATTGCACAATGGAAAAAATGAAGAACCAATACAAAGGAACTTTGGTACTAATGTTAATAAGGATCCGCAATATGGAGCTGCTCGTGTTGTTTCATTTCTTAATGATGCAACTGATGGAGTACATCAAAACCAGATTGTGGAATTTTCATCTCCTGATCATGCTTCTTCTGTTGCACATATGCACATTGATCGACCAACAAGAGCAGCATATGTTGATCGTGCAACTCTCCCTAACACTCCCTCAATATATTTTTCTAGTCCTCAAGTGGAGAAAATCATTAAGGACGATCAAGCTGCCATGATGTTAACTCCCATGATCAAGCACAATGCTGTTGTTCAAACTAGTGCAATCATTTCAGCAGAGGAAAGAAAACTATTGGATTCTATGGACAAGATGGTGTCTCGAGCCTGTGACGAACGAGGTTATGATAGTAATGAAGAATTGAGCTCACCGGAGGAAGTAGGATCATGTAGTAATACATAGCTTCTCGTCCATTCTAGGCAGAAACCAATTAGTAAGATCAGTACAACAGATTTTTTATCTCATGATAGACAACTGTAGGATGCAATGCTAAATGCACATCCTTTTGAGATGTTTCCTTATAGCGATAAACGTGAAATAGGAGCAAGAATGAGGTTCATATACAACAAAAAATCTAACCAAGCAATATTAAATCACAAGATGCACCAAACTTGGATGCACAAGGTGTTATACTCCTGCCAAATCATCGGACAGCAGAACAAGGTGAAGTAGTTAAAGTACTGTCACAATGCGGCAAAACAATCCCAATTAATGCTACAGAGGAAGAAAAGTCACATTCAAAGGAAAATAGCAGGGATGACAATGTTAGGCGACCTCCGATGAGAAATGCCAAGCTTAAGCAGGCCGCCCCAACTACATCAACAAAGTCCAAACAATCTAAAAAGAAATCATGAATTTTGAAAAAATAATGAAGAATTGGGACCATGTGGAAAAATAATTACAAATTGAACAAATTGCAAGGATCGACAAAAAGGGACATCATTTTAACTCTTTCGTTATTTTAATCTGCCTCTATGTTAGTATCCTCATTTGTAATCTCATCACAGGGTATGTTATAAGCTCTGTGACGATTATAAAATATTTGGTCCTCTAAAGTTCGTATTTTGTGCATTCATGTTAATAAGTGAGGTTGTCAAGCCTCAATAGGATTTAGTTCGGTAAGTTTAGCCCAGTATGTGTTATATGAGTAATAATACCGGTGCTAATGCCCCCTTATTTGTTCTATTCCTAATTGTTGTATTTTTTTATGCTATTAATAAAAACTCAGTCATAGGCACTTTCATATGCCTAGTGGATTATCCAAAATAAATAAGCGGTATATATTTTCATTAACACCATAATGCACAAAGATGATTTTCCAAAGTTGAGGAAGCAAGTTAGTTTTTCTAACATGAGGGGGAGACGAGATACAACAGTTGAGAAAAAAAGTTACATGGAATGAATTATTATTTATACATATAGATCCTCGAATAGGATAATATGAACTTGAGGTTCATAAAAGGATAATTCATTTGCAATATATTGAAAACATGCCATACGCATTTGTTGTCCCAAAGAAAGTAACTATATTCTCATCGCAAATGCTCCTATTAAGTCCTAGAAGGACAAAGTCTATAGTACGCTTAAAACGTATAGACAAATCGATTTCAAATAGAACTTCTTGATTAAGAAGATGACTAAATGATCAAAGTGATCATAATAAGGAAGCAAGTGATCTAGAAGATCACATGACATAACACTTCATAAAATCTCGTGAGAGATACAGGTACCTGAATATATAAGTAAAGAGATCTCTACGTTATGTCTTTATTAAAATTTATTGAAACCGATATAACATGTTCGTCGATGACATCTATCATAGCGCTAAGTATAGATGAGGATCTTAATTCTATCGCCCACAGATACAAAAGTATTGGCCAAATGGAAGAGATACAATTCAAGTAGACTTGATTCCATATGAAAGACATGTAGTTTTGGACATATGGTTAAAATACTTGAAAGTATAAAGTCAATGGTATGCGCAATCAGTGTTTGACATTTTATATGTCTATGCAAGACATAAAACTTGATATTCACTAAAGCCTCTTTAGATGGCTTATATGGCTTAACTTATATGATAATCCTTGAAGGACTTCAACCGCTTAAAGCATATACAATTTTTGGTCTTGAAGTACCACATGCTAAGTGCAATTTGTGCACATTTGCATCTTGCAATAACTATAAGCATGATAATGTGATAGCGAGGATTTTCAAGGTGTAATATATTCATTGGAGTTAATATGACTGATTTATTCACCAAAACTATGTCGATGTCAACCTTCAAGAAGATAGTGCACAAGATTGAAATCCAAAGACTCAAGATGTGATTTGATGCTCTCATCAGGGGGAGTTAATGCGCGTTGCACTCTTTTTCCCTTACAAGATTTTGTCACACTGGATTTTCCTTCCAAGGTTTTTAATGAGGCAACCGAAAGACATATTGCTAGATATGTGTACTCCTTTTCCTTTTTTTAGAATTTTTTCCCATTTGGTTTTATTTTAGTTAGATTTTAATGAGGCACATTATCTATTGAATAGACATTCATGGGGGAGTGTTATAAATAAAATTCTAATTAAGGTGAATGTCTATATTTAGAGAGATTCTAGGGTTTATTACTTGGTGGCTAAGTCGCCATCTCCCTATAAATATAGGGTTCTATTCCATTATAAATCATCCCATATCAATAAGAATTCACCTCTCCCAACTTTTCTCTGCAGTACTCTTCTTCTTCTTTTATTATTTTATAACAAAAAGACGAATATTGCAAAAAAAGAGAGAGAATTCTTATTGCTTTGGGAATAATTATAATAGAGTAGGACCCCTCTATTTATAAGGAAAAAGTGACTTAGCTCCTAAGTAGAATCACTGCAATCTCTCTAAAATATAAACATTCACTTTAAATGCAATTCTATTTATAACATATTTCAAATAATTATTAAATTGAAATAAGTGAACAACATCTAATCTACGAGTATTAAGGAAGAGAAGTTGCATTTTCAAATAAAATACTTGTACTAACAGCATGGAAGCACGCCGCAAAGTTCGGGAGTTACTGCTACAGGAGGTAATTACCAGCACCAAATAAGGGAGAAAAAATAATTTAGTTGGTGTTCACATTAAATTGACAAAACTGTATACTTTTCCATATAAATTATCATTTAATCATATAATGAATTAATAAAATACTTTTTCAATTTAGCTCCTAATTATAAATAGCTAAGGCGATTTGATGTGAAATTAGTTGTAGGTAAAACAAAATTCGACATGAAGCCAAAATATCTGCACGTGCCAAGTGGGTTGTCTTGTACGGTCAAATGACGGTGCCTATTGTTTGACACGTGTGAGGCTATTGTTGTCCGTTTTTGTTAGGAAATTGATCGATCACTCTCCACCAAACAGACCGTAATTCTGGAGGCGTTTGAGTTTGACCACCACTTACTTTTCGTCCGTCTTCCTTTAATATTTTTTTTATTTTGAAGTACCGAAAATATTAAGTGGATCTTATGATTCACATGATTTACACACCTTGGTTTCGCTATTTCAATTCAATAAAGCTCTTCGGATTACAGAGCGGGTTTACATGTACCCTGTGTCAGGGGACATCGTTTCGCCAAATTTATATATATATATATATATATATATATATATATATCGAAATAAAAAAAATCCAAAATTTAAAAATAAAATAAAAATATGAACCAATTCCATAAAACAGGAGGAAAATATGAAAGTTACCAAGATTTTTACCAAATACAAGAACAATGGTAAGAGAGATACCAAGTCAAAGAACAATTGGAAAAATATATGAAACATAGGGGAATATGAAATAGAACGAGAACTCATTCAAGAAAGAAAACAAATATAGTTAGCTCGCAAAATAAAGGAAGGAGGGCACAACATAAACCTCACTCAGAGAAGGAGACATACAAAAAATGTAAATGATGGAAGGATTGCCAATGGGACTCTAAGACCACATATACTACTCCCTCCGTTTTTTCAAATTGTTTGAACTACTTTCCTTTTTAATCTGTTCTAAAATAAATGACATATTTTTAAATTTAGAAATAATTCAATTTTAAACTTTTCATTTTACCCTTTTTGCCCTTAGTGAGAAGCATTTATAGACACACAAATGATATGGCCCCACAAACTTTTTACTCTTTAAGACCACAAGTTTTAAAAATCTTGTTCTTTATTTATAAACTCCGTAGCGAATCAAACTATCTCAAACAATATGAGACGGCGAGAGTAATCACTTTGGGACATGCCAAAAAGAGGGAGAAAATTAGACCACAGCAAATAGAACAAACTATAAAAAAGCTCTTTCAGTGCAGCTCTATTGTTATAATCAACGAAAAGCACCGTGGCATATACATGTTGCAACATATATATAAAATAAAAATATAATATAAAATCATTAAAAATGACATCATTTGCATCGAAACAGTTCAATAGTCTAGCGGTTGATAGCTTTAAGTTTGATGTGAGGAGAAATTTAAAAATAACTTGATTTATAAATGGTCATTCAAAAATAGCCACAGTTCCAAAAGTAATCGAAATTTATTCACTTTTTATGTAAATATAAATCTGAACGAAAATAGTGTTCGGAATGCGAAAAAAATACTCCAATATAATGTACTGGAGTTCCAGTATAATATACCGGTCCAGCATAATATACTGGAGTTTGGAACACCGGTGCTCCAGTCTGCAGTATATTATACTGGAGCCAACAAAGTATACTTGTCTATCATAATATACTGTAAGTTCGTACACAGGTGCACCGAACATTAGTATTATGCTGGACCGGTTAGTGTTACAACAATGTAGTTGTTATTTTTCATTGACTTGGCAAATGTTGGCTATTTTTGAATGATCATTCCAAAAAATAGCTAAACCGTGCTATTTTTAACTTTGATGTGAGAGGTCCTGGATTCGAATTCCGTGGATCCACAAAATATTTTTTGATTGATAAGGCCTATTGCTGAAAATAGCGATACCGCTTATAAAAAATTCTGCATATGCCACTGTCGGAGTCTATACTTGATCTTTCTTTTTTTTTTTCGCCAAATATCTTATATTTGTATGAGAGACCCAATTAATTTGACTGTGTACCACGTAAGCGCCATTAAGAGAAAAATTGCAATCTGTTATAAAATATTCTATTTTAGGTGAATGTCCATATCTAGAGAGATTCTAGGGTTTACTTCTTGGTGGCTAAGTCACCACCTCCCTATAAATAAAGGGGTTCTATTCCATTGTAAACCATTCCAAAGTATCAATAAGAATACTCCTCTCTCTACTTTTCTCTCTATTGTTCTTGTTCTTGTATTATTGTTCTTGTTCTTATATTATTTCATAACACGTTATCAGCACGAGACTCTACCGTCTCAAGAATCCTCTTGAGAAAATTAAGGTATTTCCCTTTTTCCGAATTTGGTTTTAATTATGTCTAATATTATGAAAAGAAAGTTCGTTGCCCTTGAAATTTCGGGCAAGAACTATATGACCTGGGTGTTGGATGCTGAAATCCACTTAGATGCTATGGGTCTTGGAGACACCATTAAAGACATAGATAAAGCATCCACCCAAGACTGTGCTAAGGCCTTGATTTTCTTGCGCCATCACCTTGATGAAGGTTTGAAAATTGAATATCTCACAGTCAAAGATCCACTCATCTTGTGGAAAGGCTTAAAGGAGAGATATGACAACCTGAAGTTGGTCACTCTGCTATAAGCACGATATGATTGGGCTCATCTGAGGCTCCAAGACTTTAAGTCTGTTTCTGAATATAATTCTGCAATGTTCAGAATTACTTCTAAATTGAAACTCTGTGGAGATAATATCTCTGATTATGATATGCTTGAAAAAACGTTTACAACGTTTCATGCCTCCACTATGGTACTGCAACAACAGTACAGAGAGAAAGGTTTCAAAAAGTACTCTGAACTGATTTCTCTTCTCCTTGTGGCTGAGTGAAACAATGACCTGCTCATGAGAAATCATGAAAATCGACCCACTGGGTCTACACCATTGCCTGAAGCAGATAAGGTGTATTCTCATTTGCCAAGCATGGAAAAGGCTATGGCTTTAATCATGGTCGTGGTCGTAATTGGGGTCATGGCCGTGGACGTAGACAAGGAAGAAATTTCCCTGATGTCCATCACCCCCCAAAGAGATATAACCACCAAAAGCAGAAACGGGATTATGAGGATCCAAAGGCAAATAGCTCAGAAACTATATGTTATCGTTGCGGTGGAAAAGGGCACTGGTCAAAAGCTTGCCGTGTACCAAGACATTTGGTTGATCTTTATCAAGCATCTCTAAAGAATAAAGGCCCTGAAACAAATTTTGTCTCTGACGACAATTTTGACATCACCCACCTGGATGTGGCAGACTTCTTTGAGCAACCCGAGGGGAAAATAGACCACTTAATCGGTGATGGATCCGTGATGAAGGAAGATGGAATTGTTTGATTTTATTTTACTTATTTGTATTAGTTAGTGAATAAACTAATAGTCATTAATATCAGCTCGTATTAGTTAGTTTATGATATAATGTAAGTATTAGTTCTTTAGAATGTTTCAATATGCTTAAATTTCAAAGATATTTTTTTTTCCAGTAGAGTTAATCGATTAACCTAACAGTTAGTCGATTATCTAATATTTCGCATTAAAACTGGACTTTTCCACAAGCTAAGTTAGTCGACTATCTGATTTAGTTAGTCGACTAACCTGATGACTGTGTACTAAGTTAGTCGACTATCAACTTAGTTAGTCGACTAACTAATATTTCGCATTAAAACTGGACTTTTCCGCAAGGCAAGATAGTCGACTATCTGATTTAGTTAGTCGACTAACCTAATGATTGCTTCCCAAGATAGTCGACTATCAACTAAGTTAATCGACTAACCTCAGCAGATTTTGAAAATATTGTTTAAATGTGAAACAAACGGATTGAATTTGTTTATTCTCATGTTCGTGTATTTCTTTTGTATGTCAAACCATGGGAAAGCAAATATGGATATCTCACAATGCAAGCTTGGATCAACGTCCAACTGTAAAAATATTTGTTTATTTGATTCATGTACTACACATACGATACTCAAAGAAAAGAAATATTTCTCTCAACTAAGTATGTGTAAGGCAGACGTTACTACAATATCTGGTAGTAGTAAATTGATTGAAGGCTCCGGAAGAGCAACTATAACTCTGCCTAGAGGAATAATGTTTATCATAGAGAATGTAATGTTCTTCTCCAAGTCTAAGAGAAACTTGTTGAGTTTTAAAGATATACGCCGGAATGGGTATCATATTGAGACAATAGATGAGAATAATCTTGAATATCTCATCATTACAAAGAATGTCTCTGGCCAAAAGAGGGTTATTGAGAAATTCCCGTCTTTATCTTGTGGCCTGTATTGGACAAAAATTAGTGCAATTGAGGCACATTCAACAGTAAACCAAAAGGTTACTGATTCCAATACTTTTGTACTTTGGCATGATCGATTGGGATACCCTGGATCAATCATGATGAGACGGATTATAGAAAGCTCATATGGGCATCCGTTAAAGAATTTCAAGATTCTTTTAAATAATAAATTTTCTTGCACTTCTTGTTATCAAGGCAAGTTAATTATTAGACCATCACCAACAAAGGTTGGGACTGAGTCACCTACGTTTTTGGAACGTATACAAGGGGACATTTGTGGACCTATTCACCCACCTAGTGGGTCCTTTAGATATTTTATGGTCTTAATAGACGCATCCTGTTGATGGTCTCATGTGTGCCTGTTGTCATCACGCAACCTTGCGTTTGCAAAACTAATGGCACAAATAATTCGACTAAGAGCAGAATTTCCTGATAATCCAATCAAGTCTATTAGACTGGATAATGCTGCTGAGTTTTCATCCCAAGCATTTAATGATTATTGCTTATCAATTGGGATAAAAGTGGAACATTCTGTAGCTCATGTTCACACTCAAAACGGTCTTGCAGAATCTTTAATTAAACGCCTGCAGTTGATTGCAAGACCATTACTCATGAAAACGAGGCTGCCCACTTCGGTATGGGGTCATGCCATTTTGCATGCAGCAATGCTAATTCGTCTTAGACCGACGAATTATCACAAATATTCCCCGTTGCAATTGGTTTTGGGTTATGAACCCAATGTATCCCATTTAAGAATCTTTGGATGCGCAGTATATGTGCCTACAGCACCGCCATACCGCACCAAAATGGGTCCGCAAAGAAGGTTAGGAATATATGTTGGGTTTGAATCGGCCTTTATTATTCGCTACCTCGAAACATTGACAGGGGATTTGTTCACTGCACGATTTGCAGACTGTCAATTTGATGAGACACTTTTCCCAAAATTAGGGGGAGAAGTTGGTGAAACCAAACGGGAAATTTTGTGGAAAAATGCATCATTATCTCATCTTGATCCACATACCTCTATTTGTGAAAAAGAGGTGCAAAAGATTATCCATTTGCAAAGAATAACAAATTAAATGCCTGACGCATTTACGGACTTGAAAAGGATAACAAAATCCCACATCCCCGCAGAGAATGTTCCAATCCGTATTGATGTCCCTGTTGGACAATCATCTAGTGTCATATCCAATGAGTCGAATGCACGCCTGAAGCGTGGCAGGCCATTAGGTTCCAAAGATCGAAATCCTAGAAAGAGGAAAGCAAACGATCAAAATGACACTATGAAAGAATCTCATGAGGAAATTCATGATTTAATAAATTCTGAGATTCATGAAGAATCCATTGAGCCCGAGACTCAAGAAAATAAGGAACTATCAATAAATCCAATCGATATTGAGGCAAATTTTAATCGAGTGGATATAGTAGTGGATTATGTCTTTGCTTTTAATGTCGCATCTAGCATTATGCAAGAAAGTGAGGATCTTGAACCTCAATCTGTTGGAGAATGTCGAAAAAGACATGATTGTCCAAAATGGCAAGAAGCAATCCAATCAGAATTGAATTCACTGGCAAAACGTGAAGTTTTTGGCCCTATAGTTGAAACACCTAATGGTGTTAAGCCTGTTGGCTATAAATGGGTCTTTGTACGCAAGAGAAATGAGAAAAACGAGGTACAAAGATATAAGGCACGCCTTGTTGCACAAGGATTTTCTCAAAGGCCTGGTGTCGATTATGAAGAGACATATTCGCCTGTAATGGATGCCATAACTTTTTGTTATCTCATTAGTTTTGCTGTCCTTGAAAATCTTGACATGTATTTAATGGATGTGGTTACTGCCTATCTTTATGGCTCACTGGATAATGAGATATACATGAAAATTCCCGATGAACTCAAAATGCCAAACGCTCATAATTCAAAGTCCCGGGAAATGTTTTCAATCAAATTGCAAAGATCCTTGTATGGTCTAAAGCAATCAGGACGAATGTGGTATAATCATCTTAGTGAGTATTTATTAAAAGAAGGCTATATAAATGATGCCATTTGCCCGTGTGTTTTTATAAAGAAAACAACATCGGAATTTGTTGTACTTGCCGTATATGTCGATGACATAAACCTTATTGGAACCCCCATAGAACTCCAAAAGGCAATTGATTATCTAAAGAATGAATTCGAGATGAAAGATCTCGGAAAGACTAAATTATGTCTTGGTTTGCAAATTGAATATTTGGCAAACGGAATTTTTGTTCATCAATCTACCTATATAGAAAAGGTACTGAAACGGTTTTACATGGATGGAGCATATCCTTTAAGTACTCCGATGGTTGTTCGATCACTTGATGTGAATAAAGATCCATTCCGACCGCAAGAAAGGAATGAAGAGCTACTTGGTCATGAAGTACCATATCTTAGTGCAATTGGCGCACTAATGTATCTTGCAAATACTACAAGGCCTGACATAACCTTTTCAGTTAATGTCTTAGCAAGGTATAGCTCGGCTCCCACAAGGAGACATTGGAATGGGATCAAACATATATTGCGGTACCTAAAAGGGACTACCGATATGGGCTTATTTTATAGCGATAATTGCAGTCCTGATCTTGTTGGTTATGCTGATGCTGGATATTAATCCGACCCACACAAGGCTCGATCTCAAACGGGTTATATGTTTACCTGTGGAGGCACCGCATATCTTGGTGATCGACTAATCAATCAATTGTGGCTACTTCATCTAATCATGCCGAGATAACCGCTATTCATGAAGCAAGTTGGGAGTGTGTGCGGTTGAGGTCTATAATACATCATATTCAAGACAAATGTGGTTTGAAGTGTAACAAACTACCCACGACTTTGTATGAAGACAATGCAGCATGTATAGCTCAATTGAAGGGAGGATTCATAAAAGGAGATAGAACAAAGCATATTTCACCAAAGTTATTTTTCACACATGATCTTCAAAAGAATGGTGATATCAATGTGCAACAGATTCGTTCAAGCGATAATATGGCTGATTTGTTCACAAAATCTCTACCAACGTCAACCTTCAAGAAGCTGGTTCACAAGATCGGAATGCGAAGACTCAAGGATATGAATTGATGCTCTTTTCAGGGGGAGTTAATGCGCGTTGCACTCTTTTTCCCTTACAAGGTTTTGTCCCAATGGGTTTTCCTTGCAAGGTTTTTAACGAGGCAACCAATAGGCGCATATTCAAACATGTGTACTCTTTTTCCTTTTCTTTAATTTTTTCCCATTGGGTTTTGTTTTAGTTAAGGTTTTAACGAGGCACATTATTGAATAGACATTCAAGGGGGAGTGTTATAAAATATTCTATTTTAGGTGAATGTCCATATTTAGAGAGATTCTAGGGTTTACTTCTTGGTGGCTAAGTCACCACCTTCCTATAAATAAAGGGGTTCTATTCCATTGTAAACCATCCCAAAGTATCAATAAGAATACTCCTCTATCTACTTTTCTCTCTATTATTCTTGTTCTTGTATTATTGTTCTTGTTCTTATATTATTTCATAACACAATCAAGATTTTTTATTTTTCAAAAGATGGAATAATCATATTCATCCTACACCACAACTCTAGATAGTTGTATATTCTCTACAATATACTCCATATGATTCCTCTGTCCCCCCCAAAAAAAAAGTATATTTCTAGTGTAACAATGGGAAGTGTTTCTTAAACTTCTAAAAAGAATATATAATTATCTAAAATTATATAACATATGAAATATATCATAGTTTTTATAGTTAGAATTTCAGAACATTCTGGAAATGTGAGAAGAAACTTTTTGTCTTTGCAAATACAAATAGTATATTCAGAGAAAGGTTTTTTTTTTTTTTTTTGTGAGCGGCTTAAACTTTGTAAAACTAATATGTTAATTATTTTTTATAATGCTAATACATACTGCTATTGCATCAGAAAAAAATGGAAAACCATGATAACTAAGAAGCCAGAACATTTACCCAGAATTGTCTCGTCATTTTATATAATACATGTACATACACAAATCACATGCTATATAGCAAGCTTTCTAAATTAGAAACACTTTCTTAATGTTCACTCCAAAAATTCATGGTTCATGTGATCCAGTAGTTGATGGCAGCGGAACAGCCACGAGCATATATACTTTGATTTTCTCTCTATATTGTCTATTTTTTTTAATTTAGTAATTAGCTCATTTTGGACTAGTTAAGAATTTCTGGATTAAGTTCCTTCCCCAATGAAAACAGGATATTTATAATGGAGATTATAAGCGGTTCGCAATGGAAATTCTCGTGACTAATCCCATTAGAGTTAAATCCTAATTTATAGCTTATTTGTACACTTATTTAACTCAAAAGATATTGGAATCTTTTTGAAAAAATCAATCAAAAAAATAAAAGACAAATCTTAATCACACGTAATAAAATTCAGACCAATAAATCATATGGAAAAATAACATGTAAAAAGAGGTGAACATCGATGATCTTATTGGAACATTTTTGTGTTGTTTCCCTTCATCAATGGAGGGGAACATGTTACATATTATATTAGTTGCGGAAGATGGATTCGTTCATCTTTCAATTTGTTAAAAATTACAGAGGAGAAAAAGATGGAGAATTGGAGGGCTAGAGAGAATTTTGTTTGACTCCTCACTCCCCTTAGTTTTCGGGGATCTTTTCCCTTATTTATAGTCATAGATACCTTGATGTATACTTGACTCGATGCTTTTCATGCTTCATCTTCCTCGGTCGTCCTCTGGGAGTTGTTCCTTCTCGTTTCGTCATTTAAATGGGACGTTGGTCGGCCTGACCACCGTGGTCAAATTTTGACCAATACAGTTAGTCCCTCCATCTGTTAGGGTCGTCTTCTGTCGAGATCGGTAGACGGATCAAGGTCGTTATCAACCCAAGAAAAATCTGACTACTTTCTCCTTAACTATGACCCTTAGATTTAGAGGAGATGACGATATTATTTCAAAGTTCCTAGACCGTTACTACTGTTTCGGAACCGAAATATCATTGAGCTAAATCGTTATTTCGTGGTTGCTGCCATTACGATACATGTTCCCAGAGGATCGAAACATTTTGCATACCACTAGATTTAATTGGCGACTCTTGGTTTTAGTACTCGAGTGACCAATATCTCTTATAAATAGAAGGAATACTCATTCGATCGGCACATTCCTATGATTTTTGTTTGAAAGAAATCATGCGAGAATACTTTCTTCTTGATACTTCAAACTTTACTTGTCTCCTGTGAGTCGAAAACACGCATTCATCACTTTTATACTCTTTTCTATGTCGATTTGGTCCAATGGTTGGTAGTTATTCTCGCGCTGATCTCCCCACCCCAATTCCTGCGCCGAAAAACAATACTTCGGCCATCGGAGGGGTAGAACTGGTGGAGGATGAGGGCGTTCCATTAGTAGCCAAGATATTGCCTCACCCGGGAAGAGCATGGACTGATTTCAGCAGTCGCACCGCGGAGGAGCCATAATATGGCCCCTCGGTGATAAAGGAGGAAGATCTCGCATATTTGAAAACCTTGTGGTGAATTCCTCGTTATGTCAAAATGCAGCTGGCAGTAAGGGACGGTATCTTCCATTTCAACTGCCCTGGGTACTGCGTGTTCTATGCGTACCCCTTTTTTGTTGGGTACAGTCTTCCTCTCCCTCCCCTGGTGTTGGACTTCTATCTATTTTATAAGGTATGCCATGCCCAACTCTCACCATACCTGTATAAACTGTTTCTGATGTTGCTCAAGTTCGCCGAGCTCGCCGGCCGTGAGGTCACTTTGGGGCATATGCTCAGCATTTTCGCCCCTCAACATATTCGTGGTACGATGATCCACGTACGCCCTCAGGGTCAAAGAGCCTTTGTGGTGAAGATGGAAGACATGGCTAAACGCCATTTCTATGAGAATTACTTCTACGTGCGGACCGAGGACCTCGTGGCGGATCCGATGAGGTACCCAGAGAAATGGAATTTTTTGCGCGTAAGTTTATATGTTTTATTTTTAGCGAGCCCTTCTTGTCGCGATACTAAATCTTTGCCAATTTTTGCGGCCGCGAGATTGTCTCATCTACTTGTCGAAAGTATTTGTGAGTGGGTGAGCGATATTCTTCCTCATACGGCGGGGGTATGCACGTGGGCGGTCTTTTATGACAAGTATGGACGCAAGCCTCTTTCTGGTAAGATGTCGTTTCTATTTTCCATTTTTCTCTTTTCCCTCTTTGTATTTAATTCCTCATGTGCTGCTCATCGGTGTCAGGGAGGGTGCGGACAGTTAGGGCTCCTCCTTTAGCTTTTCGGCAACCAACCTCATCTACTTGCCCTATCGGGGTACCCACCGCCTGACCTTCGTCGAGGGCTGCTTCAGTTAAGTCTGTGGTAGTGGTTACTCCTGCAGAGGTTGCTTCTCAGCCCGATGGGTGAATCTCCGCCTATTGAGGAAGAAGATGGGCCATCGAAAAGACGGCTAGTGGAGTTCGAGACAGCACCCCTAATAGTGATTCATCCAGAAGACTCTCTTTCGACGGGATTTGGAGAGGGGGTTGTTGCAGCTCCCCTCGTAGGGATGGATCCATCCATTTCCTCATCTCAATCAGAGATTCAAACCATTATCGGTAATCAGCAACCTATAATGGCGGAAGGACAGATTACTAGGGCCGCCATTGTAGTTCGGACGTACACTCGTTTCCCGCGGCTGGTTGTGCTTCCTCTTCAACTGCTGAAAGAGGAAAGGGCGTGGTGGTCGGCGACTATGAATCCGAAACAAACCTCGACCCTGATGATGTTAGGATGTTTGAGGAGGGAATTACCTACCCAATGGTTCGTGCGGGAGGCCTAGCCCATATTCTTGAAATCTCTTCGGATGTCAATCTCCTAGGGAACACAGAAGGTCTAGTGCAATAGTTCACCATGCTATACTCTGCAGCTGAGAATGCGGCCCTTCAGACTATTCCCGATGCTCACTTGATGGATGAGGTGGCCGCTATGGGCTTAAGGGTCTGTTACACTTTCTTTCGCTTTTACCTTATCTTTCTTGATGATAATATTCTAACCCGTCTTTTATTTTTCATTCATATATGGTGGAGGTGGAGAGCATTATCAAGGCCAACATTCGGGCCTAGATTTTCTTGAAGATGCTAGAGAAATATCGTTGTTATCGCAACAAGTGTTGTGAGATACATGAGCGGCTGAAGGCAAACCTTGGTGATCGGGCCCTTTGGCGAGGAGTTGGAGAAGAGGGTCCAGAAATTGATGCAGGCTATCCGCAGCAAGAGTGTTCTTGAGGAGAAAGTTCGAATAAAGGAGAGGAGCTCGAGTTAGGCAAGGGGATCGACTTATAATGTGAGTATCTGCAGAAGAAATTGAGGTCGATGCAGTCTTAGATGGATCAGAACCTGATCAAGGTTAAGGCACGCCGAGTGGATGGGGAAATTGTCTGGGCTGGAAAATAAGATTGCTGGGTTGGAGAGCATCGAAAGTGCTTGGTCTGTGGCTTCAGTGAGGGTGGAAGCCCTGGAGAACACCATCCGTGTCCTTCAATCTGAGCAGGAGTGTGAAAGGGCGACGACCACCTTAATAGAGGCAAGGCTTGAGAAGCGCACTAACAAGATTGACCAAGAGACATAGGTTCTGGGAGATCAGGTCGCAGCACTGGAGGCATAAAAGTAGCGACTGTTGGCTCAAATTGAATCTTCCTCCACTGCCGTTCCCTGCCACATGCACGAGCTTTGGGTTTATGCCGAAGCCAAGCGGGATATGTACAAGAGTTTGTAGGAGGTGGGTAATGTGACTGAGGCTTCATATAAAGAGGCGCGTGTGAAGGCGTGGGAGGATCGCGTCAATTACGGATATAACGCAGCGATGCCAGAAACCAATGGGGGCTCGGACACAAAAGGAGAATTTCTCAGAGATGATGGCAGATAGGGCAGTAATGATGATGGCAGGTAGAAAGATAGTGATTTTGATCTGTTTTCCATTTGTTGTTTTCTTCCCCTCTTTTTTTATAGTGGATTGTCGTTGTTCTTTACTTTTTTTTTCTCCTTGTTTTTTTTCCTATTGTTAACTTGGTCCTTAAGTAACTTGCGACCATTTGCGCGGAGACTTTTTATAAAGAAGAATTTTTCACTATTATTTGTCTTGTATTCTGCCCTTGTTTTCGTTTTGCGCAATTTTGGTGTGAGATAGATGCCCGCACGACGAGTCCTAGTCTTTTTGCACTTTTTGATGGTCCTTGTCCTTAGGATGATTTTGCATTTTTTCTTTGGTGATGGCTTATGGCCTTGAAGGATATTTATCGAAGTATTAACCTGTCGTAGTTCGATCGAGATCGAATTCTTCTTTTTGGCGAAAGCCCTTGGACATAAAGGGTGTTTTTTCTGCTTATCAAAATTTAACCCATCGTCATTTGATCGATGTCAAACTCTTATTTTTGGCGACGTCCCTTAGCCTAAAAGGGTGTTATTTTGACTTATCGAAATTTTCACTTGTCGTCGTTCGATCGAGGTCGAACTCTTCCTTTTGGGGAAGGCCCTTGGCCTTAAAGGGTGTTATTTCAACTTATCGAAATGTTAGCATGTCGTCGCTCGATGAAGGTCGAATTCTTCTTTTTGATAAAGGCCCTTGGCCTTAAAGAGTGATATTTTGACTTATCGAAATATTAACCCGTCGTCGTTCGATCGAGGTCGAACTCTTCTTTTTGGCGAAGGCCCTTGTCCTTAGAGGGTATTATTCAATTTATTCAAATGTTAATCCGTGGCCGTTCGAGTGAGGTCGAACTCTTCTTTTTAGCGAAGGCCCTTTGCCTTAGAAGGTGTTATTTTGACTTACCAAAATATTAACCCGTCATCGTTCGATCGAGGTCGAGCTTTTCTTTTTGTCAAAGGCCATTGGCCTAAAAGGTGTTATTTCGACTTATCAAAATGTTAACCCGTTGTCGTACAATAATAGACGAACTCTTATTTTTTATGAAGGCCCTTGGAATTAAAGGGTGTTATTTCGACTTATCAAAATGTAAATCCATCGTCATTCGATCGAGGTCCAACTCATATTTTTGGTGAAGGCCCTTAACCTTAAATGGTGTTTCGACTTATTGAAATGTTCACCTGTCGTTGTTCGATCGAGGTCGAACTATTCTTTTTGGCGAAGGCCCTTGGCCTTAAATGATATTATTTCAACTTATCAAAATGTTAACCCGTCGTCATTCGATCGAGGTCGAATTCTTCTTGTTAGGGAAGGCCCTTTGCCTTAAAAGGGTGTTATTTTGACTTATCAAAATAATATATTGTCATCAATTAATCGAGGTCGAAATCTTCTTTTTAGCGAAGGCCTTTGACCTCAAAAGGGTGTTATTTCGCCTTATCAAAAATTTAACCCGTCGTAGTTCGATTGAAGTCAAACTCTTCTTTTTTGGCAAAGGCCCTTGGCTTTAGGGGTTGTTATTTCAACTTATCGAAATGTTAACCCATCGTCGTTCCATCGAGGTCGAGCTCTACTTTTTAGCGAAGACCCTTGGCCTTATAGGGTGTCTACTTATTGAAATGTTAACTCATCATTGTTCGATCGAGGTCGAAATCTTCTTTTTGGTGAAAGCCCTTGGCCTTAGAGGGTGTTATTTTGAGTTATCAAAATGTTAACACGTTATCGTTCGATTGAGGTTGAACTCTTTGTTTTTTTCGAAGGCCCTTGGCCTTAGATATTGTTATTTCGACTTATAAAAATTTTATCCCATCGTCATTCGATCGAGGCCGAACTCTTCTTTTTGGCGAAGGCCCTTGGCCTTAAAGGGTGTTATTTTGACTTATCAAAATTTCAACCCTTTTTCACTCGATCGAGGTAAAACTCTTCTTTTTGGCGAAGGCCCTTAGCCTTAAAGGGTGTTATTTCGACTTATCAAAATGTTTACCTGTCGTCGTTCGATTGAGGTCGAACTCTTCTTTTTGGCGAAGGCCTTGGCCTTAAGGGGTGTTATTTTGACTTATCAAAATGTGAATCCGTCATCAGTACTTGTTTTTCGATGAATTGGGTGTCTTTCGGGGGAGTCCCAGTTAGCTAGATATTGTTTACATCGGAGGGTGTAACATTGGAGAATACGACATCACCATTTTGCTTATATTTGTTTGGTGCGTCCATAGGATTTTCCTTGCCTGACTCTTGCCTTTTGGTTCGGAGACACCATTGGTGGGCGATGTTCCGGTTGAGGTGCGATAGTTTTCCGTTTTCCAATCGAAGTGTTTCGTTGCCTGCTCGCGCAGTGTTTGTGTCCTTGCTTAAGCATATAGTAGAAAGTAGGTTAAATCGATACTTTTCTCACCCCCATTTGATAGTTCGGTGAATCGGAGTGGGGGTATAACGTAGCTCGTTTTATCTAGTGTTCGATAGTTGAAAGGGCTGTTCCTACATTTGGTGACTGTATCCAGTTTTCCTCCCCTTTATAGGCTGCGCCTTTCTTCCGCTTGGGCAGGGTTTTTTCTTAGCGCTCTTCCCGAGGGATAATCGTGTTCTTTGTTTTTGATCTGGAATAGACTAGGAAATTTCACTAAGAAATTCCCACATACGGCGCCAAATTGTTTGACCCAAAAGATATCAGAACCTGGTAAATCTTAGTCACACATAATGAAATCTAGACCAATGAACTAGATCGAATAATAACATGTAAAAAGAGGTGAACATAGATGATCTGACTGGAACTTTCCAGTGTTGTTCCCTTTTATCGATGGAGGATTACATGTTACATGTTATATCAGTTGCTAAAGACGGATTTGTTCATCTTTATATTTGTTAAAAATTACTAAGGAGAGAGAAGGAGAATTGGAGGGCTAGAGAGAGAATTTCATTTGACCCCTCAGTCCTCCTAGTTTTCGGGGATCTTTTCCCTTATTTATAGTCATAGACATCTTGATGTATAATTGACTTGATGCTTTTCATGCTTTATCTTCCTTGGTCTTCCCCTGGGGGACGTTCCTTCTCATTTCGTCATTTAAATGGGATGTTGGTTGGCCTGACCATTTTGGTTATATTTTGACCAATACAATACTGACATGTGCTCACTGACAAATTAATAGTCTGTTTAGCCGAGTTTCAAAAATCAACTTATTTTAAGAAGTTGATTCATCTCGTGGTATTCGAATCAAAGTCACATGCTCTTCTCACTACTTATAAAGAAGAACAATTTCATTTGGACCCCGAAATTCCAACAGGCATTGGAAGAATTAAAGTAGTATCTTTCGAGCACACCGTTCCTTTATACTCTGAAAGCGGATGAGCCACTCTACTTATATTTGGCAATGTAGGAGGTCGTGGTAAGTGGTGTCCTTTTTTGAGAAGAGTAAGGTACGAAATTTCCTGTTTATTTCGTTAGCCAAACTTTATGTGAAGCGGAGACCCAGTACCCCCACTTAGAAAAATTAGCGCTTACTCTAATAAGCGCCTCTAGGAAATTAAAAAATATTTTGAATGTCACCCAATTTTTGTTGTAACCACTTATCCCCTACACAACATTTTGCACAATCCCGAGTTCTTGGGCCAACTATCCAAGTGAGCCGCCGAAATCACTGGTTACAATATTGAGTATCAACCACGAATGGCCATCAACTCTTAAATCTTAGCAGGCTTTGTGGCCGACTTTACACCAGCCCTTGTACCCGAGGTCGAAAAGGAGCTATTGCTAAAGTAGGGTATGTCCACGGGGGCATGGACCCTTTTACATACGGTGCTCCGAATGTGAATGGGTCCGGGCTAGGCATCATTTTAAATCCACCCACAAGCAATGCGATTAGACAATATATCAAAGCCCCTAAGTTGACCAACAATGAAGCCGAGTATGAGGCTATAATTTCCGGTATCAAGTTGGCTAAAATTTTGGGAGCTGAGAAATCGAGGCCAAGTATGGTTCCCAGCTCATAGTTAACCAGGTCAACAAAACCTTCGAGGTTCGATAAGATCGAATGCAGAGGTACTTGGAAAAATTGTAGGTAGCCTTACACTCGTTCAAAGATTGGACCCTGCAACATGTTCCTCGAGAACAAAATGGTGAGGCCGATGCCCTTGAAAACTTAGGGTCATCATTTTAAGATGAAGAAATTAACCCGGGGACTGGTGTACAACTTTCAAAGTCAGTAATCAAGGAAGTCCACACCTAAATAAACTCCACAAGCCTAACTTGGGACGGGAGGAAAAAATATATCGATTATCTGAAGAATAGGAAACTTCTGCCAGACTCTAAGGAATCAAGGACTCTGTGTACAAACGTCGCACGATTCACATTAGCCGAAGATGGAACATTGTTCTCAAGGATGTTCGATGGGACGTTGGCAATATACTTAGGTTCGGGAGACACCGACTTCGTTCTACGAGAAATTTATGAGGGCACTTGCGGGAACCATTCTAGTGCCGAGTCACTGGTTCACAAAGTCATCCGAGCCGGGTATTATTAGGACAATACAGAAAAAGATACTAAGGAGTTTCTTATAATATGCGACAAATGCCAAAGGTATGCACCCATGATTCATCACCCTGGGAAGAAACTTCATTCAGTCCTATCCCCATGGCCGTACATGAAATAATGAATTGATATCGTTGGCCTTCTACCATCGGTCTCAGGTAAAGATAAGTTTATTTTATTTATGAATGACTATTTCTTTAAATGGGTTGAAGCACACGATTTTGAGAAATTCAGAGAGAAAGATGTTGTAGACTTCATCTGGGATCATATCATATGCTGATTCGAGATACCCGCCAAGATAGAGTGCGATAATGGAAAACAATTTATCGGCAGTAAAATAATGAATTTCCTTGAAGATCACAAAATATAAAGGATATTATCGATGCTGTATCATCCTAGTAGGAACAGCATGCCGAGTCAACGAACAAAACCATCATTCAAAACCTAAAGAAAAGGTTAAACGATGCTAAGGGAAAATGGAGAGAAAGTTTTCCCGAAGTCCTTTAGGCATATCGCACAATGACAAAATCTAGTACGGGAGCAACACCATTCTCATTAGTATATGGCACCGAATCTCTGATCTTGGTCAAAGTCGGGGAACCAAGCATTAGGTTTCGCTACATAACAGAAGAATCAAATCACGAGTCTACGAACACAAGCCACGAACTGCTAGACAAAAAATAGGAAGCCGCCCTTATTTGAATGGCCACTAAAAATTAGTGAATAATGGAAAACAATTTATCGGTAGCAGAACAATGAAGTTCCTCGAAGATCACAAAATATAAAGGAAATTATCGATGCTATATCATCCCAGTGGGAACAATATTCCGAATAAACGAACAAGATCATCATTTAAAACCTAAAGAAAAGGTTGAATGACGCTAAGGGAAAATGGAGATAAATTTCGCCCAAAGTCCTTTAGGCATATCGGACAATGACAAAATCCAATACGGGGGCTACGCCGTTCTTCTTAGTATATGGCACCGAATCTTTGATCCTGGTCAAAGTCCGGGAACCAAGTGTCAGGTTTTGATACACAATGGAAGAATCAAATCATGAGGCTATGAGCATATGCCTCGAACTGCTAGACAAAAAATAGAAGGCCTCCCTCATTTGAATGACCATCCAAAAATAGCGAATCAAAAGATACTGTAATCGAAGAGCCAATCTTCGACTATTCAAAATAGGGGACTTAGTTCTGAGAAAGGTCACCCTCAACACTCAAGATCCAAACGATGGGAAACCCGGCCCAAGTTGGAAATGACCAAATCAGATCCTCGGTGTCTTCGAAAAAGGATCATATAAGCATGGCACAATGAATGGCGAATAACTGCCAAATAATTAATACCACTCCTCAAATGATATTATTGCTAAGGTATGACTCTCTCTCTCTCTCTCTCTCTCTTTCTTTTATATTCGATACTAACTTAGGTGTTTGATCAAAGACAGCGCGAGATTCTTCAACACAAGGACCTCAGGGTTTGAAGCATGCATTGCACTCTTTTTCCCTTAGATCATTTGTTTTTTCAAAAATAGGTTTTTACGGTGAGGTTTTTAACGAGGGAATAATTATATGCGCTACTTGGAGACAATTAAACAGTATCCAAGGCTTCTTTACAATCAACCTCAAATATTTGAGGGACATCACCCTCGGATGTTATATTTTTAAGGAAGATGCTACATGTCAACAAGGCCTCAACAAGGTCTCGGACGTGTCGACTGGAAGGGTGATTTCTCCTCTTGTTACTTCGCTGGTCATGTTGAATCTGTGGAGGACCCAGGAGATGGGTATGATCTGATCAAGCAACCCAAGTTGTTCTACTACACTTGATCTGATTGGGGAAAATTTGTACAATAAGAGATGCTGATGGATACACACACAGAATCAGTGGCTAACTACTAGTGGAGTTTATACATTAAGTAGTGTCTATAGCTAGAAGAAAGTGGTTATGGAGGACTGTCCTTGGAGAGGGTGGGTATGGAATAAGATGAGCATGCCAAAAAATAGCCTAATCTATTGGTTAGTAGTATATAATAGGCTCTTGACAAAAGATAGATGGAAACATATGGGGGAATTAGCAAGGACAACTTATGTGAGATATGTGGAGATACAGAAGAAAAAATTACTCATTTGTTCTTTGAATGTCCACTTGCGAGGAGGTGGATGTAAGATATGCTGAGATGGTTAAATTTAGACATTAGGATTATGGAGCTGTGAGGGTTAGGCAGAAAAATGACCAGAAAGTTAAAGGGAAAATATGTCGGGCAATTGTATTGGCCATAATTGCAGCTGTAGTTTATAACGTATGGAGAGTAATGAACTTAGCACTATGGGAATATAATGTGATACGACATGGGCAGCTATGCAACTACATAAAGCAAGACTATAAGCATAAAGAACTTGAAGCATTGATGAGAAGACACATAAGCAGAGAGAGATATTGGATAGAAAAACTTTATAGAGAAAATGTATAGCTGACGATTGTATATAAGTGATAGTAAGGACAATTAGAGAGAAGTCTAAATGTATTCTGAGATGTAAATTTGATAAATGATAAATACAATATTTTTGTTCGACCAAAAAAACTAAAACTAAAACCCAAGAAATTAACCCCGTACTGGAGGACTGCAACCCGAGACATACTCGAATTATCGAAATTTGAAATTTTAAAACCTTAAAAAGGTAATCCTCAATTTTATAGGCCGGGGATACCCCACTCGGGGATTGATACTTCGAACAATTTTGAAGTATAATTGAGAAAAAGCCCCAATGGGAAAATATCAAGTTAAAGGCTACGACCAAACTAACACGGTTCGGAGATGTTCGAATTATGTAATCAAACAGAACTTCAAATATTTTCATAAAATCGGTTAAAAAGGGCTACCTAGGAAAATTTACATATGATTTCAATAACATCAACCCTCGAAAACCTTAAAGAGGTACCGAATTGAACAAACTTATGCTAAGGCAAAACAAAGTTTTTCGATAACATGAACCCCAATGGGTACAGACCTATCTCACGCTAAGACATAATAAATTTTCATATGATTAAAAATTTTGAACCAAAAAAGGGAAAAGGCGATTCTTTCGAGGCCATATCAGCCCGATTCAAGAGCCTAAGGGCGATTACATTGTTGAGCTCAAGGACACATCGTCGCTTGGCCAAAAACCTAGCATTTTTCTACTGTAAGTTTAAGAAAGTACTCATTCAATTATCGAAAATATAACAATCCGATTTCAACAAAATTTTCACAAGGCAATAAAGTGAGTCAAATTTCTAACAAAACCAAAAGTATATTAGAATTATCATAAAGCGAAAGCAAATATGAGTTTTCACAAAACAGAAATGAGAGAAAAATCAGAAAGAAAAAGGACCTTCCATATAAATAAAAGTATTTACAAAGACCACTCAGGGTCTTACACAAAAAAAAAAAGAACAAATTCTAAGTGCTTAATCTTCCCCAGAAGCTCCATCTTCATCTTCTCTGCTCTCGGATCCACTTTCACTCTCAGAGTCATCATCATCGGAGAGTAAATCTTTTGCTTCGTCCTCGAGAACTTTTTCTGTTCTCGGTATCGGTAGTGAGGTCAAAACCACGAGTATGAATTTCTTCAAGAGTCTCTATCCGAGACTGGGACCTGGCGTGCTCGGCAATGCAGAATGATTGAACCTGAGTAACATCGGAAATTTCCTTTGCTCGAGCGTGAGTGGCTTCAGTATCAACTCGATATATGGCCACGATCGCCTCCATATCAGCCTTTATTTTTTCTACATTAGATGCGACCTTTACAAGCTCAGCAGTCAACCAATCCTCGAGCTCCCCGATTTTCTTGGCTCGGGCCAAGCTCTCCTCCTTCATTCTTAGGAGTCGACGTTCGGCCGAAGATAGCTGGGCCTGAGCAGTGTCTTTCACAGAGGCAAGGAGGTCAATGTTTTCTTTCCATTCCAAGGTCTCTGCCTCCTTCATCTTGGCCTCCTCACGAAGTTGCTCGATCTTTCCGGACCGGAAAGATTGAAGTGTTAGCCATCGTCTTCGGACTACTAAAATGAGCTTCCAAGATTAATTACATGCTCAATCAAGTTGGTTTGCTTTTTATGAGATGCTACCAATTCAACTCTAAAACCCTTCACTTCCTCTTCCTTTTGCTAAGTAAGGAGTTTTAGGGCATCTATCTCTTCTTTTAATCTTTTTGAGATCAGCCTCATATCGGTACAGCTCCACATGCGATTTAGATAACACTTCCCGATGAAGCGTCAAAGCCAATGGAGAAAGAAAGGAAATCTGGCAAGAAGAAATAAATACAAAAATAATATTAAAGAAGAAAGCTAAGGCTTGCCTCACTCAGAATTCGATGGGCGTAATCAAAGATACTTGACGCATCACCCAGATTGGAAGTCTCTTCGACACCCGTGTAGTGGCCACGAAAAAGGTCTTCCCCTTCGTGGGCCGTTCCTACATCAAATGTCCTTTTGGCTGGGCATCATGAATTTTTCCATCGGAAAATTAAGGGAGAGACGGTAAATCATCAACATTTATTTCCCCAAGCGGATTACTTGGGGCGTCCTCTTCATTTTGAAGGGCCTCAGAAGTCAGAACTGGCCACTTCAGGTACGTCCGCCAATCGCCCATCACGGCGAGAGACATCTTCAGCCTCCGATGACTCGGGAAATTTGCCCGGGCCAACCTTCAAAATCCCTTCAGCCCGAATCTATACTTCTTCGATTGTCACCAGCTCAACGGCCTTTGGGACCCGGCACTCCTCTTTTGCCACAGCTCATAGTCAACATCTTCATCCTCCTCTTCTTTATGTCGTAGCTGCTAAACTACGTTTTCAGGAAGGGCGACAATATCTTTCTTTGACTTCCGACCCTTGCACTTCTTGGGCTTTGGATTATCAGAAAGCGAGACCCTTTTCCTCTTCTTATCATTAGCCAGCTTCGGCGGCTTCTCTTCCCCAAGGAGGGAAGCCTCATGACAACATTATCTCTGAGACCTACACCGGAGGAAATCGAGTAAAGGTAAAAAACATTCACAGAAGAGCATCAAACACGGATAAAAAAGCTTGTCGTGATTTTTGGCCTCCCATCAGCCCGTTGCCAAATAGTGCCACAAGCGCTCAACATACAAAGAGGTCGAGGCCAATTTCCGAACCCAACCTTCAAGTTTCGAGATTGCACCTGGCACCCAAGAAACAATTCCATCATAGGAAAGGATGTCAATACGAAAAGAAAAAAGAGACAAAGCGGTAAACGGAAGCTATGTGTAAGTTTATACTTACACTTCATGTTCCACTCTTCAGGGAATAGCGTTTCTCGGCCAGAATTATGTCGGAAGTCTTCACTCGAACAAAGCGACCCATCCACCCTCGGACCTTGTCCTCATCTATTCTAAAAAATAACACCTTGGTGGCCCGACGTTGAAGCCTTATTAGTCTGCCTCGATAAATACGAGGGTTGTACAATCTAATGAGATGTTCGAAGGTAAAAGGCATCCCCTCAACTTTACTCACGAAGAATCGGAGCAAAATAACAATGCGCAAAATGAAAGGATGGATTTGGCCGAGGATTATTTGGTATTGGCGGCAAAAATCGAGGATAATGGGGTTAATAGGACCCAGAGCAAAAGGGTAAGTATAAACACTCAATAACCCTTTTACGTGGGTGGTGATGTCCTCTTCGGGGGACGGAATCACCACCTCTTTGCCTTCCTAATGGAAATCGTTTTTCACATGCTTCAGGTCACCCTCTGTTATCGAGCATATATACTTTGACATTGGCTCACATCGGCCAGGGACCGACGAGGTTTTCTCTATCTTAAAAGTCGGAAGTAGTATCGCATAACCCTGAAACACACTCTTCGATGCGTGGCTCCACCGGCATTTGATCGCTGGTCGGCCGCGAAGAAGAGGCTTTTTCCTTTTGAGGAATGGTTTTCGATGTTTTTTCCACTTTTATACGAAGTTTAGAAAAAGAAAAAGATAAAAGTTGTTATTTGAAGAGAAGGTTGGCAAATGAGATTTGAAAATTTGGAAAACTTGAATGGAGAGGAAGTGCTCTGAATATTAGAAGAGATATTGGAAGTAAAATTGAGAAAATTATGAAGATGATCTATTTATAATATTTTATATGGCGGTTCGAAGGCATTAGAGGCTGATCATCAACTGTCACTAATTAATGATCTTGAGAACTATGCAGACTGACGCTTCAGTCATCGTTATTGCTTATGTCACGAGTATGATGTCATAATTAGTTGAGGTACAAATGCGAAGGCTCAGTTTGTTTCTTCTTATTACTCTCCAAATAACGAGGGGACTATCTATATACAGTTAAAATCAGGCTTGACCAATTTTTCTATTCGATCGAGATCGAAAAATCACGACGAGGGTGAGCCTTGTAGTGGACCGAGCCAGAGTACGAAGACGGGGTTTTAAGTTCAAGAATTGAGGTACCCGTCGAGGTCGAAGGCCAGCAACGATCGAGACTAAATATGACCGAGTTCGAGTAAAGTGCAATAACGAAAAGGCGAGATATCCGTAACCAGTCGAAGATCACAGCGAAAATTCCGGAATAGATCAAATCAAGGGCGGTTATTTGTACTAACCATGGGATTTTATATCCGTAGTTAGAATTGTACCATAATTAGAATTTCTAGTATATAAGGGGGAATCCCCATCATTTGTAGACACCTTACATTCATGCAGATCAAGGCAATATAATATTTCTCTCTCTGGTCTATCATCTTGTTGTTCTTTAATTGTTCTTACTTTATCAAGCTCGAGGGTTCATCAGCTCGAGGGCACTTTCCAAGCATTGGTTTGTCTTGCATTCTTGTCAATTTCTATCACTTATCTTTAAGTTAATCAATTTATATTAGGTGAAATCACTTGTTCTTCAAACCACATTATAAATTTAATTATTATCCAGTTGTGAGGATACACAAAAACTTGCCCAAATATTTTAGCTTCAGAAATAAACACTTTTTAAAAAATAAAAAGTGCTTTTGACTTTCGAGGCACTTGACCAAACATACTACTTACTCACTCGGATTAACTATAATACCACTACTGCAAGTTGTACCCTAAGATCTAGTACGTACTATATGGCTGAACTGATGCGTTTTAACGATATAAATGGAAATGCGGAAAAAAGTTTTATTTTTTAGGGAAGTTTTTTTCTTTTGCTAATATTTTTTAGGGAAGTTAATTGCCACGATTTTCGAACAATTCAGAGGACGCGTAATACAGCTAATTAAAAATATGTACTGGCATTGATGCCTTTGGAGCCTCAACCTCGATATGGCATATGTAAATGGACATTTTTAGTGCTATAATTTTTGTTCCATTTCGTTGTACTGTTCTCTTTATATTCCGCAATCTCATAGGCATATTCATACTTGAAAGAAATGACAAAAAATGTGTATATACCAAATTGTCAGGTGATGACAAAAGTTGTGATCCTATTAATTAAACTGTACCTAATTAAATGGAATACCATTGATTAAAGTATATTATTAAAGTATGATGTGTTCCATTAAAGGTAATCCTTGAAGACTGTCTATTACACATATTAGTGGGCTTTAATGTCATTTGGTTACCACCTATATAGCTTCTTGAGTGCCGCAAAATCCATTCTTCTTCAGCAAGAACCATTCATTTTTATTCCCTAACAAGCCACTTTCTCTTTTCCCTTTCCAACCTATAGTAAGACAATTCCCATCTCCCAAAAAAGGAGAAATACCAAACTTATTATACAAAGCAGCTAGGTACCTCAAGAATATCAACAGCTCCTATTCATATTGCACAAAACCAAAATCTAAGAAGACCTACTTCATGAATCTTGAGTTGTTTCCTTTTCCTCTCTCTCTAAAGATAAAGCTAGATTGACATCTTTTTTAGTCACCATCCTTTGTTATAGATCCCAAAAACCCTTTTTCTCCATGTTTGATAATAACCCCTTTTATTATGATTACATGGGAACAGGAGGGATAAATAATGCATTTTCTAATTTCTTTGGTGATCAAAACCCCTCAATTTCTGATCAAATACCTACTAATACGCAAACCCTTCATCAGGATTTTGATCCTTCGTCTTATATGAGTACTCTCACTGAGTGTTTACATGGTTCTATGGACTATAACTCTTTATCAAATGTTCTTGGAATGAGTTGCTCATCTTCTGAAGTTGTTTGTCCACCATTAGATCAAGAATCTTCAAGAAAAAACAGTGCTGAAATTCCATTGACTCCTAATTCTTTGGTTTCTTCATCTTCTAGTGAGGCTGGAGGTGAAGAAGATTCTTCAAAAAGCAAGAAAGATTTGCAAGCAAAAGATCAGTGTGAAAATGGAGATGATAAGTCTAAGAAAGGGTAAGTAATTTTTTCTTTGGTCCTATACTATAAAATAAAGCCGCATCTTTGCGTGGAAGTTTCTTCCTTAATAGATTAGGTTATTGACCAGAAGAATATTGATAGTCTTAATTTATTAATTAGATTATTAACTGGCTAGACTTTTCTTCCAAGTTGCAAGCTTATTCTACTTATTTGAAACTTAAATTATTAAGTGTACTCTTTCCTTAGTTAAACCTTCCCCCTTTTTATGTTATGATACTCAGGGAAACCCTAATAAATTCTAATTTCAAGGCTGTTAGCTCATTTGAAAATATTGTACGTATATAATTGTAATTAAGCTAGGATTTTTCACATGTTAAGATGTAAATTTATTTATGCACGAAATGATTATTTCAGGAGCAAAGCAAAGAGGAAAGGAGAAAAGAAGCAAAAGGAACCGCGATTTGCCTTTATGACTAAGAGTGAGATTGACAATCTTGAAGATGGCTATCGATGGAGAAAATATGGGCAGAAGGCAGTGAAAAATAGCCCTTTTCCGAGGTATAGTTTCTTTAGAATCAATAGAATTAATCCTCAGCAAATTGTTCTAAATTAGAAATGGATTAATTACAAGCTGTTGTTCTCTTCAAAATTCCTTAATTATCAGTACTACTTCATTGTTTCAAAGTGGTGTAAGTTTTCATCTTTAATATTCATAATCTTAACGAGTACTTGATAAATGAGCAAATTCATATAGTCTTTGCATTTCTCAGACTTATGAATGTTACTTCAGTTGCACTAAGAATGCATATTATAAATGAAAAAATGTGCAACAATTTGTTAATACCCAAATGTAATTTTTTGCTACCTATTTTTTGTTAATTTCCTTAAATGATCTAATGATGTACGTTTTGGGTTTAACTTATATATACGCTGGTTATATAAATAACTTTTTATCAGGGCGGAGCTAGAGCTTCAATATGGGGTTCGGTCGAACCCAATAGCTTTAGTCTAAATCATATAATTGTCTTAAGAAATTTATTCAATACGTACAAATGCTTACTTTAGAACCCACTAACATAAAAAGGCTAAAATCACGAACCCAATAACTTCAAATCCTAGTTTCGCCTCTTCTTTTTACCATTAACGCATATTTAAACTATTGTAATATGTAATCTCTGTCTTATTTTTCAGGTTATCACTCCTCTTTTACAGAAGGTTAACTGTAGGCATCTTTTTGTTGACTTCATAGTAGTATAAAATTAAAAGTTAAACTCCTAAGTTTTACTCTGGTAGATATTGAGCAAAAACAGCTCATTCAAGGGTGGCGCAAGACTGCCTAGAGTTCGAACTTTATATTTGTCTGAAAAAATTTATTAAATATATATAAATTATTAATTTAGAATCCAAAACACATTTAACTCATAAATGCAATCAATCTAATGGGAAGACTTTTGCTGTTTACAATTGTAGGAGTTATTACAGATGCACAAATCAAAAGTGCAGTGTGAAGAAACGTGTAGAAAGATCATACGAAGATCCATCAGTCGTGATCACTACATACGAAGGCCAACATAATCATCTTCGTGGAAATGCAGCTGCAGCTATGCTTTCTCCTTCCTTCTTATCCTCTTCACAATTAATTCCTCAAGATGTACTCTTTGCCCAAATGCTTACAAACCCAACCAATCAAAATCTCCCTATCAATTATTCTGTCTATAATTATCATCAACAACATCAGCACCAACCCCAATTAGCTCCTGAATATGGCCTATTCCAAGATATGGTTGCATCATTGATCCATAAACGAGAGCCATGAGCATTTATTATATTCTTATGCTGTGAAAGTAACGTATTAAAACAAGTATGGATCAGATATGGAGCATTCAATGCAATTCCGTGACTTATGTATTGGAGGGTTATATAATATTCTTATATAAAAATTGTGTAGCTAACTAGAACTATTCTAGTATCCTACCCTTAATACTTCTATAAGGGGAAAATGAAGACCATAAGTTGGAGGAAATGAGCTCATGGGAATATCATGCGGGATGATTAACCATTATTAAATGAAGAGGCTATTTTTGATGAGTTCTCTGCGTCTATGTAATTTGGGGATTTTATTAATTAGATGAAGTCGTTTCTAGGTAAGGTAAATTATGTCATACAATGAATTTCGCACATATTATTTATGTAAATGGAATGTCTATGTTCTTATTCTTTTTCGCTTTCACAGTATTTATATTATTGCTTAATCACACTATCATTATGAGTTTTTTTCCTCATGAGTACGCACTTCTGGTTTGAGAATTGAAATGTGACGTAGCTGGGGTGGCAAATCATAGGGTCGAGTTAGATATGAGCGGGTCGAAAATGAATACTGCAAAAAAGATAAATTATTTAATTCGACTCATATTTAATATCGATAAAAACTGAGTACTTAACCGACAGACAATATTGTATGCGGTCAAAATCGGGCTCGCCCTTTGTATGACCAATCTAGACTGGAATATGATAGGTAAAGGCTCTACTTCGTGTGGTATCGAAACATGGTGCAAAGTTAGATCGTCGAACTCGTGACCCAGAGACCGATCGAGTTCGAGATCGGCAAAGATCGAGACTGAGCAAGATAGAGATCGGGCAAGATCAAGGGAAGCTTACTGAACAAATGAAAAGCCGAAATATCCACAATCGGGCAAGGATCACGGCGGAAATCCAGGTACGTATCAAGAAAAGGTCGATTAATTAGCTAATCATGAGATTTCTTGCTCCATATAGAATTGTATCAATAGTAGGATTCCCCAACTATATAAAAGGGGTATGATCATTTGTAAAGGACATCATCTTTACACAACATAAAGCAATATACTGTCATTTTCTACCTTTCACTATCTGGTTATTCTATTACTTTGTTCATACTTCAGTCGGAACACATTTGGTTCAAGGGCGGTCGAACTCGAGGGCCAAGAAAATTTGACTTGTGTGGTTTCATTTATTCTTCTATCGTTAATTTCAATATTAATTTATTCTTTTTAACAAGTTATATCACATATCCTTGAAACAACGTATAAATTCAATTGTATCTAATTTTAGGGTAAACAGTTTGGCACCCACCGTGGGGATAATGATAATTGTGATTATACGGTACAAACTTTTGTAACACATACTATTTTACACTTGTTCTTTGAGTATCTTTGATTACATGACTAAAAATATCAAATTCTCAATCAGCACCTCTACACGTTGATAATGATTTCAACCAGCATGGAGAAAATGATAACATATCGCCAGGGAACGATGTACCCCCAGTTAGTCTCGATGTAGCTCCCATTGTAGATCCAATCAACGTCAGTTCACATATAGCCATCAAAGAAAATTTGGCTGTTCGATCCTGAAGGCAGCGTTCCTGGTGATGCTCGATCAGCCGCTCAAAGCACACGTGGCAGTGAAGATAGCGGGATCAGCCTGTGGGTGATCTTCGAATTGTTACAGGCTCAGCAGACAGCAATAGCCCAACTCCAAAATCAGAATCACACACCGAGCAGGGTCGAGGTTGAGCCATCCTAGGAAGTCATAGATCAACCCTGCTATCATGAAGATGCTCAACGAACTAACAAAGTGGAACTTATAACTCCAGGGAATCTCGGGGGACCACGACATTAAAGGGACTGATCCAAAAAATTCATACAAAAATTCCCCTCGAGTGCGGCTCCGAAGCTAATCCTTAAGAAGTTCCTCACGCTCGAGAGTCCTATTTATAATGGAACGACCGATCCAAATGATCACGTCACCTCTTACATGTGTTCTATCAAATGGAATGATCTAGAAGACGATGAGATTGAATCTATCTTGTTAAAGAAATTCGAGGTGACCCTATCAGAGGGAGATATGATATGGTACCATAATTTACCGCCTAATTCTATTGACTCATTTATTGTTCTTGCAAATTCTTTCATGAAGGCATACGCCGGGGCCATTAAGGGCGAAATCAGGAAGTTAGACCTTTTCAAGACAAGGCAGAAGAACAGCGAGATGCTCAGAGAATTTGTGTTTCGATTCCACATGGAGCCGATGGACTTGTCACTGGTTGCTGATGATTGGACTATTCAAACTTGCACTCAAGGACTCAACGTAAGAAGCTCAGTGACTTCACAACAATTGAAGGAGAATTTGATAGAATACCTAGATGTTACTCTGGCCGATGTGCATAATCGGTATCAATCAATGATCAGGGTCAAGGATGATCAACTTGGAGCTCCTTCAGGGCCCGTTTATCCTATAAGACCCATCAATTGAGCCAAGAGATATATTGACCGAGAGCCAAGGTCGAATAGGGATCGGTATCAGCAGTATAATGCAGATCGTAGGAGCAGCGAATCTGAGCGAAACTCTACATGAAATAAAATAATAAATGATCGAGGTCAAAGCTCACAAGGAATAATGAGCAAGAACGACTTCGATAGATCTATCGGTCCCAAATAGGCACCGCGATTATCGGAGTACAACTTTAATATGGACAGAATCGCCATCGTATCGGCCATTGAATGCATCAAAGATACCAAGTGGCCTTGAACATTGCAAACTGTTCCAACACAAAGGGATCCCAACCAAATATGAAAATATCATGGCACACATGGCCACATAACAGAGGACTGTGGACAATTGAGAGAAGAAATAGCCCGATTATTCAACAATAGGCACCTTCGAGAATTTCTGAGCAACCCGAGCTAAGAATCATTTTTGAAACAAAGATTCCAATAAATAAAATGAACAAGAAAATCCCTAGTACGTCATCCATATAATCATCGGAGGGGTCGATATTCCTCAAAGTCCTATGATAATACGCACCAAAGTATCGATCACAAGGGAAAATGGGAGTTGAGATTACATTCTAAAATGGACTCTATCTTTCAACGACGAGGATACATAAGGGATTATGCAACCCCATAATGATGCAATAATAATTTCTATGCTAATGAATAAATCTTGAGTTAAATGTTTGTTAATTGATCCAGGTATATCAGCCAACACCATTCGATTGAGGGTCGTAAAACAACTCGGCCTATAATACCAGATCATACATGCGGCCTGAGTACTAAATGGATTCAACATTGCTTGCAGAACTACTTAGGGAGAAATAATATTTTCGCTAATCATACCCGGTACCACCCAATAAACCAAGTTTTATGTAATCGAGGGGGACATGAGATATAATGCCTTATTCGGGAGACCATAGATCCACAACATGTGGGTTGTGCCCTCGACCCTTCACCAGATACAAATATTTCCAACACCATAAGAGGTAAAGACGTTTTATGGAGAACCCACCACAAACGAGATGTTTGCCATCGATAAAGTAATTCATATATCAACACTCTCACCGACAAATGGCTCAGGATAGAAAGCAAAATAAGAAGCCAAATAGAAATCATCGACGCTAGCCTCGACCCGATCGGATGAGCAAGAGATTGACGAAGATGATGATTATGGGGTTCCTCGATCCTTTATAGCTCCCGATGATTCCGATGCTACCAAATCAACGATCGGTGATATGGAGAAAGCCATGCTAATCAAACTTATGCCCAATCAAATGGTATACCTAGGCACGTGGTTAACCCCCGAGCTCAGGAAAAAACACATTCAATTTCTTACAGCTAATATGGGTTGTTTTGCTTGGTCCCATCTGATATGACAAGGATCCCATCCAAGTACTACTTATAAACTGAACTTGGATCCGAAATTCCATCCAGCAAAGCAGAAAATGAGACCCCAGTCCGAGATCAAGCATGCCTTCATCAAGGACGAGGTAACTAAACTCCTTAAAATAGGGTCCACCCGAAATTTCAAATACCCGGAACAGTTAGAAAATGTAGTAGATGTTCCTAAGAAAGGGAAGAAACTAAGAATGTGTATGGATTATAAAGATTTAAATAAGGCATGCCCTAAAGATTACTTCGCTTTGCCTAACATCGATCGCATGATCAATGCCACGGTTGGCCATGAGATTCTCAATTTTCTGGATGCTTACTCCGGGTACAACCAAATACGGATGAACCTATTTGACCAAGAGAAAACCTCTTTCATTACTAAGTATGGCACATACTACTATAACGTAATACCATTTGGATTAAAAAAAATGTTTGTGCCACTTACCAACGACTAGTAAATCGAATATTCGAAGAACAAATAGGGAAATCCATGAAAATTTATATTGATGAAATGTTAGTTAAGTCCCTGTGAGCAGGGGACCACTTAAACCATTTACAGGAAACCTTCAACATATTGAAGAAGTACAACATGCAGCTGAACCTAGAGAAGTGTCTGTTCAGAGTCGAATAAGGTAAATTCCTCGGATTCATGGTGTCTAACCAAGGAATGGAGATCAACCCCAACGAGATCGAAGCTATCAAAGATATCATGGTAGTGGATAATGTCAAGGCCGTATAAAGGCTAACTGGACGCACTGCAGCACTAGGACGATACAACTCAAAGTTTTTCAATAAAAATCATCAATTTTTCTCGTTACTAAAAAAGAAAAACAACTTCGCATGGACCCCAAAATTCCAATGAGCTTTAGAAGAGCTTAAGAAATATTTATTGAGACCACCATTTCTTCACATGCCGAGGGAAGAAGAACGACTGTACTTGTATCTAGCGATATCAGAAATAGCAGTAAGCGGAATCCTAGTCCGGGAAGAACAAGGTATGTAGTTTCCAATTTATTATGTTAGTAGGAATTTAGGTGTGGCCAAAAATAGATATCTTAACCTTGAAATCTTTGCACTCGCCTTGCTAAATGCCTCAAAAAAACTGAAGCCATACTTTCAGTGCCATCCTATATGTGTTGTGACAACCTACCCTTTACAAAATATAATGCATAAACCCGAACTCTCGAGATGATTGGCCAAATGGGCCGCATAAATCAGTAGGTACAACATCAAATATCAACCCCGAACAGCCATTAAATCCTAAATTTTGACAGATTTTGTGGCCGATTTTATGACCGCCTAGTACCAAAAGTCGAAAAAAGAGTTGTTGGTAAACTATGGAATGTCTTTGGGAATCTAGAACTTCTTTACGAACGGTGCCTCGAACATAAAAGGTTCCGGACTTGGCATCATACAGAAGCCACCCACAAACAATATAGTTAGACAATCTTTTAGAACTATAAAATTAACTAACAATATGGCCGAATATGAGGCCATTTTTCTAAGTGGTTTTAAGCATAGGCATATAAGAAGGTGGGGAAAAAGGAAGTCATTGACTACATTTGGGACCACATCAAATATCGATTCGGGATACCATCCAAAATTGTATGTGACAACGGAAAACATTTATCAGCAGTAAAGTAACCAAATTTCTTGAAGTACCATAAAATCAAAAGGATCTTATCAACACCTTATCACCTTAGTGGGAATGGACAAGCTGAATCGACCTAAATAATCATAATCTAAAACCTCAAGAAAAGTTTAGCGGACGCAAAAGGAAAATGGAAAGAGGCCAGAAGTTCTTTGGGCCTATCGCACACCTTCGAAGTCCAGCATGGGGGCTACCCCATTCGCATTGGTTTATGGAGATAAAGCTCTAAAAATTGGTTATGAATTGGGAAGGACCGTACCAGATTCTCGAGGTCACATGGAAATGATCCTATAAGCTCGGAATAACAAAAGGAGAACAACTTCCAAACAACTAGAACGTAACTCACCTTAAATGGTACTACTGCTAAGGTACGATCCAATTTTGTTCCTTTATATTTTTGGACTAACATTTTTCAGGTGATTGGCAAGAAGCAGCACGAAGTCTGTAGGACCGAAAGCACGCGTTGCACTATTTTTTCCTTGAAAACTTATTATCCCAATTGGGTTTTTGGCAAGGTTTTTAACGAGGAACCAGTGGATTGTGCTAACTTAGAATCAAAGGCCGATCACGAATTGGTCTCGAAGACAGTACTAATAGTATTCGAGGTTCCTCTACAATCAACGTCAAATAATGGGTGTCATTACCCTCGTATTTAAACTTGTTTGCCAGGAAATAACTTCATAATAGAAGGGTATCGATAGGTAAAATTTATTGTAAGGGCCAAACGTTAAACGAACCGTGTCCACACAAATTACTCGAGCCCTAGAAGAGAACATGTACGCATGTATAGCTATTTTTCACAAGAATAAAGAGATGTACTTTCCTCGAAACTATCTTATGTCTTCGAAAAATTTCCACTTTATAATTTAGTACTTTCGATCTCTTAAGGAAATGAGCTCAAGGGCCGATTATAACCACAATTTGGATGAATACTCCCAACTTGAGGAATGTCATCTGAAAAACAAACTCAAAAAGATCCAACTATTAATCATGGGGGGGCATAAGACCTCTTAAGAAACCCCCGAATTTTAAAAGGCCACGACCATACCCACTCGGGGACTATTATCTAAGGAAAGCCTAGATAACTCGGGAAAACAAGCTCACTGGCAAAAAATAGGTCCTCAAAATTTTCATAACCAGCTTAAAGTCTATCCTCGGCAAACTATAGTCCGAGTTAATTTCTTTGGGAGAAGGTTCCCGGTAACACTGAATCTCAAAAATAAAAGTAATATAAAAGCAGGGTTGTTCGAACTTGCACAACCTAAGCTATTTTATGCTAAATCATACATTCCGACCTTTGTGAATACAAGTAATAAAGCAAAGGAAAAAATTCGAAAGCCAAAAAGGAAGAAAAATCCTTGTATGTATTTACCCAATAGTCTTTTACAAAGGCCAAAATGGCTTAATTCAAAAATTTACAATGGCCAAAACGGCCTAAAAAGATGTAGAAGAAGAAAAAAATATAAACTCTTAAGTGGCCCGGTCTTCATCAGAGGCAGCATCTCCTTCCTCGGGATATTCCCCATATTCAGACTCACTTAAGATCTCGAAATCTTCCTTGGAAAAGGCTAGCTTCTGGGCCCTGGCTTCTTCCGATTTGGCATTCTAGATTTCAGCCAATATGTCGAAGTCCTGAGCATGAGCTTCATCAAGGGCTTCCCTTCTAACTTGCCACCTCGCATAATCCATCATGCTCTTGGCCTGCACCTGGATAACTTCGATGTCGACTATGAACTGGGCCACTTTAGCATCGACTTTGGTATTGGCCACGGCCACCTCAGATTTAGCAATCTGAAGTTCGTTGGCCAAGTTTTCCTTATCATAGATAGCCAAGTCCAATTGGGATTGAAGCTCATCGCTCTTCTTGAGCTGTACCGAGGTTTTCTATCTTGTAGTACGGAGTTGGGACTCAGCCGACTCCATCTCTGCTTGGACGGCCTCCTTTTTTGAGGCCAAGATATCCATATTTTTCTTGAACTCCTCAGCCTCATCCTGTATCATATCTACCTGTTCCTGAAGCTGCCCGATCTATACAACCCTCTGATAGACCTGCAGGATCAGATCATCAGTATTGATCTCCAGTTCATCTTCACTATTGTGAAGCACTCAAAATGCCTGCTCAACATCAGTCTCATGCTCGTCTCGGATTCGTAGGAAAGCCTCATAAGACAACACCGAAACTTGCAGGCACGAAGAAAGATGTTAGAATTTTTTACAACTTCAAGTTTAAAATAAATAATGAAATGACCCTCAAAATTACCTGATTCAAAGCATGTTGGGAATCATTAAATACGCAAGGCGCTCCTACCGCATTCATCACAGCCTGGTCTTCCTCAATCACCAAGCATCTAAGGTAGTTGGAAACCCCTAAGGCGGTACATAAAACTCGATTATCCTCATGGACAGAAAACTTTTTCGACCTCATACGATTGGGATTAATGTTTGTGGCTGGGAATTGGTCCACCAGCTTTGGGCTCGACGATGATCCAGAAGCACCCAATGACGAAACCTTCTTTAACACCGACAAGTCTCCAAGACCGGTGAAATCTTCCAAAGCAGTAGACTCGAATCCGTCCAAGAAGCCGTGGATATCAGTCGCCCCTTCGTAAGAACAAATTTTTAACATGTCGGCCTCGGGAATCATAGTGTCCAAAAATTTGAGGGGATCTAGAAATGTCGATGACCCTGAGCTTGTCCCTCGGGAGTTCTTCCACTATTCTAGAAGCATTGCCTTCAGTCTCTCGATCGACCTCTTTTGCTTGGGCCGGAGTATCCTTTACCCCTTCTAGATTGGGAACTTCGGCCAAAGCTTCCTGATCGACCTCTTCTGGTTCAGAGGGATTTTGCATCGAAACACCAGCCCGTACGCGGGCCACCAATTTGGACCTATCTTTTTCTTCTTCTTTGGACTCATCCTTAGTGAATGGACTGAGTCTGAAGGTAGGGTGCCAGAACTCCCCCTAAGTTTGCGATACCTTCTCTCCGGTCTTTTCTTTTCCGAGTTCGGGGGACTCGAGACCTATTTTTTTTTCTTGTCATCGGCCTGCTTCGGAGCAGAGGACTTGGGAGGTACATCCTCATCACTGGATAGAGGCCTCATAGTATCATCCTCGGGAAGACCTATAAAAGGAAGTAGAAGAACATTCATTAGGGAAAGAAGAAAATTGAACATCACTACCCCGGGAAAAGAAGATTACCATGTTTATTGACCTCCCTTCGAACCTTCAATAATTCTATCCAAGCACGCTCGGAATACAATCTTTGTGACACAAGGCTCTTGATCCGTTCCTTGTGTTCAGGGACTATGTCCTGTATAGGGGCAACTACTGCAATAACAAATACTTTGATAAGGAAGAAGATTATAAGGAAAACAACAGTATTGAACCTTCAAGACAAAGACTACTTACGTTTCATGTTTCGCTTCTCGGTAAATGGCATGTCTTCGGTAGGGATCTGGTCCGAAGTTATTATTTGAACTAACCTGCCCATCCAACCTCAGTCTTGATACTTGTTTATTCTTGAGAATGGGGCCTTACTAGCCCGACATGAACACTTGATTATCCCCCCTCGATAGATTAGTGACTAAAGAGGTGCATAAGGTTATCGAGGAAAAAGGACATCCCTCGACTTTTCCCACGAAGAATCTGAGAAGGATTACTATTCTCCAAAAGAAAGGGTGGATCTGACTAAGAGTCATGTTGTATCTCTTGTAGAAGGCGATGATGATGGGGTATTAGGGACCCAGCATGAAGGTGTAAGTGTAATCACTTACAAAACCCTTCAAGGTGATAGTGATTGACTCTTCAGGAAAAGGAATCACCACATGCTTATTGACCCAAATGCAATCTTCTTTAACCTTGTTGAGGAAATCATTGGTAATCATGTATATGTACCTCGAGACTAGCTCACATCGTCCTGGTACCGAGGATGCCTTCTTAACCTTAAAATCGGTAATGGTAGGACAACCTGCCAGAATGAATTCCTCAAGAAGAGACTAAGCTGCAGCCCCACCGCCAGTGAGTCGTGATGAAGGAGTGACCTCCTTTTGTGGTATAGTCTCGGAAGTTTTCGCCATTGTAGAATTAAAGAAAACAGAATTGGAATGATGTGCAGTTTGCTAAAAGTTAAAGAATTTGAGTGCAAGAGTTACAAGATAAAGGAATTTTCAAGAAAAAACTAGAGTAGGAGGAGCTTTGAATGTAAAGTTTGAATGAAGGAAAGCTAAGGTACTTAAAGCTTGTTGGTGACGGTTCAGAATCAGTAGTGGCCGACCAACAACTGTTGGGAATTTAAAATGCCTCGATAATTTAACCAACGAGACATTTTAGTATCCACTTGTCGCTTACGTCATGGTCCGGCTCTTTGTTTACGACATAGCCCTTCGAGACGGGATTGGGAAGTTCATTACATTTCTCTTTATCTTCTCTTCGAGAAATGAGGGGACTCTCTGTATACGGTCAAAACTGGGCTCGCCCCTTTGTGTGACCAACCGAGACTGGAACATGATAGGTCAAGGTTCGACTTCGTGCTGTATCGAACCATAGTGCAAAGTTAGATCGTCAAGCTCGTTACCCACAGACTGATCGAGTTTGAGATCGGTCAAGATCGACACCGAGAAAGATAGAGATCGAGAAAGATCAAGGGAAGCTTACCGAACAAAGTAACGGAAAGACGAAATATCCACAATCGATCAAGGATCCGGGTGAAAATCACGAAACGTATCAGGAAGAGGCCGATTAATTAGCTAATCATGAGATTTTTTGCTTCATATAGAATTGTATCAAGAGTAGGATTCCCCTACTATATAAAAAGCGTCTGATTATTTGAAAAGGACATCATCTTTACGCAACATAAAGAAATATACTGTCATTTTCTAGCTTTTATTATCTGGTTATTCTATTACTTTGTTCATACTTCATATGGAACACCATTGTTCGAGGGTGGTCGAACTCGAGGGCCAAGGAAATTTGACTTGTGTGGCTTGCATTTACTCTTCTATCGTCAATTTCAATATTAGTTTATTCTTCTTAATTTATACCAAGTTATATCACGTATCTTAAAATCGCGTATAAATTCAATTATTATCCGATTTTAGGGTAAACAAATATGAATATCCATATTATCCACGTCTTTTTGCATATGATAACTTTTGGAAGTATTTCTAATCTTTCAAACTTGAGAAATCTCAATTTGAATCTTTACAAATATAAAAGTCAAACCCATTTGTTATCCATTATCCAACCCATTTTTATTATCTTTGAAAACTTAATTATGTAGTTCATTTTTAATGAATAATTTTGAAAGATATTTTTTTATCGAATTTGCCACCACTAATGTATATTAAACGGAAAATGTTGAGAAGGATATTCTCAAGAAGAGAATGGTCATAGGCAATTCACAATCAACCAATTATTATAAGGTGGATACTTCAATTTTGGGGAAACGATGTAGAATAAAACTCTTTAATGTAGAACTTGCGGCAATATAGAAATTGACGTAATTACTTTGCACTTTTTTGTTTTAATATAAAAACATGGACATTTTCTTATTAATTAGAAAGAACAACAGAAAGTTCGCAATCTCAGGTAGAAACATTTCTGTTTCTTTTTTCTTTTGCCCTTTCCTTCATCAAGTCATTTAAATGTTTACATACATTCTTTGCATCAAACCATATTAAGTCAAAATCCCAAAGCTTACAAAAAGTATTATTTGAATAAACGCCCCTGATATCTTTCTCCTTTTTTGTGTGGTTATAATTGAGGAAATAAGACGACGACGAATCGGATCACATGCAATAAGGACAGGAGCATGAGATTGTTGACCTTTTTATGTCCTACATATTAGATAGCAACAGTACAAATGTCAACCAAAAGAGAGCACTAAGATTTAACATTGTCGACGTGGACTTGTGACTTCTCTTTCTCAGAAATAGAAGTTGCTTGTTTCAACTTCAGTTTCATACCTTAGACTTTGTTGGACCAGATGCATATAAAAATTGAACTTTTGCATTTAAGAGGTCGAAACAATACTTACCGCTAAGTCTTTTTGAAATTTCAGCTATGTAGTAAATAATAGTAAATAATTGATGTATATGTATTGCTTGTTTGGCCGAGCTGGAAAAATCTGCTTATTTTAATAAGTAATCTTTTTAAAAGTGCTTTTTAAAAAGTATTGTTGGTGACAAACAGTTTGTATTTTGCTAATTAATTTGAAAATACTTTTGAACAATAATTAGTGTTTGACCAAGCTGTTAAAATGTGTCTCTAGATATATTTTTCTCAAAAGTACTTTTAAAAAGATACTTTAAAGAGAAATTATTCTTTTCTGTTTTTCAAAAATTACTTTTACTTTTACTCGAAAGTACTTTTTGTTCCTTCAAAAAGCTTGTTGAAACATCTTAACTTTGAAGAAAATTTTTTTTTTGAAAAAGAAATACTTTTGGCCAGGAATCAAGCTTAGCCAAATAAGTTAGTAGTTATGGAGCCACTTTATATTAAGGGGTGGTGTCACCCCTTTTTGGGATTACATGTAATTAGGTAATTATTTTATTTATTTTTAGTACTTTCAAAATTCAGTAAATATATATTCTATGTTGAATAATCTTAGTTTCTTCAAGCGTCTACTACTCTACTTTTTGATACTTTTACGTCTTTTGGTGAAAATCCTGATCCTGCTAGCGGATATATGTGAAGCAAGCCGTTTTCTCTCTTTCGATCAGTGAAAAATATAATTCCGAAAATATCTTCTCTCGCAACAATAGATTTCTTTTTTCGAGATATATTATTCAAAAAATACTTTTTGTCATACCAACGAGAGTCTCTTTTGTTTAGAAAGTTGAAACATACGAGAACACTAGTTAAAATTGTATATGCCAGAATCTGACCGTATGTTAAACACAAAATTAGTTCTATTCTTAATAATTTATAGTTAATAAGTGGTATAATCATTTTGAATGAATGACAATTTACTACCATATGGTCCAATCGACAGGGGTACAACCCTCCCACACTTCAGAGGCGTAACCTCAACATGGTCACGGCCACTTATTGCTAGTTTGGCCACGACCACTTATTGCCAACTCATAAAGCTTACAGCTATAAATATCAAGAGGGAGAACCTTAAGAGGGGCTTCTTCTTAAACACTATTAATAAGAGAGAAATACACCACAATACTCATTTATGAGGGGATGAAACAACATTGTAAGGCTCTAAACCTCTTCAAGGAGAGGCAGACCAGATCACTACAATCGATAAAGTCTTCTTATACATTTCCCTCTAATTCTCAATGCTCATTCACTATGTCTTTCGCTTGGCCCAAGGATTTATTATGATTTGCTATGATTTACCCTTATTTATTTTTATTGTTTTATGCTTGTAAAGTATCCCGATAACTTTTGAGCCAAACGATTTGGCACAGTCTGTGGGGATTTCATAGAAGATCGCATAGTTCCTCCCTGAACCAGAGCGAAAAAGCGCCGAAGAAAGTAAACAATAGTTCCTCCCTGAACCAGAGCGAAAAAGCGCCCAAGTAAGTAAACAATCCAGTTCAAATGAGTCAAAAGCTGTACATCGAGCAAAGGAATTCGAAGGCCTCAACGAAAATTCAAGTCCTTTGCCTCTCTAACCTCAAACGGTGCGTAAACAAGAAGATGAACCCCCCCCCCCCCACACCCCCAAGAGAAGATCTATGGGAAACATCCCCATATCCTTGATACGAGATCCAGCCAAAAACCGGAGCAGAAATATCTCAAAACCAGGAGTCACCTCAGGACAACCTACATACCCTGATCAGGAAGAAAACGTGTATGCTATACAAGAACCCAAATCAAAGTCGAGACTTGGCACCCAAGGCCCGTGGCATTGGATCGATTAAATTAACCTTCCACTTCAGTTGAACTGGGACTCAGGCTAAGCACCTTTTACATTAGAATCAACGGGTTCGACCTCGCTTGCACAATAAGGTCAAGTGCCTTCTCCATCAAATTTAATAAGTTCAACTCTTGTTGAACTGGGACTCAAGCCAAGTGCCTTTGCCATTTAATTCAACGGGTTCGACCTTGCTCGAACCGCAAGTCCAAGTGCCTTCACCATCAGATTCAGTAAGTTCACCTTAAGTTGAACTGGGACTCAGGCCAAGTGCCTTCTTCATTTAATTCAACGGGTTCGACCTCGCTCTAACCACAAGGCCAAGTGCCTTTGCCATCAAATTCAGAAAAATTCAACATCAGTTGAACTGGAACTCAGGCCAAGTGCCTTCGCCATCAAATTTAACAAGTTCAACTCCAGTTGAACTGGGACTCAGGATAAGAACCTTCGACATTAAAACTAACGAGTTCAACCTCGCTCGAACTATAAGGCTAAGTGCCTTCGCCATTTGATTTAGCAAGTTCAACTTAAGTTGAACTAGGACTCAGGCCAAGTGCCTTCGCCATCAAATTTAACAAGTTCAACTCCACCTGAATTGGGACTCAGGCTAAGCGCCTTTGACATTAAAACTAACGAGTTCGTCCACGCTCGAACTATAAGGCCAAGTTCCTTCGCCATCAAATTCAGCAAGTTCAACTTTAGTTGAACTGGGACTTAGGCCAAATGTCTTCGCCATTTAATTCAACGGGTTTGGCCTCGCCCGAACCGCAAGGCCAAGTGCCTTCGCCATCAGATTCAAAAAGTTCAACTCCACTTGAACCGGGACTCAGGCTAAACACCTTCGACATTAAAACCAACGAGTTTGACCTCGCTCGAACTACAAGGAAAAGTGCCTTTGCCATCAAATTTATCAAGTTCAACTTCAGCTGAACTGGACTCAGGCTAAGTGCCTTCGACATTAAAGTCAACGAGTTTGACTTTGCTTGAACTATAAGGCCAAATGCCTTCGCCAACAAATTCTCTACGTTCAACTTCAGTTGAACTGGGACTCAAGCTAAGCGCCTTCGACATTAAAGTCAACGGTTCGACCTCGCTCGAACTATAAGGCCAAATACCTTCGCCATCAATTTCAATAAGTTCAACTTCAGTTGAATTAGGACTCAGGACAAGCGCCTTCGCCACTTGATTCAATGGGTTTGACCTCGCCCGAACTACAAGCCCAAGTGCCTTCGCCATCAAATTTAGTAAGTTCAACTTCTGTTGAACTAAGATTCAGGCTAAGCGCCTTCAACATTAAAGTCAATGAGTTCTACCTCGCTCGAACTACAAGGCCAAATGCCTTCTACATAAAAATTAACAAGTTCAACTTCAGTTGACCTAGGATTCAGACCAAGCGCCTTTACCACTTGATTTAATGGGTTTGACCTGGCTCGAACTACAAGGTCAAACGCCATCGCCACTTGATTCAACGGTTTCGAACTCATTCGAACTACAAGGCCAAGTGCCTTCGCCATCAAATTTAGCAAGTTCATCTTCAGTTATACTAGGACTTAGGCTAAGCGCCTTCGAAATTAAACTTAAAGAGTTCAACCTCACTCGAACTATTAGGCTAGGCGCCTCCATCATTACACACGGCAAGTCCAACCTCTAACGAATCTAGGCACATGATAAGCGCCCTCGCCAATCAAGTAAGTTCTGCTTATTTGAGCTAAAATTTGGGCCACGTGCCGTTACCTCCAAGCAAAAGTTCGGCCCCGGTCAAACTACAAGGCCATTTTTTTACCATCACAGCTGATAGTTTTACCGCGTCCAAACTGGAACTAAAGCTGAGTGCCAGTATTTCCAAACAACGGTTCCGACTCACTATCGAGCCCGAAGGCGGGTCATCTCTTTGATCACGTGCAAAAGAAAGTTTAAAGGGGAAAAAGGGAAGGTACAAAAACAAGTACAAGACAAGCAACAAAAAGAGAATTTATTTATATACAAAGTTGAATGCCGGCCATCCTGGCTTATATCCGGCCAAGGCCGGTCAACACAAGAAAAAGGAAAAAAACAACAAGAAACACATGAATGCCAAACGGTGAACAGAGCAAAGAAAAATCAATATCTTTTTTACTCGGCGCCATTCATGCCACCATCCCTACAACCATCAGCCTCCGACGACGCCATATAAAAAACACAATCGGCGCGAGCCCCACAAGCATTTAGACGCGCCACCTCGATAGTGGCTTCAGTCATGTTATCGGCCTCCCACAAGTTCTTATAAATATCACGTTAGGCCTCAGCATAGATCCAAAGTTCACGAGTCTGGCTGGAAGCAGCAGCTTGCTCCCATAACCGCTGATTTTCTCCTTCTAAGGCTGCGATCTGACCCACCATAACTTGGGTCTCCTGCTCGAGAATGTCGATCCACTCCTCGAGCCTTGCTTCCCTATCGGCCGCCGCAGCCCTCTCCAACCCAAGCTGAGACTCGTGCACACGGATCATCTCCTCAAACCCTACGACCCTCGACGAGGCAGCACTTGCCTGAAGTTTCAAAGCTGCAACTTCACCCTTCAGCGCCACCACTTTGCCGCTCCAGGACGCAGTGGCCTCTGCATCCATAATCTGGATCCGGTCCGCCTCTAACTCCACTTCCCTCAACTTGCTTTTCAAGCACTCATACTCAGTTGTGACCCTCTTTTCCGCCTCGAGCTCCTCGTTCTTCTGACGGAGCTGCTCCTCGAGAGTAATTCTGCTGTCAAGTGCCTGCTGCAGCTGCTGTCCTTGGCTCGCCAGCTCCTCACCTAGAGCTCGGTGGCCGTGATCATTCCTCAAATGCTCACGCATATTTCTACACCGGTCAAGATAGTGACGATATTCCCCCAGCGTCTTCAGAAAGATCCTTGAGCGAAGTTGGCTCGACGGATGCTCTCCACCTCCAACAAGTAAGTCTACAAAAAAAGGCAACAATTAAAATAAAGAATGAGCTAAGGCAGAGAAGAAACAAACCAAAGTCGTATTACATAACCTCAGGCCCATCACGACCACTTCATTCATCACCCCAGTATCTGTGACTTCTCTCAAAAATGCGTTCTCGATCTCTAAGCACAGCAACTCAAACTGCGTCACCAAGCTATTCCCTTGGAGCAGAAATTCAACTCCGTGGTGACCTCGGTAAAGCGAGCCCGCCCCTCCGCGCGCACCGTTGAATTGGTGAAACCTTCTTGAATCATGCGGACGTCATCGGATCCAAGTCGGATTCAGACTCGTACTCGCCTTCTACTATATTTATTCCCCCTTCCGCCACAAAGGAGGTGGAACCACCCGCCATAGACGCTGACGGGGCACTTAAATCAATAATAGCAGCCGCTGAGGAACGACCTTCCGCCTAAACGACTGAAACATCCAAGTGAGTCACTGAAGCGACAACATCATCTTGGCCTAATTTAACTAGGCAACACCCACTGTTTTCCCACCCTCAATGACGGGCACCGTAACCGCATTTCTCTCTGAATCTGATAGGGAAGAATCCAAATTAATTACTGTGGGAGGATCTGGCGCGAACGCCACCCTCCGTCTCTGCAATGGCCTCTCTTTCTCCTCATTCAAGGACGACTCCGCTCGAGGGCGAACAGCTCCTAGCAGCCCCTATTCTTGAAGAACAGCCCGTGTCGGAGAAGGAGTCGTTGATAACTTAATCGATGCTGCCCTCAGCACTGGGCGTGGCAGCGGTGCTACAACAAGAAGAGGAATCGTGTCCGGCCGATGAAAGGCCAGTTGAGGAGCCCTGGCGTGACGTGCCCTCCCTGGCTATGGCCAGCGAAGAAAGTTAGCAGATGGAATCAAAACAAAATGAATGAGAAGAAAAAACCAATATTCTACCTGTCACGGGCCGGCGACCATGCCTCTCCCACAAAGACGCCCATGTGCGAATCCCTACCGTATAGGGGAGGACGATCTCTATCCATCCGCGTATCCCAGCACACGGAGGCGGCGACAAATTTTCAGCTATAAAAACAATGACACGAGTCAGCACCTATTAATATTAGAAGAAAATAGAGATACAAAGGGGTAATTTATGGTCAGGAACTTACGTGCAAAACTCCAAACTTCTAGGAACCGAGTCGAGTCCGCCACCAGATGTTTGGTTCTAACATAAAAGAAACGCTCAAAGGGGCGACGGTCAATCTCATGTTCCAATTCTGCGGCAAAAATCCCCGACCCATGGGGCGTGCATGGATCATGGTACCACAGATTTTCTAGTGACCATAGAGGCTAAGCACGTGCTGCAGCGGGACCTCCTTACAAGCCAACTCCGCGTATTTGATATACATCAAGAGAAATTTGTATAGAGAAGGAGAGAGCTGGGTCGGGCACGCTCCGTACTAACGACATAAGTCGACTACCAGCATTGAAAGCGGGAGTGTGAATCCCACCTTAAAGGGGTAGACATAAACAAATGCAGTACCCAGGACGATCGGCCTGGACTTTGTCCCCCAGTTAGCGGGGGCAATGTCGGTATAGCTTGGAAGACCCAATTTCTCTCGAATTTGGGAAATCCCAACTCCCCCCATTAATGGAGCTTCATCCACTGGCTCAACTCCACCATCAGCAGTAAAGTCAACCACCGGGTGCCCGGGCAGAACTACGATCTCATCAACTGACGGAACTCCATCGTTTTCCACCCCTTCTAAATTTCCCGTTGTCGGAATTGGGTTTTGAACCACCGGAAGGTCCACCAGAAGATTATTATGTGAAGAATTCCCCTCCATTGATGACTCATGAACAATAGAGAGTTAGGATTTTGATAAAAAAGACGAAGATCTTAGCAATCAATGAACAGAGATGAATACAGAATAATGGACAGAGATGTTTCTTAAGAATCTCTCAGTTGAACAACGAAAATGTGAGAAGCAAATGTCCAACCCCATATTTTTATAAAGAATAAAATTGGCCTTCAAGAAACCCAAGAGCCATCATTAAATACATGACCGACCATAAAATGGTTCAGTTTTACAGAAACATGCGTCATCATGACAGACTCTACGAGGCGACGTTTCAGTTGCCGATCGGCCCCTCACCACCGAAATGGTCGTAACGACCCGCAAAGACCGAGATGACGCTCTATATCTGTTCAAAGTATTTGATATCGCCAAACGTATATGAAGCACGCCTTCACTCTTCTTGGCCACGCTTCGTACAGTCTTGTCGGGGACGACGAGTTACATCCCCAGGGCACAGAGGGACTAACTGTATGGGCCAGAATCTGACCATATGTTAAATACGAAATTAGTTCTATCCTTAATAATCTACAGCTAATAAGTGGTATAACCATTATGAATTATTGACAGTTGATTACCATATCGTCCAATCGATAGGGTTACAACCCTCCCACACTTCAGTGGCGCAACCTAAATATGGCTATGGCCACTTATCGCCAGTTTGGCCACGACCACTTATTGCCAGCTCACAAAGCGCACAACTATAAATATTAGGAGGGTCAGGTGGGAGAACCTTAAAGGTGGGGGGGGGGGGCTTTTTCTTCGACACTATTAATGAGAGAGAAATGCACAACAATACTCATTTATGAGGGTATGAAACACCATTGTAAGGCTCTGAACCTCTTCAAGGAGAGGCACACCAAATCACTATAATCAATAAAGTCTTCTTATACATTTCCCTCTAATTCTCAATGCTCATTCACTATGTCTTTCGTTTGGTTCAAGAATTTATTATAATTTGCTATGATTTAGCCTTATTTATTTTTATTGTTTTATGCTTGTAAAGTATCCCGATAACTTTTGAGCCAAACAAAAATCTATGCTTAATACATAGTTACATATCATGTGGATATACTTGAACGGTTGAATAGCGGGAATCCTTCTCATGTTAGGTAAAGAGTATAAAATTTGGTCTTGAATATACGTAGCTCTGATGTTAAGCAACCCTCACTTCCAACCGAGAGGCTGTGAGTTCGAGTCTCCCCAAGAGCAAGGTGGGAAGTTCTTGGAGGGAAGGATGCCGGGGTCTATTTGAAAACAGTCTCTCTACCTCAAAGTAGGGGTAAGGTCTGTGTACACACTACCCTCCCCAGACCTCACTAAGTGGGAATATACTGGGCTGTTGGTGTTGTAATATACGTAGCTCACCTACTTCTAGGAATGAATCAAATTACGCCGGATTTTCTACACTAAAATCACAAAATAAACAGCCAATGGTACATAAATGTTAGGCAAGTATACAGCCGATTTTTAGATCCTTATGGAACTTCTCTTTCTTGTCGCCTTTCATTTTGACCAAAAACATAAAATAGATACATAATTTAAATCCTAAGAATACATATATGATAACCAACACATATTTCATTTCATTAAGTCATGACCTCTCTAGTGGAACATATGTTATTACAGTTATTAGTTCAAAGCAATTTTCCAATATTGCAATTCAATGACGAAGGGATTCAAACTTATTAACTCGTAATCCTTTCACTTTAACTCCCCACTTATCTCTCCTAAGGGAGTTTTGGAATAAAGGTAATGTTGTTTCTGTATGAACTTTAAATCACGGATTGAAGTTGTAGAAGCAGTCTCTAATGCTTGTATTAGAGTAAGTGTCTACATAATATCCTTAGGGGTCGTTTGGTAGGATGTATTAGAAAAGATAATGTAAGCATTAGCTCTATGCATTACTAATACTTTGTTTGGTACCTTTTTTCAATTTGTGTATAACTAATACTTGTATTAGTTATACATCATACTTGGCATTATCATATGCATAAGTAATACATAGCAAACCATGTCATTAGTAATACCAAGGCTTTAATGCATGCATTAGCATGATTAAAGATAAAATTGTCCTTAAAGTCCCTTAAAGCTAGAGAATATGGAGGGCATTTTTGTAAGCAACTATTTTTTTAAAAATTATGCAATGCATTATAATTTTAATACACCACACCAAATAATAGATAAGAAATAATATTTGCATAACTAATGTTTGCATTACTAATGCATGTATTACTAATACATGCATTACTAATACACATTATTCTGCACTATTCTTATACACTCTACCAAACGACCCCTTAGGATGCTGCTCTTCTCCAGACGACGGTAAAGTTGTCTCTGTATTGATTATGGGTTCAAACTGTTGAAGCTGTCATTAAAGATTATATTAAAGTAAGGTGTTTACATCACACACTTAGGGTGCTACTCTAGCTTTTTCGGACCCCGAGTGAACGTAGAATGCCTTGTGTATCGGTTGCCCTTGTTTTTTTTTTTTTAAAGAGAATTCTAAAAACCTCGTGTCCGATTGACTAACCAAAAGTCGTCCGTGATGACGGTTCTATTATTCAGCAAAAACAAGTAAAATATATAATCATGATAGACTTTAACTTGAGAAAATTGTTGTCAGTTCAATCTGAACGACTTTATGTTACAAGAGTTAATGTTAAAGAAAACAGTTCATCTGCTCCACCAATGAAGATATTTGTTCTTTGTTGAAAAGAAAAAAAGATGAACCGGAAAGATTGGACGTTTTAATAGGGTAGTAGTTTAATGTTTATTTTAATGTCCAAAAGCAGGGCTGTTGCACAAATTCATATGTCTTTGATGATTAGTCCTTAAGTCAAAATGCATTTTAAGCAGTTTGTTCAACAATATTTAAGCTTTTATGTTTGTTGATTTTTTAAATGCTTCTAGTTCGGGTGGACCAGTGATGAGATTGAAATTCAATATTTAACTATCTAAAGTGATGCAATATATAGCTGCAAATATCTGGGGAAATATATTGTCGTTAGGGATTAAACTTGTAACTGCTTCAGAATTGTCCAAAATCCTTAATTATAAGAGACTACAATTTACTATCCTATGATATTCTAGCCCCTCATTACAGAGGTGGACATCTAAAGCATGATAATAACACAGGAACACAACATTAATGTTTCAAATCAAGATTATATAAGTTAGAAAGAAAAGACGGAATTCGATCTAGCTCAAACATGTTAAATTTAGAATTTTGATAATGATCAATAATCATGACTAATAACATCTCATTGTGTGTAGATTCACAACGGCATTAATAAAAGGAAAGAAAATCCTAAGAGGAAATTAGAGAAACCGAAGGACTATGTATTTCAAGCTGTGCATCAAATGAAAAGAGAATCAATAAATCAAAAAACAAGGATGAAAAGACAATCAATCATACTTGCTAAAGATCCTGAAGCACGTAAGAAAGGAAAGAGAGCTAATTAAGGCTGGAGAGCACATCAAAGACAATATGCTAAAGCTTTAAACAAGGATAACTTGAAGAACCAATTCTTCAAGTTAAGAATGAATCTAGCCACACTATTCAAGCATCATGAGGCTATTCATGAGTCTCACTCTTAGATATCTATGCCTCACAAGGAAAGACCTCCAATATTTGCTACTATATGATCCCAGAAATTAAGGAATCAGAAGACTCATTAAGCACATAAAAGAAGTAGAAAGGCAAAGACGATTACGCACATTCACATATATTTCTACACCTTTCTAGTTCTTTGTACAAACACGGTATTCTTGAGTCTACAAGTGTCGCAAAAGATAGGAAGAGTTAGAAAAAAAGAGTTGTGTCAACACTTGAAAGAAACTTTATTGTTGTATACTGTTGGTGGTGAATGCACTAAAACCATCACTGTTGTAAAGCTTAATAAATATATAAGAAAAACCCTTGTGAACCAAGAGAACTGGATGTCGGATCAACACCGGTACTGAACCAGAATAAAAACTGTTGTGCCTCCGTTACTTTTTTGTTTGTTCAATTTATTTCTATTGCGATTAATTCCTGTGTGAAGTCTAGTCGACTAATTCTCTCATAGTCACTTAAGTTTTACAAATAGGCTGCAATTCACCCTCTCTCTTATACTTTTAACTTATATGAGAGCGAGGACTAATGAATAATGTTGAACAACAAGTGAGAAAAAGATCATGGCATCAAACACAATCGTTGGAGCACTATTTCAAGAAGGACCTTCTCAGGTAAAACCTCCTTACTTCAATGGCCAGCATTCCTCACATTCTAAAGTGTGTATGGAGACCTATACTATTGCATATGACATTAAAGTTTGGTGTATGATCAAAAAGAAAAATCTTTCAATTCCGCCAAGGAAGGATAAAGACGGTGAAATCATAGTATCATCTGATCCTCTTGATTTAGATAATTACACTGATGAACAAGAAGTTGTTATCCAAGTGAACACCAAGCAAAATATCTATTGTACAATATCCTAAGAGGAGAAAAATATAAAAAGATATCTAGCTGTGAAAATGCAAAGAAAATGTGGAATATGTTAGAAGTCACATACGAAGGATCTAACTAGGTGAAAGAGACGAGGATTAATCTCCCAGTTCATGAATTGTTTTAAATGAATGATGGATAATCGATGGAGGAAATGTTCTCTAGATTCAGCAAAATCCTTGGAGACTTGAAATCCTTTGGTAGACCAATCAGAAGTGGAGAATAAGTCAAAACATTCTGAGAAGCCTCCCCGCAATTTAGCAACCCAAATTTATTTCTTTGGAATGTCAGTCTCTTGACAAAATATCCTATGATGAACTCAGAGATGATCTAATTGCGTTTGAGAAAATACATTTAGACAGGCAAGTCCAACAAGAGAAAAAGAAGACAGTTGCATTCAAACTACCGTAGTTGAATCAGAAAAAAGAAGAAGGAGAAGAACAAGATGAGAATGTAACTATGCTCTCTAAAGTTATAACAAGCATGATGAGAAAAAAAAAGAAATAGCAGAAGAGGTAAATCAAATATTAAAAAAAGAAACATGAATGATGAGAATGAAAAAGATGACAGAAGATGCTACAAGTGTGAAAAATATGGACATATTCAAGCCGAATGCCTTGAACTGCAAAAGAAACTATGCAAAAATTTCAAAAACAAGAAATTCTTTAGAGCCTAAAGTGATGAAGAAGAATATGATCATGAGGAAATTACGAACATGTGATTCATAATATAAATAAGATAGTGATGAAGACTCATCTGAGCCTAGTCTCATGAAAGACGAAAGAACAAGTGAGATACATCTTCCTACATGTCCTAATTGTCATGAAAGTCAAGAGTTTATTAATATTGCTCATGAAGACATTGAGAAAGTACTGAATTAACTTCCAAAAATCTAAAGAGAAAAGAAAGACCGCGCTCTGAAATTAGAAGTTTGTGAAATTGAGAGAGATATACTTACGGATGAAGTTACTAAACTTCAACTTCAACATGGATTGAGATAATCCACCAATCATAGCTCAGTCAGATCAAATCAGTTTGCTTCTCATAATTTCACACCTAGAACCAAAAATTGCTCTACATGCACTCATTGTGGAAAAACAGTCACACCTCTGATCATTGCAGGCTTAGAATTAGAGAAGAAAAAGTCTCTGAAAATTCCAATAACCCCTTCCCTCCCCCTTCGTGGAAAATCTGGTCATACATCTAAACATTGCAAGTTTGAGAACAACAAGAGATGGATCTGGTGACTTACGTCATCTAGACAAGTTAATATTCAAAAAACTAACCATTCAGGATCTAGGCATGCTTGGGTAACTAAAAATAAGTAATTTATTTTTCTAGGAACACATCAAGAAGAATCAAAAAGAAAATGGTACCTTGGTATAGCGTGTTCCAAACATATGACAAGTGACAAACAACTGTTCAGAACTGTTACCAAAGAGATGGTGGATCAGTTGCCTTTGGAGACAAACCAAAAGAAAATATAATTGGAGTTTAAAAAGTTTTTCTCAACTCATCAGGTGATGTAGACGAAGTATACCTTGTAGATGAACTTGGATACAACCCACTTAGTATCAGTCTACTATGTGACCATCACAAAGAGATTCGTTTTAAAAAGCATGGTTGGTTTATTAAAGATGAATCGGGTAAAGCTATTTTTTCTGGAAATAGAGATAAAAATGTCTACACCATCAGTAATATAGACAATCAAAATCAAATTTTTCTAGCCTTTATGATTGATGATCCTTGGGGTTGGCCTAAATCTTGGCCATGCCAGCATGCATACCACTCATAAATTTCAAACATGATCTTGTCATTGGTCTTCCAAAACTAGAGTTTTCAAAAGATCAAATATGTGATGCATGACAACTAGGAAAACAAACCAAGTCTTCTTTTAAAGTAAAATACATTATCTCTGCTACTAAACCTCTTTAACTCTTGCATATTGACATTTTTGGTCTAACTAGAACTGGTAGTATAGGTGGTAGAAAATATGACTTTGTTATAGCAGATAATTTTTCTTGATTTACCTGGGTTATTTTTTCTATTTCATAAAGATGAAGCATAAGGAATTTTGAAGTCTTCTGTAAGAAGGTACAACTGGAAAAATGTTACTACATATATGCCATAAGAAGTGACCATGGAGGAGAACTTAAAAGTAAAGCATTTGATTATTTCTGTAATGAACAAAGCATCTCCCACAATTTTTCATCTCCAAGATCACCTCAATAAAATGGAGTGGAAGAACAAAAAAATAAAACCTTGCAAGATATGGCAAGAACTATGATTGTGGAAAAATCCCTTCTACGTCACTTCTAGGTAGAAGTTGTAAGCACAACATGTCACATCATCAACATATGCTTAATTCCACCAAGTCTCAAAAAGACACCATATGAACTATGGAAAGATACAAGAACCAACATTAGTTATTGTCATCTTTTTGTTTGGAAATATTTCATTCACAACAATTAAACAGACAATCTTGGAAAGTTTGATTCCAAAAGCGATGAAGGTATTTTTCTCGGCTACTCACCCTCTAGTAGAGTATATGATTTTTTAGTAAACATACCATTTCTACTGAAAAATCTACACATGTTTTTGTAGACACTAACCCTTGATTAAGGAATGTAAAACATCTTGAATATGATAAAATCTCCATAGTTCCAAAGTCTATAATTACCGGTGAAACACTCATGATAAGGTGATTGACCAGCAGGATCAGTCGGCTGACAATACAACAACAACAACAACAACTACCCAGTATACTCCCACCAAGTAGGGTCTGGGGAGGGTAATATGTAGACAGCCTTACCCCTGCCCGAAAGGTCAGAGAGGTTGTTTCCAATCGACCCTCGGCGTATAGGATAAAAAAGGGGAAGCTGCATTAAGAAACAAAGGTAAAATTAGAGACACAAGCAAGACAAAACAAAATAATAAAGCATAAGTACTCCCGCAAAAATAACATAAATAATTCTGAAGACATAAGCAACATAAATACAGTCGCATGCAATAATAACAAGCAGTAACTACCATACTAACAACCATAATCACCTATGGGTGACCCAACTATCCCACACCCCACCCCCGGGAGAGACGAACGAAGAACTCTATGAGCCACTAGCCTACAATCCTGATTCTAGACCTCCAGACTCCCTTATCAAGGGTCATGTCCTCGGTAACCTGCATTCTGGTCATGTCCTGCCTAATCACCTCTCCCCAATGCTTCTTAGGCCTCCCTCTCCCTCGCCGACCACCAACAATCTCCAGTCGCTCGCAGCTCCTCACCGGGGCATCGGGGCCCCTCCTCCGAACATGCCCGAACCACCTCAGCCTCGCTTCCCGCATCTTCTCATCCACCGGGGCCACCTCTACCTTCTGTCGAATAACTTCATTCTTGATCTTGTCCAGCCTGGTGTGCCCACACATCCACCTAAGCATCCTCATCTCCGCGACCTTCATTCTCTGAACATGCGAGTTCTTCACGGGCCAGCACTCCGCCCCATACAACATCGCGGGTCTAACCACGGCTCTGTAGAATTTCCCCTTGAGTTTGTGTGGAATTTTCTTGTCACACAGGACCCCTGAAGCGAACCTCCACTTTGACCACCCCGCTCCTATCCGATGGGTGACGTCCCCGTCAATCTCTCCGTCCCCCTGAATCACAGACCCAAGGTATCTTACACTGTCCCTCTTGGCGATGGCCTGAGAACCAAGCATCACTTCCCCGCCTACCCCACTCGGCTCGTCGCCAAACTTGCACTCCAGATATTCTGTCTTAGATCTGCTTATTTTGAAACCCTTAGACTCGAGGGTCTGTCTCCATATCTCTAACCTTTCACCAACACCGGCCCTCGTTTCGTCTATCAATACTATATCATCAGCGAAGAGCATACACCACGGCACATCCCCTTGGATATGTCGGGTTAGAGCATCCATCACTAAGGCGAACAACAGGGGGCTCAGCGCCGATCCTTGATGGAGCCCCATTACCACAGGAAAATGGTCTGATTCGCCCCGCACCATCCTAACCCTAGTCTTAGCTCCATTGTACATGTCCTTGATTACTCTGATATAGGCTTCTGGCACACTCTTTGCCTCCAAGCACCTCCATAGCACCTCCCTCGGGACCTTGTCATACGCCTTCTCCAAGTCGATAAGCACCATATGGAGGTCCTTCTTCTTATCCCTGAATTGTTCCGCCATCCGCCTGGCTAGGTGAATCGCCTCTGTGGTGGAGCGACCCGGCATGAAACCGAACTGGTTCCCAGATATAGTTGTCGTCTCCCTCACCCGCGCCTCAATCACCCTCTCCCAAACCTTCATCGTGTGGATTATTAATTTGATGCCCCTGTAATTGTTGCAGCACTGGATGTCCCCTTTGTTCTTGTACAAGGGCACCACTGTACTCCACCTCCACTCATCCGGCATTCTTTTAGTCCTGAAGATCGCATCGAACAGCCTAGAGAGCCACTCCCTTCCAGCTTTACCCATGCACTTCCAGAACTCCACCGGGATCTCGTCAGGCCCGGTCGCTCGACCCCTACTCATCCTACGCAATGCCCCTAAGACCTCCTCCACCCTAATGCGCCTGCAGTACCCAAGGTCTCTATGGCGCTCTGTATGCCCCAACTCTCCTAGCTCTATGCTCCGATCCCCCCCCCCCTCGTTAAGAAGATCCCGAAAGTACGCCTGCTACCTCTGTTTGATTTGCGATTCCCCCATCAGGACTCTACCATCCTCGTCCTTGATACACCTGACTTGGTCTAGATCACGTGCCTTCCTCTCCCTTGCTTTGGCCAACCGGAATAACTTCTTATCACCATCTCTCTCCCCTAGTTCCTCATACATGCGACCGAACGCCGCGTTTTTAGCTTCCGTGACTGCCATCTTAGCTTCTCTTCTCGCCTCCCTGTAGACCAACCGGTTCGCTCTCCGCTCCTCCTCACTTGCACTCCCTGCCATCCTAGCGAACACCGCCTTCTTCACCTCCACTTTTCCTTTGACTACCTCGTTCCACCACCAATCCCCCTGATGTCTGCCTGAATAACCCTTAGCTACCCCGAGCACGTCCCGTGCTGCCCCCCTAACCAAGTTCGCCGTCACTGTCCACATAGCGTCCGCTTCCCCAGAACTTCTCCAAGCTCCGCCCTCTACTAACCTCCTTTCCAGCTCCTGTGCTTTCTCCTTAGACAAAGCTCCCCATCTAATCCGCGGTTGACCCTGGGCGCCCCTCCACTTCTTCTTCACCCAGAGATCGACATCCATCACTAGTAGTCTATGAAGAGTTGAAAGAGACTCTCCCGGAATAACCCTGCAGTCCTTGCACAAGCCCCTATCGCTCCTTCGGATGAGGATGTAGTCAATTTGAGTCCTCGCCGCCAAACTCTTGAAGGTGACCAAATGCTCCTCCCTCTTCCGGAATGTCGAGTTCGCAATTAGGAGCTCGGAAGCCCTGGCGAAATCAAGCAGAGAAGTGCCTCCTCCATTCCTGGTACCAAAGCCAAAGCCCCCGTGCACCTCATCATATCCGCCAGCCTCAGCCCCAATATGACCATTAAAGTCTCCTCCAATAACTAACTTCTCAGACTGGGGGATACTCCCCACCAGATCATCCAAGTCCTCCCAAAAGCGCCTTTTAGCCTCCTCATCTAAGCCTGCGTGCGGCGCGTAAGCGCTGATGACGTTGAGGACTCCACCCCCAATAACCAGCTTAATAGACATTAACCTATCATTCACTCGCCTAACCTCGACCACAGACTCCCTTAGGTCCCTATCAACCAAGATGCCCACTCCATTCTTCCCCCTCTCGAGCCCAGAGTACCACAGCTTAAACCCATCAGCGTCCCGCGCCTTTGTCCCGTTCCACCTAGTCTCCTGGACGCACGCTATGTTAACCCTTTTCTGCTGAAGAACCTTCGCCAGCTCAATGGACTTACCCGTTAGAGTGCCAATGTTCCAAGACCCAATCCTTAATCTTTGGGCGTCCGCCGCCCTCTTCCTACCCTTACCTCCAGCCTTGCCCGTAGTGCCACCCCCTGCTCCCCTACTCACCCCCGCTGCCACCCCCACCCCCTGAGGACATGACCTTACGCTAACATTCCCCGCCGCGGCCACTATCCCACCAATCGATATGGGGTACAGTGGCACACACACGCACTATAGCGAAACACGCAAATGCAGCAAACTAGAGAACAACAGAATAGACCACACTCGGAATGCTAGCTAAAACACGTAAAAAGGTGCACAAAACAAGCAGGAGAGCGGGAGGTACCAACTCCCGGTGGAAAAACCTGGAAGTGTGCTTTGCTGCGCCCGAGTTTTCCTGAATCTTAGCAAAATGTGCGGCTCTATTGCGCCCTGCCGCGAGTCTGAACGAGAATTTGAACGACAGTTGTCGGAGATCCTCGCCGGTGAAATAAGTACCTGTCCAAGAAAACAAAATATACCCGATTCCTACTGAAAAGGAGCCAATATCGATCGTTCCAAATGAATGCAAAAGTGAGCATGGATATCAAAATAAGTACATCATAGGAAATCCTCTAGAAGTAATGAAAACTAGTATATCGCCAAAGCAAAATATTGTCCTCATATTTCAGTTCGAACCAAAAAAAAGTGGATGATACCCTTGGGGACGAAAACTGGATAATTGCGGTGAAGGAAGAGCTTGATCAATTTTTGAAGAATAAAATTGGGGAATTAATTCCTAATCCTCCAAATGCATCCATTATTGGAACAAAAATAAATTGAATGAGTCTGGACAAGTACAAAATAAGCGAGACTGGCTGCTTAAGGCAATTCACAATAAGAAGGAATTGATTATGAGGAGACTTTTGCCAATGTTGCCAGGTTATAATCTATTCCTATCTTATTAGACTCTGATGATGTTTCATACTATTTAACATAGATGTGAAAAGCAGTTTCTTAAATGGTTTCATTTCAAAGGAAGTGTTTTTTAAGCAACCTCTAGGATTTGTAAATGAATCATTTCCAAATCATGTCTACAAATTGTCCAAAGCTCTATTCGGTCTAAAGCAAGCTCCTAGATCTTGATACGAGAGGATGAGTTCATTCCTAGTCGAACATGGGTATGAGAGAGGTAATATTGACACTACTCTCTTTATGAAACGATCGACTGAAGGTAACTGAGTAGTACAAATCTATGTAGATGATATTATATTTTGTAGTACAAACCTTGTTTTATGCAAGGACTCATGAAAGGGGAATTAAATATGAGTATTGTATGGGGAAAATTCGGTTCCCTATGCTCTTATGATATCTATACACTTCCTTGACGTAGAGACGGGCCTAATTGAGGCCGACTCGAGTAAGGTCGACCCCAGTAAGTAGACGGACCTAGTGACAGGACTCAAGACGAAGTCGATTGAAGCTCTGACTCTTTCGTACACTGAGACCACTAACCTATGTAATTTTCTTTGATTATTTCGAGGAAGGTCCCTTAATATGTAAAGGGGACCTTCCCTTTGTAAAGGCTCATGTGTATTTGCTATTCAGAATATACAACTATCTCTTTCTCTATCTCTCTCTTGTGCAAAGATTGTTACTTGTTCTATTGTTCTTAAATCTAAAGATCTCTACACTATTATCACCAATATTAGCTACACGATATTCTCCAGGTTCATCTCACGCTCCTCCGACAGGTTCCATAAATTCTTCTGTGTATTGAAAAAAGACCAGGGACTATAATGGAATGAAGAATACGTCAACGCCCTGAGGAGTTTGAAGGCATATCTGTCATCGCCACCCCTACTAGTCAAAGCCAACCCAGACGAACCGCTATTGCTGTACTTGGCCGTATCAGAAGTCGCGGTTAGCACCATCCTAGTGCGCGAAAATAAAGGTACGCAATCTCCTATTTACTACATTTAGCAAAACATTAGTGGATGCCGAACCCGGTACCCACACCTTGAGAGGCTGGCATTGGCACTCGTAGTAGCTTCACGAAAGCTACGACCCTATTTCCAGTGCCACTCCATAAGGGTAGTAACGACCTTCCCTTTAAGGAGTGTCTTACACAAGCCCAAACTCTCATGCCGGCTCGCTAGATGGGTCGTTGAGCTCATCGAGCATGATAGCACATACCTTCCAAGGAACGCCATTAAGCCGCAAGTCCTAGCCGACTTTATTGCCAACTTCAAAGCGGAAGTCCTGCCAAAGGCGAAACTCGAGGCACAACGCGCATCTTCCAAATATGGCCTATGGGTCCTTTATGCGGATGGCTCCGCCAATGCATCGGGATCGGGACTGGGACTCATTCTTGAGGTCCCCAAGGGAGAAATAATTCGCCAGTCCATACGATTCCCGGAAATGACTAACAATGAGGCCGAGCATGTGGCCGTTATTGCAGGCATGAAACTGTCCACAAAGTATGGGGCTCGCCGAATCCTCCTCCACTGCGACTCCCAACTTGTGGTAAACCAGGTTAGTGTGACTTATCAAATCAAAGAGCAAAAACTACAAAAGTACTAGACATAAATCCGCAAGCTGATGGCTATATTTGATGAATGCCACTTCGAACAAATCCCAAGAGCATAGAACATCGAAGCGGACGTCCTGGCAAAGTTGGTTGCAGCCACCAAAAACATCAACAAAGAAAGTGTGGTAACGCTCCTCGACTCGGCCATTGGTCACACCGAGGTACTTTCTTTAAACCTAACTTGGGACTGACACAACCAGTTCATATCTTATCTGCAGGAGGAGACATTACCCCTGATAAAAAATAGGCGAAGAAACTTCCGTACAGGTCGCTCGATACTGGATGATCAACAACGACCTTAACAAAAGGACGTTCGGTGGCCCTCTGTCATAATGCCTAGGGCCACACCAAACGAGGCTGGTACTCAAAGAAGTGCATGAAAGCTATTACGGTGCCTAGACTGGAAACCGCGCCCTTGTGTGATGAATTATACGTGCCGACTATTACTGGCCCACCATGAAAAAAGAGGCCACCGAATATGTCTGCCGTTGCAAACAATGCTAAAAGTATGCCACAATGATACACCAACCAGGAGACCCCTCCATTCCGTCACTTCCCCTTGGCAATTCATCTAATGGGGAATGGATATAGTCGGCCCACTACTCGCAGGACGAGGAAATGTACAATTTTTACTTGTTTTAATTTACTATTTTTCTAAGTGGGTGGAAGCAGGCTTGTACGCTCAAATACGCGGACAAGAAGTCATCACCTTCATATCCATCATATGCTGCTTCGGCATCCCAAAAGAAATAAGTTGCGACAATGGGCGACAGTTCATTTGTCAAAAAATGAACGAGTTCATCGAGAAATGGCGCATCAAAAGGATACTATCAACGCCATGCAACCCCGCCGCCAATGGCCAAGCGGATTCCTCCAGAAAAACAATTTTAATCATATTGAAAAAGAAGCTTGAAGATGCCAATGGGCTATGGCCCGAATTACTACCTGAAGTCTTGTGGGCACATAGAACTACACCCAAGTCGAGCACTGGGGAAACCCCATACTGACTAGTTTATGGAACCGACGCGGTCACACCTGTGGAAGTAGGAGAACCCACCCTAAGGTATCCGCACACCAGCGGAACAGAAAATGACTCCAGCAGACTTCAAGATCTTGATGAAGCCGAAGAAAGAAGGGAAATGGCCCACATCAGGATGATAGCCCAAAAACAGTAAGTCGAAAGATATTACAAAAAAAGGGCAAATATAAGGCCACTCAAAGTAGGAGGCTACGTCCTCAAAGCCAAGACGTTGGCTTCCAAAGACCCAAGATATGGAAAACTGAGCACAAACTCGGAAGGACCCTACAAGATCACAGCGACATCCGGGAAAGGAGGATTCCAGCTAGAGACAATGGAACGAAAAGCACTCCAGAACAACTGGACATTGCTCACCTCAAGCATTTCAACTTCTAAAAGGCGTCCCCTAAGTCGTACTCTTTTTCCCTTACCTGGGTTTTGTCCCGATTGGGTTTTCTCGGGAAGGTTTTTAGTGACGCGACATAGGGAACACCTGGAGATGTTTGATGTACAGGTGTATCATATCAGCCTCTCCGTGTACTCTCCAATCCCGACATGATACACGGACTGTATTAGTGCCATCTACAATGTATAGAAAGGCTATTGCCATCTCCAAATGTATGAAAAGGCTACAACCATATCCAAATGTATGAAAAGGATACGGCCATCTACAAATATATGAAAAGGCTACAGCTAACTCCAAATGTATGAAAAGGCTACGGCCATCCCCAAATGTATGAAAAGACTACAGCCATCTCTAAATGTATGAAAAGGATACGGCCATCTCCAATGCACGAAAAGGCTAAAGAGATCGTTTTTACACGGCTAAGGTTGTCACGTTTTACATGGCTAAGGCCATTGTTTTTACACGGTAAAGGCGGTCGAATTTTGCATGGCTAAGGCCATCGTTTTTACACGGTTAAGGCCGTCGAATTTTACATGGCTAAGGCCATCATTTATACACGGCTAAGGCCATTGAATTTTACATGGCTAAGGCCACCTTTTCTACATGACTAAGGCCGTCGAATCTTACATGGCTAAGTCTATCATTTTTACGCGGCTAAGGCCGTAGAATCTTACATGGCTAAGGCCATCGCTTTTCCACGGTTATGTCTGTCGAATTTTACATGGCTAAGGCCATCGTTTACATGGTTAAGGCCGTCGAATTTTACATGGCTAAGGCCATCATTTTTACACGGTTAAGGTAGTCAAATTTTACATGGCTAAGGCCATCGTTTTTACACATCCAAGGCCGTCGAATTTTACATGGCTAAGGCCATTGTTTTTACATGGCCAAGGCCGCAAAAACTCTTACATGGTTAAGGCTATCATTTTTACACGGCCAAGGCTACAAAAACTCTTACATGGCTAAGGCCATCAGTTTAACACGGCCAAGGCCGCAAAAACTCTTACATGGCTAAGGCCATCATTTTTACACGGCTAGACACTCAGAGTGGTCGCCACCGAATGGTCCACTTAGCTTCAACCACGACAAAAAAAATAATACAACAAGGTTCTAGAAAATAGAAAAAGATTAACTATGGCAAAAGTCATATATCTGTATCATCAAAAGGGTTAACACCCATGATACAAAAATCGGTATTTACAAATATATTTGTTTTCAAAAATCCTAAAGGCCTCCGCCACTCTGATCATCCTGTCCCGCCTGGTCTTCATGTGGCCCATCTTCATTCCCAGGAGGGTATGCCTTTGAAATCCAAGAGGTGGACTCGAAACGGTTAACATCTGCAGAGATACCTCCTCCCGAGCCGGTGATTCGGGACTATAGCCGGCCGCTTCACGGGCAGCTCTAACCAACTGGCGTTAGCTCTCAAATTCCGCCGCAGATGCTCGCCCGACCGCTAAAAATTCTTCAAGGACGACCAGTCAGGCCTCCGCGTACACCCACATCTCGTGTGCTTCACGAGATGCATCAGCTTGTGCAAGAGCCAACTTGATGTCCTCAACCTCTGCTTTCTTGGCATCAAGTTCCACCGTTAAGTATACAACCCGAGTGTGCAGTTCTGCCGCCTCCTCTGCCACAACGTGGCCGAGCTGTAATTCTTCATCCTTAGATTGAATAAGGATCTCCATCTCTGCAGACCTGGCAACATCGGCCATGAGTTTCTCGTCAACTTTCTCCAGCGCAGCTACCCTCTTCTTCAACTGCACCTCAGACTGCACGAGGCCGTCACAGAACACCCTTAAATTAGGGTCCTTTTAATACATATCGGCCAAGGTTTGGTGCACATCGCACGTCCTGTTATACTTCTGTACCAACTTATTATGCTTGGCCACTTTCTTCTTCTAACGCCAACCCCTTTCCGCCTCCAAGATAAGAGTCTCGAAAAAGCCAAACACTAAGTGCAAGGAAAATCACCCTCTACAAATACAAAAAAAATCAATCAAGTCAAAAGACATACCTGCAAGGCCACACCCACCACTCTTCGTGCCAAGTCCTTGTCACTGGTCTCCGTTAGGGCCACGCTCTCGGCACCCGCACATAAAATTGTCATGTTGGTTGACGCCTCCTCGCAATTTTCAAATAAATTATAATGACTAGGAATCAATATGCGTTGGGAAGACTGTACAACCACCATCTCCACTTGGTGTAAGGCCTCGGCTTCTCTGCCTGCTTCCTCGATGGCGACTTCCGGGCTCGCCACATCCACACATTCACCCCCTCTCTCTACGGCTGCCCGGGATTTTCCATCCCCAGCACGTGCCGGGTGGAGGTCAGCAACTGCCTCCCTTCTAAGAGTAGACCTCTCCGAGCGAATGGCTTCAGCCATGAAGACCAACCTAGACTCACCGTGGGATAGATTAACCTTCTCTGTTTGTGTGACCACCGCCTTGCCAGCAGGAATTTGGCGTCTCTTCATTTCTAGCTACTCTTCTTCTAATACTCCCCTCTGTGGGATGCAAGTCAGGCTCAGATGGCGTCACTTCAATAGTTGGCATCCTTATGGGGAAACCTCGGGGATGGTCCTAGGTATAGCCACTGGTATCTCCTAGGGCGTCATCTCAAGCGCAGCCCCAAGCACCGCCTCAGACAATTCCTCGGGAGCTTCTGCTGATGCGGCCTCTTTCCTTGAAGGGGGAGAAGCACTTCCCCTAGACGTACCTATGAGGAGCATATCCCCCTCATCAGAATCAGACGCCACCCTAGAAAGGCTGGCCACAGTTTTCTTGTTCTTCTTCTTCCGCGCCTTCTTCAAAGCACCTCAACCTACCAAAACATGTATGAGTTGAGCAAGGAAAATTATGGGATTCTCCAATCCAGAACGGAAAGGAAAAACCAAGCAAGGCCGTTACCTGTCGGGCCATAGAGCCTGAGGAATTCTGGCAATGTGCGGCATTCCTCAGGCAAACGGTATTAATGCTCTCACCCACGACCTAATATCTTCAATCCGTCAAGGAGTGCGAGCTGTCACTACATAAAGGTAAAAAGAAATCTACGATGGTTAAGTCGATGAAACAAGATAGCCATAAAAACTGCATACAAAAATACTTACATGGTGTGTTTCATGCATTCAGGAACCCTTCGGGGTTAGACGCCAGATGTTTAGTACGAACGTAGAAAAAGTTCTTCCAAAATTTACGACTGGGCTTGTCGTCGGCTTGCACCACAAAATTCTTCTTGCCCTGACGTACCAACTGGAGCATGGTACCTCTCATGAAGCACAATGAACATCTGCAAGAGGTGGTGAACGGAGACCTCTTTCCCAGCCTTAGCCACGGGGTACGTTGGGCCAGACACGCCCCATATAACCAGCAAAGCTCCTCCACCAAAGGATTGAGCGGGAGGCTATATCCAATCCGAAAAGCATACTTATAAAATGTGTAATATCCTGGCCTGTGCACATAGGCGTAGTCCGTCCCAGCAGGAGCCTTCTCAACGTAATCAGGAATATTGTACGACTTCCTGAGAGAAGCCAAATGAGACGACGTCGGCTCGCTAAACTCCCAATGAGGGAGTTTACATTTGTTTTTAAAATCCGTCCGTGTGACCATGTCTTACGGAAGTATGTTGGACGTTAATACAGTACTGAGGACCACCTCGGCTTCTTCTTCCCCATCATTTGAGGATGATGAAACCCTAGAAGAGGCATCACCCTCGGTATTTTTGCTATCGTGGCGACACTTAACCATAATGAAAATTATGAAAGAAAGGCGTTTCAGGGGCACAGGGTTCGATTCCCGGGAACGAAAATTTTAAGAAGATCGACAAGTACCAGAAAAATATGAGGATAATATTGAGAAAATACTCTCCGAAAAGGTTCGAAAGTTGAATTGGGTTCAACCTTCCTCTACTTATAAAGAAAGTCACATGAAAATCGAAAAGGCATGATGCGAAAACTGGCGCGGGAAACCAAAACATCACATCATGTCCTGAACTACCTCGGGAGCAAAAGTAATGATCACGCACGTGATCGATGATGTCATCCTAAAAAGGAGACCTAAAAGGAGGTTATATGTCAATGGCATAACACCTTCTTATATGATCACACCCTTTTCCACAATATCTACGGGTACGGCCAAATTTCTGGAAAGGTCGAGCACGTATGTTCGTTTGTTAAAGACTTCTCTCAGCTACGTCCCTAACAAACGGAGGGACTATCTGTATGGGGAAAATTCGGTTCCCAATGTTCTTATGATGTCTACGCACGTCCTTGACGTAAAGACTGGCCTAATTGAAGCCGATTCGTGTAAGGTCGACCCCAGTAAGTGGATGGACCGAGTGACATGACTCAAGACAACGTCGTTTGAAGCTCTAACTATTTCGTACACTAAGACCACCAACCTCTGCAATTTTCTTTGATTATTTCGAGTAACGTCCCTTAATATATAAAGGGGACCTTCCCTTTGTAAAGGCTCATGTGTATTTTGCTATTCAGAATATACAATTGTCTCTCTCTTTTCTCTCTTGTGCACAGATTGTTACTTGTTCAATTGTTCTTACATCTCAAGATATCTACACTATTATCACCAACCTTAGCTACACGATATTCTCTAGTTCATATTACGCTTGATTTCGATTAACCCTTGTTATTTTCGATTGTTCGTAAGCTTAATAAGTATTTACATAACTTTTTAGCCAAACAAGTATGATAAGAGAATTAATATTCTTCCTTGGGCTTCAAATCAAGTAAGTACAGAAAGGGATTTTTTTTAGTCAAACAAAATAAAAAAAAAGAGAAAAATTTGGCATGTCTAACTCTAAAACCATAGGGACTCCTATGAGGCCAGCAACCACATTGAATGAAGATAAAATGGTAAGAGTGTTGATGAAATAATATATTGAGGTATTATTGATTCTCTTCTATATCTTACAGCTAGTTGACCTGATATTATGTTCAGTGCTTGCAAATATGAAAGATATCAGTCATCCCCAATGAATCTCACTTTACTGCTGTTAAATGTATTATCAGATATATGATTGGGACAGTCGACTATGGATTATGGTACGAAAGGTTTAAATGCCTTTAATCTCAAAGGTTTTTTTAGATGTAGAGTTTGTAGGAGATAAAATTGACAGGAAAAACACAAGTGGAACCTGCCAACTACTTGAATAATCTCTTATATCCTGGCACAACAAGAAACAAAGCTATGTTGACCTATCTACTACTGAAGTAGAATATTTTGCTCTAGGCAACTGTTGCACACATGTTCTATGGACTATGCATCAACTGTTAAACTGTGATATATGTCTTAATTGTGTTCCTATTATGTATGATAACATTAGTGATATTTTCTTTTCAAAAAATTATGTGCATCATTCAAGGGATATGCATATTGATAATAAGAATCATTTTATTTCGTGATTATATTCTAAAAGTGATATTGTGCTAGAATTTATCAATACTGAAAATTAGTTAATAAATATTTTTACCAAACTATTGCTTGAAGAAAGATTCTATTTCCTTCGTGACAAAATTAGTATTTGTCTGATTCCCGTCTATCTGCTCTAAATTTGTCTTATTTAAAAATCTCTAAGTACTTGGTTACCATGTACATGCATTTATGATTGAACTGACGGCGAGCTTGCAGAAGGCAATATTTTAGTTGCATTTCACACGTCTCTCTAAGAATTGTGGCATCCATTCAACCCCTTTTACCCACTTTTCTCTCGATTACATCTCCTACCCTCTAAAATAAAGACTTTCTCTCCCTCTCTCTTACTCATGGCCAAAATCAAACCCTCTTCTTCCTCTTCATGCCTAGAAGAAGCCATCGCTTCAAGAAAAACCATCAAACTGATGATCATACATTTGTAGATGAAAGTACAAGAGGGAGGGGGGTGATTTTTGGTCTGCGTAAAATAGTCGACAAACTATGATTTTGGTTGACTAGATTAAGAGCAGAATGTAAGATAATAGTAAATGGAAAGAGAATGACACACATCGATTTTATGCTAGTTTGGTACCGGTGTGGTGCTTATATCCAGTTGTCCTTGGGTCACAAGGGTTCCTTTTAGATTTTGAAAGAATTACATTGGAGATGGTTTTGACTCATTCAACACCAACGAAGTATTACAACAATCAATCTTGAATAATGACACAACTCTCTTTTGTCTAATTTTTCCTATCTTTTCAGACAATAGCAAACAAAGGATTATAGTATTTAGGCTAAAAAGTAGAGAGACTTAGAAAATAATGTAAGTCTTTCATTTGATCTTATCAATCTTCTAATAAGAGAGAAAAGAGCCGTTGAGCCTCGACCGCAAATAGAGGCACGAGATCTTTAAAAGGATTTGACCCAAAGGGTGCCTCTTCGAATCCTGCTCTTGGGAAGGGCCGAATTCGATCGTGATTTTCCTTGTAAAAGGCTTCAATTTATAGGATAATTAGGCCTTTGATTGAGTTTAATTAAGAATCTAAATATTTGCTTGCAATAGCTCCTTGATTTGAAATATGATTTCCTTTGATCGAGGCTGAATGAATGCGCTAATTTTGTTATTCTTTCTTCTCGTCCATTATTTCAACAATTACAACTTCACAATTGTTTTCTTTCCTTTTGATGATTCCTGCAAAACACGATAATTAAACATTGTCATTATTTAAACTTTAAAATTTAACTTAACATCAGAGTCCTCTGAAAAAACAGATCATCCACAATTCGAGAATGAGTCCACTGATTATGAAGAAGATATTCTCATCGCCCAGAAAAGGGCTGCAAAAAATCTAATGGAGTCCATCCCAAACAATCATCTCAAAAGAGAGGGAAGACAGAAACCATAGAGTTTGACCCTGAAGATAAGGCGAGGTTTGTCGCTTTCAAAGGGAAGTTAGTTGCTTATGGTCGCACTGTAATATAATCTGTGTATTGAAAACTCAAAGACTTATCGCACTATTTGCTACTATTAGTGACACTATTTACGAAAAGTCTGTGAGTATATTTTATGTAAATCTATTTTTGTATGATAAAGATTTTATGATTTTGGGAACTCGTATTATTCTGGATGCTTATCAGTTTGAGAAAATATTAACAATAAAGTTTGTTGGATATATTTTATTTGTGCAATATTCTTAGCCTGCTAATTTTGAAGTGTTGTTTGAGGAAGCAAAACGTATGTTGTCCGAAAACCCCTTGACATTGGTCCAAAAAAATTGAAATTTTAGCACCGTGTACTAGCCCACATTATTGCTACCACTTTGCTACCCTGTACTGGTCTACTTAGCAGCCTGTCTCTTTGAGATGTGTTTGTCCTATACTGTCTGGTGAATGAGAAGGCCATTAATTATTTTTTGGATGTGTTAGTAAATGCTTGAAAGCATAAGGGGTTTCTCATCTTCTACTAACAGTTTGTCGTATAGTTTACTAATCTCTCACATTTTGCAAGTTATGAAAGTGGACCTGTCTCTGTATGCCCCCTCAAAATATCTCTAACACATATGACAAGAATGCCTTTGCCATGATGGGATATACCTTGGTTGAGGGTGCCTGGTTCAAGAAAGACAAGGCACCAGAATCCACTCCTCAAAAGGACACTGGATGGATTAAATCTAAAGCCAACAAATCCTCTTCCTTAGATCAGTTGCTATTAATGTAGCAAAATATTATAGGTATCAAGGAATTTTTAACCTCTATACAGGAACATGTAGACAAGATCTGGGAAGTAACTAAGGAAACTAGAAAAGATGTGGCAGAGCTAAGGATTGTTGATACCCAATTTTCTCCTATATTATTTTCAAAATGCATATGTATCTGAAAAACAATGCATGCACATCAATTAATATTTTTGCATTTTTAAAAGATTTTTATTTAATTTTTCCCCATATTTTTATTATATAAACCATTACTAACTGCATCAAAAATGGTTTTATGATAATTTTATTGCTTAATTTTATCATTTATATTTATACTAAGCTTTAATTATTTCATGAATAGCCATATGTACATGTTCGGGTTAAAACTGGAATAACCTTGCGATAATAACCATGTGTGCATAATTACCTTATTTCATAAGAAAATAACCTTTTATATTTTTTTTTATAATATTAAGTAATTATTATAAATTATTTTATGTATGAATCATTTATTAACTATCTTTATAAAATTTTTAATCAATTAATTAGATATTTAAGAATAGCCTATTTTAATTTGGTTTAATTTCGGACCTTAGCCCAAATATTATCCCCAGCCCAATATCCTGACCCGATTTTTAACCAGCACAACCCCGCAGATCAAATCATAGCCATTGATCTCAAAAGATTAACGCTCCAAGATCATTTTCCTTTTTTAACTTAGCCCTTAATACCATAACCCCAATAATTTTCTTCTGCCCCGTTGCCCTTGAATCCCTTCTCATTTCTTGTCTCTCAAACTCACCCCTAACTCTAGCCAACTGTCACCGAAAACCCTTCAATCCATGGGGTTTCCTTTGATTTTAGGCCCCATCCGGCCTCCTATCTATACTGGCTATTTAATTTCTTTTAATGTTTGATATAATCTCGAAGAGATTCAACACAAACTTGGCTTCAACTCTTCATTTTCCCGATGAACCTGCCTGTGTTCATCTCAATGTTTGTGAGTGATGTTATCTTCATATTTATGGCTTAACCCTCTGGTTCCAAATTGAATTTTTCTTATCTTTGTCCATTTTTCAAAACCCTCGTCTCTTTCTACTCGAGTATGTTATGATCTTTGTTGATCTGACAAGATTTTAAGCTTATCTGATATTTCTCTTTAAAAATATTCTATTTTTTGTTATTATTAATTGATTTATGTATTCCTCTAAAAACTAGGGTTACATCTCTTTATGTTTCTGCAGAAGTTCTAAAATTTGGAACTGTTTAACTCTGGTTCTCTTTACTTGTTCGTCTGATTAATATGTCTATGTTATAATCCCTAGATTTTTTTTCTTTCTAATTATTTCATTGTTTATTTTGGTATTTGTCGATTATTCCTTGGCCCTGCAATTAACAGAGATTAAATGATTCTAATTTGCTTATTTAGGGTTTGAAATTGTATTTTTTAGTTGGAATAGGTATTTCTTCATGATTTTACTTATTCTTTCCTTATTTGTGACTTACAATTGGTACTACTTGCCTTAATTATGTTACTAGCGTAATTTGTTGTCACGACCCAAAATTCACCAAGGGTTGTGGTGGCGCCAGACACCACTGTCTGGCCAGCCAACTAAAATACTTAATTATATTCTTATTTTAATAATTTCGAAAATACTTCTTTATTATGATTAAAGCAATACTCTGTATGTTCCTCCAATTAAATAAGGAAATATTAAATCAACTTTCAAAATTTCCAATTAAATAAGGAAATATTAAATCAACTTTCAAAATTTCTGAATAAATTCAAATACATCCCCAGAACCCGGAGTCACAAGTACATTAGCAATTTTCTAAAGGAAACCAAATAGGTACAACAACTGCCCGCAATAAAATTGGACAAAAAGTAAATAAAATTCTGAAAGAGACTATACTATTTGCGGAATCGCCTCGAAGAAATACAGCTCACCTAGTCTCTGCTCCCATCATGCCGCTAAGACACGAGCCACACAATAAACCTGTGCAACAAAATGCACAGCAAGTACCATATGAGTATAAAAATTACGTGTACCCAATGAGTGTCCCGCCTAATCCCGATGGGATAGAGACGAGATGGTCAACTTTGACACTCACTAGTAGTCCAACGAATATTTATCCATGATAAATATATTAAATAGTGGATTTATTTATTAAACAAGGTTCTAATCCAGATTTAGGAAACAAGTAGTCATATAATTCTTTCAAGGAAATTTTCTTTGATTTTTTGTTATTATTAATAAAATGATCTCGAGCCATAGTGTGGCATAAAATAACTCAAGACAACAGAACAAACATGCGCCAATCATGCCGAGGTCAACGGACACTGCCGAGGGTCGAGCGGCCCGTACCATAGATGCATCTATTTCACCAAGGTGATCGGCCTATTCCAAAAATAAATACATATCCTGCTCATGAATCATGCATACGATGCAGATACACATAAGAATACATGCTCAATCAATCAAATAAGAGCTTATCGGGGAATATTATTCAAATAAAACCAATTTTCCTTTAACAAATTTTTTAAGGAATGCAACTTAATCCCTTTGAAATTCATTTACTAATTTAATGTGATTTAGGCAATTCATGACATCAATGGTTTCACAATTATTCAAGTATGACATGCTTTTGGGTCCTAGACTACCCGGACAATGCATAATAGTAGCTATGCACGGACTCTCGTCACCTCGTGCGTATGTAGCCCCCACAAATACGTGCATATAATCAATTTGATTCACCTACGGGGTAGATTCCCCCTCACAAGATTAGAAAGAAAACTCACCTCGCTCGAAAATCCATAACCGGCCATCTAAATCCTTCTGAAAGCTCGAACCAACGCAAAAATGCTCAAAAATAGTGAATGGTTAGTCAAACCCATTAATATATGCTTAGTTAAACTCAACAACTCAATTTCTATCAATTCTTAACCCCTAACAAAAAATTGACAAAAATGGCCTCCGGACCACGTGCCTAGAATCCGAAATTTTTCCAAGATAAACTTTGCCCATGACCTTAGGAACTCAAATATATAATTTTCTCTTAATTTCCTGCTCAAAATCGTGGTCGGAATCCAAGAATATAATTTTCTAGGTTTTCCACCAAAACCTCAATTTTTATACTAATTTTCATGCCCAAATCCACATAAAATTGATATGTTTAACTCAAAATTGGTGGGGATAACTTACCTTAATTATTGATGACAAAAATTCCCTCTTGAGGCTCCCAAAAAATCGCCCATGTCATGAAAGCGAAAATCAGATTTTTAAAACAACCATCTGCACCAACTCTTTCCGCTTCTGCGAAATTATTTCCGCCTATGCGGTTCCACTTTTGTGGGCAAAAATGCCACTCTGCAGTCCTGGGCTCTAGCCCTTCTTCCGCTTCTGTGACCATCTACTCGCAGATGCGGTCCCGCTTCTATGGAGCCTTGACCGCATCTGCGGTCAACCAGCCTTTGACCAACGCCACTTCCGCAGCTTCCTTTACCACTTTTGCGGGGTTGCTTCTGCGGTCACATTTCCGCAGAATCAGAAATACCAGCAACCAGATAGATCAGCCCTTCCAAAAATCCCATTTTTTGATCCGTTAACCATCTGGAATTCACCGGAGGCCCCCGGGACCTCAACCAAACCTACCAACCAATCCTAAAACATATTGTGGACCTGCTCGAGGCCTCAAATCACATCAAAAAATTCTAAAATCACCGATCAAACTCTGATCAAAACTTTATGAACTTTGAACTTCCCAACTTCTACTTCCGTTGATTAAACTTATCAAATTAAATCCGCTTAACTTCAAATTTTGTACACAAGTCATATTCAAAATTACAGACATATTCCAACTTGCGAAATTGAATTATGACCCCGATACCAAAAAGTTCACTTGTGGTCAAACTTCTCAAAAACTTTCAAATTTCTATATTTAGCCAAATGGCTTCAATATGACCTATGGACCTCCGACTTCACTTCTGATCACGCTACCAACTCCAGAATCACCATATGGATATACTCCCATTCTCGGAATCCTAACGGACATCGATAATAATGAAATACACTTCAAGCCAAACTTAAAAAAAAATTTCTAAAATGCTAACTTCCACCATAGGCTACAAAACTCAAGCACAACTGAGGTGCAATACATGATTTGAATCTCAAGAGCCATCCTGCTCATATAACATCACCGCTACACGGAACCTCAACAAATAAGAAATTTACCAAGACATTTCACAACTTATATGGCAAAATACATCATTACCTGGAATAGTTGATGATGAAATAACACCTTGAATGTTCCTCCATACGGAACGCTCGCTGAAATAAACACAACTGGCCAGATATAAAGCCATGTCCACAAATAAATCAATCCACTGATCTCAAGTAGTTTATGATTGCACCAACTTGGCCAATAATCTTTCTAAGGTTCATAGTAACTCATTCTTCCTCATAACATATAAGAACAACCATTATAACTAGAGAAACCTCCTCTATTCATATCCTAATAAACAAAGTGCCCTCTAGGCTTAAAATCTCAAATCGATGATATTACCAAAATTCTTATACTTGGTTTAAATCTCTAGTCAATCAAGTGACTACATGCTATACTTATACAATCTTCCTGTAGGACACGCTCCCACAACCTTCCAAATTAATTAACGGGTCTACACATCCAAACCGCCGGCTGCACCAATGCTGAAAACCGATCAAGAATTCTTAACCAGGACGCAAAGCCTTTCTCATAAAACACCGATCTCAGGTGATACTGAAGATAACACCAACTTACTCAAAATACTAAAACTCCCTTCCCGCTCATCTGTGCTCGTGACATCATAGTCATTACCAAGATGTAACATTGATCCTCATTTCAAATTCCATACCTCTCACTGCACCCAACATGCAGATATACGACAGACACAATTTCCATCACAACCCTGTAACCACTGATAAACTAACACTTCATCATATAAAGTTTTCATTTAACTCACTTTAGGAGAACTATAGCGACATCCGGGAAAATTCAGATCACCATCGAGTATACCAATCTCTATGTGGTGGTCCAACCCACCATAACCCTTCCGGGATCTTCCTACTCATAACAGGATATAATAGAAGAATGCTTCTAAATAACATTAATCACTACTGCTGAGAATCATCACACGCACCGCCACACTTCACATCCATGAGTTGATCACGGTGGATGAACTGATCACCACTACCAATATGCCAAGTTAACCATGGCTAATCAATCTACTTCCTTCCACTAAATCCTCGTTACCTTAGAATAATACTTCTTCATTCAACACATAACATACTCCATCTGCACTCATCCCGAGTGACCTTGAATCACGAGATCATGCTGTCTCGAATCCCGCGAACCATTTTGTATTTCTCAATGCTACCCATAAGTTAAAATATTGTAGAACATTCTGGGCACGTTCTCATAAGCTGCTACAAAGCTTGATTCTTAAACATACTCATAGGCTCGAAATCATTGAGCACCTTACTTTAACTTCTAATTCACTAGGACCATTATTGAGAGCCACCCGCTCTGTCTTGGTCAAAATATAACTTACTACATAGATCTTATAGAACATGAGCACTCTCTCCACGAAGCACCCGATGGAATCACTTCCTCTGAAACCTGCATGAATATGAGGCATAAATCCGGATCCTTTTTCAAAGTCCGAACATGAGCCAATAAGGTGAACCATAGCATGCCTCCAATAATTCCTTTGCTCGAATACCACTTATAGTCTTTTTCTCATAGTTGAAACAATCCATCAATATGCGAATAGCCAAAAATTCACGCATGTAGCTAATCCTACAGCCCAATCATAAGCGATAGGACTCTCCCACTTAGTTTGAAGCCATCATTTCATAATTCTAGAGTTCATCCGATCTCTTCACCTCTTATTGACACAACCTTGCGCAATAAATTATCAAAATTTCTTAGAATCTTTCTCTAAATCCCCATCTTTTGTATTCTGAATCATCATCCAAATTCGCACAATCGATCTCTTTGTTGAACAACCAATATAATTCTTTGCAGAAGCTTCGCCAACCACGCGACTGCTACCCTGCTCATGAGAAATAACCCACCTAGGGGAATCGCCTCCCGATATCTTCCACGCCGTTGCACGGGGTACATTCACTATGAAAGCAATAGCCCATACTTCACATCATACCTGCATGCTTCAACCACAAATCCTTAAAATCCCCAATTAGATCCAAACTCTCCTTAAAGCGCGTAGTCTTCCTACTACCAAGCCCGTATGCAACACCCGTCACTCTCCCACTTTGGCGGATCTCATTTCCTTAATCGGTCACTCTACCTTGCTTCTAATACTTGGCCTTTTACATATTTAAGACCGCTTGACACTTCCCACATGTCTTTCCTCATGCTCTGCACTCAATTGTTGCCTTAAATAAAAACTATCTTCGTGACACTTGAATCCACAATAGCTGCTAATCTTTACACCTTTCCAAAGGTCATCTTTATCGATCTGCCAATATTAGAAATTCTGATTCAATCTTGAACCATCGCAGCATGTGACAACTGACGGTCGTATCTCCAATACTATTTCACAATATCCTGCCAGAAAGGCGAATTTTAGCAGATTATAACATCAATAAATTTGGTACATTCCAATAGGACCACGACACCCCATCATAGAAGAAAGCTCCACCACGCTTGCAATTACCAAGTCTTTTTACTTTCACTAGCCCACATATGACCATTCTTAATCCGACTTCCTTTTTCCTCTACCGGAAATAAAATATTGAATCCCTTGATTACATGCTGAGCAAAACTTCATTCAATTCATCCACTACCTCGACACGTACACTACAGAAATAATAGCGTATAAGCATTATGGCAACCTGTGCCTGGCCTCAAGGCTCTTAGCAGTCTCGTTACTGAGATGGACAATAGAATATCCTCCCATAAAACGACTATAATAGAACAATAAACTATACCGGGAAAATCATCCTGCACCACATTTGTAGCGCCATTTCAATTCATCAAATTCTCGATTTCCAGCAAGCTCTAGCATTGCATAAGACTGAGTAGGAAGGAATCAAAGGCATAAGCCTCAAAGAAATTGAACTGCACGATAAGGAAATCAAGAAGGGAAGTACTTCTAATGGCCATGTAGCCTCCCGAGGATAAATACAGACGTCTCTGTACCGATTCGCGAGACTTTACTAGACTTTGTCATGACTCATGAGAACGACGTGAACCTAGTGCTCTGATACCATGTTGTCACGACCCAAAATCCACTAAGTGTCGTAGTGGCGTCGGACACCGCTATCAGGCCAACCAACTAAAATACTTAATTAAATTCTTATTTTATAAATTTCAAAAACACTTCTTTATTATGATTAAAACAATACTCAGTATGTTCCACCAATTAAATAAGGAAATATCAAATTAACTTTCAAATTTCTAAACAAATCCAAATACATCCCCATAACCCATAGTCACAAGTACATGAGCGATTTACTAAAGGAAACCAAATAGGTACAACAACTACCCAGAATACAATTGGACATAAAGTAAATAAAATTCTAAAAGAGATTATACTAGCTGCGGAATCGCCTGGAAAAAATACAGCTCACCTAGTCTCTGCGCCCATCATGCCGCAAAGCCACGAGCCACACAATAAACATGTGCAAAAAAAATGCACAGCAAGTGTAGTATGAGTACAAAAACAATGTGAATATAATGAGTGTCCCGCCTAATCCCGAAGGGGTAGAGAGGAGATGGCCAACTTTGATACTCACTAGCAGTCCAACGACTATTTATCCACAATAAATATATTAAACAATGGATCTGTTTATTAAATAGGGTTCTAATCCAGATAGACAAAACAAGTAGTAATATAATTCTTTCATGAAAAATCTCCTTAGATTTTTTGTTATTAATAAAAAGATGTCAAGCCAAAGTATGGCATAAAACTATTCAAATGAGTTCAAGACAACAACATAAACATGCGCAAATCATGTCGTGGTCGACGGCCCGCTCCTACAGAAATGTAAAGTGCGGACCACCAAGGGTCGAGTGTCCCATACCATAGATACATCTATTTCACCGAAGCTATCAGCCCGTTACAAAAATAAACAAATACCCTGCTCGCAAATCATGCATGTGACGCAGGTACACATAATAATACATGCTCAATAAGTCAAATAAGAGCTTATCGGGGAATATTTATTCAAATAAAACTAACTCTCCTTTAACAAATTTTTGAAAGAATGAAGTTTAATCCCTTTGAAATTCATTTATTAATTTATGAGATTTAGGCAATTCAATCCATCAAGGGGTTTAAAATTTATTCAAGTATGACATGCTTTTGGGTCCTAGGCTATCTAGACAATAGCATAATAGTAGCTATGCACGGACTCTCGTCACCTCGTTTATGAAGCCCCCACAAACAGGTGCACATAATCAATTAATTCACCTGCAGGGTAGATTCCCCCTCACAAGATTAGAAAGGAGACTCCTCGCCCGAAGATCCATAACCTACCCTCCACATCTTTCGAAAGCTCGAAACAACGCCAAAATACTCTAAAACTGGCCAATGGTCATTCAAACCCATCAATAAATGCTTAATTAAACTCTACAACTCAATTTGTATCAATTCTTAAGCCTCGAACTAAATGTTGACAAATATTCCCTCGGGCCCACGTGTCAGGAATACGAAATTTTTTGAATAAACATTTCCCATGACATTAGAAACTCAAATATATATTTTCTCTTATTTTCCTACTCAAAATCGTGGTCAGAATCCAAGAATATAATTTTCTAGTTTTTTCACCGAAACCTCAATTTTTATACTAATTTTCACGCCCAAATCCACACAAAATTGATATGTTTAACTCAAAATGGGTGGGGATAACTTACCTTAATTATTGACGACGTAAATCCCCTCTTGAGGTACCCAAAAAATCGCCCAAGTCATGAAAATATGAGAGAAATGAACCAAAATCAGCTTCCAAAAATCCCAGCAACCAGATAGATCAGCCCTTCCAAAAATCCCATTTTTTATCCGCTAATCACCCAGAATTCATCCGAGGTCCCAAGGACCTCAACCAAACCTACCAACAAATCCCAAAATACATTGCGGATCTGCTCGAGGCCTCAAATCACATCAACAATGCTAAAATCATCGATCGATCTCCGATCCAAACTTTATGAACTTTGAACTTTCCAACTTCTACTTCTGATGCTTAAACCTATCAAACCACGTCCGATTGGCTTCAAATTTTGCACACAAGTCATATTCGACATAGGGACCTACTTCAACTTTCAAAATGATATTCCGACCCCGATACCAAAAAGGCCAGTTCCTTTCAAACTTCTCAAAAACCTTCAAATTCCTATCTCTATCCAAATGGCTTCAAAATGACCTACGGACCTCCGAATTCACTTCTGATCGCGCTCCCAACTACAGAATCACTACATGGAGCTACTCCCATTCTCAGAATTACAAACGGACATCGATAATGCTGAAATACACCTATAGAAAAACTTAAGAAATTTCTTTTAGAAAAGCTATCTTCCACAATATGCGCTAAAACACTCCCGGGTTATCCAAAATTCAAACCGGGCATACACCCAAGTCCAAATTCATCATATGAACCTGTTTTTACCTTTGAATCCCGATTTCGAGGTCATTTATTCAAAATTCCAATCCTAGTTCATTCTCCAACATTAAGCAATTAAAAATGAGAATTTGCATTTAAATTCAACTCTGATCTTCCTGAACTTCAATTTATACCATACGCACAAGTCACAAAACCTGAAATGAAGCTGCTCATGGCCTCACACCACTGAACGCTCTGCAAAGGCTCAAAACGACTGGTCGAATTGTTACATTTATGAGATTAGATTGTTTTAACCTGCCCCTAGATGGTCTCTGATTTATTTGTTTACCTTATTAAACCTCTAAGTTGGATGTTAACTGATTCTCCCTAATTTAAGGGATATTTTTCAGATTCTGTTATATTAATTAATTAAGTTTAGCCTTAATTAACTGGTTAATTTGATTTACATACCTTATTTGTGTACTCTTTATTTTCTTTGCCTTATTAGTTTTACTCTGTTGAATGCTATATAAATTGCCGCATTCTAATTTTTAAGATACACGAACACACACAAAAAATACAGAAATACCTACGCACATAAACTCTTACTCTTACTCACACACTCACAACCATAGTTATTTCTATTACTTCTATTTGCTGCACTGTCTAGCCGGCTGAAAGCCAAGGCTAGACTCTTGGGCTAAATAGGAATCTGGTTAGTGTAGTTTGGGAGTGTCTGGTAGCTGGGACTACTTGGAACTGTGATTTCACTGCGATTGCTGCTGCTACTTCTTGCTGACCTCCCTTATTGCACCATGTCAAAATAAAAGAAGCTAAACTAAGCTATGATCTACGAATTACAAAAAACCTATCTAATGTCTTCACACTTGCTCTTGTGCTTCTTGTTGCATTGTTGTCTTGTGTTTTTCTCGGTGAAATCCATTGATGCCTCTTCGAAATGGAAACTGAGATGTTGTCCTTTCCTTCAAACTGCTGAACTTGAATTTATTCCACTGTTGTACGGGCGGGCTCCGGACTACTGAACATGAACTTGAATGTATTCCTCTGTTCTCCATGCGGGCTCCTGACTTCACACAATAGACAAAACAAAGAAAACCTTCTGCCCCAGTTTGGTGGCTGGGCGTCACGTTACCAGATGTTAATAAGAATTTGAAAACTAAAACTTGAATTATAATACCTCTGTTATACGGGCGGGCTCCCGACTTCAACACTTGAAATGTATTCCTCTTTTATATGGGCGGGCTCTCGACTTCTGAACTTGAAATGTATTTCTCTATTATACGAACGGGCCCCCAACTTCACAATACAAAGAAATGTTTTCTTCCCCAGTTTGGAAACTGGGTACATGTTAGTGGATATTAATAAGAATTGGAAAACTAAAACTTGAATTGTAATACCTCTATTATACGGGCAGGCTCCCGACTTCAACATTTGAAATATATTCCTCTATTATACGGGTGGGCTCCCGACTTCAAAAATTGAAATGTATTCCTCTGTTATACGGGCGGGCTCCAGACTGCTGAAATTGAAATGTATTCCTCTATTATACAGGTGGGATTCCGACTTCAAAACTTGAAATGTATTCCTCTGTTATACGGGCGGGCTCCCGACTGCTGAAAATAGACAAAACAAAGAAAACTTTCTGCCCCGGTTTGAAAAACTGGATGCTTGTTACCGGGTAAGATTTGAAAACTAATACTAGAATTCTACTATCTCTGTTCTTCAAGAGGGCTCCCGACTTCAAAACTTGTATGTATTCCTCTGTTATATGGGCGGGCTCCCGACTTCAAAACTTGAAAGTATTCTCATGCTATCTAAGCGGGCTGCTGACTTCGAAATAGAAAAAAACAAAGAATTTGAAAGCTAAAACTTAAATTCTATTCCCTTGTTCTCCAGGTGGGCTCTTGACTGTTGCGCTGGAATGTATTCCCGTGCTATCCAAGGCGGCTCCTGACTTCAAACTTGAAATGTATTCCCATGCTCTCCAGGCGGGCTTCTGACTTCAACAAAACATATAAAAACAAGGAAAATTTCCTACCCCAGTTTGGTAGCTAGGCACGTGGGTGAGTGTTACTAAATCGTAAACCAATTATTACTAAGAATTTGAAAGATAAGTCCTATTATCCAAGGAGTTCCTGATAATTCCTAACAATTATGAACCTAGTTTATTTTCTAATGGTATAACTTCCACTACATTATGCCATTTTCAAGGTTTTGAACTACATCTTATTATTCAGGAAGGTCCTGACCACTCCTTACAATTACGAATCCAGAGTATTACTCTCGCTACGTCATATTATCTACAAGGATTTTTGAAGCACGTCTTATTATCCAGGATGGTCCTGACGACTTCTTCTTGAATTTTATCCTGAACATGCGAACTTACATTCCCATATGCTATTCATGATTATCCTGTATTTTAATCACACCACACTTTGCGGTCAAACCTAATTACTGCTTGTATTTCCCTTACTGAGAGTTCTCTGGAACAATCAAATTTTCTACAACTATTAAAATCAAAGAAAATTTTGTAAGTTTAAAATAGTGGTTAGTTGATGGCATTCTTGCTGAAATCCTTCCACTGTATTGCTTTATTTGGACCAGCTTCCCCGAACTGGCCCCGAACAGCTTGACCTTCTGACTGCCCTTCAAATTCCCTGACTTTTGACAAGCCGAGTGCTTTGTACCCATGCTATTGTTTCACACCTCTGACCCCTTTATCTGACCTTTTACATCTCCCACGACATTTCCCAATCATTCCACCGATGAAACTTCCTGTGATTACCTATTTTTCCCCTTTCATCACATTGTTTTTGACATGCTCTGACCACATCATGCTTTATACTCTCTAGAATCTGGTAGTGAGTTTTGAAATCCCTTTCCACTTGCTTTGACCGACACTGATATTGAAACATCGTAGACATATAAAACCCCCCCCTCCCAAACAAAAATGAAATGCAATAATTTTATGAGTTAAGGATAGGAATAATCCAAGACTGGATAACTGCATAAAAGAAAAGGAAAAGAAACTTATCTGACCGGAACAACTGGTACCAATAGTCATAAAATGCACTTCGGACTAATTGGCCCAATCTGTCCAACCAGCCAGATTTCGGTTGCCACACTTTGTTGCCCCTGAATTTCCATCGCTTGATTACAAACCTTAACCTTGTTCATCCTGTGGTGCCTCGAAACAGGTTTCCACCAGCAGACTTCTTTCATTTATTCATTTCTCAACTTACTTTTGCATCAAGGTGCCCGCGAGGGTTTTCACCAATAATACTTTCTCATTACAATTTATCTCAACTCACTTCGCCTTATGGTGCCTGTGAAGGTTTTCACCAATAAGACTCCCTCATTTTATTTCTCTCAGCTCCCGTCGCCTTACAGTGCCCCTCAGGGTTTTCACCAATAAGTCTCTCTTATTTTATTTTTGTTTTTCCTTCTTGAACTAGAGTGTTGTCCATATCATGAATTACCTTTGCCTGCTTGACTTGGAATTTCTCGAAGACTGATCTGAAGGTATTTCTTTAGATCGTAATGTAGGCCTTTCGATAGGTTAGAAATAAAGGGTATCAAAGGCTAAAAAATAATTTAAAAATAGTTTAAAATTACAACTTTCAGAATCATATTTTTCGCAACAATCCACAACTTCTGCCCTAGTTTTTTGCTTGGGGATTTTTTATTTTTATTTTGGTATGACTTAACCTCAAAGGAAGGCCGCCTATGTACCCTTTGGGGATCAAGCCAAACGTAGTTCACGTTATCGAAATTACTTTTGTTGTGTTTTTTCTTTTCTTCTTTTCTTTCTTTTTCATTTTTCTTTTCTTTTCTTTTGTTTTTCATTTCTTTTTTTCTTCTTTTTCTTCCTGTTTAATTCACTTATATTCGGCACTTGCGTTTATTAATTGTGCCGCTGATTCTGAAAGAGGGGAATAAAAGAAAATAAGTAAGGCTCAAAAAGGATGACAAGGGATAATTTTTTTTGAGTAGCAGAACAAACTTCATCATTTCGATCTTCAAAATATGCCAAATATAAACAAGTACAATCAAAACAAATAAATCATACATAGTATCTCTTGACCGCATCGAAATTGATGGTCATTTCTACACATTTTCCTTCCACGTCTGTCAAATATAATGCACCATTAGACAATCCTCTGGTTACGACGAATGGTGTCTGTCAATTTGAAGCGAACTTTCCTTTTTCTTCGGCCCAATAAGGCAAAATGCATCTCAGAACTAACTGTCCCACTTCAAACTTCATCGGACGCACTTTTTTGTTGTGTGCTCTCACCATTCTTTGCTGGTACAACTGACCATGACACATTGATGTCAATATCTTCTCATAAATCAAACTCAACTACTCAAGGCGGCTCGATTTCAGCCTCCACAATGATTTAAAGGGACGGGATTGCCACTTCTGTGGGTATTACTGCCTCGGTACCATACATTAATGAATAAAGAGTCGCCCGCACTGAAGTATGAATAGTAGTCTGGTATCCCAACAATGCAAAAGGCAAATTTTCATGCCACTGTCTCGAACCTTCTACCATCGTTCGCAATATCTTCTTTATATTCTTGTTGGTTGCCTCAACCGCACCACTGGCCTTAGGGCGGTATGGAGTAGAGTGACGATGGGTAATCTTGAACTGTTCACATGTTTCCCTCATCAAATGACTATTGAGATTTGCTCTATTGTCTGTAATGATCACTTGAGATTTGCTCTATTGTATGTAATGATCACTTTTGGTATCCCAAACCTACAGATAATGTTCGAATGCACAAAATCCACCACATCTTTCTTGGTTACAAACTTGAACATTTTAGACTCTACCCACTTGGTAAAGTAGTCGATAGCTACCAAAATGAACGTGTGCCTGCTTAATGCTAGTGGCTTAATTGGACCAATAACATCCATGCCCCATGCAAAAAAAGGCCACAGTGCAAACATCGTATGTAATTCTGAGGGTAGAGAGTGAATCAAATCTACATGCACCTAACACTGATGACAATTGCGTACATAGTTGATGAAATCCCGCTCCATGGTGAGCCAATAATATCCCACTTGGAGAATCTTCTTTGCTAAAACATACCCTCTCATATGCAGTCCACAATCTTCGGCATGTACCTCAGCCATGATAGATGTAGCCTATCTCGCATCAATACACCCTATCAACCCGAAGTTTAGAGTTCCTTTGTACAACACTCCTCCACTAAGGAAAAACCCACTTTCCAACCGTCGAGTTGTTCTTTTTTTATCACCTATGGCCTGCACTGGATATACCCCCATCCTAAAATATTCCATGATGTCATGAAACCACGGTTCACCGCTAAGTTCCTCTTATACCACATTATATTAAGCATGCTGATCACGGACCTGAATCTGCGAAGGCTCCACATAAGCCTTATCTAGATGATGTAACATTAATGCCAAAGTAGCCAAAGCATCGGCAACTTCATTATGAATTCTTGGAATATGCTTGAACTCTACTGATTGAAACCATTGACAAAGCTCGTGCAAACAATGTCGTTATGGTATAAGCTTCAAGTCCCGTGTTTCCCATTCTCCTTGGATTTGGTGTACTAGTAGTTCCGGGTCACCCATAACCAAGACTTCCCAGACACCTATATTACAGCTAATCTCAACCCCATGATACATGCCTTATATTCTTCCATGTTGTTCGAACAATAGAAACGAAGTTGAGCTGTAACATGGTAGTGTTGCCCTGTTTTAGAAATAAGTACCGCTCCTATTCCCACGCATTTCATATTTGTAGCCCCATCAAAGAAAAGTTTCCATCCCCGCTTATCAACTTATTCCAATTAATCAATGTGCATCACCTCTTCATCAGGGAAGTAATTCTGCAATGGTTCATCATCTTCATTAATTGGATTCTCATCCAAATGATCATCTAATGCTTGTGCTTTCATCGCGGTCCATGTCACATAAACATTGTCGAACTCCGTAAGTAAGATCTTTCACTTTGCGAGACTTCCCATGGGCATAGGCTTCTAAAACATATACTTCAATGGGTCCAAACGAGATATGAGGTAAGTAGTATAAGATGACAAACAATGTTTCAACTTCTGGGCCACCCAAGTTAGGGCACAACATGTCCTCTCAATATGAATATACTTAACCTTGTAAGATGTGAACTTATTGCTGAGATAATAGATAGCCTGCTCTTTTCTACCAGTAGCATCATGCTGCCCTAGTACACAGCCAAATGAATTATCCAAAACCGTCAAATTTAGAATTAAAGGCCTCCCTGGTTCTGGCAGGACCAACACAGGTGGATTTGACAGATAACCCTTCATCTTATCAAAAGCTTCCTAACATTCATCCATCCACGTGACCGCAGAATCTTTTTTTATAGTTTGAAATTGGGCTCACAAGTTGTCGTGAGCTGAGCAATGAACCTACCGATGTAATTCAATCTCCCCAACAAACTCATCACATCAATTTTGTTTTTCAACGGTGGAAATTCTTGAATGGCCGTAATCTTCGACGGATCCGGTTCATTACCCCTACGACTAACTATAAATACCAACAACTTCTCATATATCACTCCGAAAGCACATTTTGAAGGATTGATCTTAAGGTTGTACCTGCGAAGCCTTTGAAAGAACTTTCTCATATCCCTGACATGGTGAGACTGCTGTCTAGAGTTCAGGATGACATCATCCACGTACACCTCAATTTTCTTGTGTATCATATCATGGAATATTGTTGTCATTGCCTCATATAGGTTTCCCCAGCATTTTTCAAACCAAACGGCATGCCCCAAAATAGTACGTTCACCATGGCGTGATGAATGCTGTCTTTTATGCATCTTCCTATTCCATTAAAATCTGATGATACCCCGCGTAACAATCCACAAAAGAACCAATCTCATGTTTGGCACAATTGTCAATCAATATATGGATGTTTGGCAATGGAAAATTGTTTTTTGGACTTGCCTTGTTAAGATCCCGATAATCAACACACACCCTAGTTTTTCCATCCTTCTTCGGTGCAGGCACAACATTAGCTAAACAGGTGGGATACCGTGTAACCCGAATGACCTTCGCATCAAACTTCTTTGATCTTTACACTTATGTCCGTTTTGAAGTTTCTAAGATTCTGCTTGATAGGAGGGAGTGCTAGATTAGTGGGCAATTTGTGAACCACTAGATCAGTACTTAGAGCCGGTATATCATCATACGACTATGCAAAAATATCCTTATACTCAAACAATGCTTTGATTATCTCCTCCTTGAGTTGTGGCTCAATATGAACACATATTTTAGTTTCACGGATATTATTTTGGTCCCGTAAAATAACTACTTATGTGTCATTTAGGTTAGGTTTGGGTTTTTCTTTAAATTGATTTAATTCCGTACTAATTTCCTCATAGGACTCATCATCACAATTGATTTCTTGTATTATTATTTCTGAGTTAGATTGACTATTAAAACTGGGCCGAAGATTCCTTATGCATGTCATGTCGATGATATCAACATAAAAATAAATGTATAGAAAAAAAATAGAAAAATGGAAACAGAATTAAGAATGAAGAAAAATAAAAACTCCATTTCATTGAATGTAAAGATTACATGGTTTTAACTCATCCAAATGAACGGAAATAGCAACTGAATTACAAACCCTGGAATAATCCAGGTGAACAAAAGGAAGACAAAACCCACTACCACGACTCCCTCCGAGTTGGAAGAGGAGTGGCTTCCAAGTTGTTGACATTAGCACGTGGCCTGATGTACTGTCTATCTGCTTTGCTCGACATTCCTCGGTCTCAACCATATTCACCTCAGCAAATACCGTCTCAAGCCCTTTCTCCAAGTTCCCATCTGCACCAATCAGTGGATCAGACATCTTTGCCAATAATTTCTTCCCGATACTCGGCCTGACAAAGCACCTGAACAAATGTGGAAGTGATTTGGGAAGAACCAAGACTCTTTGCTTCCTTGCAAATCAGCACCCAACCTTTTTCCTGGTACGAACCCATTTTTAACATTTCAGAGGCAACCATGATAGTTGCAGCCGTTATTCTGGGGAATGGGAAGCTTTTACCTTCAGGAACCTTTTCTACCGAGACCGTGTTGAAAACCTTGTAACCCATGACCCCTTATCATCAATCTCTATGAAGGGTACGATGGCATCACTTACAGCACTCATGTTGTCTTCCCCATGTACTATGATCTCTTGTCTATCCCACTCGAATTTGACCATCTGATGCAGAGTAGAAGGTACCGCTTTGGCAGCATGGATCCATGGTCGCCCCAATAGAAGAATATAAGACATAGCCACATCTAAAAATTAAAACTCCATGGTGAACTCGACCGGACCAATAATCAATTCAAGTATGATGTCACCCACTATGTCTGTACCACCACCATCAAACCCTCGAACGCAAATGCTATTCTTATGAGTTTTGTCCATCATCAACCTTTAGCTTGTTCAATGTAGACAAAGGACATATATTGGCAGTGGATCCATTATCAATCAGTACTCGAGTGGATACCGAATCATCACATTTCACAATCAAATAAAGAGCTCTATTATGTTCTGTACCCTTGGGATCCCTGCCATTTCTCAATTCTTCGGGGGCAAAACAACGTCCTGAGCGAGTTAAACCTTGTGTTTTGCAGAATTTCTTTTTGATTTCCTTCCCCTTGTAGGTCACAACTATCTGTTCATACTTCCATGGAATGGCTTTACTGTCAGTTACTGGAAACTGGGTTACTGGCTTTGTGACAACCGGTTCTATGTGAGTCCCCTTCACGACTACCACAGGTGTTCTTGATACACCATGCACCACTACCTTCACCGGCTCTGGTTTCTTTGCAACAATGGATGAACTTTTTCTGATCACCACAACTGGCTTGTCATCTATCCCTTTTGACTGAACTGCTAGTTTCACTCTAGCTACCTTTTCAGTCACCTTGGCTTCGCTAGAATGGATCATCATGACCGTCTGGGAGGGCTTTCTAAGCTTTACTTCCTCATGTATAAATTCAATCATGTTGGTATCATGATGCGCTGGCAACATGTTATGGTTGATATTCTGTGCCTCCGGGGCCTGAACCTCTATTCTATTTGTGTCAATAAGCTATTGCACAGCAGTTTTGAATCTCCAACATTTCCCAGTACCATATTCGGGAGCCCCCGAACAATATTCATAGCTCACTTAATGGTCCAGATTTTTAGGAAAGGTATTTGACAGTTTGGGCTCAATCGGATTAAACAGGCCTAGCTGGCTCAATTTGTGGAAAAGAGTGGTGTATGATTCTCCTAGAGGAGTGAGCATTTTCTATTTCTGGACCGTCTCATTTATGAAAGCTTTGTTTGGGCAGAAGCCGCATCCTTGTCTGTAAGCCCTTGGGGGTGGATATGTGCATTGTGGAGCTGGATATGTGTTTGGGGAGCCGGTACACGCCATTGTGGGTGAGCCGGAAGCTGGGTATAGGTTTGAGCATGGTGGACAAACAAATGTGGATATGGTGGTGGGCGGTAGTGTTGTGGAGGGCCATATGGGGTGAATGGGTAATTTGGGTGGTGGGTTCTGGGTTGGTTGTAGTAGCATGAAGGACTTCTAGACCTGGACCATCCTCCGGATTCAACCGTTGCAACCTCTTCTTTCTTCTTCTTTCCAAGAAAACCCCTAGTGCTACTTTTGATGGCCTGAGTGGTTGCTTTAATCGCTGAATAACTCATGATTTTATTAGACTTCAAACCTTCTTCGACCATAGCTCTCATTTTCACCAATTCGTTAAAGGATTTTCCAATTGCTGTCACCAGGTGACCATAGTAGGTTGGCTCCAAAGCCTGCAAAAAGTAGTCCACCGTTTCACTTTCCCTCATTGGGGGGTCGACTCCTACAACTTGTTCCCTCCAATGGAACCCGAACTCCCCGAAGCTCTTTCGGGCTTTTTCTCGAGTTTCAAAAATGATTGACGGTCGGGGACGATCTCAAGATTATATTGGAAATCACCAGCAAATACTTGCGCCAGGTCGTCCCAGGTGTATCATTTGTTTTCAGCCCTTCCATCTTACTACAGAAACCTCGCAGGTGTGCCACTGGGTCATCGTTCCCCTCATATAGATCAAACTTTGGCATTTTTAACCTTGCTGGCAGCTGGACATTGGGGAAAGGACACAAGCCTTTATAGGTCACACTGACCTGATTGCCCAACCTATGCATATTCTTGAAGGACTACTCCAGGCTTTTCATTTTCTGAAGCACTTCATCCTGCTCTGGGCTCTTAGCCATCTTTTTAGTCTCTACCGGGAGCTCAAAGTGAGGTGTATAAGAGTATGGATCAGGAGCTTTGAAAGTAGGTTTAGAAGGATATTATTGGTTATCTTGGGTTTGAAACAAAGGCTCACCAAACGACCTCTACAGCATGGCGGGTGGAGGTGCCATAAAGGTATGAGCAATTGGTGGAGGAGCTTTTGTTTGGGTGGTGGAGATTGGGGAGCATAAGAAGTAGTACCATAACCCTGTGTGTAGTAAGGGAAGGCTGGAGATGAATTGGCTGTGGAAGGCTCCTAAGCCTGAACCAAAGGCGGGATATAGGATGGATTGGCGGGATACACTAGCACCGGATGCCCTTGAGACCATGCCTAATGCATTTCATCCATTTACTACCTCGGTTTACACATATTTTCTTTCATGGCATTCACATCTGTCACCTCAACTTCTTTCGGCGGGTCCACAATACTAGTATCAGATTCTTGTCCAGTCATATTTACTTTATGTTTAGACCAGGTGTTGTATGGATGGATTTCCAGAATGCCTGACAAACTAACCACCTGCCTGAACTCATCACATTAGACAATCACTTTGTTAGCGATTAGTATTTAACAGATTGTATAACCGCACATTGGTATGAATGCACCTATATAGTTAACCATTTCTAATATGCCTTTGCTCGACCGCATGCGTCATCCCAGCCTTTTCGCATTTTCAACTGCAAACTGTCTCTCTTCCTTCTGTTTCTTTTCTCTCTTCTTTTCTTGCTTTCATTTCTCTTTTCTTTTCTTTCTTTCTTTTCTCATTCTATCCCTTTCTTGGTATTCCTCTCTTTTCTTTTCTTCTCTCTTTTTCTTTCTTTTCATTTGGTTACGGTCGAATCCTATCGAGATTGCCTACGTATCATGAACCCGCATGAATCAGACCAAGTGTAGTTCATGCAAATAAATACAAAAAATAAAGAAACAATTTTTGGGAATTTTCAATTTTCATTCATAAGATCTATTATTACAAAACTAGCCATTTTTGAATGGAAAATAACAGACTTGTAATAAAACTAACTGCAGACTCATGAACAACCAACAGACCCTAAATAAAAAAAATACAAACTCCGACAGACGACAGACTCTGATACGAAAAGGGAAAACAGACTCTAATAGATAACAGACTCTAAGAAAAGGAAAATACATACTCGAGCTAAGAAAACATTAAAGCTTCCAATTTTTATGCATGCGGGTCATCATTCGGCCTCGCCACAGGCTTGGGGTGCAAGTTCCCTTTCGAATTGCTCCAATTAATACATTATGCTATTGACAAAAATCATTACTTCTGAGAAGAAGGTAGTGCGGGTCATATCTTCACACGCTGTACATTTCTTAATGATGGCGCGGGCAATGGTTTAAATCTTGTCCCTGGTTCGACCTTTTTTTAAGAGCAGACGCCTTATTTGATTATTACGGGATTCCAATACCTGAGAATCCTGAAGATGCTGCTTCTGCAACTGTTGTATTTCCACTTCCATTTGGGCAAGTAAGTCATAGCAGTGTCTACTTTCGGTCTCAAAAGCTTTGGCTTACTTAACTGCTTTATCCTCAAGGGTGGTTATCTTTCTTTTCAGATTGGCAATGGCTGTTTCATAATCTTTCTTCAATTGCTACAAGTAATGGGTGCGATCTTTTGTTCTTTTTTCCCACTGTGCCTGGAATCCCACTATTTTACCCTTGGATTTCTTCAGCTCGTCTCGGCACTCAATGATTTCCTCTTTCAACCTCTTAATCAACCGTTCATCCATCCGACTCCTTTGTTGTTTGTCAGGGTCTATCCTCATCTGTCGGATTCGGGCTCTCAAGGCCTCTTTTTCTTGATCTAGCTTCTTTTTATCTCCCTCGTCCGCTGCAACTTGCACACTGTTCTCAAATTTAAGGTCTTAGACCTGCTTCTCCAATTTTCCTATCTTGTCCTTTTATTCCCTTTCTTTTTCCAACCAACCCCACTATTCCTACGATGACTTAGCAAAGTCCAGTAGGTGAGGTCTTTAGGCTAGCCCTCCGAATGCAATTTCCCTTCGGTGCCAAGCATGATATTCGGGCGAGTTGTCTCCTCTGGATCGGTCTCTCACGTAGGTGTTCGCTGCCAAATATTGACATTCACTCAGATCTGACGCACCTTTGCTTCAAGAAATTGGCTATCAGGACCAATCTCGACCATATGGACACTAAGACCATCATCATTTGGCGCCACTTCACATCTCTCGAGTTGCCTTAAAACCTGATATGGAGCATAAGGCTGAATGCTCCTAATTCCCATCAAGAGAAAGTGGGGTCTAGCTGCTGGCATATATATGATCTCGTCGACAGGCAACCATCCAATCATCCATTGTATTTGACTGGCAGTGAGGGTCCGAAAGAATGAGTTCCATATCGTATCCTCTTCAGGTAAACTGACCCCATTAATTCTTATATAGAACTCCTATATGCAGTTCTTCTCGGATGAACCATAACTCAGGAACTGGGCATGGTGACACAGGTGATCGGTCATCCATATCTGGAACAACAAGTTACACCCCTCGAAAAAGTCTCCTCTGGCTCTGCAGGCTGAGAGAGCTCGGAAGATATCAGATACTATCATAGGCGTAAGAGTGCTTTCATTTTGATTAGCAAAGTACTGACGACCCTAGCTATTTTAATATCAATATTTCCATCTTTCCTTGGGAATGCTAAGAGGCCCAAAAAGGTTATCATAAAAGCCACCCGTCTATGCTCATCCCATTTTTGGCGGTTACTTTTGCTGCATAGTTTATTGCCCGGATTGTTGAACTCTCTATATGACCATATATGTCGTATATGAAGCGTAGAGTACAAAAACCTTTTGCCAAATCCGGTCTATGGACTATCCCGGGTATCTTCAATGAGTCTAAAAACCAGTGCACATCGACAATTCTTGGGGCAATCAAGTATTTGTGCCTTAATGGAACCTCAGCACTTCCGATTTATCCAACTATTTCCTCTAGGGTCGAAGTGAGTTCATAGTCCGAAAAGTGGAAAACATTGTGTGCCGGGTCACAACATGTGAACCAATTCTCTGATGATGTCTCCCCGAGGCACGATCCCTAACAAACCAGTAAGCCCGTTCAAATACTTCATGACCTTGTCTTACCCTTCTTCACCCAAACCATCTCACCACAGACGCAACTGTAGAGGGATTTTAGTCATGATTGAGAAATGATCATCTTGAATTGTGCTTATCCTGCACATTTATTAAGGTGATTTAATCACTTATTTTGACCTAAACGAAAAGAAATGATACTCTTTTGGTCAAATTTCCAATTTAAAGCAAACAGTCGGTTTTGCGGATACGTACTTTCAGCACTTCGTAAAGAAGATTTTAAGGTTGTGCCTGCTAATTGTTGAAAATGATCCAAGGTGGCTGTTCTTGCAAAATCAGCCTTCCAGCGCCCTTTTAGCGATATTCGTCTTATTTTAACAAGAATGGAAAAACCCAACTTATTTATGACAACAATTAAAGTTTTAAACTTTTTTTGCAAATGGGAGGTTGGACTCTATGAGGGTTGCATACGTATCTCACATCCTGTGAGAATCCAACCTGCGTAGTTCGGGCCAATAAAACTAACTATTTTGTGAAAACAAGACTATTTTCTTTTCCTTTTCCAAAAAGAACCCATTTTTCCGAAATAAAGCAAAGACTCTATTTTTTTTCAACAAATAATAACACAATCTATTTTTCCAAACTGAAGACTTTTTTTCCTTTTTTTTCAACAAATAATAAAACAATCTAATTTCCCAAACTAAAAAAAAAAGACCCGTTTTTCTTATCTTTCTTTTTGTTTCTTTTTGAGTAACACAAACTATTTAAAAATAAAATATTTATTTTTTATTTTCTCAAAATTTCGGCAGAGTTTCAGCAATATTTGGGCGTTGGCTTTTCTAAAAATTGGCAATTAACTCTCTACACTGTTATTTCTCTCTTTTTCACAATTATTCAATATTCAAATATTCAGACATGTAGGTCCAAACAAGTAAATGTGTAGAACAAGTAGGATGCATCAGGATGGAATTTTCATTTTGGGTTACTAGTCCTAGACGGACTCAACCCCTGTGTTGAGTCCCCTCAATCAAATGCAACATGATGCAAACAAGCGTTCCTACTAGGGATCCGACATGAAGTCAAGTAATTCTAGGTTCAAAATCTTGGTATGTGTTCTAAACAGTGTACCCAAGCGAACAACTCGAGTCGAGAAGGGGGCAACGTACCGGGAACCAAAAGTCCATCCGGCTTAGTAACTTGTCCGACCTCTTTCTTATTTTAAGTTATGACACTAACAGAATAAGGAGTCTCAACCAGTAAGCACATCCCCGAATGTGCGAAGAGAAGTGTTTCATCACAGTTTACATATAGTTCAGATAATATCAAAGCGGTAAAGCATTTAGAACATTTAGCATGAAACATGTAGGAATATCAGATAAAGCCAAATATAACAATTATTCTAAGCTCGTATTCTTACACCCTGAGCCGAAGTTCTGAGTTTGTGTCCCCAGCAGAGTCGCCAGAGCTCTCAAACCTCCTTTTTACCCCTAGAAGGGCGTAAAGGAGTTTTATTAACTTAAAGGACAATGGGAACATAATTTATTATTAGGATTCAGAGTCGTCACTTGGGATATTAATGGTGTCCCAAGTCACCGGTTGAATCCTGAACCGAGGAAAACAAGACTCTGTTAACAGTCCCCGAACCACAAATCCGAGTAAGAAATTCTGTTAACCCGGGAGAACGTATTAGGCATTCCCGGATTTCGTGGTTCTAGCACGGTCTCTCTACTATTGTATTTGATTTTATCTAATTTTAAAGCATGTTCTAGCTTATGTGCTTTTTAATTTTAAACCGCTTTTATTATTATTTGTAAACAAGAAATACAACGTCGTGAAAACGCGTCTCGAACCACGTTACATTTATGCACCCATGGTTGTTGAGAAGTTTCGACTTCATTGAGATTTGGATTTGGGTTGCATAAATGCGCACCCGAATTTAGGAAGATAAATTATTAAAATACGTGCCTAAAGAAGCTATCGCGTTATTATTTTGGGGAAGGCTATGAAATTTGCTAAACGGCCCATCCCAAAGTCTTAGTATTTATAAATATTTACCGACGGCCCCGCAATTTATGTGTTTCACTTGCCGAGGCTCGTCTCATTTATTATTTAATAGGGAAAACCTAAAAGCAACTATGATTTTTCTATTTTATTTGTCTTTTATAATAAAGAGAAAAATCTTAATTAATTCATATTGATAAAAGGCCAAACACTTATGATTCAAACAATTCAGGCCAGTTGTTTATGAAGTAAACAAAATGAAGAATGCTTAGCATTTTGTTTAAAACACAGAAAATCCAGCACTTTGGGGCTGCTATTGGAGAAATCAGGCCCAAGTGACATGTCCAGCTGCTTGAGAACACGGCTCAAGGGTGGTGGAAGCATGCAATCACGTTTAAATGTAAGTTTAATTGGTCCAATCAATATCAAATGTTGTTATAAATAGAGAGATTTTACACTTCTATTTAAGGTGAATGTCTTTAATTAGAGAGATTCTAGAGTCCTATTATTGGTAGCTAAATCATCCCACTCCCTATAAATAAAGGGGTCTTCTACCATTGTAATACATCCCTAACAATCTCTAAGTATCAATAAGAATACTTCTCTCTCTCTATTCTCTCTATTACTCTTGTTCTTGCATTATTGTTCTTGTCTTTATATTATTTCATAACACGTTATCAGCACGAGACTCTACCGTCTCAAGAACCATTCTCGAAAAATCTAAGGTATTTCCCTCTTCCTAATTTAATTTTTGATTATGTCTGACATTACGAAAAGAAAGTTCGTTGCCCTTGAAATTTCGGGCAAGAACTATATGACATGGGTGTTGGATGCTGAAATCCACTTAGATGCTATGGGTCTCGGAGACACCATTAAAGATAGAGAAAAAGCATCCACCCAAGACTGTGCGAAGGCCTTGATTTTCTTGCGCCATCACCTTGATGAAGGTTTGAAGATTGAATATCTCACCGTCAAGGATCCACTCATCTTGTGGAACGGCTTAAAGGAGAGATATGATAACCTGAAGTTGGTCACTCTGCCACAAGCACGATATGATTGGGCTCATCTGAGGCTCCAGGACTTTAAGTCCGTTTCTGAATATAATTCTGCAATGTTCAGAATTACTTCTAAATTGAAGCTATGCGGGGATAAAATCTCCGATTATGATATGCTTGAGAAAACGTTTACAACGTTTCATGCCTCCAATATGGTACTGCAACAACAGTATAGAGAGAAAGGCTTTACAAAGTACTCTGAACTGATTTCTCTTCTACTAGTGGCTTAGCGAAATAATGACCTGCTCATGAGAAATCACGAAAATCGACCCACTGGGTCTACACCACTGCCTGAAGCAGATAAGGTGCACTCTCATTATGCCAAACATGAAAAGGGCCATGGTCATGGTCTTAAACGGGGTCATAGCCAGGGACGTAGACAAGGAAGAAATTCCAATGAAGTCCGTCAACCCCCAAGGAGAGATAACCGCCGAAAGCAGAAACGGGATCATAAAGATCCTAAGGCAAATGGTTCAGAAACTATATGTTATCGTTGCGGTGGGAAAGGGCACTGGTCAAAGACTTGCCGTATACCAAGACACTTGGTTGACCTTTATCAAGCATCTCGAAAGAGTATAGGCCCTGAAACAAATTTTGTCTATGACGACAACTTGGACATCACCCACCTGGATGTGGCAGACTTCTTTGAGCAACCCGAGGGGAAAGTAGACCACCTAATCGGTGATGGGTCCGTGATGAAAGAAGATGGAGTTATTTGATTTTGTTCTACTTATTTGTATTAGTTAGTGAATAAACTAATAGTCATTAGTATTAGCTCGTATTAGTTAGTTCTGTTGGAAACACGTTTCAAATGCAATATACTAAACGTGTGTTCTTTTGTAGGTTTTGATGAATGTCAAACAAAGCAAAAAGCGATATATAGCAAGTGCTCAAGGACAAGCACAAAATGGATGCATTACAAGAAGCTCAAGACAAAGTTTAGAAATGTTATAATTGAGTCAATATTAATTGTGATCTTGATTCCTCAACTTGGCTCATAACATGGCTTCTCTACTAAAATTATTTTTCCAAAATCATGCATATTTAAATTAAGTGTCAAATGATTTTAAACTATGCATATTTACATTTGTTAAAATGTTTTCCAAGCATGCCTCAAAAATCTGGGCTAAGATAATCGATTATGTACTTATGATAATCGAGTATCTCTAAGCCAAGACTGCATGACAATCGATTGTGAACTAATGATAATCGATTGTGAGTAAGTCAGTTAAACATCAGGTTTATGCAAACTGCATAACAATCGATTGTGTACTTATGATAATCGATTGTTAACTGAGGCAAAGTTTTCAAAACTCATAAAAATCGATTATGAACTAATGGTAATCGATTAGAATGAGAAAAATGTCTCCCAGTGATTTTAAATAAAATGTTAATCGATTGTGGCTTTTGATAATCGATTATATATGAGACAGAGAGTTTTGAAATTAATTAATAATCGATTATTCCATTTGATAATCGATTATATATGAGACAGAGAGTTTTGAAATTAATTAATAATCGATTATTCCATTTGATAATCGATTGTTGAAGCTGACCATTGTCATATATTTTCAATTACCTTCAGGTAATCGATTGTTGATATTTAACAATCGATGTTTTGCGTAAAATCTGGAAAAGATTTTCTGAACATTGTTAAAATAATCGATTGTTGATTTCCGGACAATCGATGTTTTATGCCAAAAATTGGAAAGGATTTCTTAACGTTATAAATAATCGATTAGTGATTTGAAGTAATCGATTGTTGACGTAAAATCTGGGATTGAATTTTTGATCTGATAGGCAAACAATCGATTGTTTAGTCTTGACAATCGATTGTCACTGAGTAATTTCAGCAATCCTTAATTGGCAATTAGGCAACGGTAAGACTGAGTTTCTCACCTATAAATACAGCTTCAACTCAGTGTTTTCATAACAACAACATATACAATTTGAGTATTTTCATTGCTAAAAGCTTTCTTACATTGATCATCATTTTCCATTCATCCATAAAGCTTTTTGAAGAGCCATTCTATTGAGCTAAGTTGTTGTGATCTTGAGCGTACTATTTCTACTCATATCTACTCATTAAGGAGTACTTTGTAAAGTGAGTGTGTTTTGTGTTTGTAAGAGAATTGCGATTCTCGTTTGTTGAGGAACTTGTGATTCCTCGGTTGAAGTCTTTGGGATTGTTATCCCCGAGCAATTGAAGTCTTTGGGATTGGTATCCCCGAGCAATTGAAGTCTTTGGGATTGTTATCCCCGAGCAGTTGAAGTCTTTGGGATTGTTATCCCCGAGCAATTGAAGTCTTTGGGATTGGTATCCCCGAGCAATTGAAGTCTTTGGGATTGGTATCCCCGAGCAATTGAAGTCTTTGGGATTGTGATCCCCGAGCACCTAGGTGAGGCTTGTGTCCTCAACTGTAACGGTTTGTTAAGCACCCGTAAGCTTGTCAAGTTTAGTGGAAATCTCGAGAGAGTCTCTCGGGGACTGGACTAACCACGTTTGTGGCCAACCAGGATACATCTTTGTGTAAGTTCTTTTTACTGCACTTGTTTTAATTTCTGCAAAGTTTTTAAATTCCCCACTAAAACGCTTAATAATTTTAAAACGCTATTCACCCCCCCCCCCTCTAGCGTAAAGCGTATTGTCCAACAATTGGTATCAGAGCCATACTCTCTGAAAGACTTAACCGTTTGAGAGAATCTTTCCATGGCTTCTACTCTAGACTCTTTTGCATGTATTGATGAAGGACAATGCCCCACAAGACCTCCTTTGTTTAACGGGACAAATTATTCATATTGGAAAGAAAGGATGCAGATATTCATCAGATCAAACAGCCCTTACTTGTGGAAGGTGTACACCAAAGGAAATGAGGTTCCTGTCAAACAGGTGGAAGGAGAATGGGTGCCAAAATCAGAAGAGGAATTCAACGCCGAGGATAATCGAATGGTCCAAAATAACTTTAAAGCTATTAATTTATTACTTTGTGCTGTTAATGCTAATGATTACAGGAAAATCTCCTGCTGCAAAACAGCGAAAGAAATGTGGGACAAGCTTGAGGTCACTTACGAAGGGACTGACCAGGTAAGAGAAGCTAAAATTGATTTCTTAACTCATGCTTACGAATTGTTCCATATGAAGGAAGGCGAAAAGGTAGACGAGATGTTTGAGCGGTTCTCATCAATAGTGAATGATCTCCACGCGCTCAAGAAGACGTTCACAGACAGAGAACTAGTTCGAAAAATCCTTAGGAGTCTAACACCGGCATGGCGATCAAAGGCCGATGCGATTCAAGAGTCAATTGGAATCACGAACGTCACCATAGACGCTCTTAGAGGTAATCTTAAGACTTATGAATCCACTATTCTTAACCCTGTTATTGATGAACAAAGAAGGCAAAAGATTGCTCTAAAGGCGAGCACAAGTCAATCACCAATTGAAGAGGATGGAGATAGCGAATTTGGACTCATCATCAAAAAGTTCCAAAAATTCATGCGAAAAGAATATGACCGCAAAGGGAAAAAGCAAGGTGAGCAAGTTAAATGTTATGAATGTGGTGAAACAGGGCATATCAAAACAAACTGCCCAAATCTTAAAAAGGAGAAGAAACCCTTCAAGAAGCAACGAGCATACATATCTTGGGGAGGAGATTCCGGAGACGAATCCAGTGAAGAAGAAAATGAAGAAGCGGCAAATCTCTGCCTCATGGCGCAGGAAGAAAATCAAAGTGAGGTAAGACAAATCTCTTCTCAAAATTTTTATACTCTTGATGACATGAGAAATGCCTTTGATGAATTGTATGCTGAATTTCTCAAAGTTACAAAAACCGTCACTAGCTTAAGAGAAAGTGCTTCTCTAAAAGAACAAGATTTTCAAAAACAGTTTTCATTAAAAGAAAAAGAATTAGAAAAATTGGTTTTGGAAAATGAGAAGCTACTAGAACAAAACAAGTTTTATGGGAAAAGAAGTTCTGACAAGCCCGAAAGTTCTACAAAAAATTGTGCTTCTTGTGTAGACCTTAAGAATGAAGTAGGTAGATTAAAAGGCACACTAGATAAATTCAACTCCTCTCATAAAAACTTGAATGTGGTGCTTGATAACTTGAAATCAACCAAGCATGGAATAGGCTTCATAAATGAATAAGAGGTTGATGCAAAAACCCAACCACCTAGAGCTCAATCTAGGATTAATAACAAAAATGTCTTTCCTAAAACAAACATGCATGCTAGACAAAATATTAGGAGATCTAGACATGACCTTCCGCCTAGCAATCGTCACCATAGACATGATGCATACTTTAGGCACAACGGTGATCATGCTAGAAGATCCCGAAATATTCATGGTGCTCAAATTAGGAGAAATGAAAATAGAGTAAACAATGTGCATTATTCTAGCTACTATGAGCCTAGACGCATGCATAATCCAAATGTGACATGTCATTATTGTAGACGAATTGGTCATATTGCTCCCGCATGCTTTACTAGACATAGACATGCTACTCAAACATATCATTATAGTATGCATAACCCTCAAGGACCCAAAATGGCATGGGTACCAAAAGAGCATTGATTTGTTTTGCAGGTGTGCTTGAAGGAATCAAGTGTAGTAGATGCTCCAAACACTTGACGGGAGACGAATTCAAAATTCCTTCAATTAAAGCACAAAGAAGGAGGAAGAGACGGAAAAATCGAGTTAGTTTTTTTTTAAAATCGGAAGTATTTTCGAAATTTTTAAAAGACAAAATACAAGGAAGACAAAGGCAAAATTGTGGAAGAAGCTTCTTAAATTGAAGAATGAGCCAAAAGACCAAAATAAACGGAAGATGTTCAAAATCAGGTAATTGGCAAAGTCGAAGGGAAGGTAAGTACCCTAAACCCTCTTAAGAACATCCTAGGACAAAATTCTTAAGAGTTCACATTTTTCACCCGACTACACTAGTTTCAAAGTTATTATTTCATTTATAGATTACTGACTTGAGCGTCGGAGATGTTTAATTCTATTTTGCAGGTATCCCCCAAAAGGTAAGAGGAAAGTATAAATTGTCCTGATACAAGAAAAATCGATCATAATCGATTATTTATGCTTACAATCGATTATCAGTATCAATAATCGATTATTAATTGATTCAATTTTTTTTAAATCTTATTGAATGTTTACATTGCTTGATAGAATTAAGTATCATCATTTTTAGCATCCCCCTTCCAAACAATCGATTATTTGTTCTGCCAATCGATTATTTGCCAAAATCCAAACTCTCTGTGAGTGAAACAATCGATTACTATATATTGACAATCGATTATCTGTTTTAAACTTATGTTACCGTTTTGGCTCTACAATCGATTCCTGTCAGGTCATAAATATGAAAAACAATCGATTACCAAGTTTGACAATCGACTATCTTTTTCAAATTTTTTTACCGTTCTGGCGTGTAATCGATTTGTCAGATCTTTTTCATTAATGATAATCGATTATTCTATTCAAACAATCGATTATGGAACGGTCAGTGAATTTATTCTTACCGTTTCAGACTTCAAATCTCTTCAAATCTTTTCCAATAGGTGTAAGATTCATTCCTTCTCTATATATAGGCTACACATATGCTCTTGTATACTCACTCAAGCCTCCCAAGCATCAAATTATCTTGTTATCTTTGAAAAATCCTAGCACATCTTCTTCAAAAATGTCAAGCCGCAACTCCAAACGTGCTCGTTCCAAACAAGGTGCTTCTTCTTCTCGCCATCCATATCAAGATGGATCGGTTCTATTCTTTGAATCCGATGAAGAGCTCACCCGTTTCCTAACCAAATTTGAGAAACGCCTTATTCTCCCTCCTCGCTTTTCAACAAACGCTCTTGTTGCACCATTCATTCCAGCCGCGAATATGCTAAGAGAATGCCAACTTTTCAATTTCCTACTCCTTACTCACCCCTACTACAACATTACTTTGGTTGAAGCTTTTTACTCCAACCTTCACAAAGATGATGAGGGTGAACTCGTTACCAATGTTAACGGCATTTCCATTCTAATTTCTGAAGATAACCTCCACCTCATTGCCGGCATTCCGCATGATGGTGAAGACATCTACCAGTACATAAATAATGCCGGGGACATGATTGATGAAGCTAATCTCTTCCGCCAAGCCGGAGTCGCCTATGATGAGTCTTCTTCCCGTCGTCCCACCATAAAGGATATGGACCCGAACTATCATTTCATTCTCTATTTCATCACTCGTGTTCTCAAACCCCGTAAACTCAATCACACCACCATTTCCCAAGAGGATGCCAAATTTCTTCATGCCATTGTCACCGGTGTTAAAATCAATTGGTGCAAGCTTATTCAATCTCATATGTTCAATGCCACCAGAGATGACATACCTCTCCCCTATGCCCTCTTAATAATGAAATTTCTTGAAACTTGCGGGGTCAATATTGCTAATGGTCCTCTCAAAAAGAGCACCAAAATCTGGGAAATTTCGGAGTCTTCCTTTCATCATGATGGTGATCATGCTCCCGCTCCTCCTCAAAATCGACAAGCCCGTCGTGCTCATCCTCCTCAGGAGCCTACCCTCCGGACTATCTCTGACCAAATTACTCAATTAACCCGTGAGGTCCATGGTTACTTTGATCACGTGCATTATGCCTATGCTCAGGTGGTGCCATATCAAGCGCCTCCCAATGATGATGAAGGGGATGGGGGTGATGAATGATGAAATTGTTGTTGTTGATGATGTGAAATTGTTGTTTTGTTGGTTAGTTGTTGTTCGTTTTATTGTGTTTGGCTCCACCCATGTAATGCTATTTTCCAATACATAAACTTGTGTTTATTTCATATTTTTTATTCTTCCCTTGTATATATTTTTTTGCTAATGGCAAAAGGGGGAAGAAACGGGATATCAAGAAGTATGCTATATCACTCTCAACTTCATTCATGCTTAAAGTGAGGGGGAACATGAATTGAGGGGGAACATCAAATTGCATACTTTACACTTGCATACTTTACACTTGTCTTGGATTATCAAAATAATTATTGCATATATCCCGCTTATGTTTGCCATTATCAAAAAGGGGGAAATTGTTGGAAACACATTTCAAATGCAATATACTAAACGTGTGTTCTTTTGTAGGTTTTGATGAATGTCAAACAAAGCAAAAAGCGATATATAGCAAGTGCTCAAGGACAAGCACAAAATGGATGCATTACAAGAAGCTCAAGACAAAGTTTAGAAATGTTATAATTGAGTCAATATTAATTGTGATCTTGATTCCTCAACTTGGCTCATAACATGGCTTCTCTACTAAAATTATTTTTCCAAAATCATGCATATTTAAATTAAGTGTCAAATGATTTTAAACTATGCATATTTACATTTGTTAAAATGTTTTCCAAGCATGCCTCAAAAATCTGGGCTAAGATAATCGATTATGTACTTATGATAATCGAGTATCTCTAAGCCAAGACTGCATGACAATCGATTGTGAACTAATGATAATCGATTGTGAGTAAGTCAGTTAAACATCAGGTTTATGCAAACTGCATAACAATCGATTGTGTACATATGATAATCGATTGTTAACTGAGGCAAAGTTTTCAAAACTCATAAAAATCGATTATGAACTAATGGTAATCGATTAGAATGAGAAAAATGTCTCCCAGTGATTTTAAATAAAATGTTAATCGATTGTGGCTTTTGATAATCGATTATATATGAGACAGAGAGTTTTGAAATTAATTAATAATCGATTATTCCATTTGATAATCGATTATATATGAGACAGAGAGTTTTGAAATTAATTAATAATCGATTATTCCATTTGATAATCGATTGTTGAAGCTGACCGTTGTCATATATTTTCAATTACCTTCAGGTAATCGATTGTTGATATTTAACAATCGATGTTTTGCGTAAAATCTGGAAAAGATTTTCTGAACGTTGTTAAAATAATCGATTGTTGATTTCCGGACAATCGATGTTTTATGCCAAAAATTGGAAAGGATTTCTTAACGTTATAAATAATCGATTAGTGATTTGAAGTAATCGATTGTTGACGTAAAATCTGGGATTGAATTTTTGATCTGATAGGCAAACAATCGATTGTTTAGTCTTGACAATCGATTGTCACTGAGTAATTTCAGCAATCCTTAATTGGCAATTAGGCAACGGTAAGACTGAGTTTCTCACCTATAAATACAGCTTCAACTCAGTGTTTTCATAACAACAACATATACAATTTGAGTATTTTCATTGCTAAAAGCTTTCTTACATTGATCATCATTTTCCATTCATCCATAAAGCTTTTTGAAGAGCCATTCTATTGAGCTAAGTTGTTGTGATCTTGAGCGTACTATTTCTACTCATATCTACTCATTAAGGAGTACTTTGTAAAGTGAGTGTGTTTTGTGTTTGTAAGAGAATTGCGATTCTCGTTTGTTGAGGAACTTGTGATTCCTCGGTTGAAGTCTTTGGGATTGTTATCCCCGAGCAATTGAAGTCTTTGGGATTGGTATCCCCGAGCAATTGAAGTCTTTGGGATTGTTATCCCCGAGCAGTTGAAGTCTTTGGGATTGTTATCCCCGAGCAATTGAAGTCTTTGGGATTGGTATCCCCGAGCAATTGAAGTCTTTGGGATTGTGATCCCCGAGCACCTAGGTGAGGCTTGTGTCCTCAACTGTAACGGTTTGTTAAGCACCCGTAAGCTTGACAAGTTTAGTGGAAATCTCGAGAGAGTCTCTCGGGGACTGGACTAACCACGTTTGTGGCCAACCAGGATACATCTTTGTGTAAGTTCTTTTTACTGCACTTGTTTTAATTTCTGCAAAGTGTTTAAATTCCGCACTAAAACGCTTAATAATTTTAAAACGCTATTCACCCCCCCCCCCCTCTAGCGTAAAGCGTATTGTCCAACAAGTTCATGATGCAATGTTAGCAGTAGTTATGCTCAAATATCAATAATATTTTTATTTTCCAGTAGGCGTAATCGACTAGCCTGAAAAACTAGTCGATTATCTAATATTTTCGCATTAAACCTGAAAAACAATTGATCGACAATCGATTGTCTATGTCTAACAATCGATTGTCGTTAGAAAGTGTAATCTGGAATTTTTCAAAAATCATCCACAATCGATTGTCTATGTCTAACAATCGATTGTCGTTAGACAGTGTAATCTGGAATTTTTCAAAAATCATCCACAATCGATTGTCTATGTCTAACAATCGATTGTCGTTAGACAGTGTAATCTGGAATTTTTCAAAAATCATCCACAATCGATTGTCTATGTCTAACAATCGATTGTCGTTAGACAGTGTAATCTGGAATTTTTCAAAAATCATCCACAATCGATTGTCTATGTCTAACAATCGATTGTCGTTAGATAGTGTAATCTGGAATTTTTCAAAAATAATCCACAATCGATTGTCTATGTCTAACAATCGATTGTCGTTAGGCAGTGTAATCTGGAATTTTTCAAAAATCATCCACAATCGATTGTCTATGTCTAACAACTGATTGTCGTTAGACAGTGTGATCCGGAATTTTTCAAAATTAATCAACAATCGATTGTCAATGTTAAACAATCGATTGTGTGTGAAAAATGCTTAAACTGAAAATTTTCAAGCTGCATAGTAATCGATTATGGATAACATATCTGATTTTGTTAGTCAACTGTTAGCAGCAGATTTTGAAAATATTATGTGACACAAATGAATTGAACTTGTTTATTCTTATGTTCGTGTATCTCTTTTGTATGTCAAACTATGGGATAGCAAATATGGATATCTCACAAAGCGAACTTGGATCAACATCCAACTGTAAAAGTATTTGCCTAGTTGATTCATGTACTACACATACAATACTCAAAGAAAAGAAATATTTCTCTCAACTAAATATGTATAAGGCAAACGTTACTACAATCTCTGGAAGTAGTAAATTGATTGAAGGCTCCGGAAGAGCAATTGTAACTCAGCCCAAAGGCACGACTTTAATCATAGAGAATGCAATGTTCTCCTCCAAGTCTAAGAGAAACTTGTTGAGTTTTAAAGATGTACACCAAAATGGCTATCATATTGAGACAATGGATGAAGATAATCTTGAATATCTCGTCATCAGAAAGAATGTCTCCGACCAAAAGAGGGTTATTGAGAAATTCCCGTCTTTATCTTGTGGCCTGTATTGGACAAGAATTAGTGCAATTGAGGCACATTCAACAGTAAACCAAAGGGTTACTGATTCCAATACCTTTGTACTTTGGCATGATCGATTGGGACACCCAGGATCGGTCATGATGAGACGGATTATAGAAAGCTCATATGGGCATCCGTTAAAGAATTTCAAAATTCTTTCGAATAATAAATATCCTTGCACTTCGTGTTATCAAGGCAAGTTGATTATCAGGCCATCACCAACAAAGGTTGGGACTGAGTCACCCACGTTTCTGGAACTTATACAAGGGGACATTTGTGGACCTATTCACCCACCTAGAGGGTCGTTTAGGTATTTCATGGTCTTGATAGACGCATCCTGTAGATGGTCTCATGTGTGCCTGTTGTCATCACGCAACCTTGCATTTGCGAAATTAATGGCACAAATAATTCGACTACGAGCACAATTTCCAGATAATCCAATCAAGTCCATTAGACTGGATAATGCTGCTGAGTTTACATCCCAAGCATTTAATGATTATTGCTTATCAATCGGGATAAAAGTTGAACATTCTGTAGCTCATGTTCACACTCAAAACGGTCTTGCAGAATCGTTAATTAAATGCCTGCAGTTGATTGCAAGGCCATTACTTATGAGAACGAGGCTGCCCACTTCGGTATGGGGTCACGCCATCTTACACGCAGTAATGCTAATTCGTCTCAGACCGACGAATTACCACAAGTATTCCCCGTTGCAATTGGTTTTGGGTCATGAACCCAATATATCCCATTTAAGAATTTTTGGATGCGCAGTATATGTGCCTATAGCACCGCCATCCCGCACCAAAATGGGTCCGCAAAGAAGGTTAGGAATATATGTTGGGTTTGAATCGCCCTCCATCATTCGCTACCTCGAAACATTGACAGGCGACGTATTTACTGTACGATTTGCAGACTGTCGATTCGATGAGACACTTTTCCCAAAATTAGGGGGAGAAGTTGGTGAAACCAAACGGGAAATTTTGTGGAAAAATGCATCATTATCTCATCTTGATCCACATACCTCTATTTGTGAAAGAGAGGTACAAAAGATTATCCATTTGCAAAGAATAGCAAATCAAATGCCTGACGCATTTACGGACTTGAAGAGGATAACGAAATCCCACATTCCCGCGGAAGATGTTCCAATCCGTATTGATGTCCCTGTTGGACAATCATCTAGTGTCATATCCAATGAGTCAAATGCACGCCTGAAGCGTGGCAGACCATTAGGTTCCAAAGATCGAAATCCTAGAAAGAGGAAAAAGAATGATCAAAATGACACCACGAAAGAATCTCATGAGGAAATTCATGATTTAACAAATTCTGAGATTCATGAAGAATCCATTGAGCCTGAGACTCTGGAAAATACGGAACTATCCCTAAATCCAATTAATATTGAGGCAAATATTAATCGAGTGGATATTGTGGTGGATAATGCCTTTGCTTATAATGTCGCATCTAGCATTATGCAAGAATGTGAGGATCTCGAACCTCAATCTGTTGAAGAATGTCGAAAAAGACAGGATTGGCCAAAGTGGCAAGAAGCAATTCAATCAGAATTGAATTCGCTGGCAAAACGTGAAGTTTTTGGCCCTGTAGTTGAAACACCTAATGGTGTTAAGCCTGTCGGCTATAAATGGGTCTTTGTACGCAAAAGAAATGAGAAAAACGAGGTACAAAGATATAAGGCACGCCTTGTTGCACAAGGTTTTTCTCAAAGGCCTGGTGTCGATTATGAAGAGACATATTCGCCTGTAATGGATGCGATAACCTTTCGTTATCTCATAAGTTTTGCTGTCCATGAAAAGCTTGACATGCACTTAATGGATGTGGTTACTGCCTATCTTTATAGCTCACTTGATAATGAGATATACATGAAAATTTCCGATGGACTCAAGATGCCAAACGCGCATAATTCAAAATCTCGGGAAATGTTCTCAATTAAATTGCAAAGATCCTTGTATGGTCTAAAGCAATCTGGACGAATGTGGTATAATCGTCTTAGTGAGTACTTGTTAAAAGAAGGCTATATAAATGATGCCATTTGCCCGTGTGTTTTTATAAAGAAAACAATATCGGAATTTGTTGTACTTGCCGTATATGTCGATGACATAAACCTTATTGGAACCCCTATAGAACTCCAAAAGGCAATTGATTATCTAAAGGATGAATTCGAGATGAAAGATCTCGGAAAGACTAAACTATGTCTTGGTTTGCAAATTGAATATTTGGCAAACGGAATTTTTGTTCATCAATCTACCTATACAGAAAAGGTACTGAAACGGTTTTACATGGATGAAGCACATCCTTTAAGTACACCGATGGTTGTTCGATCACTTGATGTGAACAAAGATCCATTCCGACCACAAGAAAGGAATGAAGAGCTACTTGGTCCTGAAGTACCATATCTTAGCGCAATTGGCGCACTAATGTATCTTGCAAATACTACAAGGCCTGACATATCCTTTTCAGTTAATGTCTTAGCAAGATTTAGCTCGGCTCCTACGAGGAGACATTGGAATGGGATCAAACACATATTGCGGTACCTAAAGGGAACTACCGATATGGGCTTATTTTATGGCAAGAATTGCAGCTCGGATCTTGTTGGTTATGCTGATGCTGGATATTTGTCCGACCCACACAAGGCTCGATCTCAAACGGGTTATTTGTTTACCTGTGGAGAAACCGCCATATCTTGGCGATCGACTAAGCAATCAATTGTGGCTACTTCATCTAATCATGCCGAGATAATTGCTATTCATGAAGCAAGTCGGGAGTGTGTGTGGTTGAGGTCTATAATACATCATATCCAAGACAAATGTGGTTTGAAGTGTGATAAACTACCCACAACTTTGTATGAAGACAATGCAGCATGTATAGCTCAATTGAAGGGAGGATTCATAAAAGGAGATAGAACGAAGCATATTTCACCAAAGTTATTCTTCACACGTGATCTTAAAAAGAATGGTGATATCAATGTTCAACAGATTCGTTCAAGCGACAATATGGCTGATTTGTTCACAAAATCTCTACCAAAGTCAACCTTCAAGAAGCTAGTTCACAAGATCGGGATGCGAAGACTTAAGGACATAAATTGATGTTCTTATCAGGGGGAGTTAATGCGCGTTGCACTCTTTTTCCCTTACAAGGTTTTGTCCCACCGGGTTTTCCTTGCGAGGTTTTTAACGAGGCAACCAATAGGCGCATATTCAAACATGTGTACTCTTTTTCCTTACTTTAATTTTTCCCATTGAGTTTTGTTTTAAGGTTTTAACGAGGCACATCATTGAATAGACATTCAAGGGGGAGTGTTATAAATAGAGAGATTTTACACTTCTATTTAAGGTGAATGTCTTTAATTAGAGAGATTCTAGAGTCCTATTATTGGTAGCTAAATCATCCCACTCCCTATAAATAAAGGGGTCTTCTACCATTGTAATACATCCCTAACAATCTCTAAGTATCAATAAGAATACTTCTCTGTATTCTCTCTATTACTTTTGTTCTTGCATTATTGTTCTTATCTTTATATTATTTCATAACAAATGTCAATTTATAGCTTGCATTAATTAATTCGAGGACGTTTGACATTCCAATATGCTCAATGATGAAAATTCAATATATCACAAATCACGATTCGACTCATCAAGGCAGTGTATTCTTCAAATTATGTGACTGTTCTCTGATTTCCTTATCAAAGCCCCAGGTGACAATCCAGTACAAATTAAATGCTCCAAATGCCCAAAACAATGTTAATTCCTTACAAAGTCTGATCACTGATGTTTTTAGCTAGTCCAATTCATGAACACGTATAACATGACGATAACAGTACAACCAATTTCTATTTGTATCCAACAACTGATGTGAGAATTAACTTTGAAATCAATCAATCTAATAGGTGTGGCATTCACAAACTGAGGACACAATCTATATAATCAAGTACAGTTCAGGTGATCTTACAACTATCCAAATTTTACCTCATAATTCAATCAATTATAACTAACATGAATTACTCTATCATCCTAATAGGAAACTAATTACATCCAGTATTTTTCATGTATATGAATAAACTAATGGAAAACTAACTACAACTAATGATACACTCAAAAAATAAACGTATATGAATCATAACAATTTAGTCCTATTATTACATACTCCAGTTCAATTCAGTCACGCAGCCTAAATGTGACTACAGTGTTCGACCACAAAATCACAACAAAATTTATTTAATCATAGTGAAATAACATATCCAAAGCAGAGAATTGGTTTCAGCGTCTATTTCATGTTGTCAACAGTAAGAGGATACATCAAAGCCAACTCAAATGTGTACCTGGAAAAATGTAACACAAGGAGAATAGAGTAGATCGCCAGATCAGTAGATCAGCAGTAGACAGGGAAAATCACAGCTAATCCCAATCCAAAAGCAGCCTCCCATGAACTTAGTAGATGATAGAACACCAAACAAGAATTGGACCCATATAACTTCAATAACACCACAATGACTCGAAATGCACCCGACTGCCTTCGAAATTGAACTTAAATGCTTCTGAAACTTCACTAGGGTAAGACGTAACCAAAATCAACTCAAGCACACCCAAGTCCACTCGAACCAGTTACCAAATGCTTATAAATGCTTTTAAAAACTCGAAATTAGAGCAGAAATAGAGAAATTTAAATAGGAATTGAAAATGAGCTGAAAAGGTAATGAAACGATGAATTTTTATGATTGTTTTTTGTTTTTGGATTTTTGAATATTTGAATTTTAGGTTTGGATCTGAAAATTAGAGAAATGCTTGTTTGGGGGAGGGGGAGGGGGAATTTGATGGCTGAAAAAACTTGTCTTCCAAGGCGTTAGTGATGTCTTTTTATAGGCACAACTAAGAGGGCATCAGATTTTTTTCTTTACAAAACAGTCCCTCTTCTTATTTTCATTTAAACCTCTATTTCTTGACTTGTGCCACAAGTTAATACCTTACCAATACTAAAAACCTACACTTAAGCCATATTCTAGAAGATTCTAGGGCCTTCTATTCTAACCTACAACTTTCATGTCCAATTTTAACTGCCCAAGCTGCCCCTGAACTTATTTTGCAATTACTAGCATATACTTTCACATTTATTCTAGTCACATTTTTTTTTAGATCAAACTGTCATTTTCATTGATTTCAAAAGATATGTACAATGCATTCCTATAGTAGTAGTATGGACATTCTACTACTCATTTACATGTAATGCTAAACTAAGTAATCTCATATAGACAAATCTAACATATAGCTATTCATCTAAGCTAAGGATAGCAATTGAGTTGTAGTAGCCCTTCCTGCCATTTTTTACATTTTCTGCTTCTTGTATGAATCAACACTGCCACCTCCTTACAGAATTGATCTTCAGTAAAAGGTTTGTTCCCAAATCGAATAGAGTTCCTGTTTCTCCATATCAATGCAACAGTAGGGACAAAGGCTGTAGCAGTAATTGCCTTGTGCCAGTTTCTGCTTCGAGCCTTGCTGCATATCCACTGTATCTCAGCCTCCCAAGTACTAACTGCTGGCTGGTAACCCATCCAATAGCAAATTCTGAGCCATAATCTGTTTGTGACAGGGCAAGCAAAAAAAAGGTGTTCAAAACTTTCATCTTGCTGTTTGTAGAAAGCATATTCAGAAGGAGTATCAACTCCAAATCTGCGTAGTCTGTCAATGGTAGGTAGTCTGTGTTGAGCTGCTAACCATACTGTAAACTTGTGTCTTGGTTGTACATTGACAGTCAACATCAGATTCCTCCAATCAACTTTACTGTAACTAGGGAGCATAACAAGGTATAGCTTGTGAATTTGGAACTTGTCCAGTTTGCATAGTGACTGCAGTCTGTTGTAGAGGTTTCCTTGCATCTGTTGGTTCTCCATAACATCAGTCCTGCAATCCAGTATCTTCCTAATAATCCAAGAGGCATTTTTTGGCAAAGGTGCAATGCTAAGATCTTTCTGTTTTATGTAATAGCATTGAAGCCACTTTATCCAGAGGCAATCTTTTTTTCTGGCTAGATCCCAGAGAAGTTTGGTTATTGCTGCCTTATTCCAGATAGCCATATCTATGATGTTCAGACCCCCAGCAGATATAGGTTTACAGATTTTATCCCATGCAACCAAAGCTCTTTTAGATATAGAAGCATTACCTGTCCATAGGAAGGACCTGCAGATTGCCTCAATAACCTTCAGCACCTTCTTTGGCATTATAAAAATATGTGCCCAATATGTCTGGATGCCAAATAACACAGCTTTTATCAATTGGCATTTCCCTGCATAAGATAGCATTTTGGCAGACCAGCATGTGACTCTAGCAGTTATTTTCTCAATCAGTGGAGAATATTGATGTATAGTAAGTTTCTTTGAGCTGAGAGGGATCCCAAGATACTTAATAGGAAGTTGTCCCACACTGAACCCCAACTGCTCTATAAGTTCCTCTCTAACAGATTGTTGAACCCCAGCCAAATAGATAGCACTTTTGTTGCTGTCTGCTTTCAAGCCAGAGGCTTCAGAAAACTTTTGAAATGCCTCTTGCAATATCTGAATGGAAATCGTATCAACTCGGCAAAATATGAGAAGATCATCAGCAAAGCAAATATGCACACAGTTTAGTTTTCTGCATTTAGGATGGAAATTGAAGTCTCCATTTCTGTGTAGCTGTTGCAGAATCCTGTTGAGGTACTCCATTGCAAGAATAAACAAATAGGGAGACATGGGATCCCCTTGCCTAATCCCTCTCCTTGCGTTAAAAGGTTTAGTGAAACCTCCATTTAGCATCAAGGAGTATGAAACAGAAGATACACATGCCATTATCCAGTTGAGGAATTTTGCAGGAAACCCAATATCAATAAGAACCTGCTTAAGGAAGCCCCACTCTAAAGTATCATAGGCCTTCCTTAAGTTCACTTTAAGGACACATCTAGGAGAAACATCTCTTCTTGTATATCCCTTAAAGATTTCATGACTGAGCAATATATTATCAATGATGCTCCTTCCTTCAATAAATGCTGATTGAGCCTGGCCAACTATGCTGCCAATAACAGTCTTCATCCTCTTTGTAATAATCTTGGAGATAATTTTGTACACAGTGGTACAGCATGCAATAGGTCTATCGTCTTTGACAGTTGTAGGATTATTACTTTTAGGCACAAGTGCAATTGTTGTAGTATTTATCATGCTAGGCAGATTGCATGTAGTAAAGAAATCCAAGGTAGCAGCAACTATATCCTCTTGTACTATCTCCCAATTGCTTGTGAAAAACTCCACAGGAAAGCCATCCACACCTGGGGCTTTATCCTTTGGCATCTCCCTTATAGCTTCTATTATCTCTTCCACTATGACTTCTTGAATTAATTCTCTCTGCTGTACTGCAGTGAGGCAAGGACCTTCTTTCATAACAGCAGTATTGATACAAGGAAGTTTATCAGCACACTCTCCCATAAATGATTTGAACACTTGGATAAACTCCTGTTCTACATCTAATGGATCTATTAGTTTTTCACCTAGATCAGTATATATAGAACTAATATTATTCTGGCTAGTTTTGATCTTCCACTGAGCATGAAAATACTTTGTGTTAGCATCTCCACACTCAATCCAGGTGGCTTTGGATTTCTGTCTCAGAATCTGTTCCTCCACCTTACTCCATTTCTCAATTTCAGACAGTGCATTTTTCTCAACATTGAACAAATTCTGCGCAAATGGACTGTATTGCATCTGGCTCTGTACAATATCCAATGTTTCTTTAGCTTGAACAAGCTTCTGTTTATAGGAAGCCATCTGTCTATTAATGCCTTTCAGTTGCTGCTTCAAAACTTTCAGTTTATTCCATACCTTTTGCATAGGTGGTCCTTCACATTGTTGTGCCCAAGCATGTTCCAGAATGGGCTTGAACTGAGGATCCTCCATAACTGCAATGTAGAATCTGAAAGGCTTGGGGTGTAACAGCCTTTGACTGCCAAACTTGATAAGTATAGGAGAGTGGTCAGATACAGAAGGGTTCATGTAGCCTCTAGATGCCCATATGTTGTATCCATTGGAAGTTACCAAGTGCCCAGTCAATTTTACTATATACTATAGTATTAGCATCCTGCTTGTTAGACCAGGTGTAATACCATCTTTTGGCTCTGAGGGGAGTAAGTTGAAGAACATCTACAGTTTCTTTGAAATCCTTGATTTCAGTATCAGTGACAGGAGATCCAATTCTGACTTCAAGGTTCAAAACAGTATTGAAATCCCCACTAAGTAACCAAGGGTCCTGGTTGGGAATGCTTTCTGCCTTTAAATCACACCATAACTTTTCCCTATTTCCTGCAGTATTATGAGCATAAACTATACTCAAATGAAATCTGATTGAAACTTGAGCATCCTCCACCATACATTGTATAAACTGATCAGTTACAGTAGAGACAGTGACCTGAATATGAGGTTTCCATAGTAACCAAATCCTGCCATTGACAGCCTTGGTATAATTGCATTGAACCTTCCATCCTTTAGCAACCTTTGCCAGTATTCTTTTAGCTTTATGTTCCTTAACTCTGGTTTCAAGGATTCATATAATATCTACTTTATTTACAGACAGAAAGCTTTTTAATTCCTCCTGTTTGTGGGCTTGATTCAGCCCTCTAATGTTCCAAGTAGTAACAATCATGAAGTATTAGACATAATACTCCAAGAAGGTCCTGGATCCACCTGTTGCCCTCTTCTGCCATCATCCATAATGACTGCAATAGCCTTCCCTTTATCTGCATTTGCATTCATAACCTCAATGATACCAGAAGGGGTTCCTGTAGCTGCTGAGGTTCTGCCATGGTCATCTAACTCCTGCTGAGGCACAGTATTATTCACCATCTGCACAGCATCAGAATGTTGTTGATGTCCATTTGTGCTATCCTCCATTTGCATAGTATCAATAAATTGAGCTAGAATAGGACCTGTGTCATCTGCAACAGCCTTGGGTATCCACTCCTGCTTAGGATTCTGCCTTGGTCTCCTAGTTCTTTGCCTTCTTCCCTTTACCTGTTCATCCCTGTCCAACTCTGCATCATTTCTGGTATTGTGCCAGCATCATTTCCAAACTTTAAGCAATGATTGCAAAAGCTTGGTTTCCAATCATACTCTATTTGCTGCACTTTCATACCATAGGGAGTGTCAATCTCAATCTGGTCAGGCAAGGGATAAGCAGCATCAACTTCTACTAAAACTCTTGCAAAGGATATTTTCTCATAGTGTGCCGTGAATTTATCTGTGTATAGTGGTTTGCCCACTGCACTGGCCAATTTGCTCAGGACATCCACTGACCAATAACCCACTGGAAGGCCTGGGAACCTGATCCATATAGGTACAGTACTAAGCACATCATTTTGAAAGGAGAAATCAATCTCCCATGGTTTCAGCACCATAGGCTTGTTTCTGTACAAGTATGGTCCAGATTGCATAACCATCTCTTTATCCTCTTTGCTATTGAATCTAAATATACAATATCCTTCAGCATGAACCAGGATCTGAGGTTTGGATACATAGTTCCAAACATGCATCACAAAGTTCTCCATCGATTTAGCATTAGGATTATCACCTATAACATATCCTATTAAAGCATTCGCCCAGTAATCTACCTGAGATTGTAGATCCTCCACACCGATTTTAACCACTTTATGTCTATCTCTTTCAATCAGGGGACAAATGAAAGAGATTTACCCATTTGTGCATTCCTATTCCCTCTGACAACTTCAGCAGCATTTTGTACTGATTTTGCAGGCTCAATTACTTCAGAAAATTGTAATCTCCTCGCAGTTGAGTTAATCATCTCTTCATTTACCATCGGAGGTGTATTGACAGCTTCCTCCACCTCTGCATGCATAGTCACTGGCGATTGGTACTTCTGTGGAAGGAAGTTACCAAAAGTCAGGGGCTCCAATGTCGTAGCAACACCTTGAGCAGGGGTGACAAGTTGAGGAGGTGCTATTTGAGTAGTTTGAGTAGCGATTCGCCGGCGTCGGGCCTTTTCCGGCGCTAATTGCACCTTGCTATTGTGCGTCGAGGATGGTCACTGTTCTATTGGTGCGCTAAAGTGCGCCGAGAGCATTTTCTCCCCGTTTTTACTCTATTCTAGTCACAATTGAGTGAGAGAATAAAGTGAACTACCATAACAAGAGTAGTCCCAAAATAATAAAATTGAATCCCTTAATCTAATTAATACTAATCAAGAATGCAAACTAATCCTAATTCCTTATCACCTAATTTCTAATTAAGACAGAATTATCACACAAAGTCTAACTAAACCAATACCAAACTACACTGAACTAAGTAACCACAGCTAATCAACAAACTAACACTAAAACTAATTACTGACTAAGCTAGATACATGATCAGAACAATATTGGTTAAAGCATACATCAAAACACGCATAATCAAACATCACAAAATAGGATGAAAAATTACTTCAATACATTTTCTCAATCCAAGTTAAACCATAATCCTAAAACAATACCAACATGATAAACACCACTTTAGTCTAAACCACAAATTGACACAAATTAACACAACAAGACTAAGAACTTGATTATTAAAACAGATAGAAAAGAAGTGAAACTGAAACCTAACTAGAAATAAAAAGACAAACTAATTGGACGCCTTGAAACCCAATCTGAAGTAACTTGAAAGCGGCAGCGCCATGCACGATGGAAGCGGTAGACCCAATTTTACACATTCGAAGGGCTAGACCGACAATCAACCGTTGATTTTTAGGGCATTAGAAAGATGAAGGCGAGAGGGTTCAACGGTGTAAATTTGGGGTTAATTGGAGAAGGTTGAGATTTGGCCGGAAAAACATCAAAAGGATATTCGATGGGTTCCTGACTTGTTCAAGGGTCAAAGCCTTGGGGGTTATTTTGGTATCATTTGGAGGAGGTGGCGTCATGGACGAAAATATTTCAAACGGAGATTCGACGTGTTTGTTTGATGTTTGAGGGATATGGCTTGTGGATTTGGGTAGAGGATAAGAAGAGGAATTTTGGGTGTTAATATGGTGCCCGTTGGCGTTCGCCGCCATCGCCAGTGGTGGAGAATTAGGGCGGCAAACTATTAGGGTTTATGTAAGAAAGGTATATGAAGGATACGAACATGGATATGGGGGGTCACGAAAGTTTTATATTAAAGGGAGTGGGCTTTTGGGTGAAACGGCGTCGTTTCGAGGCGACAGGGACTGGGTCAGATGAGGACAAGTATGGGCCGGTTCTGACGAGGGTAAATGGTCTGGGCCAGGAAAATTTAAATATAAATGGCCCAATTCTTGTTAGTCGGCCTCTTTATATTGCTTTTTCCATTTTTTATTTCTTTTCTTTATTTTTTGTATTTCTGTATTTTTCTGATTTACAAAAATGCAAAAATTTAAAAAAAAATCCTAATTAAATCCTAAAATTGTTTAAAATCTACTTCGCGATGAATTCACAATTAAACAATTAAAAATCAAAAATGGACTATTTTTGTTATTTTCTTTATTTTCAAGCAATTTAAACTACTACTTAATCCTAAAATGTGAAATTAAATCTCAAACAAATGCCAAATATATTTTTGTATTTTTATATGAATTAAAAATGCACAAATTAAATGCAAACAATTGACAGAAAATAACACAAAATTGCAATTTGTTTGAATTTTTGGGAAATAATTCATATATATGGCAAAAATTACGTGTTAACAGCAACCACGATTTTTTGCATTAATTTTGGAAATATTAATGCCAATACGCTAATCATTATTGTATAAATAATGAAATTTGGAGGGGTAAGTGACCTAAACATATTTGTTTTGCAAGAATGAGGCACGAAGTCCCCAGGTTTGGCATGGTCCGTAACATACCACCATTGTTGCTTGATTGGTGGGAGGTTTTTCATCAATTGATGAAAATCATGTGAAAAGGGTCTTGGGAAATTTTCCTTCTCTATTGGACCTCCAACAAATAATATATTGATCGAAGCTACCACAATGTTCTGGGACAAAGAAAGAGTCGTGCTTCGCTTTAGAAATATAGAAATTACCCCTCTCTTGGAAGAAATAAGGGGGATTCGCTAGGCTACCTTGGGATAGTCCTAGTTTATTGGTGTCGGAAAATCGCACTACTAGGGGGTCTCTTAAGATGATGGGTCTGAAAAAGAATGAGGATTTAAAGTGCCTGAAGAAACACCTTTTAACTTCCTCTATGAGCAATACAGTCACGGCAGATCTTATTGTATTTTTTATGATGAATTCTCCATCATTCCTTGGGTTGGATTCACCTCATGGGTTTTTGTATTCATCATTTTCTTCTTGGGTATGATAGTGTTCTGATCCAAGGGGATAGAATTCACACCAGACTGCCCATGGTAACCAAAACCTTGACGGATGGGATCGAGGGGTAGACACATACCATTGTCCCTATAATCCTAGCAGACATATATCGGGCCTCAGAGAGCTGTCATAAGGGGTACAAATACTTCGATGGTTGTAATCTGGTGCTACAAGGTTGGTCGTTAGAGCATATCCAAAGAGTTAAATACCATCAATATCATCCGCAAAGGCCGTGGAACGATCACATAGCTTTCCATCATCCTACGAGAAAAATTTATATCCGAGGCAGGTTTTTTCAACCCGAGAATTCAATAGGATGGGCATAGTTCTTCAGCAATTTGACCGAGGATCTGGTTCAATGGATGTTCGAATGGTTCCCTACCGAAGAGTTCATCATCAGATCTCAGGATGTTCCACACTTGGTACTTTTCTGGGTTAAGGGGAGTATACCCTTATGCTTCAATCAAGGTTATGACATAGGCAGGTAGGAAGTAGTTCATACTGCGAGTTGCTAAAATGAGTCACTACATGGTAGATTTTCAGGATGACGATGTCCCACACCAATGTGAAACTCATAATATGTGGCATTTGAAAATTATTCTGGAAAAGGATACCATTAAGCCATATCTATATCACGCGGTCCATGTATACTTTTACCCATCATGGTTAGAAAATAATATAATAGCAATATTCGAGCAAAGGGTTGGTCAAGGAAATAGAGTCATAGATGAAGTTGATGAAGCACATGTGAAATACAACAAACTGCGCAAAAGTGTTCACGAGCCCATGGCCGGGAACCTGAAGAGTCACAAGACCGATATGGAACTAATTAACTAATGGAGGGAGATGGCTGTGGGATTAAGCGAAAGGTTGGAATATCTGGAGTAAAGTCTGACGGAATTGGAGGGAAAATGAGGAAGAGAGTCACCGATTGCCAGAACACTGAAGTAAGTGAAGGAGGACATTTACCAAGGGCATACCTATTGCTGAACTTGCATGAAGTAGGAAATTTGATCGACGAAGTGAAAAACATCCGGCCTTGAGAAGGTCCTTCTAGGACCAAGTAGATTAGGTTTATTTTTTTTCAAATGTAATAAGGCCAAGTGCCATTAGTGACTTATATTATTTAGTGTCGTTTAGATTCATCTATTTTTACATTAATGAAATAAGTCAATTATTAGCACAGAAATTATCTAATTCAATGTGTCGCTAGGCCTACCTCGGGCACAACGAGGCTCCCAAATTAGGACGTGGATTTACATTCCCGCAATATTTGTTTAAATACAGCAAATATTTTTAGATCGCCACAATATGTGTTTAAATATTGCAAACATTTTTGGAATCCTTACTAACTTGTTTATCTTTTGTTTTTCTTTATCTTTATTATTCTAATCCCCTAAGGTTGGTTCGCGCATATTGGCATCGTCAGCATATCACAAGAAATCTAGAGGCCCTCCACCTCCTCCTCCTCCTCCGAGTAATCCAAAAAGTAGAGGAAAATCTAAGATGGATAATTTGAGTGGTATCCGAAAAGAAAATGCCGAGAATATTGAAACTTCTGACGGTCAAAGTACTTAGGCCTAGAATGATTTGGTCCTGCGATTAGAACAAAAAATATTGGAGTTAAAAGGGGAACTTGAGCAGACCCGCAACTTGAAAAATCTCTCCCTCACCGTAAACGTCCCAGACCTTAACCAATAAAATGCCCAGAACCCAACACCTCCACAAAATACGCCTAACCAATATCCATAATATCCTCCGGTACCCCATCAATATGCAACTCCTCCCCAAAATACAAACCTCTACCAGTACCAACTCCTCCCCAACACCATCACCAACCAACCCAGTATCCTCAAACCACTACCTATCACACTCCTCAGAACGCATCACAACATATTCCCGATCTTCAAAACTTGACCAACGACCACCACTACACCCAAATCCATGGCACCCACCAAAACAACCTCATATACGTAAAGACCCTACCTCACTCTACTCAACCAATCTCATATACACCAAGTGTCCATTGAGAATGACCTTCTAATAGGGAAATTTCCGAGGAGCTCAAGAATTTGACGAGTCGACTTTAGAGTATTGAAGGAGGTAAAGGGAAAGAGGGTCTAAACTATAAGGATTTGTGCATACAACCAAATGTCGAACTGCTGGAAGGTTACAAACCTGCCAAGCTCAAAATATTTGACGGAATGGGTGATCCCAAGGTTCATCTGGGAACTTATTGTGACAAGATTGTAGGGGTCAGAAAAGATGAAATGATTCGAATCAAGCTCTTTATGAGAAGTCTTACCGGAGATGCATGTCCTAGGATATAGGCCATAATTCTAAGAAGTCGGCCAATTAGGTGAGCATGGTATCAAATTGTATGGATCGATTCAGGTTTAATACGGAGAATGCACCGGACTTCTTCTATATCCAGAACCTAAAGAAGAAGCCAATTGAGACTTTCCGCGAGTATGTTACTTGATGGAGGTAGGAAGCCGCCAAGGTCATACTAGCATTAGAAGAGGAATAAATGAACAAATTATTTGTTAGGGCATATGACCCACAGTATTATGAAAGACTAATGGTAATTTAGAATCATACGTTATCTAATATCATCAAACTCGCAAAAAGGATAGAAAAGGGTATTAATAGGGGGATGGTTACATATTTTGAGGCATTGCAGGCCACTAACAAAGCGTTGCAATCAGGTGGCATATCGAATAAGAAAGAGGTGGGAACAATAACGGTTTCCCAAGGACCCAAAACTCCCTTCGTATACCAGATACCTCCACCTACATATCAACCCCCACCTCCCAGATATTCCTAACCTGCCGCTGCTTACCATACATATAGTTCCCAAGCGTCCTACTTTTAGTCACCTCCAACTCATCCAAATTACCAAAAACCCGGACCTAATATTGATTGCAAACCACCCATTCGGTACACAACAATTGTGAAACCCATCGACCAGCTGTATGAAAGGTTGAAGGGTGCTGGCTATGTCACCCATATTCCCGCTATGGCAATGGAGAATTCATCTTAATAGGTCAACCCTAATAAAACATGTGAATATCATTTCGTTATGAAAGGGCACGTAGTGAAGAGTGTGAAACATTGAAAGATAACATCCAGACATTGATTGATAATAAGGTCATACAGGTAAAGAAAACGGCACCCAACATCCGTAATAATCCTCTTCCAAATCATAGTGGCGAAGGGATCAATGTGATAGAAAGTGAGGAGGAGTGGGATCCCGAGGGATCAATAGGATTTATCAAAGAGGGTGACAATCTTAAAAATCCCGCAGTCACGCTCAATCCTATTGTGGTGCAGGTACAGCCACCAGTTGAGGTTATGGTAACCGCGTCAGTTCCATTTGAGGTAGAGGTAGAACCACCGCAACCATACCTGTTCCATTTGAGGTAGAAGTGGCCATACATTTCATAGTGATAGTAGCAACCACACCTCCTTTCAAGTCCAACGCCATACCTTGGGATTACGTTGCTGAAGCTGGGCCAAAGGGAAAAGCAAAGAGGGAAGAATCTAGTACATCATAGGGAATGACCAAAACTGGAAGGATCTATACACCGGAAAAATTTGTGAGGATCTAGCACGGAGGCTGCTACCAAACAAATTTGCATGGAACCATAACCATATGGACTTAGAAGGAAAGCACATGTGAAAAAATACTCTGTCATTGATCACTTAAGCAAGACTCCCGCCCAGATATCCATCTTGTCGCTATTGAAAATTTTGGAGGCGCATATGAGTGCTCTGATTAAGGCGTTGAATGAAGCTTATGTGCCCAATAATATCACCAGTGGAGAGATGGCCAACATGGTAGGGCAAGTACTGGAGAGTCACAAGATCACCTTCCACGAGAATGAACTACCGCCTGAAGGGTTATGTCACAACAGGGCACTGCATGTCACGGTACAGTTTCCAGACAAATTCATTTCTAGAGTCCTAATAGATGGGGGTTCAAGCCACAACATATTTCCATTGACTACTCTAAAAAGGCTGGGCAAAGATTTCCATGAGATACAAGCAGGAAATATGAACATAAAAGCAATTGATGGGTCTCAAAGGGCCACGATTGGGGAGATTAACATTTGTCTACAGAAGGGCCCGACATGGTTCGATGTTGAGTTCCAAGTACTAGACATATATGCTACATACAATCTTCTATTGGGACAACCTTGGATAAATGCCGCTGGGGCTGTGGCTTTCGCGCTACACCAGGGCGTGAAATTCGAATAGAACCATCATGAGGTAATCATTCATAGGGATGGAAGTAACCCCATCTACACCAGTCAAACTGTTTCGGTTTTCGAGAATAGAAAAAGAAGGGTGGAGAGATTTATCACCGCATTAAGTATGTCAACACAATTGAGAAGGACAAGTGGTATAGACACAAAATAGAAAGCATACTGGCATGGTCTGGGTATGAACCCGACAAAGTTCTTGGGAAGAGAATCCAAGGTATTACCAAATCGATACTGTTGAAATGTCACCACAAAACTTTCAGGCTAGGATATCCATACATCTGGCAAGAATATAATGATTGGTCGCAACCATTGTGTGGTCCTTATTACCCTATCGAGTAGCTAGTGGCACATCTGAGTCAAACTTTTCACCAGGCCAATACAATATGGGGATCTACAGAGGAAGAAGTTTGGCTGGGTTAAGAAATTTTTTCCTAGAAGGCAAAAATATGAATTGCAATGTAATAGTTTAGGAGGAGGAGGAAGAAGAAGGCATCAACATTCAGATCATAGAGATGAGAGCTATTAAGAAGAATTGGACTGCCACACCATCTGGACCTGCCGAGTTCCTGGCGTTATTATTACTTTTCCTGATGAACTGATGACTGTGACATGTAATGAGACAACACAATATAAGGATAGTGACTCCGACAAAGAGGATGAACTACCTGAGGAAGTTGTCAGAGAATTTTAGAATTTTGAGAACAAGCCTAAGCGCAATCTGGACGAAACCGAAGCAATCGATTTGGGAGATTCTGAAACCATCAAAGAAACTCGCATAAGCATTCACTTATCACCTTCAATGAAAGAAGAGTACACTCGTTTCATAAAATAATATACGGATGTTTTTTCACGGTCATATGATGATATTACCGATCTGGGCACATCCATAATGGCTCATAAGTTGCCTACCAATCCAATGTGTCCGCCAGTGAAACAAAAACTCATAAAGTTCAAACCAGACACGAGTCTAGAAATCAAGGAGGAATTCATTCAGCATATCAAAGCCAAAGTCTTCAGGGTAGTTGAGTACCAAACTGGTTAGCCAACATTGTACCAGTTCTAAAGAAAGATGGTAAAGTCAGGGTATGTGTTGACAATCAATATTTAAATAGAGCAAGTCCCAAGGACAATTTGCCACCGCCAAATATACAAATCCTGATCAACAATTGCGCCAAGCATGAACTCCAATCCTTTGAAATTTCTTTGCGGATTATCATCAGATCTGGATGGACGAAGAAGACACAGAGAAAACAACCTTCATTATACCATAGGGAGTGTACTTCTAAAAAATGATGCCATTCGGTCTAAAGAAGGATGGGGCTACCCATATGAGAGCCATGGCGACCATCTTCCATAAAATGATACACAAGGAAATTGAGATGTATATTATTGATGTCATCATCAAATCCAAGAGGGTAGTAGATCACATAGAAGTCTAGAGAAAGTTATTTGACAGGCTAAGGTGGTACAATCTAATATTGAACCCTGCAAAATGTGCATTCGGGGTTCTTGCAGGAAAGCTATTGGGATTCATTGTCAGCCGCCGAGGAATCGAGTTGGACCCATCAAAAGTTAAGGCTATCTAAGAATTACCACCATCAAAGAGCAAAAAGGACGTGATGAGCTTCCTAGGATGCCTCAACTATATCAGCTGCTTCATAGCACAGTCCATAGTAATATGCGAATCCATCTTGAAAATGTTGAGGAAGGAGGTTGAAACAAGTTGGATCGAGGACTATCAGAAGTCTTTTGACAAAATCAAGGAATACATGTCTACACCGCCAGTCATAGTCGCACCTAAACCTGGGAGACCTTTGCTACTCTGTCTATCTGTATTAGATGGGGATTTCATATGTATTTTGGGTCAATATGAGCCATATACTACTTGAGTAAGAATTTCTCACCTTATGAAGCATGATACTCTCTAATGGAATGTAGTTGTTGTGCTTTGACATGGACAGCTCAGAAATTGAGGCATTACTTATGTGCCTATACCATATACCTCATAACCATGATGGAGCCTCTAAACTACATCTTTCAGTAGCCCATGCCAACAGGGAAGTTAGCCAAGTGGCAGATATTGTTAAATGATTTCGATATAATCTATGTAACTCAGAAGATGGTCAAAGGAAAAGCATTGGCAGACCATCTTGCTGAAAATCTTATGGGAGGAGAATACAAACCATTAATAATGTATTTTCCAGATGAAGAAGTATAATTCATAGGAAAGGACTTTACTGAAGCCTACGACGATTGGAGAATGTTTCAATGGGGCTGCAAACTTTAAAGAAGTGGGCATTGGAGCAGTTTTGGTATCAGAAACAAGTCAACATTACCCGGTATCCACAAAGGTTATGTTTTCGTGCACCAGCAATATGGCAGAATATGATGCTTGCATCATGGGGCTCAATTTGGCCATCGATATGAATATATAATAGTTGTTGATAATTGACGATTTGAATCTTCTGGTATATCATGTTCAAGTAGAATGGGATACGAAGAACACCAAGATACTACAATACTTGTATCATGTGCAGGAATTGATGAAGAGATCTACAGAGATAGAATTCAAACATGTGCCCAAAATTCAAAATGAGTTCACAGACGTACTGGCCACCTTTGCATTAATGATACAACATCCATATAAGAATTTGTTGATCCCATCCCGGTGATAATCCATAATCAACCATCTTACGGTGCTCATGTTGAAGAAGAAACGGATGGAAAACCATGGTTCCACGTAATCAAAGAATATTTGGCGAAACGAGAATATCCATAACATGCAATCATACTCAGAAACGCACACAGTGGAGGCTGTCCAATCACTTCTTCCAAAGCGGAGGGACCCTGTATAGAAGAACTCATAATCTGGGGTTGTTAAGGTGTGTTAACGCAAAAGAGGCTTCCAGATTGCTTGAGGAGATACATGATGGAACTTGAAGACCACATATGACCGGTTTTATTCCAGCCAAAAAGATACTCAAAGCCGGATATATTTTTATGACCATGGAAACAGATTTCATCAGGTACGTCCAGAAATTCCACCAATGCCAGGTATATGCAGATATGATAAAGGTACCAACAAACAAGCTCAATGCAACAAGTGCACCTTGGACTTTTGCTACTTGGGGAATGGATAACATCGGTCCAATCGAGCCCACCGCTTTGAACGGGAACTGGTTAATTTTAGTGGCTATCGACTATTTCAAAAAATAGGTAGAGGTTGCATCTTAGAAAGTTGTAACCAAGAAAGTCATCGCAGATTTTGTCAATGATCATATTGTTTACTGGCTCGGGTTTCCCGAGTCCTTTATCACTGATAAAGCCACCAATCTCAACAGTGATCTGATGAAAGCCATGTGTGAAACCTTCAAAATCAAGCATAAAAACTCTACAACATATAGGCCTCAAATGAATAGAGTTGTGGAAGATGCCAACAAGAACATCAAAAAGATACTAAGGAAAATGGTAGAAAATAACAAGAAATGGCACGAGAAGGTACCCTTTATAAGGTACTGCACTATGGTCCGAACATCAATTGGTACAACTCCTTATTTACTGGTTTATGGTACCAAAGCTTGTCATTCCAGCCAATGTAGAAATTCCTTCTTTAAGGATCATAAACAAGCCAAACTCAGTTATGCAGAATAGATAAGGAGCTTTTATGAATAACAAGCCCCCATAGATGGAAAAAGAATGAATGTAGTATGTCACGGTTAGCTTTATCAGAATAGAATGTCCAGAGCTTTTAATAAAAGGGTTAGACCAAGACAATTCGCTCTAGATCAGCTAGTGCTGAAGTAGATCTTCCCACATCAGGATGAAGCCAAAGGGAAATTTTCACCCAATTGGAAAGGTCCTTACATGGTCCAACGGGTGTAAACAGGAGGAGTACTCATACTCAAAAAATAGATGGAGAAGTTTGGCCAAAACCCATCAACTCAGATGCAGTCAAGAGATATTATGCTTACAATATTTGCATTCATTCATCTGATATAACTGAAATACGCTTGACTTGATTCCCGTTTAAGAGGGAATACATATGCAGGCGTGTGGGTTCGGTCATATCTTTACAAAATCTTCATTTCCCTAGAACCAAAAACTTGGGTAGAATTTTGAGGACCCTCAAAATTTCGGAATAAGTCTAGCCGACGCCATCATATGCAAGAAAGCCATAAATAGGTTAAGTAACTGGGGAAGAATTTTGAGAAGAATTCTCAAAATTTCGGATCAGATCCAACAAACTTCATTGCATGCAGAACGGTCGATGGATCAAACTAGGGCAGAATTTTGATGAGGACCCTCAAAATTCTAGAGAATCTGCAATGTCTCTAAAATTGTTGCAGTCATTAGTTCGTCTAATTTATTTGATATTATATACCACTATGTTTCTAAAACCCTCTATTTCAATAGTAATTGCATATTTCTTTTGAAACTTTATGGCAGCCATGTGTTACCTAGGATGACTCGAACAGGACCTCCGAAGAAAAACAAAGCAAAGCAAGCAGAGAATGGCACGAACCTACCTCTCCCTACAAAGCTCACAAATTTTCCTTGGATGCAGGCACAATGAACGTAACAGGAGTATTCCCAAATGTACACATATCAAAATTACCACTAATTAGGCCACCAGATGCAAATATATCTCATGCTAAGAATTCTACTCCTATTTGCTACTTGTTCACCGCATAAGGCTAATCATTGCCTTCTCTTTGCATGAGACTAAGCCTTGTCTCAAATATAGCATGAGGCTAAGCCTTGCCCCCTGTTTACATAAGGCTAAGCACTGCCTTCTCTTTGCATGAGACTAAGCCCACCTCAAACCTTTCATAAATCTAAGCCATGCCTCCATATTTGCATAAGGCTAAGCACCGCCTTCTCTTTGCATGAGACTAAGCCTTGTATCAAATCTTGCATGAGGCTAATCCCTGCCTCCATATTTGCATAAGGCTAAGAATTTCCTTCTCTTTGCATGAGACTAAGCCCTATCTCAAATCTTGCATGAGGCTAAGCCCTGCCACCATATTTGCATAAGGCTAAGCATTGCCTTCTCTTTGTATGAGACTAAGCCCTGTCTCAAATCTTGCATAAGGCTAAGTCATGCCTCTATATTTAAATAAGGCTAAGCACTGCCTTCTATTTGCATGAGACTAAGTCCTGTCTCAAATCTTGTATAAGGCTATGCACTGCCTCCATATTTGCATAAGGCTAAGTACTACTTCCTTTGCATGAGACTAAGCCCTGTCTCAAATCTTGTATGAGGCTAAGCCCTGCCTCCATATTTGAATAAGGCTAAGCATTACCTTCTCTTTGCATGAGTCTAAGCCCGATCTCGGATCTCTTATGAGGCTAAGCCCTGCCTCCACTTTTGCATAAGGTCAAGCATTACCTTCTCTTTGCCCAAGAAAAGCATTGTCTCCATTTCTTGCATGAGGCTATGCCCTGCCTCTATATTTGCATAAGGCTAAGCACTGCCTTCTCGTGAGACTAAACTTTATCTCCCTCTACATAAGTGTTTCTCAATTCTAAACTTTGCATTATATGCTTCTCTCGGGGCTAAGCTCTGGCTCCAAACTCTAAACAAGAATAATCTTTGTCTTGTTATCACCTTCGGTACCATGTCTCTACACTTCATGGGCTGATGTATAGCCAACTTGTCGAAAAGCATCATAGTCTAAAGGCATCATCCTCATAGCCTAAAGACATTATGTCATGGTCTGAGGGTCTCTCAATACTGCGCATCATTATCCGAAGGCGTCATGGTTCACAGGCACCATTCTCATGGCCAGAGAACATTATTTCAAGGCCTGCGAATCTCTTATCTCATGATTTATGGCCCAGGACGTCATGGTCTAATGACGTCATCCTGTCTGTCCAAAGACAACCTTCATGGTCGAAAGGTATTTGCATCATGTTTAAATAATCACAGTAATCTATAAACTTGCATGCATTGTTTTAGAAATCTAAGAGGTAATTGTACTTCAAACAGGAGCAACCTTCACTCCGGTTTCCGCTCGTACAACTTATACTCTACCATTTAACCGATTCCCATCAATTATCTGCCGTTACTCTGTGTCCATTCAGATATCTTCCCTATGATACATCTGTTACGATTTAGATTCGCCATCTTAACTCAGCATAAAGCCATCCGACACTATCTTTCCCTAAAGAACCCGTTCTAAAACACACGATTACTCCTATAATAATTCTATCGGTTTTAGTCATCGTTGGGTCCAGAACTATATGTGGCCTGATTCATATAAAATCAGGGATATTTAGGCAACTCAAAGACTAGGGTGCAATCTATGTCTCCCAAATCACCCAACCCAGTCGAAATTGGCCATCATATATTTACCCGATAACTCTTTCATCCTTCCCGGGAAAAGAAGGCCAGCTGTTGATACCCAATTTTCCTATATTATTTTCGAAATGCATATATATCTTCAAAACAATGCATGATCATCAATTAATATTTTTGCATTTTTAAAAGAATTTTAATTAATTTATCCCTGTATTTTTATTATATAAAGAATCACTAATTGCATCACAAATGGTTTTATGATAATTTTATTTCTTAATTTTATCATTTATATTTATATTAAGCTTTAATTATTTCATGAATAGTCATATGTACATGTTAGGGCTATAATTGCAATAACTTTAAAATAATAACTCATGTGTGCATAATTACCTTATCTTTAAAATTTTGTATTTTTTGTAATCTAAGTAAATATTTTAAATTATTTTACACAAAAAAATTATGTTTGTCATTTATTAACTATTTTTACAGATTACTTTATCAATTAATTGTATATTCAACAAATAGCCTCTTTTAATTTGGTTTAATTTTGGACCTTAGCGTAAATTATTACCCCCAACCCAATTAAAATCATAGCCCAATCGGTTAACCCAATGTTTAAACCCGCCTAACCTCTTAGATCAAATCCTGGTTGTTGATCTTAAAAGATCAACCGTCCAACATTATTATTATTTTTTAATTAACCCTAATACCCTAACCTAATCATTTTCCTTCGTCCCGCCGCACTTCAATCTCTCCTCCTCTCTTCTCTCTTAAACTCTCCCCTCACCCTAGCCTGCCATTACCACAAACCTTTAATTTATGGGGTTTCCCTTTGATTTTAGGCCACATCTGGCCTCCTATCTCTACTGGCTATTTGATTTTTGTATTGTTTGATGGAATCTTGAAGAGATCCAATACAGACTTGGCTTCAACTCTTCATTCTCTTGATGAACCTTCCAGTGTTCATCTCTATATTTGTGAGTGTTGTTATCTTCATGTTTATGGCTTAAACCTCTGGTTCCAAACTTGATTTTTCTCACATCGGTCTATTTTTCAAAACTCTAGTCTCTTTCTACTATAGTCTGTTCAAATCTTTGTAGATCTGAGAAGATGTTAAGTTTGTCTGATAATTCTCTTTAAAAATGTTCTGTTTTTTCTTATTATTAAATGATTTTATGTTCCTCTAAAATTAGGGTTTCATCTCTTTACGTTTCTGCAAAGGGTTAAATTTTCCTAAGTGTTTAACTCTAGTTCTCTTTACTTGTTCGACTGATTTTCATGTTATGTTCTAATCCCTAGGTTTTTTTTCTATCTAATTATTTCATTATTTGTTTGATATTTTCCCGTTATTCCTTGGCCCTGTCATTTAACAGAGATTAACTGATTCTTATTTGCCTAATTAGGATTTGAAATTATATTTTTCTGTTAAAATTGGTATTTCTCCGTGATTTTACTTATTCTTTCCTTGTTTGTTACTCATAATTGGTACTAATTGCCTTGATTATGTTACTAGCCTAATTTTTGAGATTATTTTAATTCACCCCTAGATTGTCTCTGATTTATTTGGTTATTTTATTAAACATCTAACTTGACCGTTAATTGATTCTCCCTAATTTAAGAGATATTTTTGGATTATGTTATATTAATTAATTGAGCTTAGCCTCAATTAACTCATTAATTTGATTTTCATACCTTATTTGTGAACTCTTAATTTTCTTTGCCTTATTTGTTTTACTATATTGAATGCTATATAAACCGCCCCATTCTAATTTTTAAGATACATGAATACATACGGAAAGAGATAGAAATACCTACATAAACTCTTACTCTTACTCACAAACTCACAATTGTAGTTCTTTCTGTTACTTCTATTTGTTGCACTGTCTAGCTGGCTGAAAGACAAGGCTAGACTCTTCGATTCTACTTTCCTTTACCTTTCCGTTTGCTACCTCCTTAACTGGTATGCCTCCATTTCTATTATCATTCTATATTCTATCTAGTTAAACTTCAACATGCTTTTATTTGCCTCCATATTTTTCTGTTTATTGCTCTCTTGACCGGCATGACTTATTTTATGTTAATTTGCCTTGTCTTATATGTTAGTATGGTTAGTATACTTGAGCATATTCATGTTGGACCCATGACACTTGTTTACTTGTTTCGAAACTAGCATGCCCCAATTCTTGTCCTATTTTTACGTGCTGATAATTTACCTTAGCATATTCCTAATCAATTCATGGTTTCTATGTACTTCTTTCAAGAATAACATGCTTTAAATTTTTGCTACCTTTTCTATATGGCTGTTTGATAAGTCATTTGACTTCAGCATGTTTCTCTCTGCTAAATACATGTCTATATGATTCCACTTAGTAATAGTTAATTGACTAAGTTAACTCCGACAATGTGAAACCATGTTTGACTCAATTGTGATTCTGCTCTATCTATTATTCCAGTGTTCCTATTTTGTTGTGATTTTTTAACTACTGGTAACTATACCTGAATCATCTGCTGAAACATGGTTCTGTTCTATTTTCAACTTGTTTCTATTCACTTCTGAAAATTAACTGTTTTTTTAATAAAACTATCCCCTACCCTTGTATATTATTTTCACACTCTTACTCTTAGCTATCTAGGGTCCTGCCACCCCCACTATGAGTACTGCCTAGGGTCCATAAGACTCCTCCGAACTCTGACACACTAGGGCTGGCCTTCCAAACTCTTTACAAAACTTTTTCTTTGAAAAGGTTTTGGTGTGAGCATTACCCGGGGTCCCTAAGGCCCTTGGAAACTTTGACTCACCATAAGCCCATTTTGTGCATTGTGGACTACCTGTGGACATCAGACTTACTTGCTTGAAGGCCTGGTTTTCAGGTTGACATTGGACCTGCCAAGGCTCACTATAGTATAATGATTTTTCATTATATTAGGCTGTAATAATGTAATAATCTTCGTAAAAACAGATATGATATTATTAGTAAAAGTTGGGGAGTGATATTTATATATAGCTTTTATCAAATTTGGGTATAAATCATGTCTATAGATTGTTGTGGTGATTCTTTATGTGCATGCTATTAGAAACCATGCCTATAGGACTTATTTCATTACTTGTAATCCTTAATTTTCACACTTTGCATCATAGAAATCATGCTTCTAGGTCATTTATCAGTTCTGCATCAAACAACCATACTTCAAAAATCTCCAGGTGTGCATTAGAGATCATGTTTCTAGGATATTCTTTATTGAACTGGCTTGGCAACTTATTAACGTCTTTACTCACCAAGATATCATGCCAATAGGGAATGTATAAATCAATCTTAATACTTAGATATCATGCATATAGGGAATGTATAAATCAGTCTTAATACTTAGATATCATGCCTATAGGGAATAATTTTGGCAACCTATTTCAGCACTTAGAAAGCATGCCTATAGGAATTAAAGATAAAATATGCCTGTTAAAATCAACAACTAGTTTACAGCTTAGATACCATAACTATGGGGTTCTACCTGACTATCACTTAGGCAAGCTTGTAGGTTAATTAAAATTCTAGGTCTAAAAATTATGATTTCTTGTTTGAAATATGTCCGGATTCAGGGTATTAACAAAATCAGTAGGAAAACTGATAGGTACTCTTGTGCTCGCTTTAATAAAACTGATGTATATTCTTTTTGTGCTCATTTAGATATCCTTCCTATAGGATCCTAAAATTATTTGAAATTGCCTGTTTGAATAGCATGCATTTGTTTGTCTCTTTGTGGAGGTTAACACGAGCCCACTTAATTTCTGCTTATGTGACGGTCCTACTTGAATTTTCTTTATCACTTTATTTTCTTATTTTAAGCAACATAAGTGCGTCTATAACCGCCTTAAATAGTGGTCCTAAACACCTCCATGGCTATAGGTAAGGGGCGGGTAATGCATGCATAAGGTACGTACTGGATGTTATTAGAACGCTTAGGTAATAGTTAAAAAAAGGGAAGGTAATTTGTAGTAAAGGTGATGATGGCTTATGCGGTAATGCTACACGTAACACCTCAGTATGGGGAAGGTGTCCGAGTATTGCAAGGAAGTGACCCTATAGGCTAATAAACATAAGAACCCTTTAATTCCCATTTTAAAATCATCTCTATTTGTTTAAACTACTTTATTTTCTTGAAGACTAATTCACTTAAATTGAGTTTTGCCGGGAGCATTGTTACGGACCTCAAGGGGTGCCTAACACCTTCCTTTCAAGGTAATTCCGAGAACTTACCCTACATCTGGTGATGTAAACTAGTACATGGGTTATTTTCACTATGTGTTGTGGCGACTATCCAAATATCTTAACCAATTCCTAAAGGAAAGGAGTTGTCCCAACACGTTAAAACCCGAATTTCACGAGAAAAAGGGGCACAACAAGTACTCTCCAAGCCGTAAAGAGGCAATGCATCAGGGCTATGTTGGATGTAATTGAGAAGCTGACTAAAGCTACCAAGGAGATTGATGCCTCGTATGATTGTTTCTACACCAAAGTGATCAACATCTTGAAATATTTCCTTAGAAGAAATTAAGTGTTTGGCTGCTTAGACAATCTTCTTATTTTTTTTGCTCTTTTTTATTGATGTCGGGGGGGAGGGGGAGGGAAGGATTACAAAGACAGGGGGAGTTAACTAAAGTTACCACGTTCGCATAACTCCTTAATTTATTTGTTTCTTATATAAAATAGTTAACTAAATATTTACGTGCATCCCACGTACATAGAGACTGTTTATTATAAAATTATGAAAAAAATATTAGATTACGAAAATAACATTTTAATATTAAATATAATAACTTATAATAAAAGATATAATAGAAATTCTAAATATTAACTTTGTAATCCTTTAATTTTAGGGTATAATACTATATATTGGGAATCCTACATAAGAGCTTCCACGTGGGTATATTATTGTAATTGTTAAGTTACTCAAGTTGCCTTTAAGAATAAAAAAAGTTACTCAAGCTTTGAACATTAGAAAAGTGAGAACATGATAACGGTAGTTATTGTTCTTTTGCTGAATTCTAATGCGGCAAGCACTAGCCAATCAATTCATTAGACAAAATAGTATTCAATGGATTAAATCATATACCTTTAGAAATTTTATTAGTATAACTATTTTTGGCATAGATATTAGTCTTGTAATACTATTACTCTTTAGGGTATACTTCTTAAAAATTTCTATGACTAATTAATTTAAAAACGTATTATATTATCCAAATTTATTTAGAAATAGGAAAGTCTATATTATTATAAAAGCACGAATATAATGTTGTCAAAAGAACTTATAGGAAATGACATAACTCTGATAACTTATTTTTTGGACTATAATAACTTCTATGTTAATTATTTATAATATTTAAGATATTAAAATTAATACAATCTTGTCAATTGAATTCTTATTAAAAACATGTAGGAAGGTATAACGACCCGACCGATCGTTTTGAGAAATTAAGCTCCATTCAGTGCCATAAGGTCTGAAACAGCTTCAGAATATGAGTATCGACTTGCATGCATGGTGGAATTCGGCTTTCGGATGGTGTAGAGTCAAATTGGAAGAAGCAACCTTGTTTTGGAAGTTTGAACGGTGAAAATTTGATCAGAAATGGACTTTTAGGTAAACGACTTCGGAATAGGTCGTGAATGATCTCAACGGCTTCGTATGGTGATTTTGGACTTAGGCACGCATTCAGATTTAGATTTGGAGGTTAGTAGAGTGAATTGAGGGATTTTGGCAAAAATTGGAAAAGTTATGTTTAGGAAATGAAGAAGTTTGACCCACAGTTGACGTTTGTGATATCGGGGTCGGAATGCGATTCCGAGAGTTGGAGTAGCTGTGTTATATTATTTTGGACTTCTCTGCAAAATTTGGCATCAATATGAGTTGAAATTGATATGTTTCCGCATCAGATTCAATATTTGAAGATTTGGAAGTTCATAAGCTTGATTTTTGGTTTGATTCATCATTTCGATGTTGTTTTATGTGATTTGAAACTTTGAGCGAGTCTGTGTTAGGTTATATGACTTGTCTGTGTGATTAGACGGGGCCCAGGAGCCTCGAGCGTTTCGAATGGGCTACAGATCTTTTTCCTTTACTTTGAACTACTGAAATTGCTGCTTCTAATATCCTTCTACGCGATCGCGAAGTTTCTCCCGCGATCATGATGCATTGTTGAAGACCACCTCGAAATCCTTCTTCGCGTTCCATCCATCCTCACGCGTTTGCGATGCTCTGCTAACTTCTTCACTGCATTCGCATATGACCTTCCACGATCGCGAAGATGTTTTTTTTTTCTGCTTCACGATCGCACCATTAACCTCGCGTTTGCATAGTAGGAATTAGGAGATGGATCGGTCGGCCTTTTTACTCTTTGCGCTTTCATAAACATCTACGTGATCGCATAAGGAATCATCCCACTGCTCTTCGCGTTCGCATCCCATTTCACGCGAACGCGATGTGTATTTTTGGGCATCCTTGAGGAAATACCTACTAAACGTATGATATCTAACTTCTTTCCAATTAAAACCAATTAATTACATGAGAGATAATAATAATAATAATAATTTTCAAATAGGGACAAGCAGTTAGAAATGATAATGTGACTATTAAAAGGTAAATGTCTACAGTTAAATATTTAGATATTCTTGAGTCAGAGCCTCTTATGTATCCTTTAGCTTGTGATTTGTGAGATTCCGGGTTTTGAAAATTTTGTTACCTTCGAGAGTTGTTATTGTTTGTTCCGAGTGGCAACTTAAAATACATGTTTATTTTACTAAATTAGTTTAATTATTCTTCCTCAATTTATGGTATATCTTCCGCATTGTTAAGCTTACCTAGTCGTAGGGACTACGTGCCGTCGCAATATGTTCATGGAGGGCGAACTAGGATCGTGACACATTCTGACAATACATTTGGGTGTGAGCATTGCCCAGAGTCCCCATTGAGGCTCTTAGGGAACGTTGACACACTCAAATGGGAGAAAGGCTTTGGATCATGGTATTTCGAGTTGGTCTACATCATAACTCAGGAAGGAAGTCAAGAATCAGGCATCTCAGGTTCTAGATAGTTGCTTTAGTTTCTGATGTAATTTTCATTTACCCTGGGTTGTAATGACTTGTAGTAAACGCTTGGGGATTGTTAGTAAAAGGGATGTTGACCAACAGAGAAAAGGGGAAGTGAACTGAAAATACGGCTTTTTCAAAAGAAAGGAAACTATGTATGCAAGGGGTAGATACAATGCCTATAGGTCATTCTGAATTATACATATCCAATTCTCATATAGATATCACGTCTGCGGGTATTTTTCATTCTCATATAGATACCATGCCTATAGGTATTTCTGAATTCTGCATATCCAATTCTCATATAGATATCACGTCTATAGAATTTTACATATTATTATGCATGTAGAAGTCATGCCTATAGGGTTGTGCAATTCTACATATTCAATTGCAAACTAGATACCATGCTTATAGGTTAAAACTATGCATTTAGATACTATGCCTATAAGGCTTTGTATGTTATACCATGTCTACAAAAGGTGTAAAACCAACAACACATAGAAAACATGTCTATATGAGCTTCTAATAATAATTTTGATTCACTCGTTTGGCATAAAATCAACAACCCTGTCAATTGCAGAATTCGTAACCAATTCGTCTAAAACTTGCCTCTTTTTAAATAATATGATACTATCGCTTAGTAGTTTAATTATCATGCATTCAGACCTTTTATTTCAGGTCTTGCTATTTCATTGTTCTTTGAATTCAGTAGATACCATGCTTATAGGTTTCTTGTCCAACACTTAGGCAAGACCTAGGTTAATAATTATAAACTGAATTTGTTTCATGTTATCATTACAACCAGCAGGCAGATCTGATTCAGATTTCTTATCTGAGTGTAATAAATCAATCTGCCTCAGTGTTTAACTCTTTCAACTTTTGAATTAGACCTAAACAGTAAGTGAAAGTCATGCTAATTATGTGCCTTGTCTGTTTAAGGAGGCATAACTGAGACCCTATTTGTGTATCTGTTTCCCCTTAAAAAATGTGCAATATTTGTTTTGTATGTCGCCTTAGAATTTACACCTTTGAAACTACAAAATGAGCCTAATATCCCTCCCCTTTAGGAGTAGTGGTCCTAACTCCTTCGGAACTGATAGGATTGGGACGGGTAATAGGATGCAATAAGTAAACGAGACCAATCCGCGCTTTAAATACTTTAACCGTGTGGGAAGGGTAGATATTGATATGATGACCACGCAATAACATTACATGTAGCCCCTTATCGAGGAATGATTACCGAATGTTGTGTGGAGTGATCCATATTTTTGTAAACCTAGGGATCTCCTCCCTTTATCCTTATTCCTTTTATTTAACGTTTTAACTCCTTACTTTCTAAAATTAGCTTACTTAATTGCTCTTTTAAACTTTATTTATTTTTCAAACCTCTATATGTGAAATTCCCTCTTATTTGAGCCTTAATTATCTACATGTTATTTGCACCTAAGTTCAGAATAATTGTTTGGTCGGGAATCACATTAGTAGATTCTGAGGGATGCCTAAGACGTTTTCCTCAGAATAATTTCAAGCCCTTACCCAATATCTGGTTACTCAAATCAAACCCTCTTGGTATCCTAATGCACTCTAATCATTAGGTGGCGACTCTTCAAATGAAAATCCAATTCCCAAAAGGAATGAGTTGTCCTCCCAAATGCCATAAATTCGATTTCGCGGCGACAGTTATATACGCGTACATATGTGTATTACATTTATATGCGATAATTAAAAACGTTTGTGTTATATCGCACCACCACCTGATTAGCTGATATATAATGATGATGTTGCCCACAGTGGCTGAAATATAACTCAGACGGTATTATATATATATATGTATATATATATATATATATATATATGTGTGTGTGTGTGTGTGTGTGTGTGTGTGTGTGTGTGTGTGTATGCATATGGGATATGGGAAGTTATTATGAAGTTTTAGTATATGTTGATGATGTTGCTCACAGTGGCCGAAACGATATGATGGGTTTCCCTCGGTGGCTTGATGATATTATGTACACCTATACCTATGCATGGCACGAAATTTATTCGCACGTGCATGACATTATAAACGTTTCAGAATTTACGAAGTTATTCAGATTTATAGATGTGTTTTCTTATTCTATGTTTCATCTATGTCTTTTACGTACTAATTTTCATGCATTACATACTCAATATATTTTTCGTATTGATGCCCTATTTTACAAGGCCTGCATTTTATTCCCGTAGGTGCGGGTAGGCAAGTTGACGGTCCCCCTTCTTAGGATCCCTGATCAACGAGAATTGGCGTACTTCACTTGACCCTACTTTGATATGATATGTTTGTATGTGTGTGTGTGTATACATATACATATATATATATATATATACATATATATATATATATATATACATATACATATATATATATATATACATATACATATATATATACACATATATATATATACACATATATATATATATACACATATATATATGTATATATACACATATATATATATATATACACACACACACACACACACACACACATATATATATATATATATATATATATATATATATATATATATATATATATATATATATATATGCATATGGGTATGGGTATGGGTATGACGTGACTCAGTCCCGTCTTTGTACAATTATATTTCTATTAAAGGTCTGTGGATAGTATGTCTAATTGAATAGTATGTGGCCTTGACGGCTTCCAATTTTGAGATGTGTAGTTATCTATAACAGCCTTGTCGGCTCGCCATATGTATGTTGTACATGTATGTATGTATGCCCTTTTGGGAAGATTTTGTTCATGTACATTATTCTTATAATTCAACAGATGTTATATAAGTTTTACACATGTTTAGGAGTGTTTGAAAGGTAGGACTCGACACCCGTCGCGATCCGTCGGTTTGGATCGTGACAAAAATAAATGGTGATGATGATGACCAAGAAAGCTTTGAACGAGAAAGAGAAGAAATTAAAAGAAGAAGGAGATGATAAGAGGGAGGGGGTGGGTTGGTAGGAAAAGGATGGGAAAAATTAAGGAGGTAATTAACTGGAAGCTTTCTTTTTTTTTTTCTTATTAATAATTCGGTCCTTTTTTTAATATATTTTTCCTTATTTTAGTATCTTTTGCTATAATCATTAAAGGCACGCTTCTTATGCCCGTGATAGACACGCATTTTGGCCACATCAGCAATGGGATCACCACATGTGCGTGATCAATGGTCAAAGGGGTTTATTAACTTACAAATACGTGAGTTGAAGTGTTCAAAGGAAAATATAAGTTTATTTACTTGAATTGCACACCGGTGCAAGTTTATGTGACTCCGAAGCCATTTTTCTACTCTCAATAGTATTCATGAGATCGGTTCCTAAATAGCAGCTAACTAAATCAATTAAACTAAAAATAGCTTTTGAAGAATTAATTAGTATATAACCATGTGTATCGGCTAAGCAAAATAAATAATGAAATCCACTAGCTATTTATGTAAAAATTCTCATTCTATTGTAATATTTCATCTTGCTTAATTTTTTCGCATTAATTTTTTTTCCGGGTAAAAGCCCACAAGTGGGGCATGATAATTAAGCTTATGACTAAGGCGTTAACAATGTCCATACTTGGTTTATCATAAAACATATATAAAATTTGGGTTAAAGAAAAGTGTATTGCAAAAAAAAAATTGTGTTATTTTTCTAAACTTATGTGGTGCATCATGTTAAAAATATAAAGCTATGATATCAAATTATCAATGTTTAGGAAATAACAACAATGACTTGAAGTAGTGTGAAAATATGATCAATGATTAATCTAGTTATAATTCTTGGGAAGCAATTCAAAACTGTAATTGTATAATTAGAATTTTAATGTGTAAACTATACCGTTCCTACTGAAAATAAACAACTTAAAACAGAGTTTTTTGTTAATGCCAAAGAGGAATATAGAGCAAGTTCTCTTCTGTGTAAATGTAAATGACTCGTTACGGAAACTAAATGAATTGTTTGCCAAAATAAGGAAAAGAAAAAACTTTCTTATTAATTAATTAAGATAAAATCAGAAAATAAATCTTTTCCACGATAAATGGAATCCTTGGCTTCAATAGCAAATTCTTACCAGTTTTATCAATAATGGTGACAAATTAAAGAAACAAGTCCTTGGCTTAAATGCTACCGACGTCCGTACTAATCGCATCATGATAATTTTACTTAGTAGGATATATAGTTACCCTAAACCAAAGGCATTATGTATTTAAAATTTTTATCAGTGGATTTCTCTGGCTAACTTGGTAAAATACATATGTTAGGTAAGTAATCAAGAAAAAGTCAAAATGAGATCATGCATATAAATCCAAAATTGGAAAATGATCCAAGAGAGAGGAAACAAATTGAATTTAGCCAAAAGGGTACCTTATTTGTATCATTTACACATCAAACATTAAAAGCCTATGTCTTTTATATTAATGTTAATTTCATGAGAGAGCAGTGCAGTTGAAAGGAAAAAAAATGGTTTCATTGGCTTCTGCAAGTTTTAGCGTGTGTTTATTTGTATTCTTGAGCATAGCTAATGCCCAATACTATAATTCACCACTTAAGTTCTTCAATGTTTTGGATTATGGTGCAGTTGCTGATGAGAAGAGAGATAATAGCCAGGTTTGTATTGGAAAAAGACATTAATTAGGCCCTACTTCTTGTTTGTATCGATTGCAAAGTGAAAATAATGTGAATATATGATAATGCACCAAATAATGTACATAACAAAGAGACGAATTCAGAATCGTAAGTTAGTGCAAGAATGAGTGTGTGTATATAAGTATTTATAAGTTTTTTTTTTTTGCAAATGAATACATAATTCTAGTTATAAGCAATGAAGCATAGACTGGTTTTAGATCCGCCTCATAATTTTATTTTATTTTTTAAATTTGTTTTGTGTTTTTCAGGCATTTTTAAAGGCATGGGAAGATGCTTGTCAATGGAGAGGAAGGAGTATGGTTTTAATTCCATATGGAACCTACATGTTGAGATCAGTTTCATTTGAGGGTCCATGTAGGAGTTTAATGAGATTTGTAATAAAGGGGGTTCTCAAAGCTCCCACAAGTCCATCATTGTTCAACACAAATACTTGGATTGGTTTTCGTTACATAAATGGGCTAGTTGTTAAAGGTGGTGGCTATTTGGATGGCCAAGGTGCTTCTGCTTGGCCATATAACGATTGTTCCAAGAACCCCCATTGTATGCCTCTTCCTGTGGTAAGTTTTCCATGGTGAAATGTTTATTCGTATTTAATATTACACCAAATCATATTAAGCTATTACTGTTAAGTAATAATAATCAGTTGAAAATGCATATAATTAACTACGGTTAAGTGCTTAAAGTTCATACGCAAAACACTTGTAGGTGATCGTTTTGCAATAAAGATTATTTTTTCTTTAATTCATTGCATTTTTCAAAGAATGGGGATGTTGATTTTGAGTGAAAATTATTATAATCTAGAGCTTTCAGTCTTCACATTTCATGTTTTGGAAGGAGTTGAGAGTATATTAAGTAAATCTTTTAGTTCCCTGAATTGTGTCTACTCATATATCAAATGGTATTTTGTAATACTTGTGTAGTGTGAAGTCATTAATTCGCATACTTTTTTCTCCTTAAATTTAGTTTACTTTGTTAGGACTTAGGACTAAGATCTTGCAATTGAGATTCTACATAATCCCACTACAACTTGATTATGTTTCTTATTACGAAAGAGTTTTTTTAGGTAAGGTGGTAAAATTAACATACTATTACATGATTATGTTTCTTAATTTGAAAGTGTTTTTTTAGGTAAGGTAGTAAATTACTAGTAATAGAATTTTCGCAGGGTATGGACTTACCATATCAGAGGAACATTTTATTGACCAAACCAACCTTTTTCCAAAATAGGGATTAGAGTTGACTTCAGTGGTTACTAGAGATTTTCTTCATTTTGTCATATAACTCTATTCCCACAAAAGGGTCGATGACCCCTAGACTATTCGATGAGCAAACCCACCCGAAAGGAAAAGTTTAAAAAATATAAATAATAATACCTCTTCCAAATTTAAGAACCTGCATTTACACTATCTTTCCCAAATTTCGTTATGTGGGTAGGTGTTGTTATAACGCCTTTTCAAAATAAATATTCACCAACAAATACTTCTAGTTTCTAGAAAAATTTACGATTTATATTTTAATGTTTCGTGTTTTTTTTTTAATCAGACTTTGAGATTTGATTTCGTGACGAATTCAAGAATCCATCATTTGAGATCAATCAACAGCAAGAACTCCCACATAAACCTCTTTGCGTGCAACAACATAAACATCAGTTACGTACGAATGACAGCTCCTGGGGACAGCCCAAACACCGACGGCATTCACATAGGAGCTTCAACTAACATCAGAATTTCCAGAACTGTTATTCAGACCGGCGATGACTGCATTTCCATGGTTACAGGCAGCCGAAACATCGACATTTCCGATGTTACTTGTGGACCTGGTCATGGAATCAGCATTGGTAGTCTAGGAAAATCACCTGGAGAATTTGTTACAGGCATAAATGTGAGAAATTGCACATTTATTGGTACTCAAAATGGGGCAAGGATCAAAACTTGGGCACCTTCTTTGTCAAGTGAGGCTTCTGATATATTTTTTGGTGACATTTACATGCAAAATGTCAATAATCCAGTCCTCATTGATCAACAATACTGCCCAAATCCTTCTTGCACCAATCTGGTACGTGATGAGCACATTTCTATGACTGCTATTTATGGATTAACCAGTATTTATTTTATCCTAAAAATTTAAATTAAAAATCTTAACTTCAACACTTTGTGTATTGAAAAATTAAACTGAAAAACTAAAATCCAAGGCACACGGACTAATTTTTAAATAGCAATCTTCTAGAATGACTACCTAGTGTCATTTCTACAATTTCTTACCACTTCCTTTACAAAGTGAATTGAATTATGAAGTATGTTTGTCATTGTTGTGTAGGGACAGGACAATTCTAAAGTACAAATAAGTAATGTGACATTCAGTAACATATGGGGAACATCAAGTTCAAAGGTTGCAGTCACTTTAAAATGTAGTAAATTGGTGCCCTGTAAGAACGTGCAGCTTAACAATATCAACTTGGCATACCACGGACGAGGAGGACCAGCCACGTCTTCGTGTTTAAATGTGATTGGTTCTTCATATGGGAAACAATCTCCTCCTAGTTGTTTATGATTAAATTGATAGATTTTTCTCGATTTCTGGCAATTTCTCAAATTGTTATAATGTAGTTCCATTGGTGTTACTAGGCTAATATCTCAGGATGTATAAACTTGTTATTTAGGATGAAATCAATGCACTTGTCAGGATGTTCCATTTGAAAGTTCAGAGAGAAGCAGAAATCTGCTTTCTCAAAACATAACTCTTGTTTTCGTAATTGGATGCAATCGTGCAAGTTTCCACATATGGGATTGGTCTTTCCTTCAAAATTTGGAGGACGATATAATTGATTCCCCCCACCCCCACCCCACCACAAAAGTTCACATGATGGTGGGGTTCAGGTTATACCCAAACCTTTAGATAATAAAAAAAGGATAAGTACACGGAGGAGGATGTGAGCACGTGATTTTTCCCCTACATGAAAATAACTCCTAAAAATATATCAAAATAATTTTTATCGATCTTTTAGGAATTTTTCTTTATTTAGTCGTATGTTACGTATTTTTAATGTTTTTAAATTATGAAAATACCAAAAATATCGCATTTATGTTAGACTTAATTTTACATAATTTTAGATTAATTAGCAATTAGGATTTTACAAAAATACAAAAATTATAAAAATTGATTTTAAGCTTTGAATTTTATTTAGTTTCCCTTAAATTAGTTTAATTAGTAAAGTTGAATATTAATTAGATATTAATATAATTGGGTAGGTTGATCTAGTTTTTTTTAGAGTTTAATTTAGATTTATTGTTTTAATTTGTAAAGAAAAAGAAAGAAAGTGAGTCTTTAAATAAAATACCCAAATTTGGGCTAGCCCAAATCAAAGTCAGCCCACAAACTAAACTACCCAAAATTCATCACCCAGCCCAAGCAAACGGGTCAAACCCATGACCCAACTCATTTTGCCCTTTTAACCCATCAGATCTCTCACAGGTTAGGGAGACGAAAAAGCGTGACCCCTTCCAGATTTTTGGTGACCCCTTCCTTCATCTCCGGATCTTAAAAAGACCCCTCCCCTCTCGTTCACAACCTCCGGGGGGAACAGAACACCAAAAGGAAAAATCTCAAAATCAAAACAAAAATCACAGAAATAACGGGATTCCTCTCCATCGTCATTTCTAGAAACCCCACAGAACATCCCAAAGGAAGAAAACACAAAATTCATTAGCAGAAGGCTACATCGCCCATTCAAAGCTTGAGATTCCTTTTTTAATGTTCTCTGGACGATTTCGGATCTGGCGGAGCTGAAAGACTTCCTTGCTGGTTGAGTTCACTGCATGTTGTTGTAGCCGTTTTGTCCAGTCCATTGATTTCAGCTCTTGCTTGGTGTTCTAGTTATTTTACTGCTTATTAAGGTATTTACTTCAAATCTCCAACAATGTAATTGCTTTAATTGTCAATTAAATGTCATAATATGCTGCACTGTACGGAGTTCTGGTTCGGCTTGAATTTCGCCTCTATTTGGCCAATTTGTTAGTGATATTGTTGTTCCAGTTAGGTCAGTTTTCCCAAATTCCTTGTGTTATGTTTTGGTTGAAATTTTGACACCTCTGCTGAACTTAGAATTTCTGTTGCTTTAATATGTTGTCAATATATATTGGATTTCAGTTCGGTTGGAAAATTGAAATATCTTTAAACTCGCAAATTGTGTTTCCAATTGGATTATCTCAGTTTTGTTTAACAATATTGAAGTAATTTACTGTGTATATGGTCCAATCTGTAAAGCTAGTCTCTGATTGTTTAATGAATTGTTCCTATTTGCAATTTTGATAACATCTCGTGTCAACATTCTGGGCAATTCTAATAACGGCTTAGGTTCAAATTGTTGCCCGACTTCAGTTAAAATTTTCTTCTATTTACTTTTTGATTGTGAATAGAAAACCAAGTTTTAGCTTGGAACTAAAGTGAAATTGGATTTTTATTTGAATGTTTAAAGTTCCATTCCAATCTGCATGTTAAGCCTCCCATATGAACTTGAAAATGGGACCAGGAAATGTTTAGTATGAAGAAAACACACTATGAGTAAAACCAATTTTACTTATTACCATTCTGACCACTACCATTCATGTTGTGAATATCATGCCTACAGTTCAAGTGTAATGCGTTTGAGAGTGTACTGCTTGTGATTGGAAGGGAAACGTTATATGAAAACCCTAAACATAGGAAGTAATTAATTCATAAATATCCGTAGTTCATTTTAGTTGAATAAAATCCCTTTAAAATTTGAGTTGAGGCGAGCCTCGCCAAATAAAAATGCAAATTGTGGGGCCCTCAATTAAAAATTATTTTAGAAATCGGGAAGGGTCGCTTAGTGAATTTCACGACCCTCCCAAAAGATTACAACGCGTTAGACTCTATTAGGTGCGACTTTAATAAATTACATTCTCAAATACGGGTGGGCATTTTTTGCGGCCCAAATCCAAATCCTAAAACGTTGAATAGAGTGTGCCTAGGATTGCGGGTTCATTTGATGCGGCGCAATCCGAAAACACACTTTAAACGACGTTGACTTTCTCAAATAAATATTATGTTAAATAAAAGTGGTAAAAAGAAAAATTGGCACATAGGCTCTTCATATATTAAAATCAGATTTTAGCCATTCATAACAATTTAAGTGACCGTGCTAGAACCACGGGATCCGAGGGTGCCTAACACCAAAGTAATTATCAAATGCGAAAATGCAAGCACCTTGACTGTTTCTGAGTATTCCCCCTCCGCCAAAGTTTCCTGGATTCCTTTTACAACAACCATCCATGTTTAATTTTACCCATCCATCATCAGGTTTATACCACCTTACCAATTGGTTGGTAATGATCTGTCTAGTCGTCTCCACTGTTGTGCATAAAACATGCCAAGGATGAGGAAGATTAACTTTGGGGAATAGAATGTTTAAAAAGAAAGTTATATTTAGAAACTTACTGAATTATAAACCTTTCGGACATGTGAATATTTTCAAATATGGAAGCACACCTACTCTTCCAAATCTCATAACAGATAAGTAACGATAGACATTGTAACAAAGCAACATGGATTTTATTCTTTGTTTTTGCTAGCCTCCAAGACATTAAAATCTGTATGATATTTTCCATTCTCAAGGTAATGCATCAACATCTACCAAAGAATAGCCAAATTTGTGTAGCAATCTGGCTTTTGCAAAAGAGATGAGTCACAGTCTCCTCATTGTGATTAGTACAGCAGGATCACATGGACGGAACCATTCTACCAAATTTCCGAATTATTTCATCGGGACCGAATCATCCTCAACAGAAAAATGAGATTTTGAAAGGAATTCTCTGGTGTCACACCATAGATGCAGTGAAAGATCTGGACCTTGGTTTTCTCATATTTTTCCATGCCGATTTACAAGTAAAGACTCCATTTGAATCAACTGTCCAAACTGGCAAATCTTCGCTACCCCCATAAATCTTAATCTCCAAAATATTGCTAATGAAACTATCGGGGAGGACTTCCTTAAGCTTGGTCACATTCCATCTTCCCTCTTCAACGAATTTCAGGACCTTAGTATGTCTAGATGCATTAGGTAGCTGCTTGAGATTAGCCAATGCACCTCTACCGGGCCAATTATCCTACCAAAATGACATATTTTCTTTGCCTATCTTCCATAAAATGAACTTTTCAGCACCTTCCTTGGTATCCATGAGCCTTTTTCCGGGTGTGAAATTGATCATATGACCACTATCTATGTATTGGATGTTTTCTTTTGCAGTACTTTGCCTCTAGAAAATTCTTTAGCAATCCTTTTTTGGTTCTAAAATTTCACCAAAATTTAGCTGAGAAGGCTCTGCAAGTGTCATATAGAGACCTAAAACTAGCTCCTCCTTCAATGGTGGGATAGCATAAATGAGCTCATTATATCCAGTGTACCTTATTTCTACCTCATTATATCCAGTGTACTTTTTCTTTTTTTTTTTTTAATCTCACCCCAAAAGAAATTAGAGATTATTCTCTCAATTTGGTATAAGACCGTTTTGGGGGGATACAAGGCATATAGAAGATGAAGCGAGAGAGATTGAAGAACATATTTTACTAGAACGACTTTACCTCCTTTTACCTCCAAAGGAAAGAAGTTTCCCTTGCCAACCTTGCATTCTTCTAGAGACTTTGGCCACCATGTTGTTGAAGTGGGCAATTTTCTTCCTTCCCAAGTAAATAGGACAGCCTAAATATTGCATGGGGAACTGAAAGTGTGGAAAGCCAATAATATTTTTGACATCATTGACATTCTCTTCATCAAACCCCACTTGGTGGGAATATACTGGGTAATTGTTGTTGTTGGCATTCTCTTCATCAAACTGTGAGGAGCCGGATTTTTCTTTATTGACTTTCTGACTAGATATACATTCATATGCTCTTAGTTTGTCCATCATCAAGCCGAGAGAAATTAAATTACCTAATAAAAATAGAATAGTATCATATGCATAACACAAATGGGTGATAAATGGATCATTCTTCTCTGCTAAGTATGGAATAAAATCACTCTCTTGGAGCATGTTCATCAATCTATGTAGCAGTTCAGCTCCAGTCAGAAACAAGGAAGGGGATATTAGATCCCCTTATCTGATCACTATAGAAGTATAACGATCCGATCGGTCGTTTTGAGATTTTGTACTTTGCTTGCCAGTTCTCGGGCATGACTAGCCCCGTGTGATGTATTATAACTTATGTAAATTGTCGGTTTTGATTTTCAGGGTAATCGGAATGAATTTGGAAGAACATTGCTCAGTTTGAAGTTTAAAATTTGAAAGATTTGACCAAGTTTTGACTTGTTAGTATATGATATCATATTGGAATTTTTGTGATTTGGTTAGCTCCGTTAGGTAATTTCGGACTTAGGAGCGTGATCAGAATGTGTTTTAGATGTCCATGGAAAGTTTGGCGAAATTGGAATTTTGATGTTTTTCGGTTAATAGATGAGATTTTGATATAGTAGTCGGAATGGAATTTCGGAAGTCGCATTAGGTCCGTTGTGTGTGATGTGTATGCTAAATTTTAGGTCATTCTGAGTTGAATTGATAGGTTTCGTCATTGTTTGTGGAATTTGAAAGTTCCTATGTTCTTCAGCTTGAATCCGAAGTTGATTTGGTATTTTGGCATCGTATTGAGTGATTCGAAAGCTTGACTCAGTTTTAATGATGTTATGGGAGGTGTTGGTATGTTTGGGTTGAGGTCACGAGGGCCTCGGTTGTATTTCGGGTTAGTTTTGAGTGAGTCCGGGCATTACCTAGACTCAGACATTGGTTGTGGTGCTTAAATTTACAGCTTGGGTTGATGTTTTACTGCGGGGCACAGTGGTTTCACCGTTGGGGCGGAAAATGGTTCGCGGTCCACGGTGAGGAAGAATCAGTAGTTTCACTGGTCTAACTTTGGAAGCCTATATCTTTTGATCTACAAGAAATTTAAAGATGATTCAAAAACTACAGTTGTAGCCCTTCGTGTCTAATTTTCAGAAAGCTAAAGAAATCATAATTTGGACATCTATTGAGAAAGTTATGGCAAAATACTAAAGTATGTCACTGCATTCAATATTTTTCGTTGTAGCAGTGGTTTCACCTCAGTCAGCGGTGATAGGGATCCGAAATGTGCTCTATAAATACGTGATTTGGGGTTTTATTTCATATTTTGACCTAGAGAGCTCGAGCTTTGGATATTTTTTGAGGGAGTTATAAGAAAACCATCGCGGTAAGTGATTCTAACTAAATTTTGGCTAAAATACAAGATTATAACATTGGATTTATCATTTGAGTAGAGATTTAGGATGTAAATTTTGGGGAAAACTGTGGAACTTCATAAAATAAAATTTTGGGATTTGAAAGCCGATTCGAATTCAAAGTTGAGTGAAACTAGTATGGATAGTCTCGTAATTGAATGGGTTATCGGATTTGAGACTTTGGTCGAATTTCGAGATGTGGGCCCGGGGGCCAGGTTTGAGCGATTTCGAGATTCTTGAGTTAATTCGATTATTTTTGCCTGGGATTTGTTCCTTTTGTCTATATTGATGATAATATACTAATTTCGATTAGATTTGGAGCATTTAGAGGCCTATTTGAGAGGCAAAGGCATCGCGGGCTAGAGTTTGGACCGATTTAGGGTGAGTAATAATTGTAAATGTGGTCTTGAGGGTATGAAACCTCGAATTACATATCGTTGTGCTATATTGAGGTGGCGCACATGCTAGACGACGATCGTGGGGGCGTGCACCATTGGATATTGTGACTTAGTCCATCCAAAATGACGATTTTACCGCATATTTGATTGAAAATTATTTGCTATCATCATGTTTTCGATTAAATGCCATATTTGGGCCTTGTGCCAACTATTTGGACCCTTATGGGATTCTTACCGATGTTTCCTCACTGTTTTGACTTTATTATTGTATGCAGTCATGCCATATCTACTATTTTTATAATTCAACCATGTTTACTATGTTTTAAGACATTAAATGATAATTTGGGATGACCATCATGTTTAATTGTTGCCCGAGTGGCTTATGAGATTCTGATTGAGTAAGGACGAGGACCTTCGTTGTGAGGTTATTGAGCTGATTCATGATTATGAGGTCGAGAGCCTATTGATTATACCACGAGATGAATTGATATTACGCTTGGGCGGTAAGGGTACCCTCTATGAGTCTGTGCATCCCCAGTGAGCACGAGTACCCATTATGATATGAGATATAGCCCGAGGGGCTGGGATTGTTCCATGTGTTGCTAGAAAGGCTCATTCTGTTGGTATTGTGCCCGAGGGACGGTTCTTTATGTGTTTATCTTTTCTAGATGTCTGTCATTTACCTGCGTAACTAATAAAAAGGTATTTAAAAGAATCTTAAACTGAACTAAGGGGACATTAAGGGTTTTCACTATTTCATTGCTTTTACTAGTTTTATACTGCTTCTTTATAGCATGTTATTGTGTTTTTACGTGATTTCTTATAGCCTAGTCTTCATTTATTATTATTACTCACTGAGTTGGAGTACTCACTTTACTCCCTGTACCCCCCTGTGCAGATTCAGGCGCCTCAAGTCCTGTTTGCGAGGGTTGATATCTTCAAGCAAATCTTCGGAGTTAAGTAGGTAGTTGTTCGGCATTCGCAGCCCAGTGTCCCTCCCTCTTATCATTATTTATTTCCCTTGTCCTAGTTATGTAATAGTTTGTGTAGACTCTTTCAAATTTGTAGTTTTACGATAGATGCTCATGATTGGTGACACCCCGATGTCGGGCTATGTCTATTTTGCAATTGTATAGTTTCACCTTATTTTGGGATCATCACTATGTTAAATAATTAATTTGTATTATTTTAATTATTTAAATGAATTGGGAGTGTATGAGCTAGCCATATCTTTACGAGAGGCGCCATCATGACCGAGTCTGGGTTTAAGGTCGTGACAAGGTGGTATCAGAGCCTAGGTTAAAATGGTCTCACAAGTCATGAGCACGTTTAGTAGAGTCTCGCGGAGCAGTACGGATGTTAGGATTTATGCCCGTCACTAGAGGGGGGTGAATAGGTGAGGCACGAGAATGTCGGTAAATTTTGCGGAATTAAAATTGCAGGAGTAAAGTAAGTGCAGTAATTAAAAGAGTAAGGAGAGGACACACCGAATTTATACTGGTTCACCACAACGTGTGGTTAGTCCAGTCTCCCGAGAGGCTCTCTCGAATTTACACTAACTCCGTTAAGCTTACGGGTGCCTAGCAAACCGTTACACTTGCTCGTAGATGTACGCTCTACAAGACTTCAACTTGCTCGAGTATACCTCACCTCAAGACTTCACCTTGCTCGTGGATACCGCACCACAAGACTTCACACACTAAGATTGAAGGTACTTAGCAAACCCAACGCTCAATGAGAAGGTATGATCTTCTCAAGAACCTTTCTCTTTTACAACAAGAACTCTCTAAGAAGAGTAGATAAAGAGATACAATATTAGCTCTATGAACAACACAAAGTTGTCTCTCAAATGGCTCAACAAAAGCTCTAAATATGATGTAGAAATGTTATCAATATGTTCAAGAATAATGAGAGATATTGTTCATATGAAATGAGTCCCAAAGACCTCTATTTATAGGTGGTAAAGGTTGTATGTCCGTTGCTTAATAGGCAATCAATAATGCTGATTTTATGCCAAGATAATCGATTAACTACTTTACATAATCGATTATCTTCTCAACGTTCATAAAACTGAACGTTGGAAGGCAACGGTCAGTGACTAATCGATTATCACTATGAGGATAATCGATTATTTGCCTTCTCGGGAATTTCCAGTTTAAGCTGGAAAAAACAGATAATCGATTATCCCTTATGTGATAATCGATTATGCAGCCATGCTGGAATTTCCAATTTTGGATGGAAACCCAACATAATCGATTATCACATAAGGGATAATCGATTATCTGGCTGTTTTGTCCAGAATTGAAAACTTACTTCAGAAACCATTTTGGTTAAAATGAAAGCGTTAAAAATCATTTTGTTTGAAGTATATGAAAATGTTTATGATATTTATGATTTGATAAAATGCTTTTATGCATATTTATGATGACCTATGTTGAGCCAAAAGACGAGATAACTTAAACGTTGCTCTTACATTGATTCTACCTAACGACCTACGCCTTGGGTCTTCGGTCTTGAACTTTTGAGCTCGTCTTGGCTTTTCCATGCAATCCCTTCATCAATATGCTTCTCGGCATTCAATCTTGATTGTTTGTCATATAATAACGTTGTTTGACACTTGACTTCATTGTTTGTCATTCATCAAAACCTATACCTGGAAATCATGCTAATATAACCAAAGCACACATATCATGGATAGAATGATTTCCTACAATTTCCCCCTTTTTGATAATGACAAACAATAGGAGACATGCATATCGGATTCCCCCTAAAGCCATGCTATATCTCAACACATTAGTTATGCAAACAATTAACAATTCCCCCTTAATTGAGTATTCCCCCTCAATTAAAGCATACTAGAAGGTGGACACATTCCCCCTTATTAGATGCATATCGCCTAATTTCTTCCCCCTTTTGGCATTTGCAAAAAGAGAGTATACACAGGCTGCTTTCCCCTTTTGACACGTCCACCTTTTTGGAATACCAACTGTTAGTGTCAAACATAAAATAGGAAGTATAATGAGGAATATACATGATGACGATTTAAAAAAAAATCATACCAACGTAAAATGATACCAAATGTTAGTAAACACATAACAACCATAATAACGGTTATTTTTAGCAAATCATATTACTTAAAAACATATCAACTGTTAATTTTTAACAAACTAATAGTTGTATTAAAAACATGAATCATTTATTTTTCAAGAATATACCAACTGTTATTCAAACCAAAAATAATACTCATCAAAACATAAATCAATCATTATTTTTAACAAATATAATTGATACCAATTGTTATTCAAAATAAAAGTTATCAAAACATGAATCAACAAAAATAATTGATACCAATTGTTAACAAAGATATATCAATCGTTAACACATATCAACTATTACGTTTTTATCAAAAAATATGATAACTAACCGAAATTCCCCCTCGATGCAATAAGGTTTCGTGCTTGGTGCATCTACTACAATATTGTAGTCTTCAAGCACACCTGCAAACGTACCTAAAAATAGGTTTTAGGTACCCAAACACTTTTGGGTCCTTGGGGGTTAGGCAAATAATAATCATAGCTAAAAGATAAATCCCTATGTTTTGCAAATCATACGGGTGCTATGTGTCCTACCCGGTTGCAATAATGACATATAACATTCGGGTTGTGCATATGTCTTGGTTGAGCCAAAAACATTCTAGGTGATCTAAAGTCGTTCCCTAGAAGCGTTGAAATTCCTAGAGTCATTTCTAGGCGGTCTAAAATGATTAATTCTAGACTCATTAATAAAATTCCTAGAATCATTTCTAGGTGGTCTAAAATGCTTAATTCTAGACTCATTTACAAAATTCCTAGAATTATTTCTAGGTTGTGCATCGCAATTTCTAACATGATTCTTATTATTTTTACGCCTTTTATTTTTCCTGGGCCTTTTCTTTTTGATTTCTTCAACTATTTTAGGATTGTCTACACTACGTTTTTCTAGTGTGTTCCTAAGTTCTATGTTCTCTAATTTCAAAGGATCACAAGATGAACAATTAGAATTTTGATCAATTGAAGAAGTTTCATTCATCTCCTTAAATTTATTTCTAAGATCAATATTGTCATTTTCCAAAAATTTATTTTTTTCTTCTAAAACTTTAATTTTAGCCTTGGCCTCTTTGGAGATTTTTGAAGACTTTTTCAATTCATCATATAATTCCTGAAAAGCTTCTTGTAATTCTTCATAAGAGTAAGAGTTAGGAGTACTTACCTCTTCTTCCTCGTTGGCCATGAGGCATAGGGCGGCAGTTTCATCACCCGAGCTGTCCGAATCCCATGTCACGCGCCTTTGGTGTTTCTTCTTCTTCTTGTCCCTGGGTTTTGGACAATGTGACTTGGTGTGGCCAAGTTTTCCACAATTATGGCATGAAGGACTTGGTTCTTCCTTCTTCATTTCCTTCTTCATAAACTTATAAAACTTTTCATTTAAATCGTTGGAAATAGTATCATCATCGCATTCCGAATCACTTACCTCTTCTCTTTTAGACGATGAGGCTTTGAAGGCAATACCTGGACTTTTCTTATTTCCAAACGAAGGATTAAGAATAGTGCTTTCATAAGTCTTGAGGTTACCTCTTAGGCCATCAATTGTGACGTCCGTGATTCCCATCTACTCTTGGATGGCATTGGCTTTGGAACGCCATTCGGAAGTGAGACTCCGCAGGATTTTTCAAACAAGATCTTTGTTTGAATATACTATCCCTAGAGCATGGAGATCGTTGATGATCATTGAGAATCGATCAAACATATCATCGATGCTTTCAGGCTCCTTCATTCTAAAGAGTTCATATTCATGTGTTAGAAAATCAACTCTAGCTTCTCGGACTTGAGGCGTACCTTCATAAGTGATTTCAAGCTTATCCCACATCTCTTTGGCGGTTGTGCAGCAAGAGATCTTCCGATAGTCATCCGAATTCACGGCACAATACAACATATTTTGCCCGTCACTAGGGGGGGTGAATAGTGAGGCACGAGAATGTCGGTAAATTTTGCGGAATTAAAATTGCAGGAGTAAAGTAAGTGCAGTAATTAAAAGAGTAAGGAGAGGACACACCGAATTTATACTGGTTCACCAAAATGTGTGGTTAGTCCAGTCTCCCGAGAGACTCTCTCGAGTTTACACTAACTCCGTTAAGCTTACGGGTGCCTAACAAACCATTACACTTGCTCGTAGATGTACGCTCTACAAGACTTCAACTTACTCGAGGATACCTCACCTCAAGATTTCACCTTGCTCGTGGATACCGCACCACGAGACTTCACACACTAAGATTGAAGGTACTTAGCTAACCCAACGCTCAATGAGAAGGTATGGTCTTCTCAAGAACATTTCTCTTTTACAACAAGAACTCTCTAAGAAGAGTAGATAAAGAGATACAATATTAGCTCTATGAACAACACAAAGTTGTCTCTCAAATGGCTCAACAAAAGCTCTAAATATGATGTAGAAATGTTAACAATATGTTCAAGAACAATGAGAGATATTGTTCATATGAAATGAGTCCCAAAGACCTCTATTTATAGGTGGTAGAGGTTGTATGTCCGTTGCTTAATAGGCAATCAATAATACTGATTTTATGCCAAGATAATCGATTATCTACTTTACATAATCGATTATCTTCTCAACGTTCATAAAACTGAACGTTGGAAGGCAATGGTCAGTGAATAATCGATTATCACTATGAGGATAATCGATTATTTGCCTTCTCTGGAATTTCCAGATTAAGCTGGAAAAAACAGATAATCGATTATCCCTTATGTGATAATCGATTATGCAGCCATGCTGGAATTTCCAGTTTTGGATGGAAACCCAACATAATCGATTATCACATAAGGGATAATCGATTATCTGGCTGTTCTGTCCAGAATTGAAAACTTACTTCAAAAACCATCTTGGTTAAAATGAAAGCGTTAAAAATCATTTTGTTTGAAGTATTTGAAAATGTTTATGATATTTATGATTTGATAAAATGATTTTATGCATATTTATGATGACCTATGTTGAGCCAAAAGACGAGATAACTTAAACGTTGCTCTTACATTGGTTCTACCTAACGACCTACGCCTTGGGTCTTCGGTCTTGAACTTTTGAGCTCGTCTTGGCTTTTCCATGCAATCCCTTCATCAATATGCTTCTCGGCATTCAATCTTGATTGTTTGTCATATAATAACGTTGTTTTACACTTGACTTCATTGTTTGTCATTCATCAAAACCTATACCTGGAAATCATGCTAATACAACCAAAGCACACATATCATGGATAGAATGATTTTCTACAACGGAGACGTCTGTACTTATCCTCAAGGGGCTGCAAAACCTATTGGAAAAACTTCACATTCTTGAATTCATATTGTGTGTCCTTGATTCAGCTTAAAATGTAACTTTTTGAATTCCTCCCACGCGTTCGTATGAGCTGGAGGGGTAAGATGTGATCTATGTGTATTGATATTGGGCCATCCTGGAGGACTTGAGGCCGAGTTTTACTTGTAGCTTGAGCACTGAAGTGCTGATTGTGTAAGCACGTGTTTTTTTGAATTTATGTGTTCAGTTTGCCCCTATTAGTGGAAGCAATGGCTGGATGACTATGTAATGAGTAAGATGTGACTACGTGAATATATGATTTGGGAGCGGCGAGAAGGGTCTGCTGTAGGATAGAAGAGCTATTTGGTGTTTGATTTCCATCTTGATTTGATGTATAGCCCCGAGTTATGGGAGTGTGAAGAATCTTTGTTTTTCTAGTTGAGGAGTGGAGTATATTTCATGTTACAATATGAGTTCGAACTTAGGAACATTAGGTGATTGTGTAATGTTTATGACGGTGGAAGGGGTATGAAGAGCTATGAGTATTAGGCGAAGTAGGCGGGTTATCTCCTGCGGAGTGTTCTGAAGTTTATGTGATGCTTATGTTGTTTGTTGGAAGATAGCTTTTACCAGTGTAATGGATGTGTTTCAACTTGAATTTGGGTCATTTAAGAGAGTGAGATTGACTGTTACGAGGGCGAATACGAGATTTGCAGAAGATTTGAAGTACCAGATGGTTTGTGTTGTACGAGCATATGGAGGATTGAGTTAATATCACTATGGTATTATGGCAGTGATAGAGTATATGCATTATGAGTTATTGTGTGATTTGATATACGGCTTTGAGCTAAGTGAGGGAGTCTGCTGTTGATTAAGTGAGTAAACGGTTATGTGCTACATTGGTTCTAGTCTGATGTGTGCTGGTGAATCAGTATGGCTTGTAGAGGTTGAGACCGAGGATGGCTCGAGTAAAGGAAATTTGAATAAAGGTTATGATATGCTTTATGTATGTATGTGAGTCACGTAATGACTTGAGTTGTTATTGGTAAAGGATGCTCGGCGCATAGGGCAGGAAGTTGCTTGGTTGCATTAAGGTGAGGTTACATTATGCGGTGTCAGAGTGTTGACGAGGCACATGTTGTTCGGTTCGTTTGATCAGGCTAATTGCAGTTTGAGTAGAGTAGATAATTCTCGAGAATGGTTCTACTGTGTTCAAGATTTTACATGTAACAATTGGAGATTGTCAAGTTGTACTTTTGACTAGAAACTGAGGTTTGCAATTGGAGGGTGTCAATACTTGTGGTATTTCGATATCAATTAGGAAATTCTATATATATATCAGTATCAGGAAGGCGAAGGTAATGACTTTGGATTTATAGGAAGTTTCGTCACTGTAGACATTTTGAATGTAGTGCTTTCGGAAATATTTAACAGAGTATTCAACGGCTTATGAGACTTAGATGGTACGGTTTTATGCTTGGGTCTCGTGTGGTGAGTCCGGATTGAGGAATTGTGGTGTTATAGCAAGAAGGGGTATCGAGTTGAAGGTAAATGAGAAGGAAAACTCGAATAGATGGGATAGCTTGTTAGTACGCCGGATCGGCATGGTAAGGATATGATTAGTTCTTTGGATGCTTATGAGGTAATGAGTTTATACAAGTGTTTCAAAACAATGCTCTTGGGATTTAGTGGCCTTCGTATCTTTGTCGAGTTAGAAGGATTCAGTCTTGGAGGTTTAGATTTGTGCAATTGAAATTTGGAGAGTTCTTGATGGTTTCTACCACAGTTAGAGGTGTATATTTTTTGCGAGCACAAGAAGCATGAGATGTACAGTGATTTTCTTTTAGACGGGATCAATGGAAAGTTCTTGGCTAGTTGAGTACATAGTTTCTTGTGGCTCGGAAGGGATATAAAGTTCTCATTGTTATCCTAGGATGGTATGGTTTATGCAACATGTTGTGTAGGATTGAGAGTTGCATGTGTACGGTCATGGTTCAGTTCTGAAAGGAAGGTCATAAAATTCTTATGCATCACGGACAACTTCATATGATTAGGGAAATGATTTTTAGATGATTAAGGAAATCATATTACTATTTGGTATGGCTTGATGGGGGTATGCGTTTTAGAAAAAAGGGCAAATGTTTGATTTGATGGTACTTCATTAGTATTGCGACACTCTCTTGTTGGATTGACAGCTGATATTTAAGTTTTCTTAGAGGCACAGAAGACTTCTCAGAGTATATCTCATGGAAAGATTAGGTATTAGAGGTGTGACATGTGTTCGGACGGCGGAAATGGGATCAGATTTTGTGATCATGTGCTATATAGAGTTGGAGACTGGAAGTCTGATAAACAGGTTATTTTGTGGTTGTGGGTCGCATATATCGGTCTTGTATGGTAACTATTGATTGTTTGGATACCCGAGTGGATCTTTGTTTCCTGATATGTTAGATTTTGTATGTGATACTCGGTATAGACTGGTTGTCTCAATGCTGTATTATTCTGAGTTGTTGTGCTATGATGGCGACGTTGGTTATGCCTGGGATGCCACTAATTGAGTGGCGAGGTTCGACGGATTATGGTTTTAGTAGTGTGGTTTCATTTTTGTACACCAGCGGATGGCTGGAAATGATTATCTTCTTTTATTTAGGCCTTCGTGATGGATGTCAGTGTAGTGACTTCTTCCACTGATTCAGTTTCGGTAATGAGGGATTTTTGAATATGTTTCCTTCTGTCGGGCATGTCGCCGGATTGGGTTGTTGATTTCGGTATTGATTTGGTGTCGAGCACTGTATCGTATGGCACCGATGGAGTTAAAGGAATTTAAAGAAAAAATTCAGGGATTCCTTGATAAGGGGTTCATTGGCAGGCCAATGTGGATGTATGTTCTAACTTGAGTCGGCTAGGTTACCCCTGAGATGTATTGTTGTGGGATGTGTTGATTCGATTTTTGTTGAGCTTATTAGTGACCTAGAGAGATCTATAAGTTACCTTTACATGTTGCGAGGCGTTGGAATTTGTTAGTTATAGTCACATATGGTGCGGTTTTTTTAGGATCTCTCAGTGAAATTCGAGCGGGTGGAGTATTGGGTATTGCTTGACGGATGGCGTATCAGTTATGTTCTTTCGGGTTTGAGGAATGTTATGTCAATTGCTTCACCGTGGTTATGATGATTTCCTTTTGGTTCTAGACATTAAATTGCATGTAGTTGTCAATTTGAGCATAAGATTCGCAGAAGATTTGAAGTACCAGATGGTCTGTGTTGTACGAGCTTATGGAGGATTGAGTTAATATCACTATGGTATTATGGCAGTGATAGATTATATGCATTATGAGTTATTGTGTGATTTGATATACGGCTTTGAGCTAAGTGATGGAGTCCACTATTGATTAAGTGAGTAAACGGTTATGTGCTACGTTGGTTCTAGTTTGATGTGTGCTGGTGAATCAGTATGGCTTGTAGAGGTTGAGACCGAGGATGGCTCGAGTAAAGGAAATTTCAATAAAGGTTATGCTATGCTTTATGTATGTATGTGATTCGCGTAATGACTTGAGTTGTTATTAGTAAAGGATGCTCGGCGCATAGGGCAGGAAGTTGTTTGATTGCATTAAGGTGAGGTTACATTATGCTGTGTCAGAGTGTTGACGAGGCACATGTTGTTCGGTTCGTTTGATCAGGCTAATTGCAGTTTGAGTAGAGTGGATAACTCTCGAGAGTGGTTCTAATGTGTTCAAGATTTTACATGTAATAATTGGAGGTTTCAAGTTGTACTTTTGACAAGAAACTGAGGTTTGCAATTAGAGGGTGTCAAGATTTGTGGTATTTCGATATCAATTAGGAAATTCTATATATATCCATATCAGGAAGGCGAAGGTAATGACTTTGGATTCAGAGGAAGTTTTGTCACGGTAGACATTTTGAATGTAGTGCTTTCGGAAATATTTAACAGAGTATTCAATGGCTTATGAGACTTAGATGGTATGGTTTTATGCTTAGGTCTCGTGTGGTGAGTCCGGATTGAGGAATTGTGGTGTTATAGCAAGAAGGGGTATAGATTTGAAGGTAAATGAGAAGGAAAACTCGGATAGATGGGATAACTTGTTAGTAGGCCAGGTCGGCATGGTAAGGATATGATTAGTTCTTTGGATGCTTATGAGGTAATGAGTTTATACAAGTGTTTCACAACAATGCTCTTGGGATTTAGTGGCCTTCGTATCTTTGTCGAGTTAGAAGGATTCGGTCCTGGAGGTTTAGTTTTGTGCAAATGAAATTTGGAGAGTTCTTGATGGTTTCTACCACAGTTAGAGGTGTATATTTTTTGCGAGCATGAGAAGCATGGGATGTATTGTGATTTTCTTTTAGACGGTATCAATGGAAAGTTCTTGGCTAGTTGAGTACATAATTGCTTGTGGCTCGGAAGGGATATAAAGTTCTCATGGTTATCCTAGGATGGTATGGTTTATGCAGTATGTTGTGTACGATTGAGAGTTGCATGTGTAAGGTCATGGTTCTGTTCTGAAAGGAATGTCATAAAATTCTTAGGCATCACGGACAACTTCAGATGATTAGGGAAATGATTTTTAGATGATTAAGGAAATGATATTACTATTTGGTATGGCTTGATGGGGTATGCGTTTTAGAAAAAAAGGGCAAATGTTTGATTTGATTTTACTTTATTAGTATTGCGACACTCTCTTGTTGGATTGACATATGATATTTGAGTTTTCTTAGAGGCACAGAGGAATTGTCGGAGTATATCTCATGGAAAGATTAGGTATTAGAGGTGTGGCATGTGTTCAGACGGCGAAAATGGGATCAAATTTGGTGATTCATGTGCTATATGGAGTTGGAGACTGGAATTCTTATAAACAGGTTATTTTGTGGTTGTGGGTCGTATATATCGGTCTTGTGTGGTAACTATTGAGGGTTTGGTGACCCGAGTGGATCTTTGTTTCCTGGTATGTTTGATTTTGGATGTGATACTCGATATAGACTGGTTGTCTCAATGCTTATTATTCTGAGTTGTTGTGCTACGATGGAGACGTTGGTTATGCCGGGGATGCCACTGATTGAGTGGCGAAGTTCGACAGACTATGGTTTCAGTAGGGTGGTTTCATTTTTGTGCACCAGCGGATGGCTGGAAATGATTATCTTCTTTTATTTAGGCCTTCGTGATGGATGTCAGTGAAGAGACTTCTTCCACTTATTCAGTTTCGGTGAAGAGGGATTTTTGAATATGTTTCCTTCTGTCGGGCATGTCGCCAGACAGGGTTGTTGATTTCGGTATTGATTTGGTGTCGAGCAACGTATCGTATGGCACCGATGGAGTTAAAGGAATTTAAAGAACAAATTCTGGGATTCCTTGATAAGGGGTTCATTGGCAGGCCAATGTGGATGTATGTTCTAACTTGAGTCGGCTAGGTTAACTCTGAGTTGTATTGTTGAGGGATGTGTTGATTCGATTGTTGTTGAGCTTATTAGTGACCTGGAGAGATCTATAAGTTACTTTTAAGTGTTGCGAGGTGTTGGAATTTGTTAGTTATAGTCACATATGGTGCGGGTTTTTAGGGTCTTTCAGTGAAATTCGAGCGGGTAGAGTATTGGGTATTGCTTGACGGATGGCGTATCGGTTATGTTATTTCGGGTTTGTGGAATGTTATGTCAATTGCTTCACCGTGGTTATGATGATTTCCTTTTGGTTCTAGACATCAAATTGCGTGTAGTTGTCTATTTTGAGCATAGTGACGTGAGGTGTTTCATGTGGACTAACATTTGGATAGGGTCGAGTATCGCAGCGAAATTATGTGAAGGTATGACCTTTAGGGTTAGATTTGTGTGTTCTGTTTCTACGATATGTGACGGGCTTCGAGCATTGTGTTGTGGTAGTACTGGTGAGCTTGCGATACAACTCTCTCATTTAAGTCATTTTCGTTATTTGAGTATGCTCAGATTGTTTAATATTAGTGCACGGTTTGCATGAGTTATGGCTTTAGTTTGTATTGATGTGTCATGTCACTAGAGTAGTTGTATTGGATCAGATGAGATTGTTGGGATCTATAATGAATACGGACGGATTCAGTTTTAGCATGTTGGAAGGATAATATCGATGTTCGGCTAAGAAATTTACTAGGGTCCTTGCGAAAGGAGGAGTGGCTTCATGAATGGTTGATCTGAGGAATAGTTATTGACTTTCTACGTGTTTCATTTATCATTAGTAGTATATGAAAGTGTGGGAATGAGACTTTAGTTGATATGAGGTTTACTATCGGTATTCGGTTGCCGTGTGCAACTGTTGTGATTAGAAGTTATCTCTACAAGTATTTGAATTATGTGATATATCATGTAATTGCACCTGACGTTACGGGTATGGGTTATTACAGCTTGTTCAGGCTTATTCAGAGTATATATGTGAGATTCTAATCTTGTAAAGGATTTTAGAAGGGAAAGTGTGGTTCTAAGGTTTATGGGCTAGATTGGATTGTGAAGTTTCAGTTACATTGTGTTATAAGACCTATATGAGATAGAGTAACTTGAGATCACCCCCGGGTATGTGCATGGTAAGGTTATCTAGCGATTTGATGGCTTTCAGAACAACTTTGGGCACTTTCGAGGACAAACGTATGTTTAAGTGGGGGAAGATGTAACGACCCGACCGATCGTTTACAACTATTGCACTTTGCTCGCTAGTTCTCGGGCATGAATACCCTGCGTGATGTATTATGACTTATGTAAATTATATATTTTGGTTTTAAATGTAGTTGGAATAAATTTGGATGAACATTCCTAAGTTTGAAGTTTAAAATTTGAAAGATTTGATCAAGTTTTGACTTGTTGGTATATGATCTCGGATCAGAAGATTTATATTTTGGTTAGCTCCGTTAGGTGATTTGGGACTAAGGAGGGCGATCAGAATGCGTTTTGGAGGTCCGTTGAAGATTTAGGCTTGAATTAGCGAAATTGAAATTTTGACGTTTTCTGGTTGATAGGTGAAATTTTGATATAGTGGTCGGAATGGAATTTCGGGAGTTGCAGTAGGTCTGTAGTGTTATTTGTGACGTGTGTGCAAAATATCAAGTCATTCAAAGTTGAATTGATAAGTTACGGCATCGTCTGTGGAATTTGAAAGTTCCTAAGTTCTTAAGCTTGAATCCGAATTGATTTGGTATTTTGGCGTTGTTTTTGAGTGATTCGAAGGCTTGACTCAATTTTAATGATGTTATGGGAGGTTTTGGTATATTTGGATTGAGGTCTCGAGGGTCTAGGTGTGTGTTTCGGGTGAGTTTTGAGCGAGTCCATGCATTATCAGGACTCAAGCATTGGTTCTGTGCTTAAATTTACAGCTGGGGTGGAAGTTTAATCGTTGGGCGTGGTGGTTTTACTGTTGGGGAGGAAAATGGCCCGTGGTCCGCGGCGAGAAAGAATCCGCAGGTTCACTGGTTTGACTTCATAAGCATATATCTTTTGATCTACAAGAAATTTTGAGATGATTCAAACACAAAGGTTGTAGCCCTACATATCTAGTTTTCAGAAAATCAAAGAAATCACAATTTTCACATCTGTAGAGAAATTTATGTCAAAATAATAAAGCATGTCACTGCGGTCAACATTTTTCGCTGTAGCAATGATTTTACTGCAGTCATCAATGGTTTTACCGAGGTCAGCGGTAATGAGGATCTGAAAGATGCTCTATAAATACGAGATTTAGAGTTGTATATTATATTTTGACCTAGAGAGCTCGGGTTTTGCTGATATTTCAAGGTATTTTCAAGAAAACTATCGGGGTAAGTGATTCTCAACTCAATTTTGGCTAAAATATATGATTATAATGATGGATTCATCATTTGAGTAGAGATTTGGGATGTAAATTTGGGAAAAATTGTGGAACTTCATAAAATAAATTTTTGGGATCTGAAAGTCGATTCGAAGTTTAAATTGAGTGAAACTAATATGGACAGTCTCGTAATTGAATGGGTTATCGGATTTTGAGACTTTGGTCAAATTTCGAGATATGGGCCCGGGGGGCTAGGTTCGAGAAATTTTGGGATTCTTGAGTTAAATTTGATTATTTTGGCATGTGCTTTGTTCCTTTAGCGTACATTGATGGTAATATAGTTAATTTAGTTAGATATATAGCATTTGGAGGCCGATTCGAGAGGAAAAGACATCGTGGGTTCGAGTATGGATCGGTTTGAGGTGAGTAATAATTGTAAATATTATCTTGATGGTATGAAACCACGGATTATACATTGTTGTGATATATTGAGGTGACGCACACTCTAGACGACGAGCGTGGGGTTGTGCACCATTGGGATTGTGACTTAGTCCATCCCGAATGACGAATTTACCATGTATTATATTGTAAATTGTTTGCTATTATCATGTTTTGGGCTGAATGCCATATTTGGTCCTCGTGCCAATGGGATTTTTACCGATATTTCCTCACTATTTTGACTTTATACTTGTACTCGGTCATGCCATATTCTACTATTTTCATAACTCATCCATATTTACTCTGTTTTAGCACATAAATGATATTTTAAATTATAATTTCGGTTGAGCATCATGTTTTACTCTTGCCCGAGTGGCTTATGAGATTCTGACTGAGTCAGGACGAGGACCTGAGGTGGTACGGCATGAGATGGCTTGTTGTTATGAGGTCAAGAGCCTATTTATTATGCCACGAGATTGTTTGATATTGCGCTTGGGCCCTTCAGGAGTCTGCATACCCCACTGAGAGTGGGTACCCATTGTAATATAAGATATAGCCCGAGGGCTGGTATTGTTCCATGTGTTGCCCGGGGAGCTGATTTTGTTGGTATTGTACTCGAGGGGCGGTTCTTTATATGTATTTGTTTTCAGGCTGTCTGTCATTTAATTGTTTAACTGTTGAAAAGTTATTTTAAAGAAGCTTAAATTGAACTAATGTGACTTTATAGGTTTTCATCGTTTTATTGCTTTTACTGGATTTATTCTGCTTCTTTATAGCATGTTGTTGTATTTTTATGTAATTTCTTATCACTCAGCCTTCATTTATTATTATTACTCACTGAGTTGGAGTGCTTTCTTCACTCCATGCACCAGTGGTACAGATTCAGGCACTTCAGGTCCTGCTTGCGAGGGTTGATAGCTTCCAGTAGATCTTTGGAGTTCATTAGGTAATTGTTCAGCATTCGTAGCCCAGTGTCCCTCCCTCTTATCATTATTCTTTCCCTTGTCCTAATTATGTAATAGTTTGTGTAGACTCTTTCAGACTTTTAGTTTTACGATAGATGGTCATGGCTTGTGACACCCCGATGTCGAGCTATATCTTTTTTGCAATTGTACGATTTCACCTTATTTTGGGATTATTATTACGTTAAATACTTAATTTTTATTATTTTAATTGTTTAAAATGATTTGGGAGTGTGTCGGTTGGCCTTGTCTTCACGAGAGGCGACATCACGATCGGGTCTGGGTTTAGGATCGTGACGGGAAGATTTAAACAACCAATGTCTAGTGCCATTAAGGTTTGATCGAGTAACATACATTATTGATCAACCTCCAATCTTTCAATCCAGATCTCAGGGAAGCCAATTTGTCTCATAACCTGGCATAAGTACTCCCAACATACTATGTCATAAGCCTTGGCCATGTCAAGTATCATGACTACATTACCAGTCGTGGGGCTTACCTAATATTATGAACTATCTCCTAAGTTTGAAAAAGTAATTTCTATGATTCCCTAACTTTAATAAATCCTTTCTGACACGGAGATACCAACTTCTGCATCAAAGGTCCTAATCATTGGTTCATAATCTTTTAGATTATCTTGCAAGAGTAATTACCGAGACTGATAAGTCTCAACTTAGTGAATTGTTGTGGGTAGACCACCTTGGGGATCATGATCAGACAAGTATGAGTAAATGATTTTGGTAAAGAGGTTCTTAATAACTCTAATTAGTTCAACATTTGCTTGGTTAAGGGCGGTTCTGTTAACATCATAATTGTCATTGATAGGCATTTATTCCAAATCTGCAACCTTCTCTTCTAGCTCCTTTTTAGAGTTAAATATGTTCCCAACATAATTCCTTGACTACTCTGATAGCTTCCTGCATGTATTTTTGAGTTTTAGATGAAATTTCTAGAATGATGATCCTTGCACATCCACGTTCCATGCTTTCTCCACTACTAACATAAAGTCAATTTCTTCACTAAAGAAATCCAAGAAGCTAAAATATTTTATAGGGTCTCTCATCTTATATTTCATAGTGATTAGTAGAGGGTAGTGGTCAGATCCTGTTCTGATCAAGTGAGAAATCTGAGTGCAATCAAATAGGTTCAACCAATCAAGATTTATGAATACTCTATCTAATCGCTGCCAAACTCTTTTGTTTGGACAGCAACCATTGCACCAAGTAAAATTAGAACAAGTGTAGCTAGCATCGAGAAGCTCATAGTCCATGATATATTGAAAGAACGACAAACTTTTGGATATTCTATAGGGAGATCCTCCTTTCTTTTCACTGGGCCAATTATGCAATTAAAGTCTCGTGGTACTAACCATGGAAGGCTGTATGGATCACTTAAAGTTCTAAGACTCTCTCATAAATCCTCTCTTAGTTGATCATCGCACTTTGCATACATAGAGGTCCAGAGTAAAGATACCCCATTAAATTTGATTTTGCAAGTAACTCGTTATTTATCCACCTCGACAATCATACAGTCAAAATTATCTTCTCAAAATATCTAAATTTGGCTATTACAGTTAGCAAAGGAATTTTAAAAACAAAGAATTTTTTTGACTTTGTCCAATTTATTATCCTCATAGAAAGGTTCACTCAAGGTAATAAATGGAAGTTTTTATGAAGTAATCAATTGTTTATGTCTTTCAAGAGCACAATTGGATTTAATTCTTTTGAGCCGAGAAAAAGACAACTGCCTCACCTAGGTGTGTATCATGTCGTATTTCGATCAATGATTTATCATTGTTTAGAGAGGTAAATTGGGATTGCACAGCAACTGCAAATGATGGTTTTGATACTATTGCAGTACTCCCTTGGTTACCACCATGTGCACTTGTTATGTTTCCTACCACTGGTAATCTTAATAAATACATATCGGCTGTAGTTGTATTTTAGGATTATGGGTTAGGTAATTTGTGTAATTGTATTTTTTGGAGCAAACTTTGTGATTTATTAATATTTTCATCTATCGCACGCTCATTTCGGTAGGGAGGCTTGTCAAAATTTGAGAAAATTTTGGGTTGAGATGGTACAAAACTTGTCTTGGGCTCTATATTATCCGGTTTGGGTTTTGTGGTTGTGGATTTTGGATCTGTAGAGGTGGAAATTATGGAGGTGGAAATTATAGAGATGCTATTTGGGATTCATGTGGAATGGAGTGGTTTAGTGAGGGAGATGTTTTGTATAGTAGTCATTGAATTGGTGACTTTAGGTGGACTAGTTTTAAGTAGGTTTGTTGTTGGATTCTCATTGGTTAAGGGCAGGGGGTCAAGGGGAGTTGGTGGGGGTAGGGGAGGTGGTCATTGGGGTTTTATCCTACCATCTTTTGATAGTATCGTTGGTTAGAGAGAAGGGAGAGAACTCAATCTTTAACAATATTCAGTTAGTTATGGTAAACTCGTATTTATCCTACACTTTCTGATGCTCAATAGCAACACGAACAATTACATAAATATTCAGTACTCAATGAGACTAAATTATAGTTTCATGTGAAATGGAGTTGTTGGAGCATGTGTAGCGAAAGCAAGCATATGCACATGTATCACAAACATGTAAACTAGACAATGATTTAATTGTTGAGATTAGAAGCATTAACTTCTCGAAACTGTTGTACAAATCGTTCACCGGGCAAGAATCTGGGACTGCAGTCTTCTACTATGCTCTGGATATAGTCTACGATGAAATTATTTGTGTAGGCAAATAGTACTCTCAAGAGTAAGTTATTAGGTGGAACTAATCTTCTATTTCTAGACCCAAAATTAAGCCAAAAACCAAGCCAAAATCTTGTAGGATTCTGCTATGTGTAGTGGAATCCTAGTCCAACTCAAACTGAGAACTTTTCTCCCAAGTCACTTTCTACCCAAGTTTGCCAAGTTTTTTACTAGGTATAGCAGGGACCACATAAATAATAAAAGGTTACCAATTGTAGTATTAATTTGAAATTCGGATGAATTAAATCCTACTATAAGTAATCACATTTGATTCTACTAAAAATTGCAATTGAACTCCTCAATATGAATTTTAAAATTCATCAACAATTATTTTAACTCCCAATATTAAGATTACAAATACAAGATAATTAAACAAACCACTGACTAAAACGTATCTTCTCAAAAGTATATAATGACAAAATTATATATATTTCCGGTAGGATCTGAATTCTCTAAATTTAATGACTGTATATTCACATAAATTGAATACCAATATTAAAAGCAATCAATAATATTTAAAAATACCAAATAATTTCTCAAACGGAATATTATAAATATTTTAATTACTAAAAAGGTCAATTCATAATACAAGACTACACTTCATTATGCATTGTAATACAATTGTACGCATATACATATCCCAAAAAGGACTAAATACTAAGTGCCTTGTAATTGCTCCTTGGTCGACACCATCTTTGAACGATACCATATATTATTTAAATGCCTTGTCCCTGCTAAAAAAACAATACATATACATAAGGAACATAATGATATTTTTTATATCAAAAAACATGCATAGAAAAACTTGTATACTCTTGTACGAAGACCTTTGTACATCACAAACTAATCAGCTACAATGCTTTCTTCTCTATTCATCAATTATTCTTGTATACTCTTGTATGAAGACCACTATATAAGAGAGAAGGGAGAAAATTCACCGGGGAATTATTGAGTTCACTATATGAATTTTAAACAAATATTAAGTTATTGACATGATGTATTGTTCAATTGTTCATTAAGGTTCACCTGTCCAGGTTAATATTTTCCATCTATCAAATTTATTTGCTCTACTCTACTGATAGTAACTTATTTTAGCTCATTGTTATGAACTTTAAAGTCTGGCTAAGGTTGGTGTGTACACTCCTGACAACTACTGGGTTCACATGGTCTAAATGCAGAAATTTGAGTTTACTTTATCTTCCTTTTGATTTCCCATGCACGAGGACTCCAATTTATCCTAGTGCTTGTATCCATGCGGTACTGATCTCTATAGGATATATGGATTTACCATAACCTGAACATGTCTGCATCGACACACTGTTATCATATAATATGCTAAAGTTTACCTTGTATACCCCTAGATTTTGAACCAATAATTTTGATCAGCTTGGGGGACATACATATTGTGTCAGAAGATAAGAATTAATTGCATGAAAATCTCCGTACCTTTTTCCGCGAACATAGCCTGTTCTCTCACCAAGAACGGTGGATAAAATCAAATCTCTAGTCAGGGGATGCTCGATCTCTTCAGATTGTTGTTGAGTGACAACTTCTTGGAGTTGACCCCGCATTTATGCATAATCATTTACATCGAAACATAATAAAACACACTGAATGTAACTTACAGAAACAGAAAGATAACAAGTCTATGATTTTAGATAATTACATGAATTTGTTGGGATTGTGAATCCACCCACACCAGTTCTCCTTTATCATCCTTGCGAATGTGAATGGTGCCCTTTGGTTGACAGAATCTTTATGTATTAAGTTGGTACCTTAAAATCCTGACTTCCAAAATACTGTATTAGGTATTTCCGGTCCTCAAGCTCAACATCTGTAGGTCGATGAGACAATCTTTCTTCATTAGTATTGTACTTAGAGTACAGCCTGCTGAGTCGAGCTTTCCATGCCCTAAAAAGCCTTTGCATAGTACTAATTACGAAGGCATGAAACCTATGCTCTTGCAGCCTGCTGTAAACTTCAAATTTATCCTGTCATTGGTAAGCACAAGCTGTTAGCTAAGGAGTGGACTGGGCAGGTTGGTCTAACACTGAAGACACTATTGCCCACTCCGACCTCATTCATGTCATTGTCGAGCTCACAAAATGCTAGAAATTACTCTAAAGAAGCAAACATTTCCTCGACAGGATGTAAATTTCATGAGGTAGTATCAAGCAATCGTGTAGGAATATCAAGCAAAAAATAAACTACAAAACAACAAGCCAACAGTGGACCAACAAAAGGAAAATCTACTGAAACAGATTCCTTGCTTGCAACTTAAAATCCACACCATGATCCTGGAACCATACATATCGAGTAGCAGATATGTTCACAGACCTAAACACTGATCATTCACCCTGGAAAAAATCAGTGACATGATCTGAAGTTTTCGACTTAGTGGATACAGGGGGTAATAAGTTCTTCAAAATATAAATTGTCCTTTTAAGCTTGTTATAAAGATTAGTCTTTTGTAACATCAAGAAACAAGCCCTGAAAAGAAGTTTGCAACAGAGGCATTTGCTTAACAACTCACAGGGTTCACCCTACATCAGATTCAAGCAATGCCCTAGTGGCGACTGTTACACTACAAAGGAGGCTACACAAAAAAACTTGTGCAAAAGCAGTGCATTGGTTTGGACAGTCCAGTCAACCAAGATCACCAGATCAATATGTACAACATCCCAAGATCACAGAGCAGACAAATTATAGCTGGAGGTAGAGCTGGACAAAAGTAGAAGCACAAAATGGAACAAATTAAAGGAAGGAGGCAATTTGTGCAAACAGTGGAGATTATATATATAAGTATAGTGACAAGGTGATTTGGGAGGATATTAGGTGTTTTATTGGATGCCAAAACATTTGGGTGGATGCTGCCCAGTTTTTTCTACAGCAGCAGGTTTGGTTGGCAAACTATTGCAGCAACATATGAGGTGAGTGGATATGCTGAGGATCACAGTTTATACGCAAAGGAAAGAATCCAAGCTACTTCAAACATACAGCATTGTTTCATAATAAGTTGACAACTCTAGAATAACCTCCTTTAATCCTTACTAATATAGTGTATTGTCTTCAAGTCACGTCTTATTTTACTGTTCAAAGTATATTTCAAATTATTAAAACTAGTACACAGTACTCATAGTAATGTCAGAATTTTATTTTCCTAATCAAACTGGTAAAACTAAATTTATAAACATTTGAAATTGTGAAATGTGCTTCGTAAGTTTTGGCGTATAACTAGCTGTTTTGTCCGTTCAATTATAAAATCCTCATTACTTATGGATTTAGTACTTCTAAACACCTTTCAAAAAGTACAAACATACCTAGGTCACTCACTTATTCTCCTCCAACTAGATCTAGATAGCATGCTTTTCTATTATCTAGGCTACATGACCAAATAACAAAGTAAATTGTTAAGCCTCCCTCCAACTGTAAACAAAGAGTAGAAACTCCTGATCCAGAATTCGAATACCAGATGTAATGATCACTAGTAACCCACCTCATTCCAGATGTAAAGAAAAAGAACAAAAACACTTTTTTTATCAGAAGAGGTTAACACCTCAATCACGCTGAAAATAATACAACCAAGTTCATACATAGAGTTACAGCAGAATTTGCTATTTGACTCCGAACATGAACTAAATCTGCAAACATTGCCTCTGAACCTGAGGATTAGCCATCATTTATCAGAAAATTTTGTTTTCAGAAGTGCTAGTGAGTAATGGATAAGTATAAGGCCTTCGGCATCAAGATGGAAGTGAAATATATAAGTTCCAGTTTAACACTACTAACCTGCTATACATAAGACAATGCTGCTTAGAAGTTTGCAACTCGAAAAATCTATTTTCTTAATAAACCTAAACATGTATGCTGTGGATATTGCCCAGAGGATTTGAGGATGATGAAATATATTGTACATGCCGAATCTACTTATAAACATGAGCCATATGATGACAATTGGAGCAAAGATGACACCAATTTTGTTGGTCCCATATCGTTGCAGTATGAAAAGGCAAACTAAGATGGCACATGCTGCTGGAACTGGTATATTTGAAAGTATCATTTCAACGAATAATTAATTCAAAGTTGTTCCTCATACACCAAACCCAAGCTCAAAGTGCAAATCTAATTATTAATTCAAAGTTGTTCCTCATTCTGTATAGTAGTACATACTGACATTCACTAGAATCACTGCCTATCAGCCAAAGAACCAGTAATAACAAGTATTCAACTGCTAAAGGAAAATTATGGCAGCGATTCAAACAGCCCATTCGAGTATGGAATACCAACATACAATAGGTGTTTCAACAAGAAGCTTTAACTTACCCAAACTAAGATAGTCGAGTTCTGTCAAGACTGAAAATCAGCAACGACACCAAATACGCCTAAAATCAGTCTTCCTGTGCGGCTATTTTTTTCTGTATTCATGTAGATTATCAAATGGTTCAGAGGAAATCGAGATGAAATCTAAGAATACAAATGTATAATTACTGAAATAACAAAAATCCCTAACTGCATGTTGACAATTTTGCCTTAAAGAATCCTTATAAAAAAAATCCAAACATAAATTTATATATAAACTAGTATGGGTATAAACAAAAAAGAAAAGATTAGGGTCACTAGCAGCTATATGAGAGAAATCAGTTGTTCAATTCTTCCACCACAAAATCGATATAGATTTGAACAACAACTATATCAGATTTTTCATTCCTAAAAGAAAAAGAAATAGAATAGGGATTTGAACACACACCTGATAAATGAGATTCAAGGGTTGACTCGAAAGATTCAGAGCTCGTTCATGAAATTTTAGCAGAGGGGGGCGTTACTTTTAGAGAGAAGGGGAGAGGGATTTCTAGAGAGAGCCATGTTTGTGTGTCTGAATGAAAGTTCGGATATTTTAATTAATTAGAAAGAACGGGCTATTTGAATTATTTGCTTTAAATTTAAATAAAATTTCTAGGGTAGTCGCTACTTATTATCTTTAGCGGCGATGGGTTGAAAGTCGCAACAAATACGTTTGAGCAAAAATTTTATTTTTGGCGGTACCGATAATTTCAACCACATCAAAAGCGACCTCAGAAAAGCCGCTGCTAAATATTCACCTTCTGTAGCGACCTTTAATGTCGCTACTAATACTATAAATATTGTAACAACCTATAGTCGCCACTATATGTTGCCACTAAAAATCCAAATTCTTGTAGTGTACAAAATCCATCGATCAGGTTTTCACATGAAAATATATAAGCTTACATAATGGGACATTATCAAAGTCAAGGCCGAGTCACGAATTCTATCAACTAGTTATTATTTCACAAATGCTATCCATTATTGTCCAATCTATTAGGCATATATTAACACTGAATAGAGTTGTACCTTTTGAGAATCAAAACAATAAACAAATCACATTGATCATATAACCATATCAAAGAGTATAAGCTTTTTTAATGAAACAAAGAAAATATTTTATATATATTCAACACAAAAATATTTTTTCTCTACTTGGTCCGTTCAATATACACTAAGTATACTATCACAAGAAATTGAATTAAAACCACTTCCATAATCAAGATAAATTATACTTTAATCTTGTGCTATAATTAATCCTCAAGATATTGTGCCCAACAATATTTTCGATTGTGAACATAGTTTATTAATTATGAGAAATGACAATTTAATTTTATGTGCATGAGCTAAGGCTCCATACACTAAATCGTCTACTATATAACCAAAGGACACATATATAAAATAATCTATTTAAAATAATATTTTATTAAATTAAATAAATAAAATAAATAATTATTCCATAAAAAATAATATATAACTAAACCGCATGTATATTCCAACATGTGCAACTCGAAGTGAAAAGAGGAACTTGATAGTTGATACTAAGGGCTCTGGCGAAAAAAAGTTTATCGTCACATTAATAAGAGGAATGATCTAATATATATATATATATATATATATATATATATATATATATATATATATGACCAGTTATTATTTGAATAGAAGAAAATGATCACAATGATATCATGTAGTATATTTTTTACAGTTTGTCCTATGTTATATCTTTACTGATGTCTTATGAAAAGGCTCATATAACTTAAAAAAGCTGGTTTAGTGCGTCATAGATGATAATTTTTGCGAGTCTTTTCCATCTCAATATGCGGTATTAAATGAATATCCAAAGGTATATTTAAATCTGCTCGGTGCAAAAAAGAAGAAGTTAAAATTCCTCTTTTTTCAGCAAAAGCAGGTAAAGAAATGAAACAAGTAAAAAATAATATCTCTAATATTGAGTCACCGTTGAAGTACAATTGATATGTAATCTTCTCTCTAACTACAGGGCTTACAATAGAATAGAATAAAACTGAATAAAATAAGCAAGATATTGAATGCCTATATCTTATGATTCCTTGTGAATATTATTTTTTCCAGCCTCTGACCCTATGACTAATCTAGGACTTTGATAAAGTCCGTCCAGGTGCCCATGAATAGACCTCAGGGTGCAAAGCACCATTAGTAATTACACTCTGTGGCAAGCTATAAATATCAGGAACATCAACCTGATGACGCTGATGATTCTTTTGGTAATGTTGGTTTTGAGCAGAAGCAGCGGCGACCATTTCATCATCATCTAATGGCAAACGATCAAACGTCGCATTCATAAAAGTTGCAGCCATAATCACCACTGGCCCTGAGGCAATGAGTGCACCCACTACACCCCCACCTATAACCTGTCCCTGAGCCCCTGCTAAGTAAATTGTTAACCCTGTTACCCCTGGTGGTGCTGGTGGTGGAAGGACTGACCCGAGCATCGACAGGATTTCAAACCGCCCGTGGAGTGTGACAATGGACCCTGACGTGGCTGGTTGGCGCAATGTCACGTTTGTCACACACCCTGTTGCACTCAGCACGCATATGCCACGTTGCTTCCTTCGAGCGAAATTCACTAAGCTTTCGTTCACATCACAACCTGAATTCACCTCCATTGCGTGTGCTCGTAATGCATTAGTACTGTCCCTTGTGATAATGATTGGTGGTTTGGGCTTATTTTTGGAGCCGGCTGGCCTGCCACGTGGTCGTCTTATGGAATCTCTCTCGCGTACAGGCACTGTTACCTTTGGCAAATTTGCAGTAACCATTAGGCCATTTGCATCAATTCCAGGCTTGTGGTTACCAATTTTGTCCAGTTCTTGATTCTGGTTTATGGTCTCTTTGGTTGCACCAGTGGAGAAAGTGAGGTCTGCACTGCCAGCCATTTCTTTTACTCCACTCTTGTTTACAGAAACTGAAGAGAATACAAAGATTTGGATTAATAATCTGTGTTTAAGTAAGAGGTTTTGGAAGATAAATTTATTGCAGAACGAAAAAGAATGACTAGAGATTAGGAGATGGTTAAGTAAAGCTAATTAATAGTATAAATAATTGGCATTTTAGTTTATTCACCCAACTCCTAACTCTCAACGGATCCCCCTTTCATGTTGATTGCCTTCACAAACATATACCAACATCTCATCTTAATTATACTCTACTTGGCCCACACTACATTGCAGTAATTAGCTGTCACGGAATTCATTAAATTATAAACCAGATATGCCAGATTTACACAGCAAAAGTTTGAAGATTATATTGGTGATGCCCCATTTTTGCTTCATAAACTGACAACAATGACATTGAGCTAAAAATTTCTTGGTAACATAGTTACAAATCCAATTCCTTTTTTGTGTTGATGCCCACAAAGAATTCAATAGGCTCACCAAGATAAATTTGCTAGGCTTAGTTCTTACTCTTGCAATGAGCTGAAAAAGATCAAATGCTTCAGTCCATTTCTTATTTCTAACTGACATGTTCGAAGTTACTAGTTGTAACAACAATGTTCAAAGTTTGTTTTCTAGAATCGAGGGTATATCGGTAACAGCCTCTCCACCCACCGGGATAGAGGTAAAGTCTGTATATGCACTATTCTCCCCAAACCCCATGTGTGAAACTACACTGGGTTGTTGTTTGTTGTTACTGTTGGCCTATTTCCCGTTTAGTAATGTACTAGACTAACTTTTGTAAAAAGAAGCTACCCCAATTGATTAGAAGTCATATTTTCTCAAATAGATTAATAAAAAGTGGTACTTTCTCTTAGTAATATTACTTTCTCTTAGTAATATTAATCACCTCTTAACTAATTAATTTAAACGCTAGGCAAATAGTAAGCGCGCTTTAACTTTACGGAATCGCTTGCTTAACGTATATGTAACTTTTAATAAATTAATTGAATAGTCTCATACCTTTTAATTTTTAATTATTTTCCATAATTGCGGATTCGCTTGTATAGTGCGATGGTAATTTTTTATAAATTTCAAAATTAATTTCTTCGAATGTAATAATTTTCTCCAAAAGTAATAACGTACTAATAATCCTCGTCATGACTGTAGATTCGCTTGTGTAGCGTGGTTATGATAAAAATAATAAAACTCATTTCTGTCGCACATTTTCTTCGGTGGTGCGGTTAAGAAAAGTTTATTCAAATCTTTCTTTAATAACTTTAATAATTAAAAGCGGATCGGTAAAACATGGAAATTCAATAAAACACATTTTCTCCAAAATTAATTCAAGCCATTTTTAGATAGTAGAGCGACTGTGCTAAAATCACGGAACTCGGAGAATACCTAACAACTTCTCCTCGATCAATAGAATTTCTTGCCCGTAACTCTATTTTTGCGGACCAATAATAAAAGAGTCAAATCTTCCTTGAATAGGAATTCTGATAAAATGCAACTTGGAACACGAAAAAATTAATTTCAAGTGGCGACTCTGTGAATAAAATAATCCCTACTCAAGATTGTCACTTTAATTGAAAAAATACCTTAACCCACAATAATCCATAACACATATTCTTTTTGGGGTAAAAAGAGGTGTTACACTCAGCCCATATCTTGTCCTCCTAATAGGATGGCTTCAGCAGAACTTAGGGAGTTGAGAGAAAAGTTGAAAGACCTTTTTAACAAGGGCTTCACCAGGCCGAATGTTTCACCGGGGTGCCCCAATCCTATTTGTTAGGAAAAAAGATGGGTCTCTCAGAATGTGCATCGACCAGCGGCAGTTGAATAAAGTTACCAGTAAAACAAGTACTCACTACGAATAATTAATGATTTATTTGATCAACTTTAGGGTACTAAGTACTTTATAAAGATAGACTTGAGGTCGGGTTAATACCAATTTAGAATTAGAGAAAAGGATATATCTAAACAGTCTTTAGGACTCACTATGGGCACTGTGAATTTCTAGTAATTTCCTTCGGTTGACGAATGCTCCAGTCGCATTCATGAACTTAATGAGCAGAGTTGAGTTTTCAAGCCATTCCTTGATACCTTTATTGTCGTGTTTATAGAAGATATTTTGTATACTGTAAGAGCAAGGAGGAGCATGCAGAACACCTCAGGATAGACTTGTAAACCATAAGGGAGAATTAGCTTTATGCTAACAACAACAACAAACTCAGTATATTCCTACAAGTGGGGTCTGGGAAGAGTAATGTCTACGCATACCTTACCGCTATCTAGTTAAGGTTGAGATATTATTTCCAATATACCTTCGTCTTAGAAAGAGCGAGAAGACGAAGAAGAAGAAGAAGAAAAACGGGAAAAAAGGAAGAAGACGAGGGCGAAAGAAGAAGAGATAGAAAAGGGAAGAAAAAGGGGGGGGGGGGGGGGGCTTGTAGCACTAAACACTAACAACAGGAAATACAATAATAGAAGCAAACTAAATCACATGACGAAGTAACGATCCACTTAAGAATATGCAGGAACATGAGTGCTACAGAAGTAACTAGTAAGAGAAAGAGAAACTTAAAATTACGTACTAACCTTCAACCCTAATCCTCGAACTCCATACCTTTCTATCAATGGCCATATCCTCGGTAAACTAAAGTCACGTCATATCATACCTAATCCCCTCTCCTAGTAAACCGATTCACCATCTCAACATTCTCATTTTATCTACTTTCCTCTTCTCCGTATGTGCGTTCTTAATTGGCCAACACTCAGCCCTATATAGCATAGTTGATCGGACCACCACTTGTAAAATTTACCTTTTAAGTCTTGGTGGTATATTCCTATCACATAAGACGTCATATGCAATACTCCATTTCATCGATCCCGCTTAAATACAATGTGCGACATCCTCGTCAATCACCGTGTTATCTGGAAAATCGGCCCAATATACTTGAAATTACCTTTCTTTGGGATAACTTGAGTATCAAGCTTCACATCCACGTGTGACTCATAAGCCCCGTCACTGAATTTGCACTCTAAGTATTGTATATTGAAGGAGAATAAGATATATTCTAAGTTTTCAAAACGTGAATTCTGGTTGCAGTTAGTGGAATTCTCACGCCATGTGGTATCTAGTGAAGGCATGAAAGTAGACCCTCATAAGGTAGAAACAGTCAAGGATTGGCCAAGGCCGACAACACAAACCGAAATCATGAGTATCTTGGGGTTAGCTAGCTATTATATAAGGTTTGTAGAGGGATTTTCTTTACTTGCAACTCCATTAACTAAGTGTCACGATCCAAGTTCGCCCTCCATGAACTGTCTGACGGCACCTAGTTTCTACGACTAGGTAAGCCTAACAAATTGCCAAAACGGAAAATAACAGCATAAAACTAGCCAAAACTATAGAAAAATATCAAAATAAAACATTTAAGATGTTGCTCGGCATATACGATACAACATTTAAACTGGAACTACATTTCCCAACACCCAGAATCTCATGAAATCACAAGCTTTTGAATGTCTACAATTATCTAACTCCAGAATGTCTAACAAAACAAAATATAGAAGGGCTAATACTTAAATAGAGAATGGAAAAGGACTCCTCGATCTGCAGACGCGACAGATATACCTTGAAGCTTCTGGGAAAATTGCCTCGCCTCAAGGGTGATAGGACTGCATCGAAGTACCTGGATCTTGTCGATGCCCCCTTTTTCTAAGGCGAAATTTGATTTACGATATATGGAGGACGACTATATTCCCTTTCAAGAATTGGGTTTTGAAATTAGAGAGTTGCCACCTAATGATTGTAGTGCATTAGGACACTTTAAGAAGGGTTTGAGTTGAAGAAACCAACGATTAGGGTAAGGGGTAGAAATTATCCCGATGGGAAGGTATTAAGCACCCCTCATAATCCACAAGTGTGGTTCCTGGCCATGTTACAATTATGACTTTACATAAACACATAAGCAATTAAGGCTCAAATAAGGATTTACATATAACATTGCAATAAGTTGAAAACTTGTGAAGGTAAGTAGAGAGGGTAGAATTTTATGAAAAAGATTTACAGAGTTTTACAAGAAGAGATGAAAGCAAATAAAAGAAGAGGGTTCCTAGGTTTATAATTAATATAGATCACATCAATGCAATATCCAGCAATCACTCCTCAAATGAGGATTAGCACGTGATATTAATGCACCGATCATCATATCCATAGTCTACCCTTCCCACCCCATTAAGGTATTAAAGCGTGGAATAGAATCATTACTTATTGCATCCTACTACCCGTCTCAATCCTATCTGTCCTGGAGGAATATGTGACTACTAATCCTAAAGAAGAGGGAGTTAGGGGGCCTTTTGAGAGTTTTCAAAGGATAAAATTCTAAGGCGACATTCAAAAACATATGCAGCAAAAAGCAAGTAAACGCATACGACTCAAATAAGCCTCCTTAAATCAAAGAAAAGCATATGGTTTAACATGTCTTACACATCCAATTTCCTCGAGCAAAGGAGCCATTTCAAGGTCCCCGAAGTGGAACACGGATCTGTTACTATCCCAGAACAAAGTTGCAGCCTCTATGATTTTGTTGTCAGGATGGATCTCCAGAAGGGAAGGTAAATTCCCCAAATACTTGCAGAAAAGCGTCTGATCACTAGAGTGGAGGTCTTCCCACCAGCTTAGCAACCTTGTGTGAATGTTGGTTACCATGCCGAATCTGGGGACTTCGGGCCTCATTTTCTAAAAAACAAAGTATTAGTCCCTTACCCCACCGGACTCAGCCATTTAAACTAATAATTAGCATAAAAATCAGTTAGTTCTCTAAATAAATGCACACAATATGGTAGTGTCCGCTTGGGTTTCACGGAAACCCGGTGGACTTTGAACAAGGCTATCTTAATCAGTCATTATGTGGACAGTATAGCTGACTTGGCTAGGTTTGACCATGATGCATGCACAGTTAAATGGAATAAGGTGTCTATGGGGTATTAGACCGGTACCCTTGAGCGGACAACTCAAGAGGGAAATGCACGGAACCGTGGACTGCACCGCTGATCGACTGGTTTTACAAAAAATACTCCTTTACCAAATTTAGGGGTGATAACATTGGAAGAGCGCAACCACTCATTATAAGCGTTGTTATAGTATTTTATTTGGCGGGAGTGAAATATGATGTTGAAGATGCAATTACAAGAATGAAACAAGTTGTCATGTATTTCCACGTTCATAAGATAATGATTACAATAATTTCTCGTAATTACAACATCATTGAAGTAAAGCAGTAAAAGAAAGAATTAAAGAAAGAAAAGACACGAAGAGCCTAGTCAGTTTCGTAGTAGAGGAAATAAAGACAACAAGTAAATTCAATTAAAGAGACAATAAAGGCACAAGTAGCAGGCAATGGTAAAAGCCTAAATAAATCTCTATCAGAGTTTCCATGATGTAGACGCCTCCTTTTTCTAAGGCGAAATTGGATTTACGACATTTGGGAGGACAACTCTATTCCCTTTCGAGATTTGGGTTTTGGAATTGGAGAGTCGCCACCTAATGATTATAGTGCATTAGGACACATTAAGAAGGGTTTGAGTTGAAGAAACTAGAGATTAGGGTAAGGGCTTGAAATTATCTCGAGGGGAAGGTGTTAGGCACCCCTCAATATCCACAAGTGTGGTTCCCGACCATGTTAAAATTGTGACTTTACATAAACACATATGCAATTAAGTCTCAAATAAGGATTTGCATATAACATGCAATAAGTTGAAAACATGTAAATGTAAGTAGAGAGGGCAGAATTTTATGAAAAAGATTTATAGAGTTTTACAAGAAGATATGAAAGCAAATAAAGGAAGAGGGGTCCGAGGTTTATGATTAATATGGATTACATCAATGCAATATCCAGCAATCACTCCTCAGAAGACGGGTCACACGTGATATTAATGCACCAGTCATCATATCCATATTCTACCATTCCCACCCCGTTAAGGTACTAAAGCACATAATAGTATCGTTACCTATGGCATGCTACTACTCGTCCCAATCATATCAGCCGGAGGCATATGGGACTACTAATCCTAAAGACGAGGGAGTTTGGGGACTTTTGAGAGTTTTCAAAGGATAAAGTTATTACGCGATCAAAAACATATACAGCAAGAATTGGAACACAAGTAAATAGATATGGCTCAAATAAGCCTCCTTAAATCAAAGAAAAGCATGTGGTTTAGCATGTCTTACACATACTGGTTTGGTCTGAATTAAATTAAGGCATAGGGCGGGTGTATTTACCACATATTTCCAAGATAGGGAGTCCAAATTAGCCCTGCTTAGATGTAGTTGTCAAAGACTGACACAGTTGATTAATTACCTAACCATTTGCCTATGTGTTAAACGTACCTATAGGCATGATATCTATTGGTTTCAGAAAGAAAGGAGTAAACTGATTGTAGAAAAAGAACTATCAGTTGTAAGGTTATAAGCTCTATGAGTGTTAAACAAAATGCTACTAATTTTAAACTTTAGGAGCGAGTGGACGATCCATGTTTTAGTTGATAACTCCTATAGGCATGCTTTCTAGGCGTTTACTGATTTAGTCGTTGTTATTGATTATGCAGAAATCCTATAGGCAGGTTGTCTATATGTAGTTGGTTAGTTATTTAAGTCCGATAATAAAATTGTCTAATGACTGATGCATATGCAAAAATACAGAAGTCCTATAGGCATATTATCTATATGATATGCAGACCTATCACTACAAAAAAAACCCCAATTGCTAACGGATTTTACCAACGCCCCGAATTTGTTGGTGTATTAGCAACAAATTGCTAACCATATGGTAACTAAATTATTTTTCAGAATTTAGTAACAGATTCCTAACGAATTGCCAACCAAAATGTTACTAACTAAATAATTTAGTTGGTAAATATGGCGGGAAAAATAGGCGGCTAATATAGCAACTGCGTACTAATGGATTACCAACTCAAATGTTACCAACAAATATTTTTCGTTGGTAATATTACCAACGGACTACATATCCGTTGTTAAATATGGTGTAATAAAATGAAGTATTATTTATTAACAGATTAGTAACGAATTACCAACAAATTATTTACCAACAGAGAGATTTTGTTGCTAATTTTACCAACTAATTTAAAATGTTTTTGTAAATTACCAACTGAATGGTATCTGTTAGTAAACTTGCCAACTAAAACTTAATCGGTTGGAAAACTTTATTAATAGATCAAGATTTTGGGTTGTAATTTATTAATAGATTGAAATTAATTATTAATATTACTTATGATACTTACATTATTAATTAAAAAATAAGCGAAGTATGATCGATCTGAATTGTTCGAGTACATCAAATCATACATTTTAACAAAAAGCATAAATTAAAAATTATTTTATCTCAATAATTAAGAACCAAAAAATTATATATCTTTTAGACTTGTATTCGATTTCTCTGAATACATTTATTATTTTGAAATTATCAATAATATTTTTGGGTATTATTTTTACTTATTTCTTAAATTCAATTTAAAGTATATGCTTTAATTAGTGTTATATTCAATTCTTTGTCTCTATTTTTTTTTCTGTATGTATACATATATTTTGGGTTGCTTCTGAGCCTTTATTGACTAGTTCTTACGTTATTTAACTAGCTTGTGCTCGTTCGACTTCGCGTTGAGGGTTTTGGCTTATTCTTGATATTGGAAGTGCGCTTCAATTCAGAGCGAGGTGAGTCTCTTTCCTAACCTTGTAAGAGGGAAATGTCCCCATAGGATTTATAAATGAATAATTGTTGCTTAATGCGGGGCATACGTATGTATACATATATGCTTTAATTAGTGTTATATTCAATTCTCTGTCTCTATTTTTCTTTTTGTATGTATACATGTATTTTGGGGGTTCTTCTGAGCCTTTATTGACTAGTTCTTACGTTATTTAACTAGCTTGTGCTCGTTCGACTTCGTGTTGAGGGTTTTGGCTTATTCTTGATATTGGAAGTGCGCTTCAATTCAGAGCGAGGTGAGTCTCTTTCCTAACCTCGTAAGAGGGAAATGTCCCCATAGGATTTATAAATGAATAATTGTTGCTAAATGCGGGGGATACGTGCGCACTACGTGACGAGAGTTGGTGCTTAGCTACTACTATATTAATTATCCGGGTAGTTTAGGACCCACGACATCATGCCTAATTTATGAAATCTCTATGTCAATGATATCGCCTAGGATGTACTGGGGACTTGAAAGAGGATAAAAGTAAATTTGTATACTTGTTGAACTCTTGTATGGCATAATTAGATATCTATGTGCCTTCGTGTGTATATATACATGATATTTGCTTGATATTTGTGGATCGAGCCGATCGCCTAGATATGAATAGATGCATTTATAGGCGGCCGTCGACCCTCCGCAAGTGCACAATTTATTTCTATTGGTTCGGGCAGCCGCCTCGACATAACGTGCGAATGATTATTGTGTGAAAACTCATACTCACATTGTTCATTATTATACACAAAAATAGAAATAGTAAACCATTGTAAGAATGCATCTTGCCATAAACTGCTGATACTAGTAGCTTTCTATGCTTATAAAATATTTCATATATTATTTGACCTTAGTAAGTATCAAGTCGACCTCTCGTATCTACTTCTTCAAGATTAGACGGGATACTTACTGGGTACATGTTACTTATGTACTCATGCTACACTTCTGTACTTAAATGTAGAGGATCTGAGGCAGGTGGATCTGGTTATCACTGGGGTGCGCATCAGTGGGCCATTTGGGACTTCTATGGTGAGTTGCTTCCCCTTCATGACGATCTGCGGCCGAAGAATAGTCTTCTTTAATTTGTAATTTGTTTTCTGTCTATCCTGGTTCAGACAGTAGGATAGTATAGTATTCTTTTGTGTATATTCTACTAGTTCCCGTAGCTTGTGACACAAGGTTCTGGCACACACATTAGTAGACTAGTTTTGGGCTGTATCATTATATGCTTCCTACATTTCTTACTGTCTTTGGTTTCTACAACCCCATTGGGATCCTTTATCTTTTCTTAAAAATTATAATTTTCGATAAACTTGGAAATATTTTCTGCACTTGGCTTGTCCGGCAAGGTTGATGGGCGCCATCATGACCTATTATGAAAATGGATTGTGACACCAATAAGAGTTTAAGTAGTAGTAAAAGATTCAGGTTGTATATATAAGAGTCCTTCATAGTCTAAAACCTTCGATTTTTTTTGTGATAAATATGAGTTATTATTCGATTCTCACTATTTTTAGGATCTATGACACCGGCGAGAATGGTGCTAAAAAATAAAATATAATAATAATTAAGTATGAGATTTGAGAAACAATTAATCTTTCTTCACGTTGCGTTTTTAATTAATTAATATCCAATGATTTTCTATATTTAATTTTATCAACAAGTTATTTCAATTTTAAGATTATTTATATATAACCTAAACAACTCTAATATTTGACATGGTCAGTCTACGTGCATATCAGTGTGGATAATAATACTAGTTCTAATATTAATTAGAAATAATTTCATTGCATATTCGAACATTAAATAATTAGCTAAATTATGTTTGGACCTAGTTTATATTTAATAATTCAAACATGAGTGCAATTAAAATTTTATTATTTTATATAAATAGTTTGGTGCAATTAAAATTTATTAATTTATATGATAATATAATAACCAAACGATACATGTATTTAGTTAGTATTAACATAGTTTAATTAAGAATAAAAAATAAAATGGTTAAAAGAAATTACAAGAATGTGCATTTTTTTGTTCTTTGTCGTTATGTGATTTTATTTAAATGTGTAATTTGTGTTTATTAAAGTGTTAATTAATATGTGTTTGATTAATTTCTTTTGATTTTTATAGGAATTGTTTAAGAGTTTATTTAATTTTGGTTAGTTGAGAAAGAAGAGAAAAGGGCTAAAATTGCAAAGAAAACGAGCCCAATTGAGTCAAGTCCGGACCAATTTAATGGCAAAAACACCCAAACCTTAGCCCAATAGTCCCCAAAGTCCAATCCAAACCACCCCTGCAACTGACCCAGTCGCGACGACCCATGTAACGACCTGCCCCGCCTATTCCTTAATCCTGGCCGTTGATCTTTCAAGATTAACGGCCGAAGATCACCTCACCCCTTTTAATTAATCAAACACCTAAAACCCTAAAGACCACTTCAAACTAGTCGCCTCTATGCTTTCTCGAACCTTCTCCTCTCTTCTACAAACCCTAGCTGCTCCACTCAAATCCTAGTCCGAATTCGATAATCACATGGAAATCTTCCATGACTCCTTTCCTTTCTTGCACACACGGAGGCGCTTACCATCTCTTAAACATTACAATCATTTGGTACTCGATTATTTATGGAAAATGAATCACCGATGTTCGTTCAACTCCGATTATGTGTTATCTTCATGTTTCTGACCTGATACACTCACTTCCACATCTTATTAGTCCGAGTAATTGAGACATTTTTACTATTTTTGTTCTTCTTTTCAAACTAGGGTTTGCCTAATTCTTCTTAAATTGATTCTAATTGATTTTGCATGCTATTATTGATGTTTTCGAGTTCTTTATCCTTTGTTTAGTTTGTCTGCAACTGGTTAGTGCACTACACTTTGACACTTCTTCTTCTTTTTATTCATGTTTGTGTTATGTGCATTACTGCTATTTGGATTTCCCAGAGTTAACTTTAATATTATGACCCTCGTATACAATTTTGCTTGTTTTAGTTCTACTTTGTAGTTCCCTAGCTTTAATTATATGGGAGTTCTGATTTTAACTCACTTGTGGATAGCTATGTTGATTCATGATGCCTGCCTGACTCGTAATTGAAACCTCATTGATGGTTGTGGAACCTTGTTTTGATTTCTTATGCTAAGACCCTTATGAAACTATCTTCCTTCTCAAATTGCATTCTTCACGTTGAATCCTTTATTCATAATTTGCTATATATCTGCAAATCTATCAATATATTTAGCCTAATATACTAGCCTTAGTGCGTTCTCATTAGGTGTGTCCAACTTGAATAATTTCTAATCATCATGTTTATGAATAGTTGGTTGCTTGTACCTGTTGCTTATTCTAAGTTGGTTCATTGCCTTGTTTTGTACTTCTATGATAACCAACTCATGCCTAGAATGTGTTCTAATTCATGTTGAGATATTCATGCCCAACTCTTTATCTTTCTGGAGCTCTACTATTAGCTATGACTTTTTCTCATGCCTTTGTAATTTATCATGTGCTTTTCTTGACCTGCTTAGCCCTGTGTTCCCCAGTATTAGTTAAGACCTTTAGTAAATCTCGTTACCAACATTTTTACCTATATGTGGCCACCTAGTACGTGGTTCGATGCTTGTTTGTCCTATTGATTTGAAAACTGACATGTCTTCTATTTACTATAAGTTTTTGCTGACACTCAGCATGTTCAAGTTTTCTCATGCTCAACTAAGTAATTGCTTGATCATGAACCTGTTATGTTATATTGTTATCACTAGACCTTCATGTTAAAACTTATGTGTGAAGGCTATGCTCTACTTGATTGTGTCTATGACTCTATTAGATTTCCATGTTTAAATCTTGTGGCTAAAGCTCTTTTAGGCTAATTCTGAATAAGCTTGCTCTTGAAAGTCTTTTGTAATAGTTCACTATCTTATGAGGGTCAATCCTGTCACTTTAGGTTTATTTCTAACAATACAAGCTTGAACCTTCCTTGTAAACTTGTCGGTATTTCATGTGATCTTATCCATATGTTTTGGTTATAAATGTTGATTAGTTATAGCTTTAGGAGTTGAGTGTGAAAAGTTATTTAGTTAATTCCACGAGTGCTCTGTCGTTTGTATGATTAAGTTTGGCATTCATACCGCTAAGTAAGTTATTCATTGGGATCGGTGTTAGGCCATATGTGTTGTTGGACCTGGGCATTGGATTCAGGAAGATTCTACTGTCCTCATGAGCCTGATACTTGAGTCTGTTGGTTGGTGAGGCTGTTGAAGGCCCATAAACTCACTGGATTATTCTATAGCAGGCTTGTACTTGTTGTCATCTTTGAGTTTGTATTACTCCATTTTTGTCATGTAACTTGTAATAACGAATAATTAGGCTGTTAGTAAAATGGAAAATGGGTGTGCTTTATTATTGCATAAAGGGTAGAGAACATATTTATCAGGTCTACATGCTTTATTTGTTATCTTCTTTAACTTGCTCTACTTCTGCACGCTAGTATAAATCATGTCTCTAGGAATTGATCACACCTCACCTAATTTGACCAATACTGGTACACTATCATCTCCATACAGTGTTATTAAAAGCGCTCGCTACAACGCTAAAAGCGTGTAGCGAGGCGAAGCGATGTTCTAACGCCACAAAGGGCAGTGTGGCGATGCGATCCAGAATAGCGAGGGCAACAACTGCTGTGGCGAGTGGCGAGGCGAGGCGCGAGGCGCTGTGTAGCGACGCTATTTTGAAAATACAGCTAATTAAAACACATCAGCTTTGATAAAACACAGCAGTCGACAAATTAGGGTTTTGCTGCTCTATCATTTTCTTCTTCCAGCCTCTGCGAGTGCCCAGGTATGTTCTTCACTTCTTCTTTCTTCTTTCTTCCTTCTTCCTTCTTCTTTTCTCTTTCTGGACTCGACATACATCACAGGCTCTGTTTTTTCTCTCTCTGTTTTTTCTTTCTTCCTTCTTCTTCTCTTTCACAGTCTCTGTTTTTCACTTTTTTTTTTCTTTTTTCTTTCTTCTTTCTTCTTTCTTCTTTTCTCTTCACAGTCTCGACCAGACTCTCTGTTTTTTCTTTCTCTCTGTTTTTTCTTTCTTCCCTCTTCTCTTTCACAGTCTTGACTCTCGACCATGCTCTGTTTTTCAGTTTTTTTTTCTTTCTTCTTTTTTTTTCACAGTCAGCAGTCTCGAGTCTCGACCAGAGCCACTAGTACAGTGCTCTGTTTTAGACACCAGCACTGTTCAGTTGCTTAAATTAACCTGCACAGATAAAACAAGAAAAATTAATCTGCAATTCTGCTAAGTTGCTTAAATTTACTTGATTTATTGCTCTATTTTGCTATAAAACAGCGCTGAAAATTGAAATGGCGTCATCTATTGAGTTTTTAATTTCTAAATTGATATATTTATTATTAACATATTATTGTTATTGAGTTTTTAGTGTTTTATATATATATATATATATATATATATATATATATATATATATATATATATATATATATATATATATATATATATATATATATATATATATATATATATATATATATATATATATATATATATTGTTTTTTTTATAAATTTTCGCCTCACATCAAAAAGGTGAGCGCTTCGCTGCGTGCCTCTCGCCTCACTGAAGAGAGCCCTCATCGCTATTTGTCGCCGCACACTATCACTGTCTCCATACTTGTTATTATTGTGCCTTTGGACATCATGCCGATAGGACGTATATTATATGGTTTTGCTAATCTAGATATCATGCCAATAGGACTTCAAATTATTAATTGATCAAATTGCTTCTATTATCTTTGATGCACTATCAATCTGGATATCATGACCATATGATACTAATCTCTTAATCAACTGCTTCTGCCATTTTATTATACTTCCACTTGGATAGCATGCCATACTAATCTCTTTCCTATAAAATACTATTATTCGCCTAGAAAGGATGTATATAGAATCAAACGCTGGTAATTCTCAGATTTAATAGCTTTCACTGACCACTTAGCAAATAACTTAGAAATCATACCTATAAGACAATGTCACTCGCCTAAGATGCCTATCTATAAAATCAGTGCTAATAATCCTGAGTTTGTAAATAGTTTACTGCCTCCTCTCCTAAGTTATTTAGAACAATAATGTTGAATATACGATACTGGAATTCAGAATCACATAGAAACCATTCCTATAGGATTTTAAGTCTTGATTCTGAATATGTGTATTGCCTAAATTGCCCGCATGCATTTCTTGTCTATGTTTGGAGACTAACTTAGTCAATGTATTATTCCCATGAATCACCCAAATGCTGGAACTAATTAGAGGCAAAAGGTTAGTTTTTGTTGGTGATTCCATTTACAGAAACCAATGGGAATCAATGATGTGCTCATTATTCGGAGCTATTAAAGACTCAAAAAAGGTTTATGAGACTCGTGGTCGGAGAATAACCAAAGAGAATGGAAATTACTCTTTCAGATTTGCGGTAATCAGTGTAAATTTCTTTTTTATTTTACTTGTGGATAGCTAATATGCAGAAAATTGTCTAGAAACTTTTGGTGTCAATTTTGCAAGACTACCAATGTAGTGTTGAGTACTATGTAACTCATTTTTTGGTTCATGAGGGCAAGTCAAGAATAGGCAGCAAACGAGTGCAAAGCTGCGTATTGATGTGGTTGACAAAAGTTTATTAAGATGGAGAGGGGCTGATATTCTGGTGTTTAATACTGCTCACTGGTGGAGTCACCATAAAACTAAAGCAGAGTAAGCCTTTCGGAAACTATATTCCTATGGACTATTACTTCCAGTTTGACATACTAATAGTAGGAATAGAATCTGTTCTTGTTGGGGTTCTTAGTTTAATAATCTATCTGAAGATCTGTTTTAGACTACTACACTTTGGACTAACTAACAGGTTATTACTAATGGTTAATTGGAGAAGCCTATATTTGATTGAGATGAGCTTAAAAGGTGCGAGATAGTCATAGCTGAGTCCAACTTGTTTGGGATTGAAGCGTACTTGTTGTTATTGTTTTATTGGATAAAGCCAATATTGATATAAAAATGTAATAATGATGAGATAGGACATAGAAAGAACTTAGCAATACCAGTTAATGAGTTGGATTGTTTCTTGGTTCATCCCGTCAATTTTTGTTATTAAGCTAGAAAACAAGTTAGTACTTGTGTTATATTCTTCTGAAACTCGTTTCTAACCAGTAGTGTCATAACAGAAAAAATTACTACCAGGAAAGGAATCAAGTTCTTCCTCGCCTTGATGTTTCAACAGCTTTCGAAAAGGCCCTGACTACTTGGGCACAATGGGTAGATAGACATGTCAATCCAACCAAAACACAAGTTTTCTTCCTAAGCTCTGCTCCTTCTCATTTCAGGTATGCCTTAATTTGCTTTGAACTAAGTATTGCCTTCAAATCTTCACATGGCTCAAGAAACTTCTTAAATTGGATAGCGGAGGTCAGTGGAACACGGGTGGCCACTGCAGAGAAGCTTCTCAACCTCTTCCTGAGACTTACAAAGGCGAATACCCGGAGAAGAATATGATAGTGGAACAAATGATAGGGAAGATGAAGACTCCAGTTATCTTTTTGAATATAACTGGTTTGTCAGATTATATCGGATTGATGCTCATCCCTCTATATATGGAAGAAAACCGGATAATGTTGTATAAATGCCCATCTTGAAAGGCTCCATGAAGGTTGAATGCTGGTAGTGCACTGCAGTATGCTTCTTAGGTTCCTTCAAACCACTGTTTAGTAGTTGTAATTCAAAGTAGTATCTGGTGAGATTGCTATGATGTTTCAGTAGTATTTTTGTATTCCTGGAGGCATGTATGGGTGAATAATTGGTGCAAATGCTACAGTTTCATCAGATTGAGCACATAAGTGCTAATACCACTGATAGAAACTACACTTGCAGAGTTAAACACAATTGTACCTGCATATATGAGTACTATCAGATGCAACTATACAGCATGACCATATAAGCTTGCTTCTTTGTTCCTCAAGTAGTGGTTTAATGTTGATCTCAAACTCTGTAGGTTGTTTTTGCATTGCGTAAAGGTTATAGGACATGATTCGGATGAAGTATAGGAAATACAGTAACCAAAATAGAATGGATACACATTTTCTAATTTGGTACATATGCAGCATTTAAAATGTCCCATGCGCAGTATCCAATTGAAGTGATTGCCATCTTCTTGGTACAGAACACTTGTAGAGTTCTTGATACATATCACCTGCAAATGAATATTAATACAATTATTATAACCATATTTTGAAATTTGTTTGTAAATTGCCTACAATTTACTGAATAGAACTTTTCTATAGACAAAATTACCAACCGATTGCCAATGTACTTTTAAAAATATACTATCGGATTTACCAACCAAATTGGTATCCATTAGTATAGTTGCTAACATAATACTAATGGAATTTTTCTTGTTACTGTATTTACCAACCAATTACAAACACAATTTAAATAATCAAAAATCAATTTTACTAACTCAATTTCTATTTGTTAGTAAATTTACTAACGAACTTCCAACTGAATTTTTGTTAGTAAATTTACCAACGAAAATCTTAGACTCAAGATTTAAAAATTGCCAACAAATTTATTTGGTGTTTACTAACTAATTTTTAGTTGGTAAGTTTACCAACCAATTCAATATGGTTGGTAAAATTTACCATCGAGCCTTTTAGCAACAGGCCAATTTCCGTTGGTAATCAGTTAGTAAATCAAAATACCAACCAATTTGATCAATTTACCAAGATTTTTTTTGTTGGTAATTGAGTTTTTTTTTGTAGTGTATAGACATGGTTTCTACACGAAATTGCAGAAAATCATACGAACATGATATTTATATGAAATGCAGAAATCCTATGAACATGGTATCTTTATGAAATGTAGAAATACCTATGAACATGATATCTATATATGAGGCGCAGAGTTTCAGTAGTTAACTATATAAATAATGCGGAATTTCGGAAATAGTATTTTCCTATAGTCATGGCATCTATATGAAGTATAGAAATTTTAGAAGTAACGATCCCTATAGTCATGATATTTACCCTTTTGCATGCATTAAATCCCATCCCTTTTCACTATCCACCCCGATTAGTTATTACAAAATTATTACAGACCAAATGAATCAGATAGAAAAGTAAAATCACATCAGTGATTATATCTACATCTAATCATCCTAATTCAGACTCGGAGTCTAATTATATGTGATAAACCAACTTCCAGGATCATATTTTCAAGGTCTTTATCTTATTTGGGATGTGTCAATGTTCCAAGGAGCTTCAAGAACTCCAGGCAATGCTTACACCCCAAATGTCATTGCAGAATCAGATTATAGCGCAGTGTGGAAGGGTCAGCCCTCAAATGTCCAAGTTCAGAAGGAACTCAAGGTCCCAAGGAAAGGCTCATATGAGGGGGGGCTGAACTTAAGGTCTAAGAGTAAGTGCAAGTGCAGGGGAGGGGGAATGTAAGCTGATGGTCATGCCCAGCAATTTGACGTACTGGCACACCCCTGACCAACTTGTCATTCTCAAGTTGAGGAGTTAGAGCTTATTGAAAGCCAGGTTCAGAGCTGGATAGCCACTAAAAGACTACCAGACCATAACCTTAACTCAACATACATAGGGGGAAGGATAGGGAACTCATAACAGAAACAATAAACAAAGGAAAAGTGGGCAAAGGACCTGATCAACAATGAAATGTACTGACACATCCTTTACTAGGGGTTACAATTTAGTTCATGGACAACAATACATGTCGGCATGCCTTGAATCCCTATTCATAAACACATAGGGGATAAGGGATTAGGGATCAAATATTTGCAGGAAAATAAAGCAAATAATAACATGTGAACATGTCAAACTCTGCCGGTAGTAGGCATAGATATAAAGACTATAAGTAAACACATTAGGGTGATTATTGTGAACTAATTCAAGAAATACCAGTAAAGAGAAAGTGCAGGATGAAAATATAGAGTGGTAGCAATATATTAGCCTTGGCTTTTAGCTGGCTAATAGCAAACAGGAGCAGAGAACAACAGTAGAGCAAAAAAGAGCAAGAGGGAAGGCAGACAATGAACTTATTCAGTAGTGTGTAAGTTAGAAAACTGTTGAGTATTCAATTGTTAAATTGAAAGTGTGTTTTGTGAAAGAGAGCGTCGGGTATTTATAGTTAAAAAGTAAGTAGAGAGTAAGGGAGGAATCACAGTGATTATGGAACTATGTATGAATTATAATCAATCAACTTATGCAATCCCTTTAATTAAGGGATTTAAAATCAAACGGGTAAAACATCTAAGGAAAGGACTGGACAACCTGGTGCTCCATTAGAACCATACTTGAGAGTCATCCACTCTACTCAAACCGCAACTAGACCGACCAAATGGACCGGATGACCTGTGCTCCATTAGCACTCCGACACCACATAATATAACCTCACCTTAATGCAACCAAGTAACTTCCGGTTCTATGCACCGTACATCCTTTGCCAATAGCAACTCCAGTCATTCCGTGATTCTCACATACCCATAAATCATAACATCACCTTTATTGAAATTTCCTTTACTCGAGTCATCCTCGTCCTCAACCTCCGTAAGCCATAACTAATCCACCTGTACACCTCAAACTGAAACCAACATAGCGCATAACCGTGCAATCAACTAATCAATAGCAGACTCCCCCACCTTGCACAAAGTCATAGATCAAACACACAATAACTATAATGCATATACTCTATTACTGCCATAATATCATAGTGAGATTAACTCAATCCTTCATAAGCTTGTGCAACACAGACCATCTAGTACTTTAGATCTTCTACCAATCTCGCATTCACCCTCGTACCAGTCAAGCCCACTCTCTTAAGCTAAATTTAAATTGCAACACATATATGTCACTGGTAAGAGAGGTTTTCCAACAAACAACATAAGGATCACACAAACTTCAGAACACTCCGTAGGAGATAACCCACCTGCTTCGCCGCAAACAAACATCCCTTTGTACCCTTCCACCATCATAAAAATTACGCAGTATCTTAATCTTCCTGAGTCTGAACTCATATCACAATGTGAAATCTACTTCAGTTCCCAACTAGGCAACATGAAAAGATCCTTCAACACACCCACAACTCGGGGTTATACATCAAATCTCGATGTAAATCAAGCACGGAATAGTTCTTTCTAACCCCAAGTAGGCCCTCCTTGTCTCATTCAATTTATATGAAAACATCTCACAATCTCATCACACTCATCACGTAAATATCCAGTCATCACTTCCCTTAATAGGGGCACTATCGAATATATAAATCCAGAAACACGTGCTCGCACAATCAACGGCTCAGGGCTCAAGCTACAACCAAGTCCCAACCTCAAGTCCTCCAAAATGGCCCAACATCAATACACAGAGATCACATCTCGCCCCTCGATCAAGGAACACAAGCTGCCGATGCATATCCGATACGAAGCGCTCATGCGCGTAGACGAACGTGTGGAAGGAATTAAAGGAGTTATATTTCAAGCCGAATAAAAAACGTACGATAAGAATTCAAGAATGTAAAGTTTTTTCTAATGGTTAAGAAGCCTCTCGAGGCTAAGTACAGACGTCTCCACATTGATTTGCGAGACCCTACTAAACCAGCTCATGACTCGTGAGACCTATGTAACTTAGGTTCTGATACCAACTTGTCACAATCCTAAAATCAACTCAATCGTGATGACTCCTATCGTGAAACTAGGCTAGCCGATATAACTCCCGAATTAGACATTATTCAATAAAAGTCATTCAATTAATCAAAAATATCATAATGTAAGTCTAAATGAACAGTGCACAAGAAAATACAAAGCCCGATATCGCGGACAAGAGGGAGAAGAGCAGGGTTGCGAACACCGAACAACTACCTTTCTAACTTCAATGACTCTATCACTGAGAAATCAACACCCGCTACCGGGTTCAGAAACACCAAAAATCTGCACACACGGTGCAGGGAGAAATGTGAGTACGTCAACTCATTAAGTAATAAAAGTAAATGTAAGCTAAGCAGTAAGAAAACACGTAAACAACTCATATCGCTACAACAAATACAGTATATTTCCAAAACAGTACAAAAATCATTTACTTCGTAAATCAAGCTTAGTTTTAGAAAGAACCTTTAAAACAATTTTAAATATCTTTAAACGAGTGATAAAATAGTGAGTCGAAATGATAGAATATAAACAGCCTCTCGAGCAAAACATGTACCATAAACCGCCCATAGGGCATGATATCGACAGAACCATCCCCTCAGGCTACCTTACAATCACTCTCAATAAGCCCCTCGGGCATAACATGAAATAAGAACCACCCCTCGAGCAATATCACATCTCACACTGGGGTACCCATGCTCGCTGGGGGTGTGCAGACTCCTGGAGGAGCTGTTACAGCCCAAGCTATTACAAGCCATCTCGTGATATAATCAAACAAGCTCTCAGCCTCATATCAAACCACCTCGTGGCATAACAAATCAGGCCCTCAACATCATAATCATGAATCAGTATGACACTGCTGCAGCACGCAGCCCGATCCCATAATATCCTCACAACACAGGCACTTGGCCTCACTCAGTTAGAAAATCTCGCAAGCCACTCGGGCAACTGTAAAATATGATGCTCATCCCAAAATATCATTTAAAATATCAAAATAGCATAAATATGGCTGAGTTATGAAAACAATAGAATATAGCATGACTGAGTACAAATATGAAGTTAAAATAGTGAGGAATATCTTAAGGGTCCAAAATAGTTGGCACAAGGCCCAAATATGGCATTCAACCTAAAACATAATAATACTTTCCAAAACACAATGATAACAAACAAGTTTTAATCAAATACGTGACTTAGCAGTCATACAGGATAGACTAAGTTAGAATCTCTAATGGTGAACGACCCCACGCAAGTCATCTGGCATGTGCTTCACCTCAAAGTATCACAACGATATGAATCCGGGGTTTCATACCCTCAGGACAATATTTACAATCATTACTTACCTCAATCAGGTCCAAACTTTAGCCCGCGATGCCTTTGCCTCTCGACTCGGCCTCTGAATGCCCCAAATCTAACCAAAAATTAATTCATACCATTAAAATATGCTAAAGGAACAAAGGCCACTCAAAAATAACCAATTTACACCAAGAATTTCGAAATTGGCCAAACCCAACCGCTGGGTCCACATCTCGGAATCTGATAAAAACCACAAAAGTAGAATCCTTATTCCCTCACAATTCTACCCATAACAAATTCATCAAAATTCGATCTCAATTGCCCTTTCAAATCCCCAAAAGAATTTTCAAACTTTTTTCCCCTTTTTCCCAAAATTCCACTCTAATTTATCAAAATAAGTGATGAAATTCAAGACATAATCATGGAATTAAACCAAATATGAGTGAAGAATACCTACTCCAATTAATCCACTAGAAAACTTTTCCAATTTCACCTTCTCCTGAGCTCTCTATGTTTTTTGTGATATTGGACTTAAACCCTCGATTTTTTAAATATAATCTGACTGCCATTTATTCCTTTTATGCGAACGTGGCGTTCCTCTCGCATTCACGTAGGCTAATCTCGCTTGTCTCCAAAAATGCCTTTCACGAACGCGTCCACAGCTTTGGGAACACAAATCTCTACCAACTCACTCCTTCGCGAACGCATTCCCTGACATGCGAAGGCATAGATCAAAGGGACCTGATCTCCCCAGCTGCCACTACCCTTCGCGAACGTGGCCCATTGAGCGTGAACACATAGAAAAATTTACTCAACCTCTGGGTTCGCGTCCTCCTCCTCACGAACGCATAGAAAAAAATTCTCAGATTCCCCATTTATTCTTCGCGAACTCGGGACCCCATCGCGAAGCGATGAACAAGACTGTTCTGCAACAACAACAGAAAATCTGTCAAGTCCAAAGTCCAAAAGTTGATCCGTTAACCACCCGAAACACACCCAAGGCCCTCGGAACCTCAACCGAACATGCCAACATATCCCATAACATTATTCAACCTTGTTCCAACCTTCAGAACGCTCTAATAAATATCAAAACACCACATCATCAACGGATTCCAGCCTAAGAACTCCAAATACTTCCAATTTTTGATTTCGATCAAAAAGTCTATCAAACCTCACCCAAATGACCTGAAATTTTGCACACACGTCAAAAATAACACAAGACCTACTCCAATTTTTAAAATTCCATTCCGACCCCTATTTCAAAACCTCAGCTACCAATCGAAAAAAGGCTAAAATTTCAATTTCACCAATTCAAGCCTAAATCTATCACGGACCTTCAAAATACATTATGGGCGCGCTCCCTTGTGAAAAATCACCAAACGAAGCTAACCAAATCATAAAAATCCAAATCTGAGATCAAATACTAAAAAGTCAAAACTTGGTCACACCTTTCAAATTTTATGCTTCAATTGAGAATTGTTCTTTCTAATCCATTCTGATTATTCTGAAAACCAAAATCAACAATTTACATAAGTCATAATTCATCACACGGGGCTAGACATGCTCGAGAAATGGCGAGTGAAGTGCAAAAGCTAAAAATGATCGCTCGGGTTGTTACAATTCAACTTAAATTCAATTTTAAAGGAAAAATTAGCATTTTTATCAAATTTTCACATAAAAACTTTCTAGATTTACGCCCAAATTGAGAATGCAAATCGAGGTAAGATAAAGGGAGATTTTGAAGGCCTCAAATCACAGAATTGACTTTTAAATCAAATGATGACCTTTTGGGTCATCACAAATCTGGTTCTTGTGCTTGAAGGAAGATGGTGCTAAGCTCGTGGTCATCTACCGGTGGCTTAACTCTAGCTTATTGTGCTATCCATTTAATGACATATTCCCTGAAACTTTTAGTTGGTTTATTCTTCAAATTTGAAAGAGAATTATGGTCCGGGGCGATGTCGATGTTATATCTGAACTATTTGACAAAGGCCTGGGCCATGTCATTCCTGACATACCAGCAATATGTGTCTTGATCCATAAACCATTCGGAGACTACACCCGTAAGGCTTTCCCCAAAACAAGCTATTAGCAATTCTTCATTTCTTCTTGCACCTCTTAGCTGATTGCAGTAACTTTTCAGGTGGGCTATGGGGTCTCCATGTCCATCATGCCTTTCAAATTTGGGGATCTTGAAACCAAGTGGCAAACGAACATCAGGGAACATACATAGATCCTTGAAGGTGATACACTCCTGACCTGCCAACCCTGCATATTTTTCAACTGTTGTTCTAAGCTTTTCAATCTTTGGGTATTCTTCATGTGCCATATTTTGGGCACGCTTCTCAATCTTTTCAGAAAGATCAAATTAGTACGAGTAGTACTCAGGAGAGTGGTACTGTTCTTTCTGGGTAGAAAATTATGACTCATGACAATGTTGTCCTTGGCCATTGGCCCATGCTTGACACATTTCGGTCATTTATTGTTTCAGTATTCTATGTTCCTCAACCATTGTGGACTCTTGTTCAACCCTCCGACGTTGAGTCTCTTGAACACTTGTAACAGCTTCGATGTTAGTTGTTATTTTTCCTTGGATTTTGTGTTTTCAGCTTACCACAAACCGACCACCTCAAACTTTCTTCACAGTTCAAAACAAAAACATGTTAGAATGGACTTACTCAGTCCTTATTATTATCACTCTTCCTCTCTTTTTTCACCTTCTTTTCTTTTTCTTTTTCTTTTAAAATTATTTGATTGAACCTGATGTGGGTTGCCTACGTATCATGTGGGAACCTGAATCAGATCTTGCATAGTTCGGGAAGATTAGGAATAAAGAAAATAAACTAAATTTTTTGTCTTTTTTTTTAAAAAAGTTTCGAGTGGAAGAGTTATAAAGAAGAAAGAAAATATTTTTTCATTTTAATTTTATTTTTTGAAATTTTGAAAGAAAAATTTCTAAAGGAGAAAGAAAATATCTTCTTTTTTTTTGGACTTTTATGCTAAAATTGGGAAAAAAGACTTCTAAAGAAAATATTTTTGAATTTTAAATTTTCTTTTCATTTTTCAAAAGAAAAACTTCTAAAAAAGAATGAAATTATGTTTTGATTTTTTGAAAATTGGGGTCTTAAAGAAAGACTTTTCTAAAGAAAGAAGTAAATGAAAATATTTTTTAAATTTTTGAAAATTTGGGTCTTTAATTAAGACTTTTCTAAAGAAAGAAGTAAGTGAAAATATTTTTTGGATTTTTGAAAATGCGGTCTTAAAAAAGACTTTTCTAACGAAGGAAGTAAATGAAAATATTTTTGGATTTTTTGAAAGAGATTAAAAGAAAATATTTTAATATTTTTAATAATTAGAGTCTAAGAGAAAGACTTTCTAAAGAAGGAAGTAAAGAAAACAATTTGTGAATTTTGGAAAATGGTGAGCTCGAACCGATGATGCATATGCATTTCAAATCTAGTGAGAATCATACCTGCATAGTTTTGCCAGTTTTGACTAAACACGGGAAGCATGAATTTTAAAAATATTGGCTTAGTTTCTTTCTCTCTTTTTTTTTTTGGGAGAGTTTCGGATTTTTTTAACACCTTACCTCTCACTCTAGATTTTTTTCTTTTTTTCTTTTCCTATTCTAAAAGCCAGTCAACATGCAAGCCGAAAAATATAGAAATACAGATGCGCAAGTAACACATAAGATGTATCTGGATGGTCTTTTAATTTGGGTGCACCTGTCCTACACGGACCCAACCCATATATTGAGTCCCCAAAGTCAAATGCATGTGATGCAAATAAAAGTACCTACTAGGGATCCGGCATGAGGCTATGTTATTTTAGGTTTAAAACCTGGGTGTATTGTTCTAGACCTGGCTTACTCGAGCAGACAACTCGAGCTGGGGGAGGGGGGAACAACGTATCTGTAACCAAAAGATCATTCGGACTTTCAACTTGTCCGAACCTCATTCTAAATTAAGGATATGACACTAACAAAAAAGAAGTCATGCCAGCGTGCACTTCCCAGAAGATTTAGAAGAGTCGGAGAGAAGAAATGTTTCGTATACACTGCATAAAATATCAAAGCGGTAAAAAGTGACAATTAATACATTAGGTCAAACACGTAAAAGTCAGATAATAAATAAAAGCCAAGTATAACAGTTATTCTAAGCTCGAATTCTTGAACCCTGAATCAGAAGTTCTAAGTTTTGTCCCCAGCAAGGTCGCTAGAGGTATCACACCTCTTTTTTTTCAAGGGGGATATGGATATGGAGTTTTTCAGTTAAAGTGACATTAATTAAAATGAGATTATTTATTTATTTTTTCAAAGTCGCCGCTTGAAATATTTCTAGGTGTCCCAAGTCACCAGTTTATTTTTCCCAAATCAAGGAAACTTAACTATTTTTTTATCCGTGAACACAGAAGACCGGGTAAGGAATTCTGTTGATCGGGGAGAAGGTGTTAGGTATTCTCGGATTCTGTGATTTTAGCACGGTCACTCAACTTTTAATAATTTCCCTAATTATTTGACTAATTACATATTTTTTCCTATTGTGGATTTTTAGCTTTTCAACCAACTTTTAAATCATTTATGGAGTTATTTTTGGAACAAGTTACGGTTGTCGTATACTTGTTTATTTTTGTACATGTTGTGAACGTATCACGGGAACCACACCAACAATCTACTGTTGGACTTTAAAGCATTGGGTTTCAAAGACTTTAAGCATTATGCTATAAAGTATAAGAGTGTGAATTGAAAATGGTGGGAAATAAAATGGAGGGAAATGAAAATTTGAATGAAGTGAGCTTTTGTCTTGAACTTTGTTCCTAATTTGTGAGGGACAACTACATTTGTGTGTATATATATATAATCACTTCTTAAAGCTCTTAAAAGGAGTTGAAGAGAATAAACCCTCGCGCCGTCGTCATCGCTCGCTCGGCTCGACTCGGCTTCGGCTTTGAATTTATCAAATCGATCGATAAGATTATTTTTTAATAAAATTTATTTAATTAATTATTTAATAATTAATTAAATGTCAGTTAGTTAGCTGCTATCCGGGCGTGACCGCGGTAGGACCGCGCCAGAACACTGCTGCAGATTCTGTCTAAAGGCCACTATGACCGCGGTCCTGGCGTAACTGTGGTAGGACCACGGTAGATTCTGTCAGAAGGCTACTACGGCCGCGGTACTGGCGTGACCGTGATAGGACTGCGGCAGGATGCATAAATTTTTGAACAGACACCTTTTCCAAAACAAACATCACACACCTTCCAATAATTTCCGGTAAATTCTAAGGCATGGCTTCGTTTTTTAACACACTGAAAAATTAACAGAACTTCCTTCTTTCTGAAAATATTCTATTCTAATTCGCAGTCTCTCTCTCTCAAATTCATAAGTGTAATTTTGTTCCGTTCTTTGAGTTTGTTGGTATCCTGTAATTTGTATTGCTACTGTCGCAAGAAGGTTTATTCTGTTTCATCCTGGAAGGATTTAATCTATTACCCTGGCAATGTGTGAGAGATTAAAATTCCTTAAGGACGTACAAGCAAATTGTAGACTCGGAATATTTCTTATTCTTTGCTGTTTTTCAGTTTTTTATTCTTCTAACAGTTTTCTGATTTTGTGTTTTAATAAGGTAGCGTTCACATCTACAATATGTGTATTTTATTAATATTTGAATTTTAAGGTCGAGTCACGTAAAATACACATTCGAATTGGGAATTATGTATCATAACTCTGCCACAAAAATCATACACATAATCACGATAATTATTAAATGTGCCTAAGGATTATTAAAGGTCACATAGTACGGTAAAAGAATTGTTAGAGTCAAGATTTGACTCATTCATTGACTATAGAACTTAGTGCATTCAAACCAATTCTATAGCTTATGACGATTTTGATTTATTGAGTAACGTTGGATCCACTGGAGCCTACACAGCTGGATAAAACAAAATATGAACAAGCAATTTGTATACAAATACTCCTCCCCGATAAAACTAGCCCCATGTATCTCAAAATGAGCAAAGATGAATCGAACTCTCGTATATTATGTGGAATTGATCTTTATTATAGTAAAATAGTAGCTATTTTTAATTTACTTCGTAAACGGTGGCTATTTTTGATTGACCAGTGCAAAAACTAGCTATATTGTGCTATGACATTTAAAAATAGCTAGATTTACAACTGGTTATTCAAAAATAACTCAGTTGCAAAAGTAATCGAAATTTAGCCACTTTTTATGTAAAGATAAATCTGAGCGAAAACACTGTTTAAAACCCGAAAATACGCTCGTATATTATACTGGTGTTCCAGCATAAGTATGGTTGAACTCTTGCATATTATAAGGGAGTTCCATGATAACTATATTGGAACTCCGGCATATTATATTGGAGTTCCAGCATAAGTACACCAGAACTCCCGCATAATATACTGAAGTTCCAGAAAGTATGAATGTCCAGTATAATATACTGGAGTTTGGAGCACCGGTACTCCAGTCTCCCGTATATTATACAGAAGTCAGCAAAGTATACATGTCCTGTATAATATGCTGGAGTTCGTACACAGATGCACCAAACTCGCGTATATTATGCGGGACCAATCTATGTTGCAGTAAAATATTGACTATTTTTTATTGATTTCGTAAATAATGACTATTTTTAATTGATGAACCCGAAAATTAATTATACCGTGCTATTTTAACGAAGGAATATCCTTGATCCACAATGTCAAACGGTGACCATATTTTAGCATTGACCTTCAGAAAGTTTTCATGGACTGCTTTGATAAATTCACCTTTTATCCATTAGCCCAAACCTCGAAATATTTGCGCAGTTAATAATGCTTATACTATAATCACTGATAAGGGTGTTAATTTGATATCAAATTCATTTAACCCGTTCAATTAGCTCAAAGATTAATGGATTGAGCTACAAATATTTTAGTTCATGGGTCAATTTGGGTTGAGCGCAAGTTAACCCATTATTTTTTGTAGCTCATTCTGACCCATTTAATAACTCAAATACAATCCACGAAACTCATCCAAAACAAAGGAGTAGCAATGGCGTAGGGTAGCCACTATGTAAGTTGGTATTTACTTTTTATCCAGCATTTTTAATACTTAGCAATAGTATTCACTAGTCTATTAAAATTAATATGAAAAGACGGTGTTACCTTTTTCTCCTCAAACGAAAATACACTGATGCATTTAAAACATAAAGACTTCATATTCTCTGGTGTTAACTTGAAATATGTTATGTATTTCCTAGTTCCTAGAAGTGTTAGAGAAGAGGAGACTGGCAATCTAGCTACAGAGGTGACACTATCTTAAGCAATGCTCAACTCAAGAAACAAAAACAAAGAACCCAGGTAATTAAGACCATTATTTTGTGTGTATCAATATAATATTTTCTTTAGGTTTTAATTTGCGCTTGTTTACTACTGTTATGATTGATAACGATACTTTTGGTTTTGAAAATATCTGCTAATACAAAGATTATGGATTCTGAGTCAAATGATGATACTGACGACGAAGTTAATTTCTTATGATATTGATCCAGAGATAGAAATAGTCTCGCAAAATGTTGAACAGAAAACTCCTTCAGTCGCTCAAGATGAAATACAAGTACTTGGTAGTAAGGAAATGTTGTCTTGAAGTCTTAAAGTTAAGTTCAATAGTTAAAGACACAAGTTCAAAAGTTAATGGGAGACAGTTCTTAACTTACAGTTACAAGTTCTAAAGTTAAGGACAGACAGTCCTTAACTTATAGTTACAAGTTCAAAAGTTAAGGACAATTGGTCCTTAACTTTGATTTCTAAATTCAAAAGTTAAGGACAGACAATCCTTAACTTACAGTTATACGTTCAAAAGTTAAGGATAAGCAGTTCTTAACTTTCAATTACAAGTTTAAAAATTAAAGACAATAGGTCCTTAACTTTAACTTATAAGTTTAAAAGTTAAGGACGCTTGGTCTTGAAGTTTGAGTTCCAAGTTCAAAAGCTAAGGACATGTAGCCTTGAAGTCCTGAACTTAGAGTCCCAAGTTCAAAAGTTAAGGACATGTAGTTCTGAAGTCCTGAACTTAGAGTTACAGGTTCAAAGTTAAGGATATGTAGTCCTGAAGTCCTGAACTTAGTGTTCCAAGTTCAAAAGTTAAGGACATGTATTCCTAAAGTCCTGAAGTTAAGGACATGAGCAGAAGGGTATTTTCGTCCAGGCAATTAAAGTTTATTAATGCAATGGCTAAAGAGTAAACATATTTTAAACGGTGGCTTAAAAACAAATACATATGTTATTAGTGGCCAACCGTGCACTTCCCCCAATAAAGAATCTCAACCCAACTTATCTAGAAATTTACTTAGTTGCATCACTTTTAATTTTCTATTTTTTTATTTTCTGTGCAACCCACCCTCCTCCTAACCCCCGGGTGCAAAACCCCTAAAGAAAAATTCACCTTTGTTTTATTATTTTAATTTTTAATCTTTTTATTTTCCCGCACCACCCGCCCACCCCTACCCCCTACCCTCCAACACCTCGCACAAACCCCCTAAAAAATTTTTACCTTTTTTTTGTATTTTTAATTTTTATTTTTTAAATTTTTCTGCATTACCCACCCTACCCCATCCCCCACGTGCAAAACCCTTATTTTTTTTATTTTTACTTTTTTTTATAATTTTAATTTTAATTTTCCATTTTATATTTTTTTTTGTTTTTCTAGACTATGGACCCATTCCCACCATAAAATATTTGTCAACTTACATATTTTAAGGTAAAAAGTTTTTTTATGCAAGAGGAATATGGTTTTAAAACATGAGTCAAGTTGTGCAGGTTGGATAATGACCTATTGTTTAGTCCATTTTAACTCAGCCCACCTTAACCCAAATACACTTAGGGTTGAGTTGGACAGTAACTTATTTATTGACCAAACTTATCTTGACCCGCCCAAATTCAATCCAACACGCCATTTGCCACCCCTAATCATCAACCTAGAGGAAACAACCCAAGAACTCACTTTACTTGCAGTTTATAAAAGGAGCCTAAAAATATAAACTTTGTAGAGGGACCTAACAACTTTAAAATCCATTGGTCAAAAGTACCGATTTAGGCTAGGATACGGGAAGATACTAGTGATCAACTTTAAATAGTTTAATTTACTGTGGGAGCATTTGCGAATTTGTAGTTTTTCACTATTTTACAATATATGCTTCCTAAGAATAACATTAAAGCCGCAAACAAAGCCGCAATTATTGCGAAAGTCCATGTTTAGCACCTTTCAACTCTAATGGAGTTGTAGATAAAATGTTTCAAATTCTTTGCTTTCACGAGATATACAAGACTTTTGACAAAACAAAAGTATTTTTGGTTGGGCATGTATTATATATATCATATATGTCCCGGGATAGAGTGGGAGGGACAAAGAGGATTCAAAGTTGTAAAATACTTGGGGATCGTTTGGTAAGTGGGACAAGGGAAAATAACAGCTAGATAAATTGTTTGATTACTTTATTTCATGTTTGTTACAACTTTTTATTCAGGGATTAATTATTTCGAAATTATTATAGTACAATTGTGATACTTTTTTTATACCGTACTATGTGAGAAATAACAATTAGGAATTACTAATCTGGGAATAAATAATAAAATGATATATATTTGCCCTCTCCAAAACAAACTTTGGGGTTAATTGCAACAATAGATAAAAGTTGTTGTACGGTGGATGGTCGGTTAGCATCCTTAGTAGTGGGCCTATTGCGGGAGAAAGCAGTAAGAACCAGTGGGGTTCAAATACTGAAGAAAATTCAAGTGCCCTACAAAAATTTCACAGTAGTAATCAGATGTCCTCTGATCTCACCAGTAATTCCCTATAATATAAGACGTACGAGCTGGTGAAAAAAAAAGTAACATATGACCAACTTTGCACCTGTTGTGCAATGCTTTTACGACATGGCTATTTGAAACCATGTGCCTAGAGACAGATATTATTATCTTCTCCTAAGTCTTACCTTTAAGGAAAAAACATGAGAATTGACAAGATGTCTCAGCTAAAGCAGGGGAAGAAATAGAAAAGTTAGATAATTATGTTACGTACCTATACCATATAGCTGGACGTCACACAACATTACGACATCCCAACCAAAATATACTAGGAAATAGATGTATAGTTGTAAACATAAGAATTAAGATGATGTTTTATCTCTAATCTCTACTATATACTATATGATGGAAGTTTGCTTTTATATGTTTTTTGGGAGGAGTGGGTCCGTGACTGTAACGACCCGACCGGTCGTTTTGAGCTTTAGTACGTAGAGGCTATGAGCAATTTTGTTTCAGGTATTATGACTTGTACGCGTGGTCGGAATTACATTTCGGAAAATTCAAAGTTGATTTGAAAAGAGAATTCTCATTTCGGAAATTTAAGTTGAAAGAATTGACTAAGATTGGATTTTTGAGTAAACGACCTCGGAATCGGGATCTGAAGGTTCCAGCAGGTTCATATGATGATTCCGGACTTGGGCGTATGCCCGGATCATGTTTTGAATTATCCGTGATCGTTTTGGCGCCTATTGTGGAAGTTAGCATTTTGAAAGAAGTTTCATAAGTTTGGGTTGAAGTGCATCTCAGTGATATCGATGTCCGTTTGGGATCCCCGAGTCTGGGAATAGCTCTATATGGTGAATCTAGAATTGGGAGCGCGATCGGAAGTGAATTCGGATTTCCATAGGTCATTTTGAAGTCATTTGGCTAAAGATAGAAATTTGAAGGTTTTTGAGAAGTTTGAACGGATGTGGACTTTTCGATATCGGGGTTAGAATCCGATTTCGAAAGTTGGAGTAGGTCCGTAATGTCGAATATGACTTGGGTGCAAAGTTTGAAGTCAATAGGATGTGAATTGATGGGTTACGGCATAATGTTGACGCCCCCATTTTCTAAGGCGAAAAGCGAGTTTCGACATTATATATGAAATGACTCTTTTATCCCGTTTCGGGAAATTTGGGTTATGGATTTGGGAGAGTCGCCACCTAATGATAATAGTGCATTAGGACACTCTTAAAGAAAATATGAAGATTTTGAAAGAAAACCAGAGTTCGGGTAAGGGCTTGAGATTATCTCGAGGGGAATGTGTTAGACACCTCTCAAGATCCACTAGTGTGGTTCCCGGCTATGCTTAATTGTGACTTTAAGAAGAGAATGAATAAACAAGTAAAGTTTTCACTTAAGAAGTATAAACAAGTTGAGAATTTTTTGAAAGAAGAAAGACACAAGTAATTTTGAAAAGAGAAAGCTTAGTTGAAGAAAAACATTAATCTAAGAAAAAACATCAATAAATAAAGATGGATGAAAAGGGGTCATAGGGTTAAATATAATATGGATCACTTTGTTGCCATACCCAGCAATTATTCTTACACGAGATATTAGCACACCAGTCATCATATTCATATTTTACCCTTCCCATCCCGTTAAGGTATTTAAACACGATTAGTCTCATTTTACTTATTGCATGCTAGTACCCGTCCCGACCTATCAGTCCTGGGGTATTAGGACTTCTAATCCTAAAAGGGGAAGAAAGGGATGGGGGCTTTGCATGGAGTTTAAAAGGATAAAAGGCTAATTCGTCATTCAAAATAGATACCAAGTAGGGGAAATAACAAGAAGACAAGCCAAGGCTCAAATAAACCCCTTTAAATAGATAACATATAGTTTAGCATGCCTTGCATATACTGATTTGGTCATAAATTAAAATTAAGCGGCGGACGGATCAGTTTAATACATAAAATTAAATAAAAGGTCTACATTATGCAACTTGGATCCAATTGTTAGGATCTGGTGCATTTTACCGAATTATTAATTAGGGGATTACTACAGAAAGAGTTTGGAAACAGAAGCATGCGCTTGTAAAAGTTCAGAAAGGTTTCGAAAATCGACATAACTGTTCAAAGAAATGTACAGTAGAGTTTTTCATAAGTAAAGATGTTTGTAAAAGGAAGCGAGTTTGAATACTGTTCTGAAAGTAATTCCATGAATAAAAGTTCAAACAGAGAGTTAGAAAAGAAATGATTTTTCAGAGACCGAAACACAAGTTTAGAAGTCACAGATGGGTTTGGACTATTCTCTTGAAAACATTGAAAAATAGTTGTCAGATTACCGATGATACAACTTAGGCAAACTTCGAGACCCTATAGGCAGGATGTCTACTTTGGTTTTTATTTATTCATTGTTATTTTAACGTTTAAGGCATGCGAGCATTGTGTTACCCTGTTGTTTGCCTATCTTTTATGCAATCCTATAAGCATGGTTTCTATATGCTTGAATGTATAATGCAAAGCCTATAGACATGTTCTCGGGTGATTTAACATTTTAAACCTACAGGCATGATATCTAAGTGGTCGAATTCAAACATTAATACCTTATAGGCATGATGACAAAACCCTATAGGCATGATATCTAGGTGATTCACAATGATAAATCATATAGGCATGATATCTAAGTGATTCAAAGTATTAAAAAACCATACAGGCATGATATCTAGGCAATTCAAAGTATTAAATCCTATAGGCATAATTTCTAGGTGATTCAAAGTAGTAAAATCTTATAGGCATGATTTCTACCCTTTAACATGCAAACAACTACAAACCCCTCCCATACCCTTTACTACTATACTCCCCGATTTCTAATTACAAAGTTATTATTACAGAGCCAAAAGTAAAAAATAAAAATACGTCATAGCCCACAGCTAGATCCAAATTGCCTAATGCAATATTAATATCCAATACATGTGTTTTTACAAATTCGGGTTCCAGATTCCAAGGCCTTCTCTTAGTGTATTTCAAAGTTCCAAGGAGCTTCAAGAGCCTAGGCAATGCTTACACTCTAAAGAGTGAATGTTGTAACAAAGTAGTGCAATGTGTAGAATTACCAACTCTTAGGCATCCAAGTTCAGAGGGAGCTCTAGTGTCCCTAGCCATGGCTTACCTAAGGGGGGTAGGACATAAGAACTAGGAGTAAGTGCAAAGTGAAGGAGGAACCTCAGCATGTGGTGGTCATACCCAGCCATGGCATAGGCTGGCACACCCCTGAACCCTTGCCCAAATTAAGGCTCAAAAAATAGAGGGGGAGAGGGAATGGGATAGAAATTGAGTAAATACTCAGAATAGTCTAGTTCTGGATCACAGACAGCAATTCAAAGTGCTGCTATGACTCAAGACAATACTCACATATAAAGGGAATAGAGGGAAAGGGTTAAAAGCATAACATAAAGAGTCATAGCATGCTTGAAGGTAATCACATAGTGCAGGAAAGCATAAATAAACACACAAAGAAAGAAGGGTAGAAGTAGAGAAGTTGAACATATAAGAAATATGCTATTTAACATAGAAGAACATACTGGTTGCAATTTCTAGAACATCAGAATAGTATAGCGAACAAACATCTAGGTAGTCAATAGGAACAAACTCAAGAAGCTCCCATAAGTACATATGAGTTTAGAAAGTAGGACGTTAATATGCCGAATGGCCAGTATTAGTATAAAAAAAATAGAGAGTAGTAATGGTAGTAGTAAAGACTTTTTCAAGACAGAGATGTGAATTCTGATTTGATTTGCAGTCAGAATTCAATGATGGAGTGAAGAGAGGAGCAGGTATTTATACTTGAAGTCAAGCATGCAAGCAAGGAAGGAAAATAATCGAGTATCAATTAGAATCAATCAATTAACAGAGATTCCGTTAACTAAGGAATCCTAATTTGATCAGTAAAGGACATGAAGTATTTAAGGAAAGGGGATCACATAAACAACATTGTGCATAACATACAAATAAGGGTAAATACATAAAAGTTATTGAAGGATAAGTTTTTGAAATACAACAAGAAGACCAATTAAAAAACAGTAAATCAAAAGGTCTGAGATTTTTATACGAATGAATTAAGTCCAAAAAAAGAGAAGGTTTTACTTAGGTCGAGTCAGGGGCAAAAAGTGGAAAGAAATCAATCAAGATATATTCAACAAAAATTTTGAACTAATTGCAAATTTAAAAAACCATTTAGGGAGAAATTCATAGTATATAAGGAGCATACGAACACGTCAAACATGAAAGAAGACTGTACCGCCATTGTAAATAATCAGTAGGAAAATCTAGTGCAGAAAAGCTTTTGGCAAAATGTCAAAACCACATGAAAAATAGAGATGACTTCTGAAAATGAAATCAAACTAGTTTAGAGGTGAGAACATACAAGTCACATACAAGTAACATACAAGTGGTCTGGAAACCCCCCAAGTTCTAGGTTTTCCGCCATTAATCAAGTGTAGGGACAAAAACGAACAAATCAGGCAAGAGCAAACTCAGAAAACTCAAAGGAACTTAATCGTTCAGTGAAGACATGCTGAGGGAAAACACAGTAAAAGACAAACACAAGGAAACATAGTAGAAGAAAACACATAGAAGTCAAAGTAGAAACACACAGGAGTCATAGTAGGACAAATACGGTAAGAACACCACATAAACATCACAGTAGAACAAGTAAAATCAAAGAAAACCTAAGTCGGAGAAGATGAAACAGCTTTGAAAGCAAAATTTTGAAAGAGATTTAAGAAATCGTTTAAAAAACTTAAAATAAACATGGATCTAGAGAAGATCTAGAGAAAATAGGAAAACCTCGAAAGGATAGGGTTTCAAAAGAACCCAAAAAGTGAGAGAGGCCTGGAAAAAGGGTCTGCTCCAGGTCGGATGAGTCACAGATGGACTCATAGGGCTAGGATATGCCGGATTTGAGCCGGAAATGGACGCAGAACTCGAATCGGCAGAGATCTGAGCAAAGACCTTCAAGGTCGAACCTTGAATCTTCGATAGAAGGGGGTATAAGGGCGCATGGAGGTGAGTATAGGTTGCTCGGTGCTTGGGATACCATTGATTCCGGTGAAACAAGGTGGAAGCCGGCGGGATAGGGCTAGGGTTTCGAAGATGGTTAGAGAGGATTTAGGAGACGAAGGGATTTTAGGGCGGGTATTTGTGAAAAATGAATTAGGAAAAAATCTTTTGGGGTGCTCATATATGCATACATATGATAATTGAGAGTATCTTAAGTATAATAATATATAGGAAAAAATTGGGTATCAACAACTGCCCCTCGGAGGAGGATGAAAGAGTTGTTGGGTAAAGACAAGATGACCAATTTTGACCGGAATCGGTGATTGCGAAAGATTTCTGACCACACTCTGATTTCTGAGCTGCCTGCATATCCCTGGTTTTACATGAATCAAGCCATATGTACATCAGAAACCAATGATGGGGTTTAGGAAAAATGAACGTTATGGTCTAGTTTGAGAAAGGTTACGTAGTCGAACAGGTTGCTGAAAATCTGCGCGGGAGTGCTTCTACTGAGACGGCTGCTTGTTAGCTGGTGTACCTATAAATGAGCAATGTAGTGTATATTTTGCATAATTTAAACATGATGGAAGTTCCCATTTGGACCATGAACGTTGTCTTTGGACAGTTAGGATGACGTCCTCAGACTATGATGTCACAGGCCATGAAGAGCATAAAGTAATGATTTGCAGGACATGAAATGAGGTTCTTGGGCTATGCAGATAGTGCCTCCGAACTATGACGCCTTTGAATAGTTTGGTGATCTTTAAGCCCATGAGAAGGTGGCAATCTTTCAGCCAAATGAATGCAAGGATGGCGATATTTCAGCCAGAGCGAGAATTTAAATTGCCGGTGGCGATATTTCAGCTGTTCGAAGAATAGAAAGTGGTGATATTTTAGCCATGTAGGAGATAATGCTTAGTCTCGGAAGGCAGATAGGTAGCCTTATGCAGGATGAAGGTAGAGCTTAACCTCGAAAGGTAGAAAATAGCCTTATGCAATGCAGATGGAGACCGAGCTTAGTCTCGAAAGGCAGATAAGTAGCCTTATGAAGGTATCCTTATGCAATGCAGATGGAGACATAGCTTAGTCTCGAAAGGCTGATAAGTAGCCTTATACAGGATGGAGGTAGTGCTTAACCTCAGAAGACAAAAAGGTAGCCTTATGCAAGGCAGATAAAGACAGAGCTTAGTCTTGAATGGCATATAAGTAGCCTTATACAGGATGGAGCTAGTGCTTAACCTCGAAAGGCAGAAAGGTAGCCTTATGCAATGAAGATGGAGACAATGCTTAGTCTCGAAAGGCATTATGCAAAAGAAATGCGGATGGAGACAGTGCTTAGTCTCAAAAGTCATATAAGTAACCTTATGCAAAAATGCATATGAAGACAGTGCTTAGTCTCGAAAGGAAGATAAGTAGTCTTATGCAAAAATGCAGATGGAGAAAGTGCTTAGTCTCGAGAGGCAGATAAGTAGCCTTATAGAAAAATGCAGATGGACACAGTGCTTAGTCTCGAAAGGCATATAAGTAGCCTTATGCAAAAATGCAGATGGAGACAGTGCTTAGTCTCGAAAGATAAATGAGTAGCCTTATGCAAAAGAAATGCAGATGAAGACAGTGCTTAGTCTCGAAAGGCAGATAAGTAGCCTTATGCAAAAGAAATGCAGATGGAGACAGTGCTTAGTCTCGAAAGGCAGATAAGTAGCCTTATGCAAAAAAAATGCAGATGGAGACAATGCTTAGTCTGAAAGGCAGATAAGTAGCCTTATGCAAGAATGTAGAAAATGTAAATAGTGAATAGTAATGAAATTTTCTTAGCCGACAGCTGATTGTGATATCGTGGTTGCTGGGGATGTTAGGTGTCGATAGTAACTTTGCAAATGCGCAATTGCTCCTCACCCTTTTAGAGCACTAGTGTGTGGATGTATTCAATAATTTGCGACCTGGGTGCCTGTATTCAAAGAAAAATCATGAGTTCTGCAGAGGGAAAGGTAAATTCGTATCCCTTGACGTCATGCATCATTGGGGGAAGCGTTGCTAAACAACAGCGATGTGAATGATATTTGTGCATATTTCGTAAATATAAATTTGAAAAATGATTTTTATTTTGGATGAACCAACAACATCAACGTGGTTCAAGACACAACAACTTCGCTTGTTCTGGAATTTTGAGGGTCCTCCTCAAAATTCTGCCTCAGTTTACTAGGCTGGTGGTGCTGACGACTGTGCTGAATAACTGAACAAGGATCGATTCCAAAATTTTGATGGTCCTCCTCAAAATTCTGCCCCAGTTTACTGGGTTGGCTGATGATGAGACTGATAAATTGACTTCAAAATTTTGAGGGCCTCCCAAAATTATGCCTCAAATCCAATAGCGGGGAAAAATGGAAATTTTATTAAAATGGGACCGAACCCATAGGGCTGCTTGCGTATCCCCTCTTAAACGGGAATCAGGTCAGGCGTAGTTCAAATTACATCATGAAAGAAAAACATATGATCAAATGTAGTATCTTTCACTGCATCTGAGTTGCTCGGCTTCGACCAGAATTCTGCGTCCATCTCTGCAAGAATAAGGGCTCCAACGGTTAGAACCCGGTGAACCCTGTATGGACCTTGCCAATTGGGAGAGAATTTCCCGTTGGCCTCATCTTGATGTGGAAATATCTTCTTCACTACCAGCTTCCCTGGTGCGAATTTCCTTGGCTTAAATCTCTTGTTATAGGCTCTGACATTCTGTTCTGATATAATTGACCGTGGCAAGCTGCATTCATTCTCTTTCCATCTATAAGGGCTAATTGCTCGTAGCAACTTTTTACGCACTATGCATCATTTAACTCTGCTTCTTGTATGATCATTAAGGAGGGGATATCTACCTCAGCGAGAATGACTGCCTCTGTACCATAAACGAGCATGTAGGGAGTTGCCCCGGTTGATGTGCAGACCGTGGTACGATAACCCAATAAGGCGAATGACAGTTTCTCATGCCACTGCTTGTGCCTTTCAAGCATCTTTCTTGCTCTTTTGGTGGTGGTAACTCTTGAATGACTTTTACCTTTGACGGATCCAATTCTATTCCCCAATGACTCACAATGAAACCCAATAATTTTTCATCAGGAACCCCGAATGCACACTTGGATGGATTCAGTTTCAAGTTGTATCTCCTCAATCTATTGAAGAACTTCCTCAAATCTTCCATGTGATCTGCAGCTTTCTTGGATTTGATGATGATGTCATCCACATACACCTCGATTTTTTATGTATCATGCCATGAAAGATAGTGGTCATGGCTCTCATGTAGGTAGCACCGGCATTCTTTAAACCGAACGATATCATTCTGTAATAGTATATTCCTCACGGCGTGATGAATGCCATTTTCTCTGCATCTTCTTCATCCATCCATATTTGGTGGCACCTTGCAAAAGAATCAACGAATAACTGCAACTCATGTTTGGCGTAGTTGTAAATCAATATGTATATATTTGGCAAAAGGAAGTCATCCTTAGGACTCGCCCTGTTAAGATCCTGGTAGTCAACACAGGCTCTAACTTTCCCATCCTTTTTTGGTACTGGCACGATGTCGACTAACCATGTCGGATACTCTACCATTCTGAGAACCCTAGCTTTGACTTGCTTGGTAACCTCTTCTTTGATTCTTAGAATCATGTCTGGCTTGAATTTTTGGGCTTCCGTTATATTGGTGGGCACGTCGGATACGTCGGCAACTTGTGAGCCACAATGGATGTGCTGAGACCGGTCATGTCATCATAGGACCATGCAAGGATGACCTCATACTCTTTTAAGAACTCTCTGTACTTTTCCTTTTCTTGTGGTGACAAATGGACGCTGATACGTGTTTCCTTGTCATTATCCGTGTCTCCCAAATTAACAACCTCGTTTTGTCCAAGTTGGACTTAGGCATGTTCTCAAAATTCTCGACCTCTCTGACAACCTCTTCTGGTATTTCATCCTCTTCTGAATTTATGTCCGTTTGTTGCATTGCCTCGGTGCAAGTCACAGTCGTTGGTTCATCATCAAGATATATAATAGTAATACTGTGTAAAATAAAGTAAATGGTAGAGAAAAGTAATAAGAGCGAGATATAAAGATAAACTTGGAAAATGTTTTCGATTAAATTCATAACCGTTTGAAATATCAGAGCTCTTTTCAAAAGTAAAGACAATGCATAAAAGTCAAATCAACTAAAAGTAAATATTGTGATGCATAGTGCGTCGTTTAGCCTTGCTACCCCGAAGCTCTCCGAGCACTGGTGGTCCTGACTGACCAATTGTTTAGGCGTTCTCCTTGGTTCACAGCTTGAATGGAAGGGCCTTCCTCCCCTTCCTCCTCGAAGATAACATAGCAGTCCAAATCATCTTCTAGAAACAGGTTCTTCATCGCCACTAGTGTTTCATCTTCCTCTAATCCGTATATGACATCAGCTGGCTGAAAGGTCTACTCCAGCTAGGGTATAGGATGTTCCAATGGATAGTAGGGACTGCGCCATGGTGGTGACCATTGATTGAACTCCTCCTAAGTGTACTCATATCCCAGGCCGAAGGTGGTTCCATGCTTCTTCAACTTGATAGGCTTGATGATGCCCTGGATATTTTTGCCAAGTCCCTTTCCGGGCTCGTATCCGCTCCAATTCGGAATGCTCTCAATTTTGTTATCCCACCACTTGTCCTTGTCTATGGCGTTGACCCGCTCAATGTGGTGGTATGTTTCTCCACCTATTCTCCATCTACCTCTGATCATCAGGATGGTTTGGCGACTGTATATAGGGTTGCTACCGTCACCATGAATGATCACTTCCTGATTATTCCACTCAAACTTCAATACTTGATGCAGAATTGACGCTACAGCCCCAGCGGCATGGATCCAAGGTCGACCCAGCAACAACTTATAGGATACTGGCACGTCTATGACTTTGAAGTCAATATCGGACCAGGTGGGTCCCATATGTAGGCACAAGCTAATTTCTCCTATGGTGGATCTTTGAGATCCATCAAAAGCTTTGACACTGATAGCTCCGTCTTTGATCTCATGCAGTCTTTTTCCCAATGTCCTGAGAGATATTAACTGACACATGTTAAGGCTGGATCCCCCGTTGACTAAGATACTAGTGATAAAATAATCCTCGCATTGCACAGTAATGTGCAATGCCTTGTTGTGACTAAGCCCTTCTGATGGTCACTCATCCTCGGCGAAGGTGATCTTGTGGCTTTCCAGCACCTGCACTACCATATTTGTCATTTTGCCTCCTGTTATGTTGTGGGAACATAAGCTTTACTCAATATTTTCATTAAGGCATTTTTATGTGCCTCAGAGCTCTGCAGAAGAGATAGAATAAAAATTTGTGCTAGTTTATTGTTCATTTGCTCAATGACTTAGTACTCTTTGGCCTGCATCTTCTTCCAAAGGTCATCGGGCCCAGTTTCAACAGTTCGTCCAGGGGCTTGCTTGCTGGACTCAGCCAAATCTTCTAGGGTGTATACCCTGCCTGTCCTGGTCATGCCCTGCGCGACGATTGCCTCTCCTGTGTATGTTTTTCGTTTCCTTCTAGCCTTAGCTTTGTAATCCCAAGGTATGGTGTTTGACTTGCACGGAGTCACATCTGTCATGGAAACCGGAAGAGGCATCTTAGGAGGTAACATAGTGACTTCAAATGGCACAGGTGCCTTTTGAATCCCGAACTCAACTTCGATCGGTATTGTCGCTTTTGCAGGATGTGCTTCAAACTCGAGCGGTACAAACACATTTAGTACATCACCCTCAGAGGGCTGGATCTGAACAATAATGGGATTGAGGGTAACTGCTGGCTTCTTAGGCTCATCTTCTTCAACTATCAAATCGATTGACCCTTGGGGTCCCAATCATCCTCAATATCAATCATATGGATGCTCTCATCCTTGCGGTCAGGCATAGGGTTGTTTCGAACATTGGGAGCGGGCTCCTTTTCTATAATGACCTTGTAATCAATCAAGGTTTGAATCTTGTCTTTTAGCGAGCGACACTCGTCGATGGTATGTCCTTTCATTCCGGAATGGTATGCGCAGGTTTTGTTAGGGTTGATCCATTGGGAAGGATTTTCTGGAGTTATGGCGAGGATAAGGGTAGCGTAACCGGCTGCTTTGAGTTTTTCATATAATTGGTCAATTGGCTCGGCTATGGCGGTATATTATCTGGGAGGTCTTTAGACAAAATTTGGTCTGGGTCGAGGAAACTTTTGGCGAGCGGGTGTTGATGGGTAATGAGAAGGTTGGGAGTTGTATGCTTTGTACACAGGCACAGGTTGGGAATACCTTGGTGAAGTGGGTTCATATGTGGACGATGGAGGTGATTGGTAGGTAGACGGTGGAATTTGGTACGTGGGTGAGGGTGCTTAGTAATTTATGGTAGGTTGATATGTGAGTGGAGTTGAGGGATATGTCTGGTACTTCATAGGGGAATTGTTCCTCTGTGCAACCATTACAGAATTTACATCCTTTTTCTTTGACGACCCACTAGATTGTAAAGCCTTGTTGGTAGCTTCTTCGATCCTTTCTCCTAACTTGATAATGTCGGAGAACTGTTGACCCTCTATTAGCATCAACCTTTCATAGTACTGCAAATCTTGAGTACAGACAAAGAACCTATTCATCCGTTCTTCCTCCAAGGCCATCCTGACCTTTGCAGCTTTTGACCTCCAACGAGAAGCATACTCGCAAAAGGTCTCTGTGGGCTTCTTCTTTAGATTCTGGATATCAAACACATCTGGTGCGTTCTCAGTGTTGAACCTAAATCGGTCCATAAATTCAGACGCCATGTTCACCCAATTTGTCCAGTTCTTTGCATCCTGGGTGACATACCATGATAAAGCATCACCCTTGAGACTCCTCATGAACAACTTCATGCGGATTTTCTCGTCCCTTTCGACTCCTACCAACTTATCACAATACATTCTCTAGTGGACCCTGGGATCACCTATGTTATCGAACATCTCAAACTTGTGAGGTTTGTACCCCTCCGGGAGCTCAACATCTGGCTGATCACAAAGATATTCATAGTTCACCCCTTCAACACCTTTGCTATCTTCGAAACCTTGGACCTGACTAGTCAACTTCTTGAGCTCAGCGACCAAATTCTGAATGAGGGAGCCCTTGTCATCTGGTTCAGGTGCACTTGTGATTGGCTGAGTGTAGTGGGGTATAGTGTCCACAAAGGTGTAAGTGTTATGGTCTTTTTTGGTGTTTTGTGGTTCGGGAACGAGCAATGGAGTATTATTTCATGTGTTGCAGGCTTGGGCATGAGTGGGTTTTATTGGTGGTTGCGGGTATTTTGTGAAGGTGCATGGTTCTGGGTGTTAACATCAAGAGCGGCATGAGTGATTGATAGGCTTGCCAGGTTCCGAACTTGGTCCAATTCCTCTCGAAATCTCAGCAAAGTTTGCTCAAGATGAGAATAGTCTCCTTTGTAATTGCAGCATTCTGAGAAGGTTCCTCAAGTTCCTTTCTAGAGCTTGTATCTCCCATTTTGCTTTTGTACCTGTTTCTTGAAGGACTTGGAGGAGGAGGAGGTGGAGGACCCTTGGGTCTTGTTGAGTATGCTGATAGTGCCAGAATGCACGAACTAACCTTTGAGGAGGGGAATAAAAAAAAGAAAAAAAAAACAAAAAGGTAAAACGTTAGTGCGGATTCCGAAAAATAATATTGCGGTATTTAAAACGTTGTGCAATAGTATAAGTCGTTTCCTAATTTGGGTAACTCGTTGTACCCGTGGTAGGCCTATCAACAAATTAAATTCGAAGAACTTATAATGCTAAATGCCTCATTTATTGATAAAACAAGACGAGTCTTAAAACAACTGAATGATAAAAGATGTCACTAATGACCAGTGGCCTTATTATATTAAGAAAACATGAAATAAAAGATCCTAACAACTTGGTCACCGAAGGACCTTCCCCACATTCGGTGTTCCTGCCTCCCTCGTACAACTGCATTAACTCGCGCAGTCCTAACAGTAGATAGGCTCGAGCCAGATGTCCGCATGCACTTCCCTCGGCATTCTGACAGTCTTCAATTCTTTTCAAGAACTTTCCTTCCAACTCCACTAGACCTTGCTCCACATAGCCCAGCCTGTTGTTGGCGTTGACAGCCATATCCTTCCATTTGTTGATCAGCTTCTCATGGGCTTTCTGTATTTCCCGATGTTCATTCTCACATTCTCGCATCCTCTTGCACAGCTGATTGTATATGACTTGCGCTTCAATTTTCTCATCAATAATCCTATGACCATGGACGAATCCTGGACGACCCAAACCAATGTGATCATCTTCTAACCAACCCCTGGAGTGCGGTACAAACCCGGCATGATGCCTGTCTGGTTCAAGAGATTCCTTCCCTAAGACGAGCTTGCAGTGCCACATATGCTGAGCGTGACACCTGTGTAGGCTATCATCATCTTGAAAGTCAGCCCTGAAATGACTCATTTTCTCTATCCTAGGTATGATTTTCTTTCTTCCAGCTTGCCTCATGACCCGGAGAGGGACATTGGGATGAGTTCCCCTCTGACCAACGAGTACGAGAAATGGTGCGTCTTGAGAACGGACAATGAACTCCCCTGTTGGGAACCACTCGAACATCCACTGAACTTGCTCATCTTTTAGATCTTCAAACAACTCTACCCATCCACTGGCGTCCTCTGGCTGAGCGAGTATGTTGGGCGTGAAGTTCATTCGCTTTGGGTGGTGAAAAGCGATATGGTCATACCAATCATTGCGTATGATTTCCTGTCTATAGTCGTCTTTCTGAAATATTTCTATGAGCCAAAGTTGCAGTAACAGATTGCCCTCGAAGTGTGGAGCCCCTTATTGACATTTCATCAAGGCTCGATACATCTCGTCTATGATCATGGGCAATATGCTGAAAGTCTGTCCGTCGATACCTTTCATTAAGGTTTTGGTTACCATGGCTAGTCTGGTGTGAATCCTAACCTTTTTCATGGGAAAGATTATCATACCCAAGAAACAAAACATGAACATAAAGGCCCTCCTATGTATGTGCCCCAACGAGGTGGGGGCGAACTCATCAGTGTAGGTGAGATAAGACTTGATATGGCCATACCTCTCATACAAGAAGTCAAATGGTACGTAGGAGTCCTTCAGACAAGATAGGTTCGGATGTTTATTGAGTCCCATCATTTTAAGGAAACTTCTACTTTTGCAATTTTCCGGCATAAGCAGGCCAGGAGTCTCCCAAGGGATACCAGTTAAACCCCTTATTTCTTCCAGCAAAGTGGTCGTTTCCAAATCCTTGAAGCGAAACACCGATCGATCACTATCCCAGAAAAAAGTGGTAGCCTCTATGATTTTGTTGTTAGGCTGGATTTCCAGAAGTGAGGGAAAATTCCCTAAGTACTTGAGGACGAGGGTTTTATCGCTGGCATGAAGATCTTCCCACCATCTTAGCAACCTTGGGTGAATGTTGGATACCATACCGAATCGGGGGACTTCGTGCCTCATTTTTCCGCAAAACATAGTGTTAGGCTCTTAACCCCACCAGACTTGACTATTTAAATCAATAATTAGCAAAAGGCATTTAGTTCTCTAAATAAACACACATAATGTGGGGGTGTACGTTTGGGTTTTGAGGAAACCCGGTGGACATTGGTTTAGGCTATCTTAAGGAGTCATTATATGGACAACATAATTGACTTGGCAAGGGCTGACCATGATGCACGAACAATTAAAGGGAATAAGGTTTCTACTTTTGAAGTGCTAAACAAGGTACCCTTGAGCGGACAACTCAAGAGGGAAAGGCGCGAAACTGTCGACTACACCGCTGGTTTTACCGCAAATATGCATTTACCACATTTAGGGGGTCATAATATTTGAAGAGTGCAACCACTCATTATAAGCGTTGCTATAGGCTTTATTTTGGTGCGAGTGGAATATGATGTTGAAGAATGCAGTTACAATAATGAAGTAAATTACATGTATTTTCACGTACATAAAGATTACAATAAATACTCGGAAATTACAACAGAATTGAAATAATAAGGCAGTGAAAGAAGAAATTAAAGGGAAAAAAAACATGAAGATCTAAGTTAGTGTTCTTGATGAAACAATTAAATATTGAAAGTAAATGCAATTAAGGAAGCAATAAAGTCACAAAGCATTTAATGATAAAATCCTTAAAGAGATCCCCAGCAGAGTCGCCATGCTGTCGATGCCCCAATTTTTCTAAGGCGAAAAGCGGGTTTCGACATTATGGATGGATTGACTCTTTTATCCCCTTTCGGGGAATTTGGGTTATGGATTTTGGAGAGTCGCCACCTAATGATTTTATTGCATTAGGACACTTTTAAAGAAAAGAAGAAGATTTTGAAAGAAAATCAGAGTTCGGGTAAGGGCTTGAGATTATCTCGAGGGGAAGGTGTTAGGCACCCCTCAATATCTACTAGTGTGGTTCACGGTCGTGCTTAATTATGACTTTAAGAAGAGTAGGAATAAACAAGTAAAGTTTGCACGTAAGAAGTATGAATAAGTAGAGAATTTTATGAAAGAATAAAGACACAAGTTAATTTGAAAAGAGAAAGATGAGTTGAAGGAAAACATTAATCTAAGACAAAACATCAATAAATAAAGAAGGATGAAAAGGGGTCCTAGGGTTAAATATAATATGGATCACTTTGGTGCAATACCCAGCAATCATTATCACACGAGATATTAGCGCACCAGTCATCATATCCACATTCTACCCTTCCCATCCTGTTAAGGTATTTAAACGGGATTAGTCTCGTTTTACTGATTGCATACTAGTACCCATCCCAACCTATCAGTCCTGAGGTATGAGGACTTCTAATCCTAAAAAGGGGAAGAAAGGGATGGGGGTTTTGGAAGGAGTTTCAACAGATAAAAGTCTAATTCGTCATTCAAAACAGATACCAAGTAGGGAAAAGAAAAAGAAGACAAGCCAAGGCTCAAAGAAACCCCTTTAAACAGATAACATATAGTTTAGCATGCCTTGCATATACTGGTTTAGTCTTATAAATTAATTAAGCAGCAGACGGATCGGTTTAACACATAGAATTAAATAAAATGTCTACATTAGGCAACTTGGATCCAATTATTAGGATCTGGAGCATTTTACCGAATTATTAATTAGGGAATTAATACAAATAGAGTTTCAAAACGGAAGCAGGTGCTTGTAAAAGTTCAGAAAGGTTTCAAAAATCGACAAAACTATTTAAAGAAATGAACAGTAGAGTTTTTCAGATGTAAAGATGTTTGTAAAAGGAAGCTAGTTTGAAAATATTTTTGAAAGTAATTCCATGAATAAAAGTTCAGACAGAGTGTTGGAAAAGAAACGATTTTTTAGAGACAGAAACACAAGTTTAGAAGTCACAGACGGGTTTGGATGAATCTGTTGAAAACATTGAAAAATAGTTGCTAGATTACTGATGATACAATTTGAGACCCTATAGGCAAGATGTCTACTTTGGTTTTTATTTATTCAGTGCTATTTTAACATTTAAGGCATGCTAGCATTGTGTTACGCTATTGTTTGCCTATCTTTATACAATCCTATATGCATGATTTCTATATGCTTGAATGTAGAATCCAAAAGCCTATTGACATGATCTCTAGGTGATTTAAAGTTTTACACCTACAGGCATGATATCTAAGTGGTCTAATTCAAACAATAAAACCTAATAGGCATGATGACAAAACCCCATAGGCATGATATCTAGGTGATTCAAAGTATTAAAAAACCCTATCTGCATGATATCCAGACGATTGTATTAAATCCTTAGACATGATTTCTAGGTGATTCAAAGTAATAAAATCCTATAGGCATGATTTCAACCCTTTAACATGCAAACAACTAAAAAACTCTCCCATACCCTTTACTACTATACTCCTTGAGTTATTACTACAAAGTTATTATTACAGATCCAAAAGTAAAAAATAAAAATACGTCATAGCCCACAGCTAGATCCAAACTGCCTAATGCAATCTTAATATCCAATACATGTGTTTTACCAAATATGGGTTCCAGATTCCAAGACCTTCTCTCATAGTGTTTCAAAGTTCCAAGGAGCTTCAAGAGCCCAGGCAATGCTTACACTCTAAAGAGTGAATATTGTAACAGAGTAGTGCAATGTGTGGAATTACCAGCCCTTAGGTATCCAAGTTCAGAGGGAGCTCTAGGGTCCTTAAGCATGGGTTACCTAAAGGGGGTAGGACTTAAGAACTAGGAGTAAGTGCAAAGTAAGGGAGGAACCTCGGCAGGAGGTGGTCATACCAAGCCATGGCATAGACTGCCACACCCCTGACCCCTTGCTCAGATCAAACAAATAAGAGCAGATTCTTAGCGAATCAAACTCAGGTCTGAATGGTGATTAGGACACCAACAGACCCAAATTAAGGCTCAGCACATAGAGGGGGAGAGGGAATGGGATAGAAATTGAGTAAAGACTCATAAGCGTCTAGTTATGGATCACAGACAACAATTCAATGTGTTGCTATGACTCAGAACAATACTCACATATAAAGGGAATAGAGGGAAAGGGTTAAAAGCATAACATAAAGAGTCATATCATGCTTGAAGGTAATCACATAGTGCAGGAAAGAATAAATAGACACAGAAAGAAAGAAGGGGTAGAATCAGAGAAGTTGAACATATAACAAAGATGTTATTAACATAGAAGAACATACCGTTCGCAATTTCTAGAACAACAGAATAGTACAGCAAAAAACAGCCAGGTAGTCAACAGGAACAAACTCAAGAAGATCCCACAAGTACATAAGAGTTCAGACAGCAGGAGGTATAGATGCAGAATGCCCAGTAGTAGTATACAAAAATAGAGAGCAGTAATGGCAGTAGTAAAGATTTTTCAAGACAGAGATGTGAATTCTGATTTGATTTGCAGTCAGAATTCGATGATGGAGTGAAGAGAGGAGCAGGTATTTATACTTGAAGTTAAGCATGCAAGCAAGGAAGGAAAATAATCGAGTATCAATCATGATCAATCAATTAACATAGGTTCCTTTAATTATGGAATCCCAATTTGATTAGTAAAGGATAGGAAGTATTTAAGGAAAGGGGATCAAATAAACAACATTGCGCATAGCATACAAATAAGGGTAAATACATAAAATTTATTTAAGGACAAATTTTTGAAATACAATAAGAAGACCAATTGACAAATAGTAAATCAAAAGGTCTGAGATTTTTACACGAATGAATCAATTCCGTGAAAATATTTTGAGGGAAAACACAGTAAAAGACAAACACAAGGAAACATTAGGAGAAAACATAATAAAAGAAAACACATAGGAGTCAAAGTAGAAATACATAGGAGTTACAGTAGGAAAAATACGGTAAGAACACCACATAAAAATCACAGTAGAACAAGTAAAATCAAAGAATCCTAAGTCGGAGAACATGAACAGTTTTGAAAGCAAAATTTTGAAAGAGATTTAAGAAATCATTTAAAAACCTTATTATAAACATGGATCTAGAGCAGATCTAGAGAAAATAGGAAAACCTCGAAAGTCTAGGGTTTCAGAAGAACCCTAGAAGTGAGAGAGGCCTAGAAAAAGGGTCTGCTCTGGGTCGAATGAGTCAGAGATGGACTCGTAGGGATAGGATATGCCGGAATTGAACCGGAGATGGCAGTAGAACTCGAATTGGCGGAGATCTGAGCAAAGACCTTCAAAGTCGAACCTTGAATCTTTGATAGCAGTGGTATAAGGGTACATGGAGGTGAGTATAAGTTGCTCAGGGCTTGGGATGCTATTGATTCCGGTGAAATAAGGTGGAAGCCGGCTGGATAAGGCTAGGGTTTCGGAGAGGGTTAGAGAAGATTTAGGAGACGAAAGGATTTTAAGGCAGCTGTTTGTGAAAAATGAATTAGTGTTAGGGGTAGTTGGGAAATTAAAAAGGAAATAAAGGTTGTGGGCCGTTGATCGAAGATGATCAACGGCCAGGATTAAAAGGGGAACGGGGCAAGTTTAATTAAACGGGTAAGGGGCATGCTAAAATAAAAAATTAGGTCATTTAATTGTGGCTGGATTGGGTTCAGAATTGGGGTCCAAATTGGGCTATAATTGAAAGCAATTGCGGCCAAAATTGAAATATCCATTTTTTCTATTTTGAATTTATAAAAATAGTAAAAGATAATAAAAATCAAATTAAAAGTATTGGGTTAGTAAAAAATATGTAAGTATTAATATAAAAATATTGGGATTGATTTTGTAATTAAAATTGCTATTAATCTGGAAATGATCTAAAATTGCAATTTTCTGCAATTTTGTTATAAAATTCCAAATGTACTTGTAAATTACACAAAATCATGTAAATTAGGTTTATGTAAATGTCATAATAAAATAAACTATTTTCTAAAATGGCAAGTTTTTGAAATAATTATTGGGATTTATGGTGTAAAAATATGCCATAAATTAGTTTAAAAATCCTTTAAAAATGCCAAATCTTTTGGGGTGCTCATATATGCATACATATGTTATGAGAGTATTTTGAGTATAAAAATATATAGGGAAAAATTGGGTATCAACACATAGAATGTAGAAGTTTGAAATTCAAAGTTCTTCAAGCTTGAAATGGAGCGTGATTCATGATTTTAGCATTGTTTGATATGATTTGAGGCCTCGATCAAGTTTGTAATGCGTTTTGGGATTGGTTGGTAGGTTTGATTGACGTCCCGGGGGCCTCAAACGCGTTTCGAATGCTCAACGGATCGATTTTTGCCTTGAGAGGATTGCTGGTTTTCTGATATAAATGCAACAGGTTTTCACTCTATGCGATCACGTGAGAGAGCCTGCGATCGTATAGAGCAAGAGTAAGGTAGCTGGAATTTTGCCTTTGAGATCGCAGGAAGTGCAATGCAATCGCGAAGGAGGACGGCTGGTACTTATGCGATCGCAGGCTTGGTGATGCGATCACACAATGTGCGTTGGAGCTGTGATGCATTTTGTCTGTGCGAACGTGGGGATGTGCATGCGAACGCACGGAATGAATTAGGGAGGCAGCAGACAGAGTTTGGCCAATGCGATCACGGGGCCTTCTTTGCGATCACATAGAAGAGTTGCCTGGGCAGTGTTCTTTTTAAATCGAGTGCTGGCTCATTTTCACTTCATTTCTTCCATGGGAGACAATTTTGGAGCAATTTTGGAGTACTATTTTCATCATTTAAGCATGAGGTAAGTGATTTCTACTAGTTTTTAAGGATATACAAGGTTTATATATGGATTTAGACAAGGAATTTGTAGGAAAATTTGGGGTTTTGAGGAAGACCTAGAAACGTGATATTCTTGAATTTTGACCAGGATTGCGAATATGAAATTGAGAGAAAATTATATATTTGAGTTTGTGAAGCTATGGGTAATTTTATCTTCGAAATTGATTTGTATTTCGGGCACGTGGGCCCGAGGGTATTTTTGTCAACTTTTCGATCGAGGTTAGAAATTATTATAAATTGTATTACAATGAGTACATTAGCATATATTAATGGATTTGCATAATTATTGGCTAGTTTTGGAGCATTGTGCATTGATTCGAGCCTTCGAAAGAGTGTGGCATGCTGGTTATGGATCGTCAGAGCGTGATGAGTCTCCTTTCTAACGTTGTAAGATGGAATTGTCCCCATAGGTAAGTTAAATTATTATGTTCTCCTATTTATGGGGGCTACGTACGCACGAGGTGACGAGGGTCCGTGCGTAACTACTTTTATGCTATTGTCCGGGTAGTCTAGGACCCAAAAACATGCTATACTTGGAATTTTTTAATCTTATGGATAGTTGAATTGCTTGAATCACATCGAATTAGTAAAAAAATTTCTAAAAAGATCTAAACCTCATTTTCATAAATTGTTAAAAGAGAATTGGCTTTTTTTGAATAATTATTCCATATTTACTTCTTGATTGACTGTCTGTATGTGTTTATTTTTTGAGCGGGCCGAAAGCCTTTTCAGATTAAATTGATGCATCTATGGTTTGTGTAATTCGACCCTCGGCAATGCACAGTCTATATTTCTGTTGGAGCGGGCCATCGACCTCGGCATGATTTGAGCATACTTGTACTGTTTGCCTTGAAACTTATTGAAGTTGTTGCTGCCTCTTTTTGGCTTAAGAATATATGTATAAAAGATAAAAATGGATGATTTTCTATAAAAGAAAGAATTATTTATTTACTTCAAACCATTGAATTATAATCATGTTTATAAACATTCACGATTTAATATATGATGGATATACTATCATTGGACCATTAGTAAATGTCAAAGTTAACCATCTCGTCTCTACTTCTTCCAGGTTAAACGAGATACTCATTAGGTACACGTTATTTTCGTACTCATACTACACTTCTGTGCATTTTTGTTACACAAGCATATGCATCTCTAGTGGCCTACGGGGCGCAACAACACGAATGATATAGATAGGTGAGCTACACTTCTCGAGGCGATTTACAGCCACCAGAGTCTATTTCAATTTTTTGCATTTATTTCTGTCCTATATTGCGGATGATTGTTGTATTACATTATTTCTTAGAAATTGCTCACGCACTTGTGACATTGGGTTCTGGGAGGATTTTTTGGATTATTAAATGTTAAATTTTGTTAAAGATTTCACGGTTGTTTCAGTAAATTTTATTATTCGCTATTTAATGTATAAATAAAAAATAATTCTAGACAACACAAAAAAAAGGGATTTAAATAAGTATTTGGATTAGCTCGCGTGACAGCGGTGTCTGGCGCCACCACGACCTTCAGTGGATTTTGGATCGTGACAACATAGTATCATAGCACTAGGTTTCCGTAGGTCGCAGGAGTCATGATCAAGTCTAGTAGAGTCTCACAGATCGGTACGGAGACGTATGTACTTATCTTCAGGAGGCTACATGACTGTTATGAGTACTTCCCTTCTTGATTTCTCATCGTGCGGTTTGATTCCTGTGAGGCTTATGCCTTTATTTCTATTATATTCAATCTTATGTAACATGAACCGCTGGTTATAAATCGAGAACTGATCAATTATAATGGTGCTACTAATGTGGTGCGGGATGTTTATCCCAGTATAGTTGATTGGACTATTATCGTCGCCTTGTGGAAGAATATTTTATTATTTCAGCTCAATAACGGTACTTCTGAGAGTCCTGAGGTTAGCACAAGTTGCCATGATGCTTATGAACAATTGTTCCGCGTCATCGTTTTGATGGTAGGATGCTTGCCTGCGTGTCGGGGCAGTGAATGACTTGAGAAGTTACTCGATACATGATCTAGAGATTTGGTATTTTATTCCTGGTAGTGGAATGAAAATCAGGCTGACAGTGTTCAAGTTTGGGTTGATGGGGGAACGAGACTTGGTATCTTCAAGTGTGGTGGAGTTTTCATTGGCGACGTGGTATCATCATCCTCTATTGAATATGTTAAGTTGCCGGTGTTGCGATTTTCTACGATCGCCTTTGGAGCAGGATATTGCGGGTTAGTATTGAAGAAGTGATGGTTAGTTATCGCGAGGTAAGGTGGTTCAGGATTTAATTGGCATTTCTAATAATGGCAGCACGGGAAAGAAGATCCTCAGAAAGGATTCAAGTTAGTCGCGATTTGTGGTTTCAAGTGTTACGAAGATAGATTTTATCTAAGATAACAATTGAGCAGCAAAGAATGAGGAAGAACGTTTAGGAAGTGTCAGGCAGTATTTAATACTTCTAGAAGGCTAGGTATAATAAGCGCAGGTGGAGTAGTTGATTAAAGAGCGAGTTTGCCCAAAGTGGGAGAGTGGTCTAGTTGCACAGGGGCTTGGTGGTAAGATGACTACGCACCATAAGTAGAGTTTGGATCGATTCGTGAATTTTAACGATTGGTGATTGGGGTTTAAAGATCTAATTTGAAGTATGGGCTAATATACAACAAAGAGATCGGCCATGCGAATGTGGTTGGTGATTTAAAGTATAAAAGGAGGATTTTACATAAAGAGTCCATGAATTTAGGCGGCTGATTGCGCAAGGTTATGTCAATAAGAGCTAAGGTATTCCAATGAGTTCCGGAGTTGTGTAATAGTGGCTTCAAGCTAAGTGAGAGAGTCTCACTGCCTATGATTGGGTTGCATGGTTAAATACTTGCGAGGTTTTCTGGTTGTAAGCATATTTCTGGGTTATTTCGGCTACGATAAAAGAACATAAGTGGTGATTTGAGAAAATAAATTGTTAAAGGGTGTTATGATTGGCCTTATTGTCTCATGTTTAGACTTGGGGAAGGATTCAGGATTTATGCCTTGTATAGATGTGGGTTTTAAGGGAAGTGATTATGTCGGGCGCTTCATCGAGAGGATATTCATGTGATATTAGATTTATAGAGTTGATCAAATTTGGGGCCAAGTCAGAGCGGGTGGCTCTCAGTAACGGTCCTAGTGGATTCAAGGGGTAAAGAGTGGTGCCTAATGATTTCGAGCCTATAGGTACGGTTAGGATTCAAGGTTGGTAACAGCTTAAGAGAAGATGCCTAGGATGTTCTATGATGTCTTGACTTGCAGTGTAGCATTTGGGAAATACGAAATAATTTGTGGGATTTTAGACAGCATGGACTCATGATTCAAGGTCACTCGTGATGAGTGCGGATAGAGTGTGTTATGTGTTGAATGGAGTTGTTGTTGTTTCTAAGGTAATCAGGGTAAATCGAAAGAAGATAGATTGTTTAGCCATAGTTGAGTTGGCATATTGGTGGTAAAGATCAGTTCTCTCAGTGTGATCAAGTTATGCGTGTAATTTGTGGTGGTACGTGTGAGGCCTATCGGTCGGTGTAATTGATGTTATTCATGAGTATTCTACTGTTATGGCCCATTATATGTAGGTAGATCCCGGAAGGGCTATGGTGGCTTAGACCACTACTTAGATGTTTGCATATTTTACAGTTATGAGAATTTACCTGTGTGTTGCTATGTTTTTCCTGATGTGAGTTCACCAAAAAGATTTTATGTGATGAAGTGTTAACCTATTAGTGATTCCGGAGTTATGATAAAAATCATGTTCCATCGTATATTGGCACGCTTGGTGCAGTGGGTGGTATGGAATTTGAAGTGAGGATCAAGGTTACATTTCAGTGTTAACAAGGTTGTCACGAACTCGGATGACCAAAAAAGGAGTTTCGATGTTTAAAGTAAGTTGGTATTGCCTTCAGTGTCACCTGGGATCGTTGTTTTGTGAAAACGGCTTGCATCCTGGCTAAGGATTCTTGATCGCTTTTTAGCGTTAGTGCGCCCAATGGTTTAAGTGTGCAGGCTTGTTATTCGTCATGGAAGGTCATGGGAGCGTTCCCCATGGGAAGGTTGTATAAGTGTGGCATGTAGCCACTTGATTGATTGAGGAGTGAAACCAAGTATGAAGATTTTAGAGATGTCGATAAATTGAGAGTTGATGCCTGAGGGCACTCGGTCAATTGGGTTATGGACTTTGGAGCATTTCTCTAGTTGTGATGGTTGTTCTTGTGTGTTATGAGCAAAAGGAAGTTAGTTTGGAAATTTGAAAAGTTATTGGCCTAACTTGATACGATCAGGATCGACTTGAGGTCGATAGATGGATTTAAAAATGAATATGGGCTCTATATCAGGCTAGATGCATTCATTTCAGCAATGTGCTCCTTATAGAAGGGTAGTCAGAGTGGTATTACGTCGCCATCTACTTCATGTAATGATGTATTGCGCCATGCGAGTTGTGAGACGACTTGGTGAATTTTTTATGTGTTAAGATTTCGCATAGAGGCGAGGTTATATGTGCAGGATGGCTCTTGAGATTCAGATCGTATATCGCACCTCAGTTTTGCTAAAGTTTGTGACTTATAGCATTATATGTCTCCCCAGAGAATGATATTATGCACTTAGTGTGTTAATGACAGATATTCGGTATTTCATTGAAATGAGCAATTTAGCTTGATGTGCATCTCCGTATGTTCTATGTGTGGATAGGGTGGCCCGTCGCCATGGTTATGTTGTGTGGATCGGATGGCACGTAACCATGGGTATGTTATTTGGATCGGGTGGCATGCCTCCATGGCTATGTTATGTGGCTCGGGTGGCACGCATGGTTATGCTATTCGTATCGGATTGCGCGCTGCAACAACGTGATGTTCAGAATAGTTCCCCATATCTATTTCTATGTGTTTTGTTTCCTAGTTTTTTGAGGAAAGCTCGTAATAGTTGTGAGCCAGCGTCACATGTATGATTCGTGAGCTGGGTAATTGAACTTCCTTTTCAGAGTTTTTTTTCCTTTGTATCGCATTCTAATTGGTATACTATCAGCACATTGTGGCAAATGAGACTTTGGGTCATATCGAGGTGGCTCATAGCCTAAGCAGTTCGTACTGGGTGAGACGAGATCATTGGATTTAGGATCAGTGCAATCTGATTATATGAAGTATATTAATGAGGTGAGACCATTATTTAGTTTAGAATAAGGTGAAGGTTCTTATCACGGGATAGACCTAATGATTTGTTGATTCGGCAGTTGGTTATGAATTTCTACATATCTCTTCCGTCGTGGCGGCATTTTAAGAGTTAGGGTAAGACCTATGTATGTCATTAGGTGCAATGGGAGCATTAGATTCGTCGAATTTCGACTAAGTTGATCAGAAAGTGTTATTGTGGTTCGGTGAGTAAAGTGATGCAAGGAGTGAATTCAGCAAAAATTGTGTAGTCATGTTTGGGTGCAGCATGTAGTGATTGATATGGTGATCGTATGTTGGAAACAATCGTGGCAGAGAATTCCGGATGTTAGAATTGGGCTCTAAATTTTATTTGCTTAAGTGAAAAAGAATATCTTCAAAGTGATCGAGCTAGGGTACTCAACTGAGTTGTGGCAACGCGGGTAGGTGCTCGAGGTATTAAACAATGATTTCAGACTACTTCAGTATAGTTCTCAACACGTTCGAGGATGAACATATGTTTAAGTGAGAGAGAACGTGATGACCAGACCGATTGTTTTGAGCTCTTGTGCGTCGTTCAACAGTCAGAGGCCATGATCAGATTCATTTCAGGTATTATGACTTGTACGCATGGTCGGAATTAAATTTCGGGAAGTTCAGAGTTGATTTCGAAAGAGAATTCTCATTTAGGAAGCTTAAGTTGAAAGAAATGACTAAGATTGGATTTTTGAGTAATCAAGAATCAGGATCTGAAGGTTCCAGCAGAATTGTATGATAATTTCGGACTTGGACGTATGCCCGGATCGTGTGATGAATGATCCGGGAGCGTTTTGGCGCCTATTGTAGAAGTTAGTATTTTGAAAGAAATTTCATAAGTTTGGGTTGAAGTGAATCTCAATGATATTGATGTCTGTTTGGGATCCCGGGTCTAGAAATAGATCCATATGGTGATTCTGGAATTGGAAGCGCGATCAGAAGTAAATTCGGAGGTCCGTAAGTCATTTTGAAGTCATTTGACTAAAGATAGAAATGTGAAGGTTTTTGAGAAGTTTGAACGGATATGGACTTTTTGATATCGGGGTCGAAATCCGATTCTGAAAGTTGGAATATGTCCATAATGTCGATGACTTGGATGAATAGTTTGAAGTATATCAGACGTGAATTGACGGGTTTCGACATCGAATATAGAAGTTTGAATAAGTTCTTCAAGGTTGAAATGGAGCGCGATTCGTGATTTTAGCGTTGTTTGATATGATTTGAGGCCTAGAGCAAGTCTGTAATGTATTTTAGGATTGGTTGGTAGGTTTGGTTGAGGTCCCGGGGGCCTATGGCGCGTTTCGGATGCTCAACGGATTGATTTTCGCCTTGAGAGGATTGCTGGTTTTCTGGTATAAGTGCAGCAGGCTTTTACTCTATGCGATCACGTGAGAGGGTATGCGATCGCATAGAGCAAGAGTGAGGGAGCTCGAATTTGGCATATGCGATCACAGGAAGTGCAATGCGATCGCGAAGGAGGACGGCTGGGACTTATGTGATCGCAGGCCTGGTGATGCAATCGCACAGTGTGCATTGGAGCTGTGATGCATTTGGTATATGCGAATGCAGTGAAGTGCATGCGAACACACAGAAGGAATTAGGGAGGCAGCAGAGTTGGCCTATGCGATCGTGGGACCTTGTTCGCGATCGCATAGAAGAGTCGCCTGGGCAGTGTTCTTTTAAAATTGGGTGTTGGCTCATTTTTACTTCATTTCTTCCATGGGAGCCGATTTTGGAGCAACTTTGGAGTGCCATTTTCATCACCAAGCATGAGGTAAGTGATTTCTACTAGTTTTTGAGTATATACAAGGCTTATATATGGATTTAGATAAGAAATTTGTAGAAAATTTTAGAGGTTTTAGGAAGACCTAGAAATTTGATATTCTTGAATTTTGACCATGATTTCGGATATGAAATTGAGAAAAATTAAATATTTGAATTCGTGAGACTATGGGTAAAATTTATCTTTGAAAATTTTCGTATTCCAGGCATGTAGGCCCGATGGTATTTTTGTCAACTTTTCTATCGGAGTTAGAAATTGTTATAATTTGGATTATACTGAGTACCTTAGCATATATTAATGGATTTGCATAATTATTGGCTTGGAGCATTTTGCATTGATTCAAGCCTTCGGAAGAGTATGGCATGCTAGTTATGGATCTTCGGAACGAGATGAGTCTCCTTTCTAACCTTATAATAGGGAATTGTCCCTATAGGTGAGTTAATTGATTATGTGTTCCTATTTATGGGGGCTACGTACGCATGAGGTGATGAGAGTCCGTGTATAGCTACTGTTATGCTATTGTCCGGGTAGTCTAGGATCCAAAAGCATGCTATACTTTGAATATTTGTAATCTTATGGATAGTTGAATTGCTTAAATCACATCGAATTAGTAAATGAATTTTTAAAAAAATCTAAACCCCATTTCTTAAATTGTTAAAAGAGAATTGGCTTTCTTTGAATAATTGTCCATGTTTACTTCTTAATTGACTGTTTGTATGTGTCTATTTTTGGAGCGGGCCAAACGCCTCGGTAGATTAAATAGATGCATCTATGATTTGCGTCTTTCGACCCTCGGCAATGCACAATCTATATTTCTGTTGGAGCGGGCCGTCGACCTCGGCATAATTTGTGTATGCTTATATTTCTTGCGTTAAAACTTATTGAAGTTGTTGCTGCCTCTTTTTGGCTTAAGAATATATATATATATATATATATATATATATATATATATATATATATATATATATATATATATATATATATATATATATATATATATATATATATATATATATATATATATATATATATATATATATATATATATATATATATATATATATATATATATATATATACATATATATAAAAGATGAAAAGGAATGATTTCCTATAAAAGAAAGAATTATTTATTTGCTTCAAACGATTGAATTATAATCATGTTTATAAAAATTTACGATTTAATATATTATGGATATACCATCATTGGACCATTAGTAAATGTCGAAGTCAACCATCTTGTCTCTACTTTTTCGATATTAGACGGGATACTCATTAGCTACACATTATTTTCGTACTCATACTACACTTCTGTGCATTTTTATTGCACATGCATATGCATCTCTAGTGGCCTACGGGATGCAGCAACACGGATGATACGGAGACTTAGGTGAGCTAAGCTTCTCGAGGCGATTCGCAGCCAACAAAGTCTCTTTCAGTTTTCTGTATTTATTTCTGTCCAATATTGTATTCTGGACGATTGATGTATCACATTATTTCTTAAAAATTGCTCATGCATTGTGATACTGGGTTCTGTGAGAATTTTAAGGATTATTAAATGTTAAATTTTGTTAAAAATTTCGCGGTTGTTTCTGTAAATTTTATTATTCGTTATTTAATGTATAAAGAAAATGATTCTAGACAATAATTTTTTTGAATTTAATTAAGTATTTTGGGTTGGCTTACCCGACATGGTTGTCCGGCGCCACTATGACTCTTAGTGAATTTTGGATTGTGAAGTGACTATGAGAGAGGATTGTAATATTTCTCCTTTTGTTACTTCCTCCTAACCAATTTATGTGATTTTTTTTCTTTTTAGCGTTTTTCAAAAATAATTATACATCTTTTTAAATTTCCAAATAATTTAGTTTTAACTTTTTATTTTATATTTAATGAGATGATTTAACATCACACACCTCAATACGATTTATTTTGAACCACAAAATTTCAAAAATCACATAAAATGGACAGAGAGAATTTATGGTAAGGGCAGATTTGGAAGAGTGTAATAGACATAGATTTTGAAAGGAAATAGAAGCATCACTTGGTTCGGTTGGTTGCCTTCCAACAAGTCTGGCTAGTCCTTGGCTACTAGATTTATAGTCCATGATATAACAAAAAGTTCAATTCACCAAAAACAGAAAAAGGAATTGAACATAGCATCATCATCATTACCTCCATCACTACTTGAATCCACACACCACACTTTAATTCCAAACAATTCCCTCTTTAACTTTCTTTTCTTCTACTCCTCCTTTTTTGAACCTTTTTCTTCTTGCTCCCTCTCCTACCCCCTTTGTTATGTCTATACTTCCCTTTACTCAACTCTCTCTCCCTTTCTCTCACCTAATATCTCTCCCTCTCATCACCCCCACCTCCACAAAAGAAAAAAAGGTATTGTACTCCTCAAAATCATGTGCTTTCAAGAATGTCATTATGGTTAGTTGGTTTGACATGCCATGGTTTGTCCTCTGTTTCAAGCTACGGTAAGAGCAAAACTTGATAGAACAAGAGAAGAAGATAACTAAGAAACTTTGGGACAATGAGTAGGAGGATTCTCAGGAGATTTTACGTATTCATTCAACTCGGCTGTTTTTTCATCTCTTCAGGTAACGAGCTTTATCTTCTTATAATAATTGACGTGAATCCATGCCCAATAATGGCTGCATAAGTTTCTTTTGCAACAGATCATCTTTCTCTCTGTTGTTATGAACCAAAAAGATGCTATGTTTCTTTTTCCTTTTCCCACTTCTTTGCTTGCTTTAAGGATGTTATTTTACTACTACTATTTCTTTTGCCCATTTCCATTTGAGTCTTCTATTAATATATCTTAAAGAACATTGATGTTTAAGTCATTTTTGTGTCTCAAATGCTTAAGTCGATTCATAAAAGCATACGAGAATTTGCATGTTAAGTTTCAATTTGAATTCCCTGTTTGAATTATTATCCAGATAGAGTGATTGACTATTGAAACTTTCCCCCTTTAAAAAGAACAACAACAACAACTATCCAGTATAATCCCACAAAGTGGGGTTTGGTGAGAGTAATATGTAGACGGGCCTTACCCCTACCCGAAAGGGCAGAGAGGCTCTTTCCAATCGACCTTCGGCTCAGTAAAGGAAAGGAAGAACAAAAACAAAAATAAAAAAGCATTAGTAACTCCAACAGAAATAGCGTAAATAATTATCTAAACATAAGAAACATAAATAAAATAGCATGCAATAATATAGACAATAACTACAATAAATAACTACCATAAGGGAGACACAATCCAATATACAAATCATCTATGGATAGCCCTGACAAGTCTCACCCAACGCCGCATGAGGAGTACCATATTTCTTTTTTTTGACTCTGCATCCACCTTTTTCTTTGCTCATCATTTCCCTACTGAGCTTTCTTTTATGCACAAACAACACGTATTATGGATGTTGCCTTCAAATTTTGAATGCCTATAGTGCCTCTTCTTTCCCCTGGTCCAATCAAATTTTTTGAGCAAGCAGCATTTTGATTTTAGAATCATATTCAATTTTTGCCTTACTCTACAAATCCTAATACTTCTTTCAACAACAACGAGATTTAGGGAGGATAGAGTGTACGCAGACATTATCCCTGCCTACGTCTTGTGTGTAGAGAGTTTTGGGAGAATTGATTTTTTTGTATTGCCCACAAAAATATATATAGAGTACAAGAGGTATCACATCCTACCAACTATAGGACTGTACAATAATGGAAGAAATCAAATCCTACGAACTATAGGACTGTACAATAATGATAGAATATTCTACCAATAATAAAAAGATACATACAATATATTCTAATACGCCCCCTCAAGATGGAGGGCCGGAGGACACACCAATCTTGGACATCAGCAGAAGAAGTCGAGGACGAGATAAGTGCTTGGTGAGAGCATCAGCAAGCTGATCAGCAGAGGATACGTGAGCAACACGAAGAGACCCATTCTGAACCAATTGACGAACAAAATGATAATCAATGGAGATGTATTTCATGCGCGAATGAATCACAGGGTTGGCACAGAGGTAAATGGCGCCAATGTTGTCACTGTAAATGACAGGAGCAGCCGGAAGAGGGACATGAAGCTCGCGCAGCAATGAATGAAGCCAACGGACTTCAGCGGCAGCAGAAGCAATGGCACGATATTCAGCCTCAGTAGAAGATCGTGCAACGGAACGCTGCTTTTTAGAGCTCCAGGAAATAGGATTAGGCCCCAGAAAGACAACATAGGCACCAGTTGAGGAGCGGTCATCACAGTTTCCACCCCAATCAGCATCAGAGAAACAATGCAGAGGTATAGCAGATGAAGGACGCAGCCAGACTGCGAATTCACGCGTCCCATTCAGATACCGGAAAAGGCGCTTAACTGCACCCCAGTGAGTGACAGTAGGAGCGTGCATGAACTGTGAGAGTTTATTCACAGCAAAGGAGATATCAGGACAAGTGAAGGAGAGATACTGGAGGCCCCCAAGGGCCTGTCAATAGGCGGATGCGTCGGCAGGAGCCGAGCCGTCGGCCAGATGAAGGCGGGTGGACGCCGTTGTTGGCGTCTGAACAGGGTTGGATTCCAGCATATTATGACGAGTCAAAAGATCAACAACATACTTACGCTGAGAAAGAAAACACCCCTTGGAGCTGCGCAGAACCTCAACACCAAGAAAGTAGCTTAGATCACCCATGTCTTTAAGAGAAAATTTAGTCCCAAGAGAGTCAATCACACGGTTCAAGAAGGCAGAGTCATTACCAGTCAATATGAGATCATCAACATATACCAAAAAATAGGCTGTAATACCAGAATGCTGAAAGACGAAGAGCGAAGTGTCAGAGGTAGTGTTGACGAAACCCATGGCCAAAAGGCATTGGCGGAGCTCACTGTACTATGCCCGGGGTGCCTGTTTGAGACCATAATAGCTTTCTGTAACTTACAGACATAAGATGGATAGGGTTTGTCAACAAAACCCGGTGGTTGTGCCATATAGACATCCTCTGTAAGCCTCCCGTGGAGAAAGGCACTGTTCACATCCATTTGACGAAGAGGCCAGCCCTTGGATACAGCTATACTGAGAACCAAACGCACAGTTGCCGGCTTAATAACCGGACTGAAAGTCTCCTGGAAGTCGACACCTGGTCGCTGATGAAAGCCTTTCGCAACAAGTCGGGCTTTGAACTTATCCACATTACCGTCAGGCTTTCGTTTGATACGATAAACCCACTTGCAGCCCACAACATTCTGTGAAGAATCAGGTGGAACAAGATCCCAGGTGCCATTCCGTAGCAGAGCATCAAACTCCAATGACATAGCAGCGCGCCAGCGCTCATCAGACATAGCACTAGACAGAGTCTGAGGTTCTGTAACAGCTGGAGAGGATACAGCAGACATACCAAACATCTTGTTGGGCATAAAGATATTATTTTTGCTGCGAATTTGCATGTGATGACCACCATGAGAGGATGAAGATGGCGGCATAGTGGGTGTAGCGGCGGCGGGGGCCGCTGGCGGTGCCGTAAGAGGCACTGGTGGCTCGGGCGATGGCGCCGGCAGTGCGTCCGGTGAAGGATCGCTAGTGGGAGCGGCGGCAGGTACTGGCGGAGGCAGCGGAAGGACTTCTAGGGTGACCGGAATGGGTACGGGTGGAGACTCGGGGTTAGACAATTTGGAGAATGGGAAGATATTTTCATAGAAAGTGACATGACGTGAGACGAAGATATTAGACGTGAGGGATCGAAGCATAGACATGCGCTTTGAGTAGATGAGTAGCCGAATAGGACACAAGCATGAGATCTGGGTTCCATTTTGTGTGAGGTGTAGGGCCGAAGCCAAAAGAAGCATTGATAGCCAAAGACACGCAGTTTGGCAAGGTTGGGGCGCCTATGGAAGAGAGACTCAAAGGAGGAGATCATCGAGAGATTTGTCTTGGGAAGATGATTAATGAGATAGACTGCTGTGGCAAAGGCATAAGGCCAGTAAATGAGAGGGACAGAGGCATAATGAAGGAGAGTGAGACCAGTATCGACAATATGATGGTGACGGCGTTCAGCATAGCCATTGTGTTGAGGTGTATGAGGAGGTGAAGTGAGATGTGAGATGCCATGGGAGGCAAGAAAAGAGCGTAAAGCTAGGAATTCACCCCCATTATCAGTGTACAGCGTAATGATTTTAGTAGAGAAGTATTTTTCGACAATGGACTTAAAAGCGGGGAAGGTTTGTAAGACATCAGATTTACGGCGTAAAGGAAAAAACCAAACGTACTTAGAAAAATGATCAACAAAAAATGACATAATATTTAAATCCTTTATTAGAAATAATTGGAGAGGTCCATACATCATAAAAAATAAGCTCCAGCGGAGCAGTAGAAGATAAACTTGACTCAGAGAAAGGTAACTTATGACACTTATGAAGCTTGCAAGAGACAAGCAAAATCAGACACACTACAGGACGCTATACTGCTAGAAGACACTAAATGACGTAGGATTTTAGCTGACGGATGACCAAATCGAGAATGCCATAATGACGCAGGGAGCTTTTGTGCCGTGAGGGCGGATGGGAGACGGGAAGCCGCCGGCCAGTAGTAGGCGTCGTTCCTACGTGGGCCGCTGACGAGTGTTGCCCACGTGCGACGATCCTTCAACTGAAAATCAGTATCAAGAAAAACAACATTAACATTATTGTGACGACATAATTGAGCAACAATGATCAAATTTTTACGAATATGTGGAACACAAAGAGCCCCAGGAAATAAAAGAGATGAATAACTGAAAAGTTGGCCAGTATGTGTAATTTTTAAACCTTCACCTTTACCAATAATCACATCATCGAAACCAGTGTAAAGACTGTGAAGAGACATGTTGGCAAGATCATTGGTTATGTAATGAGTGGCACCAGAGTACAGGATCCAATCAGATGGAGAGTGATGGGTTGTGTGAGCAGCCGGATAAGATGACGCAGCGTATGCTGGTCGCGGCAGTGGTCCCCCGTGAGGGGGCTGATTTGCGCCAGAAATAGGATAGGACAGACAGCGGCGCGCGGAGTGGCCAAATTCACTGCAGAGCTGGCACTTCCCATTGTACCCGCGAGATTGGCCATTGTTGGAGTAAGCACCGCGGCCGGAGGATAAACCACGGCTGCCACGGCCGCGCCCGCAGCCGCCGAAGCGGTTACGGTCGGACTGCTATCCGGCAACGAAGGCAGCCGACGGAGCCAAATCAGATGCGGCGGAGATGGCCGGCGCACGGGCAGTAATCTGAGCCTCCATGCTTAACAGCTTGTCATGTAATTCAGCAAAAGAGATTGGAGATTCACGGGCTTGGATAGCATGAGATAGCTCCATATACGGATCATCAAGACCATTTAGAACCTTAATGACAAGATCCTCAAAATCAACAGTAACACCCAGGAGAGATAATTCATCCACAATCACGCGAATACCGTGCATAAAATCAGTAACAGATTTAGAACCTTTTACCGGATTATGGAGCTGCTGTTTGAGAGCCATGATACGACCACGAGAAGCAGTGCCGTATGTGCGCGCGAGGATGTCCCAGGCCTCTTTAGAGGTTTCCGCAGCGGCAATAAAAGAGATGATCGTCGGTGTGATCGACTAGATGATGGCACTGAGAATAAGATTGTCCTGGCGAATCCAGTAAGGATATGCTGGATTGCCGGAAGTTACCTCCTTGTCGACGATAGTGGCTGGTGGGCACGGCTTCGATCCGTCCAAGAAGCCGAGGAGGTCGTAACCCGTAAGAAGGGTTCGGAATTGGAATTTCCACGCGCAGGTAATTGGTGGAATCCAATTTAAGTGGGATCTGAGCCGATGCATTGATGGCAATCGGCTGGAGAAGATCGTTGGATGTCGCAGCGGCCATGAAGCGCGAGGCAGATGAGACGCTGATCGACGCCGAGAGAGAGAGGGCTGCCTGTTAGTGCAGCGGTGGCGCGGCAAAACGCCGGAGAGAGACGGTGGACCGAGAAGGTCGGTGGCGGCGGCGCGGGTAGGGAAGAATTAGAGTTTCTTTGGCGATAAGCCACTGGCGTATGATACCATGTAGAGAGTTTTGGGAGAATTGATTTTCTTGTATTGCTCACAAAAGTATATATAGAGTACAAGAGGTATCAAATCCTACCAACTATATGACTGTACAATAATGAAAGAAATCAAATCCTACCAACTATAGGACTGTACAATAATGAAAGAATATTCTACCAATAATAAAAAGATACACACAATATATTCTAATATTGTGTAGGTAAAAGACTTATTTCTGATAGATTCTCGGCTCAATAATACTTCTTTCAGTTTATCATAGTAATTCTGCGTTTTGATCAAGCAAGGAAAAAGTGTATATTGAAAATAGGCGTAATTATATGAACATAAATCTTATTCTAATTGGTAAAAGTTAAATTGGAAGTCGCTTTCATTACAAGTAAGGAATCTTAATTCCCTTTAAGTTTCAAATGTAGCAGTTCAAAGAGTTCCAAGCTTAAACTTTTATCCTGCACCTTTATCTAATTAAAATCTAAAGCACAAATTATCTATTAATGCTGTTGTGAATTTGCAGGTTCAAAGGCTACACACATAGGATTGGTAGAACAAAATTCTAAGACCATTTCCAGAAGTCAAAAGGACATAACAACTCCAATAACAACAGTTCCAACTGGAACTCCGACCACCACCACCCCTATTACAACAATCCCAGTACTGAATCCAACAATCTCAGATCCTGATTCAACGACTAGCGGTCCAGCCAATCCGATAATGACTCCATCTGTTACCAATTCAGCGGGATCTTCATCATCGGGCTCGAGCTGGTGTGTTGCTAGCCAAGCTGCCTCACAAACAGCATTGCAAGTTGCATTAGACTATGCTTGTGGCTATGGTGGTTCTGATTGTTCTGCCATTCAGCCTGGTGGCAGCTGCTACAACCCTAACACGCTCCGCAATCACGCTTCATTTGCATTCAACAGCTACTATCAGAAAAATCCAATTCCTAATAGCTGTAATTTTGCTGGTGCTGCTGTTACTACAAACACCGATCCCAGTAAGATTACAATTCCCATTAACCAAATCAAAAATTTACTATTTTTACTGCTACTACTACCTTTAATTTCTTATGTAATTGATTATATGTTAATATGTGTGCAGGTAGTGGTTCATGTCAATATCCATCAACAAGGTGATATTTTTTTAACATGAATAAAGTTGTATTTATTTTAAAAACAAAAAATTAAGCATTTGCATATAGAGTTTCTGATTAATGTTGGGAATTGCAGCACAAGTGCATCCATTTTGAATGCAACAAATTCAAGTGGTTCGACAGTATTTGGTGCTGGGCCTATTACACCCTCTACTTCAGCAGCTGTCCCTCCAAATAAGTTCCTAAATTATTACTGCCACATCTTAACATGTCTTGTGATACTACAAGCATACCATGGTCGATGAGAGCCAATTATATTTCTTGGCAATTTGGAGGAGACAAGCTTTTTTGACAGGATTATAGATAACTATTATTGGCAAAATGGTGTGACGAGTGATGTCAAATTGGGTTAATTGTTTCTTTTTTTAATCAATTTGCTGATATGACATCTTGCTTTTAGGGAGAAAAAGAAATTGTGTGCAGAGCTGCTGGATTTGCAGTGTTGATACTATGCTTTTTTGTAATACTAATGTGTATAAAAGATCAAACAAGATACGTATGGTCCTTTTTGTTTTGCTGTAGCCTAAAAGTTGAGAGGAGACTCTTGCTTGGGAATTGTGTTAAAGGAAAATTGTTACACTGACAGTTTCTGAATATTAAACTAGAGAGTGGCGAAGAATAGCTTAGGACGATCTGAGAGGTAGCAATCTTCTTTCGCTTTTTGAGTCTAGAAAGGGTAAAAACAAGATACCACTTAAACTCGTGAAATCTCTACCTAATAAATATCTTTGACCATGAGTATGCTTATGTGACGGTAGTTTATCTTAAGTGGATATAGTGCGTGCAAGTTACATTTAAATAGCGTATGTATCTGTTACAATTCATTAAAAAGATTATAAAATCAAAAAATAAACAGAAACTATAAGGAAAATAAAAAAAGAAGAAGAAATCCCATCCGCCATTTTCCATAATAAAAACACCCCCCCGGATCTCGTCTTCTACACACCACCCATGTATATTCACACCATCCCCAACCGACCAGACACAAGGCTTCACCCATAACCCACAACAACGACCAAACGAACCGAACCAGCCTCTCATCCCCATCTACGCCTAACAGCGCCTCCTCCCCCCATAACACTACTCAATTTTATAAAAGTTTCGAGAAGCGATAGTTATAGAATTTATTATTATTATTATTATTTTTCTTGCCTATAGTGTATATATATAAACATATACATTTAAAAAATTGGATATACAATTAGAGGAATATTAATAATATATTAATATTTTTAGTATTGTTAATTACTAAAAGTGAATTAACTAGTCCAAAAAATAGAAAAAAAAGGGAAAACAAATAAACTAATAAAGCCAAAAGAAACAAAAGTTAAGAATGAGGGCAGAAGCTTTCGACCAAACAAAACAACAAAAAAAGAACGATGCTCCGTTTATGCAGCGAGCGCCAAGTAAGGAAAAAAAAATCCAAGAGTTCTTTACAACTCACAAATTCTTAAATTCAGGTATTTGAATTTCTCTATTATCAATTACCCCACAATTGTAATAAGTAAGAATTGAATAGTTAATTCTTTTCCCCTACTATATCAACAATAAAACTCTGTTTAAATGTGAAACTTTAAAATTAATTAGAAAGCTAAAAAAATGGAAAACAGATAAACTAATAAAGCCAAAAGAAACAAAAGGCTTAAATCCATATAATAAGAATGAGGGCAGAAGCTTTCGACCAAACAAAACAACAAAAAAAGAACGATGCTCTGTTTATGCAGTGAGTGCAAGAAAGGAACAAAAAAAATCCAAGGGTTCTTTACAACTCACAAATTCTTAAACTCAGGTATTTGAATTTCTCTATTATCAATTACCCCACAGTTGTAATAAGTAAGAATTGAATAGTTAATTCTCTTCCTCCTCTATATCAACAATAAATCTCATGTTTAGATGTGAAACTTTAAAATTAATTAGAATGCATTGGTTGTTGTAGAATTAATTATTTGACGGGTATAAATTGGACTGGGGTCCACGTATTGGCCCAAGGAGTATTGAGATGAGTTGATATAACCCTGCATTAAAGTGGTTTAACTCACAAAAGCACGCACAATGTGTTTGAAGAATTACATAAAAGAATTAATATATACTTAATTGGAGTATAAGTACCTATTAGCTTAGAATTATTATCTAGCTGAAGTTTAGATGATTATTTGGCGTTAATTACATATACTGTGCATACCCATGCTCTGTATAATTTTATGATGGGCTAAAGAAAACTTTTTCTTTTTCTTGTTTGCTTAATTTCTGGTCTGAGTATTACCAAAACTTTCAAGTTTCCTTTGAGCTGCTATATCTTCGTTTAAACTATCATTTATCTGCTAAAGAATCTTCGAAGTCTGCTGGCCAAACATGTCTCTTAATTCACCAAAACAGACACTAAGCTATTAAACCAAGTTTCCCTTTGGCATGCTGTTGAGTTCATTGGCTGATTAATGTTGTTCCATTCTCTCCAATTACACATTTGCAAATTCCCAAGTTTGATATCACAGTTTCTTTTTTTCCTTTTTTTTTGGTGGGGTGAAGGGAAGAGACATATGTGCATAAATTTCAGATTTTTATGTTATTTATATATGCTATTTTCATATTGAAGATTCATGGAGGATCAACAACCTTTATAATACTTTTGAATGTCTACTTTATTCTTAGGGCCTTACATTTAATGATACCAGTATGAGTATATATAAAAGATTTAGACTTGAAAAATCACAAGAAGAATTTTAAGAAAGAAAAGATTTTTGGGAGTATACTTTATTCTGAGAATGGGTCATCGTCCAGGCCGAGGGTCCTGACCAAGGCGTTGACTTCCTAAAATTACTTGTACCAAAGTAGGGAGCACACGAGCCGAGGGTCTCATTTGAGAAATTACTTAGCCATGCTAAGGTATGATACATGAGCGCTGAGAAACATGAAGCGAGTGCCACCTTTTGGATTGAGCCTATTCGATCAGGTTGGGATCGAACCTGTACTTATCACACGGTGACTGAGACAGAATTAAGTCACGATAGTTGGAACTCCCAAAGTATAAAGTGAAGTATTTTTTTTAAAGAAAGAAAAGAATAAAATTTTTGTTAGAATTTTCATAAATTGATATTATGCAATTAATTTAGAATTGTTCTTATAAGCTTTATGTTTTACATGCATTTAGAACATTTTCTCGTAATGTATATGTTATTAAAGTTTCTCCCCATGTTGTTGAGACTCACGAGTACAATCTAGCACTGACGTTCTCTTTTGGGAACCTACGTTGGTATGCGGTATAACGTAGGAACCAGATTTACAGGCGAGCAAGCTACGAGTTAGGACTTCCTTCCCTTCCAGTGATATTGGTGAGCTCCGCTTTTGTTCGTGGAGTATTCGTAGAGTCATATTCATTTAGCTATTTCTTTATTTATTTAGGGAACTGACCAGGAGATCTCATGTCCTGAGCAAGGCGTTAGCGAATAAGAGAATGTTCGAGATCGCCATCGAGTTATTTTTTTTCTAATTTGTGGTACAATTTTCAGATTTCTATTGATTATATATTGTCCATGTATTTACTCGTTTTCTCTAATTCACCTGAACAGTTCTAAATATCCATTGTTGTTCTCTTGTGTTCGATTTTTTCTGTCGTAGTACTGTGTAAATTATTTGCGGAGCTCTTCGTAGTTAATTTGGTTTGCTGGATTATTTTAGTACCTTGAGTTTGGTAAAAGTTGCACATCTATGGTGAAGAAGAAAATAAGAAAAATAGAAGAAAAATTTGAAATTAATAAATTTATTCCAGCACTGCGATAGGGTTTGTTTTCGCTCCCTTAACGTGTAATAATCCATTTGGTCATTTGCTGACTGGATGGATATGTCTGTGAATGGGTAATACACGTGCGTAGGGTCAAGGGTGAAATGCGTTTATTACTTAAGGGTTTCACGATTTTAAGTGTTCAAATGAGAAAATTTAAAGTTTATGAATCAACTTTTAAAAGTCTTACAAGTTTAAATGGTCAGGAAGTCATTACGCCTAAAAACAAATAGTATTAAAGTGAAAGAAAGGAAAAGTGAGGATAATAAAAGCAAAAAGGGCCAAAAGAAAAAAAAAACCGAAATCATTTCGATCAGGATAATCTATAAAATGTCATGCTAGTAAGAGGTTAATTTGCGCTTTTCCTTTCCTTTCCCATGAGCCTAGTAGATTTTTCAGTGTTTTACTATATTAGAGGAAGCTACACATTATACCCATTAGACTCAAATTAATTATTTGTGTTTGCTCATTTAAGAATTAATTACATTCCTACCTATCTATCCCAAATTTATTACCCGACTTCTCATTTCTTTTTTCTCTTGAATTTGTTGTACCTACATCGAATATAATTACTTCCATAAATTGTTCTTTCCATATTATGAGTAAATTCAGTGGACATGGAATGAAAATCTACATCTAAATATGAGTAACATAACATTTGGTTAAACTACATAAATGTAAAAACTAATTTTTACTGTAGTAAGTATTTGGTACACTAGAGGACATTTTTGATAAAATATTTGATCATTTAAGATCTAATAATACATAAATATTAACAAATTTTTACGTATACATGCATAATTATAAATCTAATTATCTCTATCAAGGCGGTTTTCATTTAATTATCTAGCATAACTATATTTATCAATTGTATATAAAGTAAGAGATTATAATCCAATATAATAATAAATTTAATTAAAATCTGCTAGAAGCTCCATCTTTTGATATGCTTATAGTGATTTATCGTAAGAAAACTATATCAACCATTTAAAGACCTTGAAACTTGAAAGTCATAAATTGCATTTGTCGAGTTTGTAATTGTTTGATTAAATTTTGACTGGCATGATTAAAATATCGATTGGCTACTGTAACTAAATGTTGAGTCAGCTTGGTCGAGACTTGGAAATTATTTGAGGTGATTGAGATCGAATTTTCAGTTGAAAATCGAAAAAGAACACAACTACAGTAATAATCGAAGAAGAACACTATTTCCTAATAATATACCGGTACAGTATACTAATATACTATAGGAATATATAATTATACTACAGCAGTATACCATTATAGTATACAAATATATTGTTATGGTATACTGTAATAATATGCAAGATATTGTAATAATATATTGTAATAGTATACAGTATACTATAATAGTATATTTATTATCCGTAAATTCACTTGCCTTTTTTTAATTTGTTTTAAGCTTTTACCTAGCGTGAGCGGCAAATTGAAAATACAAAAAAATAAAATAAATTATAGTATGCTATATAATGTAATGGTATACTCTTACAATTAGATCCTTTTAGAATTTTTAAAATTTTTTATTGACAACTGATATTATTTCAATTTAATAATTAAATTAAACTTTTTTAACTCTTTGCGTACAATTGTATACCTTGTTGGTATAACTATATACTATACTAGTATGAAATGTTAGTTAATATTTTTTTGGTTGTATTAATATTTAATCGGTACACAATTTAATTTTTTAAGTAACAATACAAAAAAAAATAATAAAAAAATAAAAAAATAAAGTAAAATAAGATTATGAAAAGAAAAAGAATATAAAAACAAAAGAAGTTAAATGAAATTAGAATAGGAACAAAAAACAATAAGAAGAAAACGAGAAAAAAGAAAAGGAGAAAAGAAAGAAGCATAGAAATAAAAAAGGAAAAACTTCCCCACAAAACCTACTATGGATAGAGAAATGTAATTAGTTTATAGGTAGGAAAAACAAATGAATAGATAAAAATAAATAATTTTGTTTTTGTCGGTAATTGTTTCAAAACTCCATTTTAATAGTCTAATGTCATAGTTTTGAGCGTAATCGCATTAGAACAATTAAAGTAAGACAAAAAAAGAAGTAATGGTCGATCATGCTTTATTTATTCTTTTTGTTTATTTAGAAAATTCAACTTTGCTCTTCAGGTATTGACATCCGTTTAATTATAGGAAAAAGGTCTAGATTTATTCCTGTACTATTATAAATAGTCTATATTTATCGTCCGTTATATTTTCATTATAATATATCTTTAGTGTTAAAGTAAACAAATTTACTGCCAACCCTAATGGTTATCCGCGGTGGCACATGACACCTCAATTAAAATGTCACATAATAATCTATATCAACATTACTTTTAATTTCTTCTAAAATATATATTCAGCCCATTGTTTATTTCTTTTTCATCTGACTATTTGACCAGACAATTTTCATTTCCCCGTACAATTAACCTTACCTTCCGCCCCCAACACTTTTTTATTTTTCCGCCCTTTCTCCTTTACATTTCCATTGCAGACATCACGTTCACCAAAATAAAATTTAAGCTTCTCCATTCAAGCCCTTCAATATGTCAATAATGATAATTTTGAAATATAACAAGCCAAACTCCAAAACCAATAACTATTTTTCTATTTCAAGTTCAATGAGTAATTGGCAATCAGTTTTCAAACTTAAAAACACTACTATTTCTAAATTTAATTTTCATACTAAAATTCAAAGATTGCAATGATGGTGGTGTCTCAATTTTTCTCTCCTTCAAAAAACTTGTTTGGAGTTGTTATTAGAGCTAAAAATCAAATTCTTCTTCTCATTTGAAGAATCTGCAATGAAATTTTTGAAACCCACTACGTTCTTTAGGTGCCGAATATTGTTGAAACCCGTTTGGCCAAAAAGTTATTCGAATACTTGAATAGCTCTAAAACATTCAAAAATAATATGGGTTAATTGGAATCAAGGTTAATATGATTTAGAGAATGCAAAATGATCAAGACCTGAGATTATAATGTAAATGAATTGAGCTATAAGAGCAACAAGATAAATAGTAGACTTTTTACACAAGAGAGAGAGAGAGAGAATCAGATAGAGAGAGAGAGTTGTATATTTTCAATAGTGAAATACGCATAAGTCTTTACAAAGGGAAGGTCTTTTTTATATACCAAGGGACCTTCCTCGAAATAATACAAAGAAAGTATAAGGGTTGGTGGTCTCGGTATACGAATGTGAGAGTTTGATGTGACGTCGTAGTAAGTTATATCACTCGGTCCGTTTATTGACTGAGTCCGGCCTTGCTTGAGTCGACCATAATGAGGCCGCTTTCTTCATCGAAGACGTATGTAGATAATATACGAGCGTAGGGAACCAAATTTGCCCAATACAAATAGTCCCCCCCGTCTATTGGGGATGCAGCCGAGAGGCGTCTCCAATGGACGGACATTCATGCTCGATGCCCATGGAAATTTGGCCGTTCCTGTTGATACCCCTGTAAGAGGCATGCTCATATGTGAAGAGGCCGAGCCGTTGACTTATTACCCCCCTTTTGGAGTTCCTTTTTTAGGATGACATCATCGATCACGTGCGTGATCATTACCTCTGCTCCCGAGGTGGTTCAGGTTGTGACGTGGCGTTTGGGTTTCCTGTGCCGGTTTTCACATCATGCCCTTTCAATTTCTATGTACCTTTTCTTATAAATAGAGAGAGAGTTGAACCGGATTCATCTTTCGAACTTTTTCTGAGAGTATTTTCTCAATCTTTTCCCTACCTTTTACTGGTGCTTGCTGTTCTTTCTTCTCTGAGCTTTTCGTTTTTATGAATCGAACTTGTGACCCGAAATACCTTTTTCTTATAACATTCACTATGGCTAAACATCGTTATGACGATACTAGGACCAAGGACGTTGTTTCCACTAGGGCTTCGTCATCCTCAGTTGGGGCAGGAAGAGCTTTGTGTCACTGGTGGACGATAAGGCTAACCGCAAATTCTGGACGAGATGTTTCTACATGCGTACCGAGCACCTTATGTCTAACCCTGAAGGGTTTCTAGAGGTGTGGAACGATACATATAAGTATCATTGCGCGTAGCCTTTACTACGGCGACCTCACCTTGCTGGTTTTCACCATAAAAAATTTCTTTTATTTTTATGCAGTGACAGCTCGCCCTCCTTGAAGGGTTGACGATATTAGGTTTTGGGTGCAAGTGTTGATACTGTTTGCAGAAGAATGCCATTCTTGGCCTGAATTCCTTAGGCTCTATGGCCCAACAGGTAATGGCTTTACCTAATTTTCGTTATGGTTTGGGGGCTCCCATAATTTTCTTGCCCGTCGCATACGTGTTTTGGCATGTGGGGATGCCTCTAAGAACGCACAGAAGAAGAAGAATAAGAACAAGAAGAAGAAGAAGAAGAAGACCGTGGCTGGTCCTTCTAGGACGGTATCTGGTCCTGAGGAGGATCTGGTCTTTGTCGGCACGTCAAGGGGCAGTACTTCGCCTCCCTCCAGATAGGAGGATACATTAGAAATAGCTCCATAGATAGTGCCTGAGGACGTGATGAGGGTCATACCTGAGGCAACACCCATGGAGACGCCGGCGGCTGTTCTCGGGATTGTCCCCATAGGGACGTCTAATGCTAAACCGACTCCCTCTGAGCCCGTTCTTCATCCCACAGAGGGGGATCGTGAAGAGGAGGAAACGTTGGAGAGGAGGCAGCATCGGATTCTTACCAGCAAGGCCGTGGCTACCCAGACGAGGAAGGTTAAGCCATCCTGCCCTGAATCAAGGTCGATTTTTATGGCACATGCCATTCGCTTAGCGAGGGCCATTATTAGGAGGTAGTCCACGGAGAGAAGGAGCGAAGGTATGGACATGGCGGGCCCGGGGCCACCACGGAAGACGCGGGCAGATGAGGTGGGCCCTTGAATCGATAGAGATGGTGGCCGCCCAGCCTTCTCGTCACATAGTGATTCCAAGTCACTATTATTTGTTGGAGAATTGCAAGGAGGCGGCCACCAGTATGACGCTCTTGTGCGCTGACGCCGAGCGTGCGACTCTGGCGGATCTTAGCAACAAGGTCTAGTCCCAAAGGGTGGTAGGTGCAGCCTTACATGTATGCCTCCCTTGCTTGATGACCTTTCTTTTTGTGTTAGTGGAGTATGATTCTCCTCGTACATACTTGGTTTATTTTCCAGACTCTTGTCCTAGAGGTGGAGAGGGATCGACGCTGGAAGGAGAAAATGGCCAGATACAACAGGCTGGCGCAGAAGTATAATAGGACGCGCGAGGCGCACCGGACCTTGGTCGATATGTATAAGCAGGACCCTAACTTTAGGGTGGTTCATGAGGGCCTCGTTGATTCCGAGGAGTAGTTGAAGAAAAGAGTGGCCGAGCTGGAAAAGGTTGATGAACAGCTCATGGCCGCCGTTACTCGGGCCGCGGAGATAGAGGTCCTCATTCAAGCCAAGGACGAGGAGCTACTGCTTGGCCGTGTGGTGGTAGAGGAGGCGGCAGAATTACGCCCCCGGGTTGTGGCTTTAACGGAGGAACTCAATGCCACGAAGGCCGAGGTCGAGGATCTAAAGCTAGCTCTTGCACAAGCTGATACGTCTCGTGAAGCACACGAGATGTATGTGTATGCGGAGGCCAGGTTGGTCGTGCTTGAGAAATTCCTGGCGGCTGGTCGAGCATTTGAAGCGGAAGTTGAGAGCCAGCGCCAATTGGTTAGAGTCGCTCGTGAAGTGGCTGTCTATAGTCCTGAATCACCGGCCCGGGAGGGGAAAACTCTGTAGACGTCAATCTCTTGGAACCCAGCTCTTTGATTTTTGACGCGTACCCTCCTGGAAATAAGGATGTGCAAACTGAAGGCCATGCTGGGCGGGATAAGTAGTGGACTTTTTAGGGTCTTTGTAAATATGCCTGTACATACTGATTTTTGTATCATGGCTGCTTGTCCCCTTTGATAAAAACATATAATTTTTGTGGTAAGTAATCTTTTCTACTTTTTGGCATGTCGTTGTACTTTTTTACCGTAGCTGCTTAGAACTTGACGGCCATAGTCGTGTGGCGATGATGGCCTTAGCGTTATAAAGTTCGATGACCTTATTCTTTTAAACGTGATGGCCTTAGCCATGTTGAGTAAAGTCCGTAGACTGATGGCTTTAGCCATAAAATAATGGATTCAGCCTTATGACCTTAACCGTATAAGATAATGGCCGTAGCCTTATGGAAACGAGGGCCATAGCCGTGTAAAATAATGGCCGTAGCTTGATGGATTTAGCCATAAACTAATGGCCGCAGCCTTATGGCCTTAACCATATAAGATAATGGCCGCAGCCTTATGAAAACGATGGCCATAGCCATGCAAAATAATGGTCGTAGCTTGATGGCCATAGCCATGTAAAATAATGGCCGTAGCCTGATGGCCTTAGCCGTATAAGATAACGGACGTAGCCTGATGGCCATAGCCATGTAAAATAATGGTCGTAGCCTTGTGAATACGATATCCATAGCCATGTAAAATGATGGCCGTAGCCTGATGGCCTTAGCCATATATAATAAACGGCCGTAGCCTGATGGCCTTATCCATATAAAATAAATGGCCGTAGCCTTGTGAATACGAAGGCCATAGCCATGTAAAATAATGGCCGCGGCCTGATGGCCTTAGCCATACGGCCGTAGCCTTACGGCCTTAACCTTGTAAAATAATGGCCGTAGCCTTGTGAACACGATGGCCATAGCCATGAAAAATGATGGTCATTGCCTGATGGCCTTAGCCATATAAAATAAACGGATGTAGCCTTGTGAATACGATGGCCATAGCCATGTAAAATGAAAGCCGTAGCCTGATGGCCTTAGCCATATAAAATAAACAGCCGTAGCCTTGTGAATACGATGGCCATAGCCATCTAAAATAATGGTCGTAGCCTGATTGCCTTAGCCATATAAAATAAATGGCCATAGCCCTGTGAATACGATGGCCATAGCCATATAAAATGATGGCCGTAGCCTTTTCATTCCTTTGGAGATGGCCGTAGCTTTTTCATTCATTTGGAGATGGCCGTAGCCTTTTCATTCATTTGGAGATGGCCGTAGCCTTTTCATTCATTAATAGATGTCCGTAGCCTTTTCATTCATTTGGAGATGGCCGTAGCCTTTTCATTCATTTGGAGATAGCCGTAGCTATTCTATACATTTGGAGATAGCCGTAGTCATTCTATATATCTAGAGATAGCCGTAGCCATTCTATACATCTGGAGATGACACTAATCTAGTCCATGTATCCTGTCTGGCTCAGAGAGTATATGGAGAGGCGGACATGATACACTTGTGCTGCAAACATCTCCAGGTGACCCTTTTGCCGCCTCGTTAAAAACCTTCCGGAGAAAACCCAATTGGGACAAAAATTGGGTAAGGGAAAAAGAGTACAACTCAGGTGACACCCTTTTAGAAGTGGAAATGTTTGAGGTGAGCGACGTTCCAGTTGTTCTGGAGTGTCTTTCTTTCCATTGTCTCTAGTTGGAATGCTCCTTTCCCGGCCGCCATCGTGATTTTGTAGGGTCCATCCCAGTTTGTGCCCAATTTACCTTCATTCAGGTCTTTTGAGGCCAAAGTCTTGGCTTTGTGCAAGGCCCCGTGAAATGAGTGCTTAGATGTTAGCAGCATATAGAGTTGAGTCTACCTACATGGATCGGATCCTTTTTACTGTTTTGAACTTTAAAATGTAAAATCTAAATTTTTCCAGAAAATGGTCAAAATGCAGGTCCAGAATGCGGTCACAGATCAGCTATGCGGACCGCATTCCTAACGCGGAGTGAATCAGAGAGCAACCAATTTTTGATGTTGAATATGCGGTAAAATATGCGATTGCGTAATCAATATGCGAACCACAGAGTGATCGCATATTGTCCCTAAGGAAATTTGAAGGTCAGTTCTGCGGTGCATTCTGCGATCGCAGAAATCGAATGGTGACCGCATATTCACCGCATTCCCAACCCGATAGGTTTGAAACTTGAGCCATTTCTGCGGTCCATTCTGCGGACCGCATGTCAGCTCTGCGACCGCAGATTTGCGTCGCAGATCGTGCTCGCCTGATGATTTCTAAAATTTTAGACCCGGCCAACCTTTTTTTAAAACACCTTCTCCCTTATTTCTAACACATTTATGATAAAAATAAGAGAGAGGGAGAGAGATTTCTTGAGAGAGAAAGCAAACCCTTCATCATCTAGTCTTTCAAAATCACTGGAGCGTGGAGAGTTCTTGGTGCATTGTCTTCTCTATTAGTTTCTCAGGTAAAATACCTAACCCATTTCCCCCAAATTTTGAAATTAAGCTTGGGAAGGGAACCCCATACACTTTCTTTGAAATTTCTTCATAAAACCTTCATGCATGCCTTCAAAACTCTAATATCTTGTAAAAAGGGAATTGATAGTAACTATGAGTTTAATTTTCTAAAACCTAAGTGTTGCTCATGAACTAGATTGACTTCTTGATTGCTTGGCAAATTGGACTAAAGGTTTAAAGGGGATATCCAACTCCAGGTATGTATGGCTAACTGTGATCCTTGTGAAATCGCCTTATGTTTGTTGTGAAATTGTTGAAAGTTGATATTCATGTGGGAATCATTGTGAAGCTTTTGTGTTGTATAATTGTGTGGTAACACCTTGTGGTGAAAGTTGCGGAACTTGTAACTGGAAGAGTTTGGAAATGGAAATAATGCGGAACAATAGAAATGGAAATAATGGGAATAGTGGAAATGGAAATGTGTGGAACAACGTGTGTGATTAGTTGTGAACAACTGTTGTGGTCACCCAAATTGTGTACCAATTTGATGAACATGAGGAAATTGTTATTGCTAGTTGTGGGATTTCATTTTCCTTGTTGTGGATCTATTTTAACAGTGTGCCATAGTTGATTTCTTGTATATGTTGTTGTGCTGTTTGTTATTTTTAATTGAAAATTGTCAGGTTGGGTTGCATTTCGTGCCGCAACACGGTGAAATAAGGTGTGGGTTGGGGTGATAAGGGTGGCCAAGGTAATAAGGGTGGACGAGGCAATAAGGGTGGAAAAATGTGATCTAATATCACTATTGATATGAATATGAATCATGCAATGATAAATGTGGAATTTTGAAAGGAGACAACAGGAGAGTTTGTAACTGTGGGGCACTGATTGCCCCTTTGTTTGACTAATTGTATCATTTGTTGTGAAATGTTTTGTTGTTTCTCCACGATTGTACTTGTACTATTGTTGATCAGTTTTTACTTGTATATGGAATTTGGCTTGAGTTTACTTGGGACAGAGTTTGTTCATACATGCCAGTACAATTCAAACGTACTGACGTCCTTTTTGCCGGGGGCACTACATTCATGTTATGATTGTAGGTGGATCCGTGGCAGGAACTCTAGTCCACCGTTCGTAGCTCATCCTCCTTCTCTATCGGCGGTATTCGTGTTTGGTGTGCCCCTTTCCTTCCGGGGCCTTGTGTGGCTCATGCCGCCCATGTTGTTATATTTTGGAGTCTTGTGTCCTTTTGTAAAGGTATAGCCGGGGCCTTGTCTCCGGCAAGTGTTGTATTATATTTCTCTTAGAGGCTCCGTAGATAGTGGTATGTGGGTTAGAACTTATGTATAGAGGTGTATGGTTTGGGTGCTGTAAACTTGTATACCACGTTCCCTGTTAATCATAATGTGTGTTTATAAAAGAGAAATCATGTGTTCTTTCAATTGCAAATTTTGTATATTTTGGCTAATTATCATTGAATAATGTGGGGTAACGCGTGGGAAATAAAAAAAGGCACTCAGGTCCACTGGATTGGGGATACCCGGTTGAGTGCCGGTCATGCCCCTAGGATTTTGGGGTGTGACAACCTTGGTATCAGAGCCAGGTTTTAAAGGAGTCCTAAGATATCTCGGGGCCATGCCTAGTAAAGGCCTTCTTATCAGCGTGTTGTCGACCACATCTATATGGGGGCTACACAGGTATTTAGGAAAAATGATCCTCTTCTTTGTTATTCCAAGTTCGTGCGGTGAAGTGATGTTGTGTCTAATTCGTGCTCTATTTTGAATTTTCAGTAATGGCACCAAAGAAGAAAGCTGGACTCAGCCAATGGGCCAATGCCACTTCCAGTGCGGTTGTGGATCATGTGCTGACCGCCGTGGGTGAGAGTGAATACCCAATTCTAAATTTGCCTGCTCCATCTGTTCATGATCCAAGCAATCATGTTCCAGCAGTGGACGAGGGTGCTTCTATCCCTCCTGCCAATGCTCCAAATCTTGATGGTTCTCCAGCTTCCGATCCCGGGATCTCGGATAGAGACCTTAGGAGAGCTATCTGTATGTTGACCCAGTTAGTGGCCACCCAGGCCCAGAGATCTCATGATGCACCTGTGTCCCCCAGCGGACAAGGAGATTCCTCCAGCTCCAGAGTTCACCAGTTTATGCGATTGTCCCCTCCAGAGTTCTCAGGCACAGACCCAGAGGCCGATCCGCAAGAAGTTCTTGATGAGATGTAAAAGACCCTTTGAGTGATGAAGGCTACAGAGATAGAAGGGGTAGAATTGGCTTCGTACAGGTTGAAGGGAGTTGCGCGTTCGTGGTTTGAGATGTGGGAGGATTCCCGTGAGGAGGGGAGACCTCCAGCTAGATGGGATGAGTTTGTAGATGTCTTTATGGACCAATTCTCGCCTGCCGAGACCATGGAAGCCCGTGCCACTGAGTTTAAGGTTCTTAAGCAGGGTAGCATGAGTGTGTGTTATCATATGGAGTTCGTGAGGTTGTCCAAGTATGCTCCTCAGTTGGTGTTGACTTTGGAGGCCAGAGTTCGGCGATTCATTCAGGTCTCAGCCCTTTGGTGGTAAATGAGGCTGCTACAACGGCTTTGCATTTAGACATGAACTATGGGAAGATCGTGGGTTTTGCTCAGGCCACAGAGGCCAGGAAGTTGAATATGTTAGATAATACAATTAACGCTAGAGGGGGGGGGGGGGGTGAATAGCGTTATAATAAAAATTAGCGTAAACTTGCAGAATTTAAAAGTTGCAGGAAATAAATAAGTGCGGTAAGTAAATAGATTAGAACAAACGCACCGATATATCCTGGTTCACCACAACCCGTGGCTAGTCCAGTCCCCGAGAGACTCTCTCGAGATTTCCACTAACTTGTTAAGCTTACGGGTGCTCAACAAACCGTTACAACTTGAGGACACAAGCCTCAACAACCTTTGCTCGGAGATACAACACTCCAAGACTTCAACCAAGGAAACACAAGTTCCTTCTTACAACACAAGGGACTAACACTTCCCTTCAAGTGTACAAAAACACTTAGCACTCAAACAAGACACTCCTTTAAGAGTAGATATGAGTAAAAAGAATACGCTCAAGATCGCAACAACTTTCGACAAGAATTTGGCTCTCAAAAGCTTATGTAATGAATATAAAATGATAAGCAATAAAGTATGCAAGCTTTAGCAATTGTATGATCAGTTGTTGTGTGTTATTGTGCTCAAAAGACTGAATTGAAGCTGTATTTATAGTTGAAAAACTTTGTATTACCGTTGCCTAATTGCCAATTAAGAATTGCTGATTTTACTCAGTGACAATCGATTGTCAACTTACCACAATCGATTGTTTGCCAGTTCTTCCAAAAATCAATCCCATATTTTACGCTTAACAATCGATTATCTAATATCAATAATCGATTACTCGCAACGTTCAAAAAATCATTTCCAGATTTTACGTAAAACAATCGATTATAAGAAATCAATAATCGATTACTCAGCAACGTTCAAAAAATCCTTTCCAGATTTTAATTAAAACAATCGATTATTAGAAATCAATAATCGATTACCTGACGGTATTTGAAAACATTTTGGCAACGGTCATTTATACAATCGATTATACTAAGTCAACAATCCATTATATATCAGTCTTGAAAAATCAATTTAGACACTGCCTCTTGACAATCGATTGTTATAGATTCACAATCGATTATTTAATAACTTTGAAAAAGTCTGGATGACACTGCCTCAACACAATCGATTATTTTGTGACTTTGAAAAATCTGATGGACACTGTCTCTTCACAATCGATTGTCATTAGCTTCACAATCAATTATTTTGAGTTTTGAAAAACTTTGATGGACACTGCCTCATCACAATCGATTATCATAAGGTTCACAATCGATTGTCATACAGATTTGAAAAATCTGATGCTCACTGCCTTAACACAATCGATTGTCATAAGTTCACAATCGATTGTCAAGCAGCTGACTTAAACATAATCGATTATCATAAGTACATAATCGATTATCTTAGTCCAGATTTTAGAGGCATGTTTAAAAATCATTTTGACTAAAGTAAATATGCATTATTTAAAATCATTTTGCTCTAAATTAAATATGCATGATTTGTTAAAAATATTTTTACGAGAGAAGCCAAGTCTTGAGTTTAAGTTGTCGGATCAAGATCACAATTAAATACCGACTCATATAAAACTTAATCTCGATCTTTGTCTTGTGATTGAATCTCGTTATATATCAATTTGCGCATAGTTTGTCATTCATCAAAACCTACAAATATGAACACACGTTTAGTATAATGCCTTGAGAACGTGTTTCCAACAATTTCCCCCTTTTTGATAATGGCAAACTTTAAGCGGGATATGCATATTAGGCAATTCATAATGACGATTAAAGACAAGTAAATATATGCAACAAGTATATATATATGCAATTTGTTCCCCCTCAATATATGAATTCCCCCTCAATTTATGCCGATAAGTATTGAGAGTGCATACCCGTTATCTTCCCCCTTTTGCCATTAGCAAAAAAAGATATAGAATAATAAAAAAAAACTTGTTTATTTATTAAATCTGCAATTTCAGAAATAATAACGCAAATAATGTCAAGACAATCGATTATTGATACTGGATAATCGATTATATAAAAGAGAAATCGATTGTTCTGTGCGTCAAGCTTTATAATTCCCCCTGCCTTTAGGGCGATACCTGCAAAGATACGTTAGACGTCTCCAACGCTCAAGTTAGAAAACATGTGAAAGAGAAAATGCAATGCATGACTTAGATCAACGTGGAGTCAAGGATCCCGAGTTCACTACGAATTCGGAAGAAGGACTCTTTCTCTAAGGGCTTTGTAAAGATGTCGGCCAATTGATCTTTGGTTTCAACAAATTCAATTTCGACATCGCCCTTGAGAACGTGATCTCTTATAAAATGATGTCTAATTTCAATGTGTTTTGTTCGCGAATGAAGAACGGGGTTCTTCGTCAAGCATATGGCACTAGTATTATCACATCTAAGAGGGATATGATCAAGACTTAGGCCATAGTCCAAGAGTTGTTGTTTCATCCAAAGGATTTGAGTGCAACAACTCCCCGCGGCTACATATTCAGCCTCGGTTGTGGACAACGCAACACTTACTTGTTTCTTGCTAAACCAAGAAACGAGAGAGCTACCGAGCAAATGGCAAGTGCCGCTAGTGCTCTTGCGGTCCAATTTGCATCCAGCAAAATCAGAATCGGAATAGTCAACAAGTTGGCATGAAGAACCTTTGGGGTACCATAGACCCACATTTACAGTACCAACAAGATACTTCAATATCCGTTTCACCGCAGTTAGGTGAGACTCCTTCGGACACGATTGATAACGAGCGCACAAGCACACGCTAAACATGATGTCCGGATGATTAGCAGTAAGATAAAGGAGAGAGCCAATCATACCTCGATACTTTTTGATGTCGACTTCCTTACCTTTCTCATCTTTGTCTAGATGATCGGATGTGCTCATGGGGGTTGCCATTGCTTTTGCATTGGTCATTTCAAATCGTTTCAGCAATTCTTTGCAATATTTCGTTTGGCAAATGAACGTACCTTCTTTCATTTGCTTTACTTGTAATCCCAAAAAGAATGTTAACTCACCCATCATAGACATCTCAAATTCGCTTGTCATTAAATCGGAAAATTCCTTGCACAAAACATTGTTAGTAGCACCAAATATAATATCATCCACATAGATTTGATCTAATAAAATATCATTGTTTTTATGCTTAACAAAAAGAGTGGTGTCAACTTTCCCCCTAATGAAATCATTTTCCAATAGAAATTTACTCAATCTTTCATACCAAGCTCGGGGAGCTTGTTTTAAACCATAAAGAGCCTTTTTGAGTTTGAAAACATGATCGGGAGATTTAAAATCTTCAAAACCGGGGGGTTGTTCAACATAAACTTCTTCTTGAATAACACCATTTAGAAAAGCACTTTTCACATCCATTTGATATAAATTGAAATTCATAGAAGAGGCAAAAGCAAGCAATAACCGAATAGCTTCTAATCTAGCTACGGGAGCATATGTTTCTTCATAGTCAATACCCTCTTCTTGATTATAGCCTTTTGCTACAAGCCTAGCTTTGTTTCTAGTGATTATACCATTTTCATCTAGTTTTTTTCGAAAAACCCATTTCGTACCAATTATGGTATGATTTTCGGGTCTTGGCACCAAATCCCGAACGTCATTCCGTTTGAATTGGTTAAGCTCCTCTTGCATTGCCAAGGTCCAAAATTCATCCCCAATTGCTTCGGAGATGGTTGTTGGTTCAATTTGAGAAACAAAAGCAGTATGTCCTAAGGTGTTCTTATGAGAGTTTCGGGTACTTACCTTTTCTTCGATGTCGCCAATTACCTGTTCGAGAGGGTAATCTTTGATTGTCCTCCACTCGTTAGGCATTTTCGTTTCTTTCTCCAATTATGGCGTTTCCTCCGTTGATTGTTCCAAGATTTCATCTTGAATTTCCTTAGGAGTTTCCTCTTGTACTTTGTCTTTTAAACTATTTAAAATACCTGCAAGATCAGAACAAGAATCCTTTCTCGCCAAGCGAGCATTATTTTCGGAAAACACAATATGAGGGGATTCCTCCACAGTTTGGGTTCTATTATTAAATACCCTATATGCTTTGCTACGTGAAGAATATCCAATTAAAATTCCCTCATCGGATTTGGCATCAAATTTTCCCAATTGATCTTTTCCATTGTTATGAATAAAACATTTACAACTGAATACTCTAAAATGGGAGATATTTGGTTTCCTTCCCTTGTAGAGTTCATACGGGGTTTTCATGAGTATTGGCCTTATGACTACTCTATTCAAAATGTAGCATGTGGTACTCACGGCATCCGCCCAAAAATGTTTGGGAATCTTAGCCTCTTCGAGCATGGTTCTAGCCATCTCTTCGAGACACCTATTATTCCTTTCCACCACCCCATTTTGTTGTGGTGTTCATGGAGCGGAAAAGGTATGCTCGATACCGAGTTCGTCACAAAAGTCCGCAAAGAGATTGTGATCAAACTCTCCCCCATGATCACTTCTAATTGAAGTGACGGTTGTTTCCTTTTCGTTTTGAACATGTTTAAGAAAATATTTAAAATTCTGAAAAGCATCACTTTTAAGGCAAGAAATAAAGTCCAAGTAAATCTGGAATAATCATCAACAATAACAAAAGCATAACGATTTCTACCTAGACTTTCAATGCGAGATGGTCCAAATAAATCCATGTGAAGCAATTGCAATGGTCTAGTAGTTGAAAAAATAATTTTCGATTTAAAAGATGCTTTTGCTTGCTTCCCTTTTTGACAAGAATCACAAATAGAGTCATTTTCAAATTTCAAATTTGGAAGACCAACAACTAAATTTTGTGAAACCAATTTGTTCAAAAGAGGCATGTTGATGCGAGCTATTCTACGATGCCATAGCCAAGAATCATCCTCTTTGCTCATTAAACAATTCACATATTCGGGTGAAGAATTTGCAAGATCAACCATATAAAAGTTATCCATTCTAAAACCACGAAGGATAATTTTAAAAGCATTCATCCGAATCAAATAAAACAAGATTTCCCTTGTCACATAATTGACTTATGCTCAAGAGATTATGTTTTAAACCTTTCACAAGTAATATATGCTTAATGGAAGAAATTTCATCCTTACCGACCGATCCGATGCCGATAATCTTTCCTTTGTTGTTATCACCAAAAATAACACTTCCCCCTTCCTTGTGTTCTAGTTGAAGGAATTTGGATTCGTCTCCCGTCATGTGCTTGGAGCATCCACTATCAAGGTACCATAGTACACTTGATCCCTTCAAACATACCTACAAAACAGATTAATGAGTTTTAGGTACCCATGCCATTTTGGGTCCTTGGGGGTTAGGCAAATCATAGTGATGTGATTGAGTATTATGTCTATGTCGTGTAAAATAAGCAGGAGCAATATGTCCAATTCTTCTACAATAATGACAAGTCACGTTAGGATTATGCATCCTTCTAGGTTGATAGTAATTGGAAGGACGAAAATCATTTGCTCTATTCTTGAAAATATAACTATTGCGCAAATCATGAAAATCATTTCTCCTACCATTTGTTCTAGGATATGCATCATTTCTAGAATAGTTGTTTCTAGGTTGGAAGTCATTTCTAGGTGTTCTAAAAGGTTCAACATTCCTTCTAGTGTTTGGCCTGGAATGTGCATTATTTCTAGCATGATTATTTCTAGGTTGCGATTGATGAAAATCATTTCTAGGTTTGTTGTATCTAGGATGAACATTTGTTTTATTTATCCTAGGTTGAGCCTTAGGTGGTTGGGGTTTGGCTTCAACTTTCTCTTTAGGCTCGTTTCTAAAACCTATGCCATGCTTGGTCGACTTCAAATTAACAAGAACTTCATTCAAATTTTTATGAGAAGAGTTAAACCTATCTAAGGTGCCCTTAAGCCTTTCTACTTCATTTTTGAGATGCATGCAAGAAGTACAATTTCTAGAACTCTCGGGCTTGTCGGCGCTTCTCTTGCCAAAAAATTTGTTTTCCTCTTTCAACTTCTCATTTTCTAAAATCAGTTTTTCCAATTCCTTTTCTTTAAAAGAGAGTTGTTTTTGAAAATCTTTTTCTTTTAAAGAAGCATTTTCTTTTATACTCTTAACAATTTTTGAAGCTTTAATAAATTCGCTGTACAACTCATCAAAAGCATTTTGCATTTCTTCAAGGGAAAAGAAATTTTTGGAAGAGATTTGACATACCTCTTCTTTGTTGTCTTCTTGTGCCATGAGACAAAGATTTGCGGCTTCGTCTTCTTCTTCCTCACTTGACTCGTCACCGGAGTCGCCTCCCCAACATATGTATGCTCGTTGCTTCTTGAAGGGTTTCTTCTCCTTTTTAGCATTTGGGCAATTTGATTTAATGTGCCCGGTTTCTCCGCACTCATAGCACTTTATTTGATCTCCTTGGTTTTTGCCCTTTCGTTCATACTCTTTTCGCATGAACTTTTGAAATCTCTTGATAACGAGTCCGAACTCGTTGTCTCCGTCCTCATCATTTTGAGGTTGGCTTGTGCTTGCCTTAAGAGCGATTCTTTGCTTCCTTTGATCATCAACAAGAGGGTTAAGTATAGTAGATTCATAAGTTTTAAGATTACCTCTTAATGCGTCGATGGTGACATTTGAAATGCCAATGGATTCTTGAATCGCGTCGGCCTTGGATCGCCATTTCGGAGTGAGACTTCGGAGAATTTTTCGGACAAGTTCCTTATCTGTGAAGGTCTTCGTAAGAGCATGTAAATCATTTACGATTTTTGAAAATCGTTCAAACATCTCATCGACCTTTTCGCCTTCCTTCACGTGAAACAATTCATATTCATGGGTTAGGAAATCAATTTTGGCTTCCCTTACCTGGTCCGTACCTTCGTACGTAATTTCCAGCTTGTCCCACATTTGGTTCGCCGTTGTGCAACAAGATATCTTCCTGTAATCATCAGCATTTACATCACAATATAATAAATTAATAGCTTTAGCATTAATCTGCACCTTTCGGATATCATCCGCATCGTATTCATCTACGGACTTTGGGACCATTCATTTTCAACCTTCTTGGTTGGAATTTGTTCTGCATTCATTATGGCCTTCCAAAGATGAAAACTATTTGATTGTACAAATATTCTCATCCTCTCTTTCCAGTATGTATAATTTGTACCATCGAATAGCGGTGGTCGGGTGGAGCATTGTCCTTCACCTATTCCTGCAAAAGAATCACGAGTAGAAGCCATGGATGTTTCGCTCAAACGGTTAAGTCTTCAGAGAGTTGGGCTCTGATACCAATTGTTAGATAATACGCTTAACGCTAGAGGGGGGGGGTGAATAGCGTTATAATAAAAATTAGCGTAAACTTGCGGAATTTAAAAATTGCAGGAAATAAATTAGTGCGGTAAGTAAATAAATTAGAACAAACGCACCGATATATCCTGGTTCACAACAACCCGTGGCTAGTCCAGTCCCTGAGAGACTCTCTCGAGATTTCCACTAACTTGTTAAGCTTACGGGTGCTCAACAAACCGTCACAACTTGAGGACACAAGCCTCAACAACCTTTGCTCGGAGATACAACACTCCAAGACTTCAACCAAGGAAACACAAGTTCCTTCTTACAACACAAGGGACTAACACTTCCCTTCAAGTGTACAAAAACACTTAGCACTCAAACAAGACACTCCTTTAAGAGTAGATATGAGTAAAAAGAATACGCTCAAGATCGCAACAACTTTCGACAAGAATTTGGCTCTCAAAAGCTTATGTAATGAATATAAAATGATAAGCAATAAAGTATGCAAGCTTTAGCAATTGTATGATCAGTTGTTGTGTGTTATTGTGCTCAAAAGACTGAATTGAAGCTGTATTTATAGTTGAAAAACTTTGTATTACCGTTGCCTAATTGCCAATTAAGAATTGCTGATTTTACTCAGTGACATTCGATTGTCAACTTTCCACAATCGATTGTTTGCCAGTTCTTCCAAAAATCAATCCCAGATTTTACGCTTAACAATCGATTATCTAAGATCAATAATTGATTACTGGCAACGTTCAAAAAATCATTTCCAGATTTTACGTAAAACAATCGATTATAAGAAATCAATAATCGATTACTCAGCAACGTTCAAAAAATCCTTTCCAGATTTTAATTAAAACAATCGATTATAAGAAATCAATAATCGATTACCTGACGGTATTTGAAAATATTTTGGCAACGGTCATTTATACAATCGATTATACTAAGTCAACAATCGATTATATATCAGTCTTGAAAAATCAATTTAGACACTGCCTCTTGGCAATCGATTATTATAGATTCACAATCGATTATTTAATAACTTTGAAAAAGTCTGGAAGACACTGCCTCAACACAATCGATTGTCATAAGTTCACAATCGATTATTTTGTGACTTTGAAAAATCTGATGGACACTGTCACTTCACAATCGATTGTCATTAGCTTCACAATCGATTATTTTGAGTTTTGAAAAACTTTGATGGATACTGCCTCATCACAATCGATTGTCATAAGGTTCACAATCGATTGTCGTGCAGATTTGAAAAATCTGATGCTCACTGCCTTAACACAATCGATTGTCATAAGTTCACAATCGATTGTCAAGCAGCTGACTTAAACATAATCGATTATCATAAGTACATAATCGATTATCTTAGTCCAGATTTTAGAGGCATGTTTAAAAATCATTTTGACTAAAGTAAATATGCATTATTTAAAATCATTTTGCTCTAAATTAAATATGCATGATTTGTTAAAAATATTTTTACGAGAGAAGCCAAGTCTTGAGTTTAAGTTGTCGGATCAAGATCACAATTAAATACCTACTCATATAAAACTTAATCTCGATCTTTGTCTTGTGCTTGAATCTCGTTATATATCAATTTGCGCATAGTTTGTCATTCATCAAAACCTACAAATATGAACACACGTTTAGTATAATGCCTTGAGAACGTGTTTCCAACAGAATATTCGGGCAGACAAGAAGAGTAGCAGCAAGGCCCAGTCTATGGGTCACTTAGGGAGGTCAGCTCCAGGGAGAGGATCATCGGGACTATTCAGTCTTATGCTCAGTCCTCAGCTAGTGCACCGCCATCTGTGCACCGTTTCTAGCCGAGTAGCCATTGGGGCCAGGTTCAGACAACAGGAGGTCCCGCCAGTTCAGTCATTCGGGGATGAGACCTCGGCAGCAGGGAGGTATATGTCTCAAGTGTGGGAGATTTCATACAGAGGCTTGTTACTTGGATGCTCCAGTGTGTTACGATTGTGGTGTGAGAGGTCACATTCAGCGGGACTGCCGTGCGCCCAGACAGCGGACGGGTAGGGGACTTACTGAGCCATCCAGTTCATCATTTGTTACGTCATAAGTGCGCCTTCCAGCTCCAGCAAAGCTTGGTGCAGCCAGAGGTGGCGCTCGTGGTAGGGGAGGACCCAGCATGTTTTATGCATTAAGTGGCTGTCAAAGTGCTGAGGCTTCCCTAGATGTTGTCATATGTATCCTATTTGTTCAGAACATTAATTGTTATGCTCTTATTTATCTGGGGTCATCTTTATCCTATGTCACTCCATTTGTTGCTTCGAGTTTTGGTATTGAACCCGAGCAGCTTCTTGAGCCGTTCTCTGTATCAACTCCGGTTGGTGATTCTATTACAGCCGCGCGGGTCTATAGGAATTGTTTTGTTATGATAGGTGATCGTGTTACAACGGCCAACCTTATCGAGCTCGGGATGGTGGATTTTGATGTAATCATGGGGATGGATTGGCTCTATTCGTGCTTTGCTAAACTTGATTGCCGGACGAGAGTTATGAGACTCGAGTTCCCTAATGAGCCGGTTTTCGAATGGAAGGGAAATGGTGTTGTGCCAAAGGGTAGGTTTATTTCATACCTCAAGGCTTCGAAGATGATCAGAAAGGGGTGCATCTATCATTTAGTCTAGGTGGCAGACACTACTCCAAAGGTTCCCGCCCCCGAGTCTGTGCTAGTTTTGAACGAGTTTCTGGAGGTATTTCCAGATGAGCTTCCAGGAATTCTACCAGATAGGGTGATTGATTTCGGGATTGATGTATTGCTAGATACTCTGCCAATATCTATTCCACCGTACAGAATGGTGCCAGCAGAGTTGCAGGAGTTAAAAGAGCAGTTGAAGGATCTATTGGAGAAGGGGTTTACCCGGCCAAGTGTGTCGCCATGGGGTGCTCCAGTTCTTTTTGTCAGAAAGAAGGATGGGTCGCTTTGGATTTGTATCAATTATCAGAAGCTTAATAAAGTCACCATAAAAAATAAGTACCCTTTGCCTCGGATAGATGATTTGTTCGATCAATTACAAGGTGCAAGGTTCTTCTCCAAACTTGATTTGCGGTCCGTGTACCACCAATTGAAGATCAGGGAGCATGATATTCCTAAGACCGCTTTCAGGACGCGTTATGGCCACTTTGAATTCTTGGTCATGTATTTTGGGCTAACCAACCGGAAGCTTTTATTGATCTTATGAATTGGGTATTCAAGTCATTTTTAGACTCATCGTGATTGTTTTCATTGATTACATCCTCGTATATTCGCAGAGCAGGGAGGATCATGCCAGTCACCTCAGAGCGGTTTTGCAGACTCTACATCAGCACCAATTGTATGCCAAGTTTTCCAAATGTGAATTTTGGTTGGAGTCTGTCGCTTTTCTAGGTCATGTTGTTTCTAGTGAGGGGATTCAGGTGGACCCCCAAAAGATTGCAGCGGTGAAGGAGTGGCCTAGGCCCACGACCCCGATGGAGATCTATAGATTTTTGGGGTTAGTAGGGTATTATTAGAGGTTCGTAGAGGGATTCTCTACCCTCACCTCTCCTTTGACTAAATTGACGCAGAAATCAGCCAAGTTCCAGTGGTCAGATGCTTGTGAGAAGAGATTCCAGGAATTGATGACAAAGTTGACTTCGGCACCAGTGTTGGCTTTGCCAGAAGGCACAGAGGGGTTTGTAGTTTATTGTGATGCCTCCAGAGTTCGTTTAGGGTGTGTTCTAATACATCATGGGAAGGTCATGGCATATGCTTCAAGGCTACTCAAGAACCACGAGAAGAATTATCTGACGCATGATTTGGAGCTTGCAGTAGTTGTGTTCGCCTTGAAATTATGGCGACATTATCTTTGTGGGGTTCATGTAGATGTGTTTTCAGACCACAAGAGTCTTCAATATTTATTCAAGCAGAAGGAGCTAAGTTTGAGGCAGCGGCGGTGGTTAAGATTGCTTAAGGATTATGATATGGACATCTTGTACCATCCAGGGAAGGCGAACATGGTGGCCGACGCCCGTAGTCGAAAATCCATGGGTAGATTGGCTCACTTGAGAGCGGATCAGAGGTTCCTATCTCGGGAGGGGCCCCGAATGAGGAGGAACTTATGGTGCATAATACAGCAGAATCGTCGCTCGTGGAAGAGGTTAAAGAAAAGCAGTTTGTTGATCCAGCATTGGCACAATTGAAGGAGACAACTCTAAGTAACAAAATTTCAGTATTTTCACTCGGCAGCAGTGATGGTGTACTACGGTGCCATAACAGGTTATGTGTCCCGAATGTGGATAATCTTCGGGGGAGGGTAATGGCGGAGGCTCATCATTCCAGGTATTCAGTGCACCTAGTCTATACAAAGATGTATCAAGATCTCAAAGATATCTATTGGTGGAGTGGTATAAAGAAGAGTGTGGCAGACTTGGTCTCTAAGTGCCCGAATTGCCAGCAAGTGAAGGCCGAGCATCAATGACCGGGAGGGTTGACTCAGCTTATTGAAATACCGATATGGAAGTGGGAAATGATCAATATGTACTTTGTGACAGGACTACCTCGTACTCAGCACAAGTTCAACTCAATTTGGTAATTGTGGATAGGCTCACCAAATCAGCTCACTTTTTGCCAGTCAAGTCAACCGATACTGGAACAATATGCTCGGTTGTATATCAAGGAGATAGTGAGGCTTCATGTCACGCCGCTTTCTATTATTTCAGATCGAGGAGCTCAGTTTACAGCTAACTTCTGGAGGAAGTTTCAGCAAGGTTTGGGTACTCAAATGAACCTCAGCACAACTTTTCATCCGCAGATCGATGGCCAAGCAGAGCGGACTATTCAAACGCTCGAGGATATATTGTGGGCATGAATCTTGGATTTCAAAGGTAATTGGGATAATCACCCGCCCATTATAGAGTTTGCTTATAACAACATCTTCCATGCTAGCATCCAAATGGCCCCATTCGAAGCATTATACGGAAGAAGGTGTAGGTCCCCGATCAAGGGGTTCGAGATTGGTGAAGTATAATTAATAGGGCCAGATCTCGTGCATAAAGCCATGGAGAAGGTAAGAGTCATTCAGGAGAGGATGAAGACTGCTCAAAGTCACCAGAAATCCTATGCGGACGTGCATCGAAGAGAATTGAAGTTTCAAGAAGGAGATTGGGTATTCTTGAGGGTGTCCCCTATGAAGGGAGTCATGCGCTTTAGGAAGAAGGGAAAACTAAGTCCTAGGTTCGTCGGGCCTTATCAAGTCATTTAAAGAATCGGTCAAGTTGCGCTAGGTTGGAATTGCCCCCTGAAATATCCTTAGTGCACCCGGTGTTTCATGTATCCATGTTGAGGAAAGTTGTGGTGATTCGTATAAAATTGTGCCAGTTGAAGACATCAAGGTTACAGAAGAGTTATCATATGAAGAGATTCCGACTGCTATTCTGGATAGACAACTCCGAAAGTTGCGAAATAAGGAGATTGCTTCAGTTAAGGTGTTGTGGTGGAACCAGCAAGTTGAGGAAGCCACGTGGGAAGCGGAAGATGAGATGATGATAAAATACCCCCATCTATTTGAGCAAGTCTAGGAATGATCGTGTGAATCTTGCCCTTAGGAGAGCTAGTGTTGTGTTACATTAGGTGTAAGAATCATCCTTTCTCTTTCCAAGTGCCTTATTGTTGTAGTTTCTCTAAGTTGTGCCAACCAAGTTTATGTGTTGTAACTATTTGAGCAATGTGTAGTCCTTTTTGGTAATGAAAGTTTCGTGCTCCCATGGTAAGGTGATGTATGGAAGTAATAATTAATTTTGCATGGAGATTGTGTGTCAAAGTGTTCTAATTGTGTAATGATTAGTTTTTGCATGGAGGAATTGTATTGAAATGAATAACTGTGTCGTACACTTGTGATAGGTAAATGGCTTTAATAGTATAGGTGATTAATGCTTAATTTGATTATATGTTGTGTGCCAAATGGTTAGAAGTGTATCAAGAGGTTGAATATGTGCAAGTGTGAGGATTATGCATTTACAACTGTTGTAAAGGTAGAAGGTTTGTGTAGTAATGCTTTGGAATATGTTTTGGAGGTTCTTTGACAGGTGGTTATGTCCATATTACAAAGGAAACTCTGGCAAAATTTTTCTAAAACAAACTTGAAAGTTAATAAAAGTGTAAAAACTTGCATATCATGTTTTCAAACTCATTTGGTTCCCAAGTCCTCATTCGAGGATGAATGATCTTAAGCGGGGGAGGATGTAAGGCCCCGTGAAATGAGTGCTCATATGTTAGCAGCTCATAGAGTCGAGTCTACCTACATTGATCAGATCCTTTTTACTGTTTTGAACTTAAAAATGTAAAATAAAATTTTTTCCAGAAAATGGTCAAAATGTGGTCTAGAATGCGGTCGCAGATCAGCTATGCGGACCGCATTTCTACCGCAAAGTGAATAAGAGAGCAACTAATTTTTGATATTGAAAATGCGGTCAAATCTATAATCGCATAATCAATATGCGGACCGTAGAGTGATACCATATTGTCCCTGAGGAAATTCGAAGGTCAGTTCTGCGGTTCATTCTGCGACCACAGAACTCGAATGCGGACCGCATATTAACCGCATTCCCAACCCGAGAGGTTTGAATCTTGAGCCATTTCTGCAGTCCATTTTGCGCACCGCATGTCAGTTCTGCAACCGCAGATTTGTGTCGCAGATCGTGCTCGCCTGGTGATTGCTAACATTATAGACACAACCCACCTTTTAGTAAAACACCTTCTCCCTCATTTCTAACATATTTCTGATCAAAATAAGAGAGGGAGAGAGGGTTATTGAGAGACAAAGCAAATCCTTCATCATCTAGTCTTTCAAATTCATTGGAGCTTGAAAAATTCTTCGTGCATTGTCTTCTCTATTGGTTTCTCAGTTAAATTCCCTAACCCATTTCCCCCAAATTTCGAAATTAAAAGGGAACCCCATACACTTGCTTTGAAATTTCTTCATAAAACCTTCATGCATGCCTTCAAAACTCTAAAATCATGTAAAAGGGGAATTGGGTAGAAACTATGAGTTTAAATTTCTAAAACCTAAGTGTTGCTCATGAACTAAATTGCCTTCTTGATTGCTTGGCAAATTGGACTAGAGGTTTAAAGGGGATATCCAACTCCAGGTATGTGTGGCTAACTGTGATCCTTGTGAAATCGCCCTGTGTTAGTTGTGAAATTGTTGATAGTTGATATTCATGTAGGAATCATTATGAAGATTTTGTGTTGTATAATTGTGTGGTAACACATTGTGGTGAAAGTTGTGGAACTTGTAGTTGGAAGAGTTTGGAAATGGAAATAATGTGGAACAGTGGAAATGGAAATATTGTGGAACAACGTGTGATTAGTTGTGAACAACTATTGTGGTAACTCAAATTGTGTATCAATTTGATGAACATGAGGAAATTGTTGTTGCTAGTTGTGGGATTTCATTATCCTTGTTGTGGATATATTTTAACAATGTGCCATAGTTGATTTCTTGTATATGCTGTTGTGAATTGAAAACTGTTAGGCGGGGTCGGGTTGCGCGCTGCAACACGGTTAAATAAGGTATGGGTTGGGGTGATAACGGTGGACGAGGTAATAAGGGTGGACGAGGCAATAAGGGTGGAAAAATGTGATCCAATATCACTATTGATATGAATATGAATCATGAAATGTGGAATTTTGAAAGGAGACTGCAAGAGAGTTTGTAATCTGTGGGGGCACTGATTGACCCTTTGTTTGACTAATTGTATCATTTGTTGTGAAATATTTGGTTGTCGCTCCATTGTTGTACTTATACTATTGTTGATCAGTTTTATACTTGTATATGCAATTTGGCTTGAGTTTACTTGGGACAGAGTTTGTTCATACATGCCAGTACAATTCAAATGAACTGACATTCCTTTTGCCGGGGGCACTACATTCGTGTTATGATTGTAGGTGTATCTGTGGCAGGAACTCCAGTCCACCATTCGTAGCTCTTCCTCCTTCTCTATCGGCGGTATTCGTGTTTCCTTGTGGGGCCTTGTGTGGCCCATGCCACCTACGTTGTTGCATTTTGGAGTCTTGTGTCCTTGTAAAGGTATAGCCAGGGCCTTGTCGCCGGCAAGTGTTGTATTATATTTCTCTTAGAGACTCCGTAGACAGTGGTATGTGGGTTAGAACTTATGTATAGAGGTGTATAGTTTGGGTGCTACAAACTTGTATACCACGTTCCCTGTTAATCATAATGTGTGTTTATAAAAGAGAAATCATGTGTTTTTTTAATTGCAAATTTGGTGTCTTTTGGCTAATATCATTGAATAATGTAGGGTAACGCGTGGGAAATAGTAAAGGCACTCAGGTCTACTTGACTAGGGATACCCGGTTGAGTGCCGGTCATGCCCTTCAGATTTTGGGGCGTGAAACTTTGAGGACGTCATCCCCTACTTTGAGTGGCCTTATTTTTGCCCTCTTGTTGTAATACCTTTCGATTTGTTATTTCTGGGATCCATCCTGATATGGGCCATTTCTCTTCTCTCTTCGGCTTCATCAAGAACTTGGAGTCTGCTGATGTCGTTTTCTATCCCGCTGGTGTGTAAATAACTTCGGCTGGGTTTGCCTACTTCAATAGGTATGACAACGCTGGTTCCATAAACTAGAGAGTAGGGGGTTTCCCCGGTGCTGGACTTAGGTGTGGTTCTGTGCGCCCACAAGACTTCGGGTAGCAGTTCCGGCCATAGCCCCTTGGAATCTTCAAGCATATTCTTTAGTATGTTTATAATTGTTTTTTCGGGAGACTCCGCTTGACCGTTGGAGGCGGGTTGATATGGCGTGGACAGTATCCTTTTGATGCGCCATTTTTTGAAGAACTCGGTTGTTTTCTGACCAATGAACTAGCGCCCGTTGCCGCAGATTATTTCTTTGGGGATGCCAATACGGCATATTATGTTCCTCCATATGAAGGTGATGACTTCTTGTTCGCGTATTTGTACGTATGCACCTGATTCCACCCACTTAGAGAAATAATCAGTTAAAATAAATAAAAATCATACCTTTCCTCGTCCTGAGAGTAGCGGGCCGATTATATCCATTCCCCACTTTCTCCTGGTTGGTGTATCATTGGGGCGAACATTTGGCATTGCTTGCATCGGCGGACATATTCAGCTGCTTTTTTCTTCATGGTGGGCCCATAATAGCCAGCGCGTATGATGCACCTCACGAGGGCGCGGTTGATAGTGTGGGCACCGCAATGTCCTTCGTGTACTTATTTGAGTACCGATCCTGTTTGTTGTGGCCCTAAGCACTTGGCTAAGGGACCACCAAACATCCTTTTATAAAGGTCGTTGTTGACCATGCAGTACCGGGCAGCCTGTATGCGAAGCTTTTTTGCCTCTTATTTATTGGGGGGTAGTATCCTATCCTGCAAATAAGATATGAACTGGTTGTGCTAGTCCCAGGTAAGGTCTAAGGAAAATACCTTGGGGTGGTCAATAGATGAGTGGAGGAGTGTGACCACACTTTCTTTGTTGATGTTTTTGGTGGCGGCAGCCAACTTTTCCATGCCGTCCGCTTTGATGTTTCATGCCCTGGGAATTTATTCGAAGCGGCACTCGTCGAATGTAGCCATCAGTTTGTGCATTTCTGAATGGTACTTTTGCAACCTCTGTTCTTTGGTTTGATAAGTCGCAGCGATCTGGTTTACTAGGAGCTGGGAGTCGCAGTGGAGGAGGATCCTGCGAGCCCCATACTTGGTGGCCAGTTTCATGCCTACAATAACGGCCTCGTACTCGGCCTCGTTGTTAGTCATTTTCGGGCATCGTATGGACTGGCGAATTATATCACCCGTAGGGACCTCAAGAACGAGTCCCGATCCTGATCCCGATGCATTGGCAGCGCTATCCGTATGAAGGACCCATAGGTCATTTTCAGAGGATGCGCATTGTGCTTCGAGTCTGCCTTTGGCAGGACGTCCGTGTTGAGGTCGGCGAAAAAGCCATATAAGACTTGCGACTTGATGGCGGTTCTTGGGAGGTACGTAATATCATGCTCGCTGAGCTCAACGGCCCATCTGGCGAGTCGCCCTGAGAGTTCGGGTTTTTGTAGGACGCTTCTCAGAAAGAAGGTCGTCACTACCCTTTTGGGATGGAACTAGAAATATGGTCGTAGCTTCCATAAAGCTACCACTAGTGCTAAGGCTAATCTCTCTAGGTGGGGATACCGGGTTTTGGCGTCCACTAAAGTTTTGCTAATATAATAAATAGGAGATTGTGTACCTTTATTTTTGCACACCAGGACAACGCTGACTGCGACCTATGATACGACCAAATATATTAGCAATGGTTCACCGGGGTTGGCTTTTACCAGTAGGAGTGGTGATGATAAGTATGCTTTTAACTTTCTCAGGGCTTCTACACATTCTCCGTTCCACTGTAGCCCCTGGTCTTTTTTCAATACACCAAATAACTTGTGGCACCTGTCGGAGGAGCGTGAGATGAACCGGGAGAGGGCAGCTATCCGGCCCATTAACTTCTGCACCTGCTTCTTTCGTTTTCAGTATTTCTGGGATGTCTTCTATGGCCTTGATCTGGTCAGGGTTGACTTCGATGCCCCTTTTCGATACCAAACATTCCAGGAACTTTCCCGAAGCTACTCCAAAAGCGCATTTTCGGGATTCAGTTTCATGCCCTACTTCCTTAATATTTTGAAGGCTTCCTTCAGGTGGATGATGTGGTCTTCCTTTTTTGTTGACTTGACCAACATGTAGTCGAGGTAGACCTCCATTTTTTTGCCTAGTTGTTCTTTGAACATTGTCGTCTCCAACCTTTGGTAAGTGGCTCCTTCATTTTTGAGCCCGAAGGGCATTACTTTTTTGCAATACGTCCCCTGGTGAGTGATGAATGTTAACTTCTCCAGATCTTCTTCGGCCATCATGATCTGAATGTAGCCGGAATACACATCAAGGAAGCTTAGCAGCTCATGTCCTGCCGTTACGTCTATTAGCTGGTCGATGTGGGTAGCGGGAATGAGTCTTTTGGACATGATTTATTTAGATCAGTGAAATTCACACACATCCTCCACTTCCCGTATTTTGTTTTGACCATCACGACGTTGGCGACCCATTCCGGGTACTTGGATTCCCTGTTGGAGCGATTAGCTAGAAGCTTGTCCACTTCTTCGCTCACTGCTTCGTTAATGGTGGGGTTGAACTTTCTTCTTACCTGATGCACGGGCGGGTGCAATGGATCGATGTTGAGTTTGTGGGAGGCAATTTCTCGTGGAATTCCCGGCATATCTGCATGGGAAAAAGCAAATATGTCCGCATGGTTTGATAAAAATTCACGGTACTGACCTGGATTTGATAGGCTGTGGACTATGTAAGCTTTCTTTGCGGGGTCGCTACTGTTTAACTAGACGGGGTCGAGGTCTTTGACCGTAGCCTTGCTAGCCTCGATGTCCTCAGGATCTTTGATGGCGTTCTCTGTCGGATGGACCTTAGTCCCTGAGAGGGCTGATTGCTATGCTTCAGCACTTGCTCCCTTGAGCTTCTTGGTATGCGTGTAATCCTGAGCTATTTTATTGCATTCTTTGGCGGTGGGGGGCTCTCCCCTTATGCTATGCACTCCCCATAGGGTTGGTAATTTGATTACTTGATAGAAACTGGAGGGGGCGACTCTCATGGCATATATCCATGGGCGTCCGATAATGGCGTTGTATGCCGTTTATTGGTTTATCATATGGAAGGTGGTTTCCATCCTGACCCCTCAATCCAGGATGGGCAGCGCCACCTCGCCTGAAGTTCTTTCCTCTGCATTATTAAAACCGGTTAGTGTTACGCAGCGTGAGATTATTTTATCCTCGAGTCCCATGAGTGCAAGGACTCTTGGATGAATAATACATGCGCCACTTCTATCGCCGACCATGATCCTTTTGACATCAGTATCTACTATGCGTAGAGTAATAACTAAGGCATCATAATGAGGAAAACACAAACCGTCGGCATCAAATGTTATGAAGGTGATACTATCTTCGAAGTCATCATATCGTTCGTGAGCGATGGCTCGCTTCAGCTTGTGGGTGGTGGTGAATTTGACGTGAATGATCACTGGATCATTGCCATCTCCAATGATCATGTTGATGGTGCGTGTTGGTGAGGGCGGTCTTGGTGGGACATTGTATTGTTCCCGCCCGCGTGCAAAGTTGAGCTTTCCTTTGTTGCTGAGCAGTTCTTTCAAGAACACTTGGTTTAGCATTCGGACCACCTCCTGACGGAGACCTATGCAGTCCTCCGTTCTATGCCCCCGTTTTTTGTGGAACTTGCACAGGGCGTTTGACTTTCTGGTGGCGGGATCAGACTTAATCTTTACTGGCCATTGTACTTTGTTGCCCAGGTTCTCCAGTGCATACACTACTTCTGATGCGAGGATCTGATTTATGGTTGGTGTCTTTCCTGTTGAGGCATGGGGCTTGCTCCCGCCTTCCCTCATTGCGCCGGTCCCTTCGGATTTCTGGGTGGACCGTCGTCAACCGTTGGGTTGGGCCGTTAAGGTCTTCATCATCCCCACGTACCTCGGCGCAATAAGCGTTGTGTATTTCTTCCCAGGTGGCGGGGGATATTTCAGAAGATGGTTGAGTAGTTTCTTGGTAGCCCTCGAGCCATCTCTGCTGAGCCTGTTCTGGAAGGCCAAAGCTGCCATGCCTTGGGATACGTTTGGTAGGGTCATTCTGACCCTGTTGAATCTGGCTAGGAACTCCCTGAGTCCTTCTCCTGGGGTCTGTCGTACATTAAAAATGTCGTTGACCTGTGCTTCCGCCTTCCTTGCCCCTGCATGGGCGGTGGCAAATTTATCCGGCATCTCCTCAAATGTGGAGATGCTTTCACCAAACTTCTTTAGAAGTATGGATGGTACCTGTTCTTTTGATATATCGTTGCCTTTGACGACTGTGACATAGTGGATCAGATGGTCCTCGGGATCGATGTTCCCGTCGTATACTTACAAGTATGGGGCATTTTGAAGGTTTTTGGGATGGGGTATGGAGCTGCTCCTTCCGTGTAGGGTTATTCAACGAACCTCCCCATGTCTCGTTTTAGCAGTAACTTAGGCGCGCCTGAGATTTTATCCACCCTTTCTTGGTGCTCCTTCATCTAGTGTCGGAGCGACTTATTCTAGTTTTCCATTTCTTCCATCTTTTTGAGGATGTCCGTGAGTGTACCGTTGTTATCTTGGACATCGATAGGTTTGTTGTTTGTTCTTGTGACCTCGAGCTCATCCTCGGCTGCGACATGATCTGTTGCTGGGGTGCATCTATCATTTTGAGGCGGCCTCTTAGCCAGACTGCTCAGAGTGTTTGTCAACCACTCTTCTAGTAACTTTTTTATTTCCGGGGGCGCTTCCTTAGTCGTAGATGTTCAAGCTTCTCTTTCTCGTGGTACCACCAGGTCTTCTGATGAGGAAGATAGGGCTTCCACGCCAATCAAGGTACTGGGGGTTGTGTGTAGGGCATCTTCTTTAGCAGCCACGTTGAGAGTGCCCGTGAGATCTGTTCTAACCTCCAAAATAGCTTTCACTCTTGCGTTGTTCTCAGCCTTTTTAGGTTGCAGGGAGTGGTTTTTTTGAAGGATCTCTAGAAACAAACTACAGATTTGATTCTCAAAATCCCCATAGACGGCGCCAAATTTTTTGGCTAAAAAGTTATTCGATTACTTGAATAGCTCTAAAATAATAAAAAATGATATGGGTTAATCGGAATCAAGGGTAATATGATCTAGAGAATGTTAAATAATCAAGACTTGAGATTATAATGTAAATGAATCGAGATATAAGAGATAAATAGTAGACTTTTTACGCAAGAGAGAGAGAGAGAGAATCAGATAGAGAGAGAGTTGTATATTTTCAATAGTGAAATACATATAAGTCTTTACAAAGGGAAGATCCTCTTTATATACTAAGGGACCTTCCTCGAAATAATACAAAGAAAGTACAAGGGTTGGTGGCCTCGGTATACGAGTGTCAGAGTTTGATGTGGACAAACAAACATTGGATCTTAAAACGAGAAGAATAACACTAGTGTAAAAAAAATTAAAAAACCACCATTTTAGAGTCTATAAGAGAGCTCGACAACACAAGATTTAAGCTAAAGTGTTAGCTAGGGATTGTAGAGATATCGATGGTGAAAGTTGTGGTTACCATCTTTCCATTTGTTGAATGTTTTTGTTTTGATCTGAAAAGAGTATTAGTAGTGTTAGTACTGTTAATAGTGTTAGTGGCTAACCTTAGTTAAGTTAATACAATTGTAGTTTTTAGTTAGAGTTAGAAGTTAGTTAGTTAGTTTACACTTGTACAAATACGGTAGCTCATTCTTATTCTTAGCAAAGTTGAGCATATGAAATACAGAGTTCTGCATTTTGCTCGTCTCTCTCTCTCTGAATCTCAAATTTCCATTTCCTTTTTTTCTTCACAAATTATAGATTTCTTCATGGTATCGGAGAGGTGATCGAGTAATTCTAGGAAATTTCTTCACGGAATCGAAGAAAATTCGAGATAATTTGCTCAAGTTTGAAACGTTTTTTTTAACCCTAATTTCGCGATTTGAAGATGGCAATTCCATAGAATCCAGTTGATGATATAAACAATGGGAACAATGTGAGTATTGGAATGATACCTAGCTCAACTATGCTAGATCATAATCATCCTCTTTTCTTGCATGCATTAGATGGTCTAGGATCGATGTCGGTAGGACTCATCTTAACAGGTATGGAGAATTATTCGCTTTGGAGTCGTGCAATGAAAGTAGAACTGTTAGGGAGAAATAAATTGTGTTTAGTTGATGGTTCAACATAGAAAAAGGATTTTGGTCCAAATCTAAGAAGCCAATGGGATCGTTGCATTGCAATTGTGACCTTGTGGCTCATGAGTAATGTGAGTAGAGCTCTAATAACATGAGTGATTTTTTCATCGAGTGCGCATAAGATATGGGCTGCTTTCAAAGAGCGTTTTGGCAAGGTGAATGCATCGATATGGTATTACTTGCATAAGGAAATTTTCACTCTAACACAGGGGATTTCAACAATATCAGTTTATTTTCCTAGGCTGAAAGATCTCTGTGAAGAGTATGATTCTACACTACCTCCTCCTGTAATAGCCACTGAGTACATTGAACAATTGGAGTATCAATGATTATTGTAATTTCTGATGGGGTTGAATGACAGTTTTGAGCAAGAAAGGAGTCAGATTCTTGTAATGGAAAACTTGCCATCTATAGATAATGCTTATGCAATGGTAGTTCGGGAGGAAAGCAGGAGATCTTTTGCTGGTAGTACTATGGAATAACAGGACACAATGACCCTACTACACTGTTCATTGCTCAAACTATGTCTAAGCCAAGAAGAAATTATGGCCTAGAATGCGATTTTGCCACATGAAAGGTCACACTAGAAGTGAATGCTATAAGCTGATGAAGTGCGAAGTTTGTGGTAAAACGGGTTACATGAAAGATAATTGTTAATCCTTTTGATTTCAAATAGAAGAGGAAGGCAAATGTAGTCATAGTAGATGGATGTGGACATCATGGAGTTGCATCTAATGATGAACCAGCACAGTTCTTTACCAAAGAACAATATAGTCAATTGTTGCAATTACTAAACAAAGGATCTGTGGCCGGAACCAGTGCAAACATGGTAGGTAAGTGATTTTGTGGTAATGTGGCATTATGTGAGAATTTAGAATTGTGCAAATGGATAGTACATACTGGTGCTACTAACCATATGATTGGTGATAAAAGTTCGTTGAAAAATGAAACCTCAGTGGGATGTTCAGGACAAGTGCAATCGCCTACTGGAGATACAGAACCAATCTCAGAAATGGGGGAATGTCAACTCACAGGAGGTGATGCACTCAAAGATGTGTTATGTGTCCCTGCTTTTAAGTTTAACTTCATGTCAGTATCTAAAGTGACAGAAGATCTTAAACGTAGTGTTACCTTTTTTCCAAAATGTTGTGTATTTCAGGACCTCTTGTCTGGGAGGTGAAGGAGATTGGTAGAAGAGAAGAGGACCTGTGCATACTCTCAACTGCTCTAGGGAAGTCAATGAATAGGGCTTTTGCAGCTACCAGTAGAGAAGGAAGCAGAAGCATTGAAATATGGCACAAAAGAACATGACATGTCCCAGTTCAAGTTCTTAGAAGGATTCCTGATTTGAGACATTATGGTAGTGGTACAAATAATGGCGTTTTGTCCAAATGTAAGATCTGTCCTTTAGCTACGCATACTAGAGTACCTTTTTCCAAATAGTATCAACAGAAGTTTACATGCTTTTGATTTGATTCAGATGGATGTTTGGGGACATTATAAGGTGACTACTCATAATGGCATGAAATACTTTCTTACATTGGTTGATGATTTTTCTAGATGGACTTGGGTATTTCTCATGAGACTCAAATTTGATGTCATTTTATTACTCAAGAACTTTATAAGTATCATAAAAACACAGTTTAGGATGCAAGTTAAGATGTTTAGATCAGATAATGGGAGAGAATTTTTTAACAATGCATGTAATGATTTATTTCAATTGCATGGGATTGTTCATCAAAGTTCTCGTCCATATACTCCCCAACAAAAAGGAGTAGTGGAAAGGAGACACATACATATATTGGAAATTGCTAGAGCAATCAGGTTTCGAGGTCACCTGCCTATTAAGTATTGGGGACATTGTGTGAATGCTGCTGTTTACATAATTAACAGAATTCCATCTTCTGTTTTCGGACATTATCACCATATGAGTTACTTCTTAATAATCCACATTCTTTGGGACATATGAAGGTAATTGGATGCTTGTGTTTTGCAAATGACTTGACAAGTCATGACAAGTTTGCTCCTAGAGCTATGAGATCAGTTTTCCTAGGATATGAAGCACACCAAAAGGGGTACTGACTTTTAGATTTGGAAAACAGAACATTTTTTATTAGCAGAGATGTAGCTTCCTATGAAGATATCTTTCTATTTCACACAGTAGAAGGGTCATCTGATTTATTATTTCTTGATCAAGTTCCTGTTCCAAGGCAAGATTTTGATGAATAATTTAGAGGAGTTGGCTCTACTACTAAGACAAATTCTGAGGACACCAGTGTGACACAGTCCTACTCCAGCCACATGGGATATAGTAGAACAAGATACTGCACATTATGTTGAGTGTGGCGATGTAAATGGGATTGGTTATTCTATTCCTTCACCAGATGACAAAGAACATAGAAAGTCCACAAGGATATCTAAGCCTCCTATATGTATTAAAGATTATATCAGGGATGGAAAGAGAAGCTCTACAAACTGCTGCAGATATCCTATTTTAGAAGTGATAGGATATGAGAGGATCTCCTCAAAATATCAAAGTTATTTGGAAAATTTCTCAATGGAACTAGAACCAACTACATACTCAGAGGCAGTGAAAGATAACAGATAGGTGGAGGCAATGCAGGCAGAAACCAAAGCTCTAGAATACAATAAAACTTGGGAACTAATATCCTTGCCACAAGGACAAAAGGCAATAGGGTGCAAGTGGGTGTACAAGATCAAATATAAGGCATCAGGAGAAGTTGAAAGGTTCAAAGCTAGATTGGTTGCCAAGGGGTATAATCAGAGAGAAGGTTTAGACTACCAGGAAACTTTTTCAACTGTAGTCAAAATGGTTACTGTTAGGAGTGTGATAACAATTGTAGCTTCAAGACAATGGTCTATTCATCAAATGGATGTATTCAATGCTTTTTTGCAGGGAGATTTGTCAGAAGAGGTGTATATGGAAGTACCTCAAGGATTCAGTGGACAGAAGGATAAACACAAGGTTTGCAAATGCTCAAGTCCCTTTATGGACTTAAGTAGGCATCAAGACAATGAAACCTCAAGCTCACATATGCACTAGTGCAATCTGGAATTCATTAGAGCCATCTGGATTATTCTTTGTTCATCAAGAGATCAGGAGATGATATGGTGGTAGTCTTGTCTATGTAGATGACCTACTTATTTACTGGAGATAATCTCTCAATGATCCAATAGACTATTGATGACTTAAGAGCTTTTTTAAGATTAAGGACCTGGGAGAGCTTAAATATTTTCTAGGTATAGAGTTTGCACGAAACAATAATGGGATACTAATGCATCAACGCAAATATGCCCTGGAGCTCATAGCTGAATTGGGGCTAGCAGGCTCCAACCCTGTTTTATGTACTATGGAGCCCAATGTGAGTCTGACTACTTCTAAATTTGATGCTCATGTGGGGACCTCTGATGATACATTGTTGGTTGACCCAGGTCCATATCAAAGGCTTCTGGGGAAACTTCTTTATCTGACTGTTACACGGCTAGATATATCCTTTGTTGTTCAAAGCTTGAGTCAATTCATGCACAGTCCTAAAGTTTCTCACATAGCAGCGACACTCAAGGTGGTAAAATATATCAAACATAGCCCTGGTCTGGGAATTTTCTAGTCTGCTAAGTACTCTGAATCACTTTCAGCATTTCTTATGCAGACTGGGCTGCTTGTCCCAACACACGTAAATCAGTCACAGGTTATTTTGTGAAACTTGGTTCTTCCTTGATTTTTTTGGAAGTCTAGAAAGCAGTCCACTAGTTCTTGAATCTAAGAAGAAGTTGAATATCGCAGCCTAGCATCCACAGTTGCAGAAATTGTTTGGGTTATAGGCTTACTTAAGGAACTAGCAGTGGATCACAATTCATCTGTGCCTATATACAGTGATAGCAAATAAGCTCTTGCTATTGTTGCTAATCCTGTATTTCACGAATGTACAAAGCACATTGATATTGACTGCTATTTTATTCGAGAGAAGATTCAACTTGGCCTGGTGTCACCTCTTTACTGTCCTACTGCAGAGCAAGAAGCTGACATACTTACAAAAGGTCTTGGTCGCACTCAACATTCTTATCTACTATCCAAGCTAGGGCTATTCAACATATTTCCTAGTCCTAGCTTGATGGGGAGGGGTGAAAAGAGTATTAGTAGTGTTACTAATGTTAATAGTGTCAGTGGCTAACCTTAGTTAAGTTAATATAACCATAGTTATTAGTTAGAAGTTAGTTAGTTAGTTTACACTTGTAGAAATATTGTAGCTCCTTCTTCTTCTTAGCAAAGTTGTGTTAGAATATATGCTTAACGCTAGAGGGGGGTGAATAGCGTTATAATAAAAAACAGCGTAAACTTGCGGAATTTAAAAATTGCAGGAATGAAATAAGTGCGATAAGTAAATAATAAAGAACGAACGCACCGATGTATCCTGGTTCACCACAACCCGTGGCTAGTCCAGTCCCCGAGAGACTCTCGCGAGATTTCCACTAACACTGTTAAGCTTACGGGTGCTCAACAAACCGTTACAAACTGAGAACTTGAGTCACTAAAGTCTCAACAACCTTTGCTCAGATTTACAACACTTCAAGACTTCAACCAAAGGAATCACAACGTTCCTTTTTACAATATAAGGGATTAACACTTCCCTTCAAGTGTATAAAAACACTTTGCACTCAAAACAAGACTCTCCTTAAGAGTAGATATGAGTAAAATAAATACGCTCAAGAACGCAACAACTTTCGTCAATAATTTGGCTCTCAAAAACTTATGTAATGAATAGAAAATGATGAATAGGACAATATACAAGCTTTAGCAATAATATGATCAGTTGTTGTGTTTAGAAGACTGATTTGAAGATGTATTTATTGTGTCAAAACCATGCATAACCGTTGCCTAATTGCCAATTAAGAATTGCTGATTTTGTGCTGCGACAATCGATTGTCAAGATGATACAATCGATTGTTTTCCAATCGTTCCAAAAATCATTCCCAGATTTTACGCAGCACAATCGATTATCAAAGACATATGATCGATTATTGGCAATGTTCAAAAAATCCTTTCCAGATTTTACTTAGAACAATCGATTGTCAGAAATATACAATCGATTACTTGGCAACGTTCAAAAAATCTTTTCCAGATTTTACTTAAAGCAATCGATTATTAAAAACATACAGTCGATTACTTGACGGTGTTTGAAAATATTTTGACAACGGTCAGTTACATAATCGATTATACTATATGGACAATCGATTATTTATCAGTCTTTGAAAAATCAAATAGACACTGCCTCAATACAGTCGATTGTCATATGTTCACAATCGATTATTTTGTAGCTTTGAAAAATATGTTTGGACACTGCCTCAACACAATCGATTGTCATAAGTTCACAATCGATTATTTTGTAGCTTTGAAAAATCTGATGGACACTGCCTTAACACAATCGATTGTCATAAGGTTCACAATCGATTGTCATGCAGATTTGAAAAATCTGATGCACACTGCCTTAACACAATCGATTGTCATAAGGTACACAATCGATTGTCATGCAGCTGACTTAACATAATAGATTATCATAAGTACATAATCGATTATCTTAGTCCAGATTTTAGAGGCATGTTTAAAAATCATTTTGCTAAAATAAATATGCATGATTTAAAATCATTTTTCTCTAAATTAAATATACATGATTTGATAAAAATGATTTTACGAGAGAAGCCAAGTCTTGAGTTAAGTTGTCGGATCACGATCACATTTAAAGAACGACTTATGTATAACTTTGTTTAGTCTTGATCTTTCTTGTGCTTGAACTTCGTTACATGACATTTGTGCGTTTGTGCTTGGACCTCATCATATGTCAATTGCGCATCGTTTGTCATTTATCAAAACCTGCAAGTATGAACACACGTTTAGTTTAGTGCCTTGAGAACGTGTTTCAACAATTTCCCCCTTTTTGATAATGGCAAACCTTAAGCGGGATATGCATATTAGAGATTCATAATGACGATCCAAGACAAGTAAAGATATGCAATTAATTCCCCCTCAACATATGAACTCCCCCTCAATTTATACCAATAAATATTAAGTGCATAGCCCCTTATTCTTCCCCCTTTTGACATTAGCAAGAAAATAGAATACGTAAATAACTTGTTTATTTATTAATCAAAATTACGATTACATAAAAAGAAGACAATACAACATAGAACAATAAGCTAGAAAAGCAAAAAAAATTATTCATTATTATCATTTCCCACCTCGTCATCCGGCACTGCTTCATATGGAACAAGTCCAGCATATGGATAGTGAATATGATCAAAATATCCATGGATCTCATATGTCAAACGATTGACAGAGGTGGACAAAGAAGCAAGTTGGTCGGAAATAGATTGAAGTGTAGGAGCTTGAGGCTGACTCGTTTGACGAGTTGGAGGAGGAGCAGGAGCTGCATGTTCGCCGTCATGGGGAAAGGAGGATTCGGAAATTTCCCATTTCTTGGTGCTCTTTTTGAGCGGACCGATAGAGGTGTTGAACCCGGAGGCTTCAAGAAAATTCATGATAAGGAGGGCATAGGGAAGTGGTCTATCGTCCCCAATGGCATCAAGCATGTGAATTTTGATGAACTTACACCAATTGATGTGAGCCCCGGTTATAATGGCATGCATGAGTTTTGCGTCCTCTTGGGAGAGAGTGGTATGATTATGTTTGCGTGGTTTGAGGACCCGGGTGATGAAGTAGAAAATTAAACGATATTCGGGGAGCATGCCCGTAATGGTAGGACGACGATTGGATAGATTAGGATCATAAGCTCCAAGTCCTATTTGGTTTAGAAGAATTCGTTCATCAAATAAAGCGCCGGCTTCTCTAATGTAGAGAGAAATGTTTTCCCCACTTCGAGGAAGGTGAGAAATAGAATGTAAGTTTTCATTGGTTAAAAGAATTTGAACTCCATTAATGTTTGACACAAGCTCACCATCGTCGTCCTCATGAAGATTTGAATAGAACGCTTGAATCAATGGAGGATTAATATGAGAATAGGTAAGATATAAGAAGTCAAGGAGTTGACATTCCCTAAGTATGTTTGCAGCAGGGGCGCAGGATTCAAGATATTTGCTGGTTGAAAAGCGAGGAGGAAGAATGTCACGCTTTTCGAATTTTGTCAAGAATCTAGTTAGCTCGGTTTCAGAGTTAAACCGTAAAAGAGACCCATCTTGGTAAGGGAAATTGGGAGTAGGAGGAGCAGCTGAAGAAGATGCACCATGTCTGCCTGAACGGGGGCGTTTGGTGTGTCAGCTCGACATTTTCAATAAGTAGTAATAGCCTTTGTAAGAAATTTGAGAGATTTTTGAAAGTTTGGGAGATAAGATTGATGCTTGAGTGAAGAAATTGAAGACATATGGTACCTATTTATAATGAGAGGGATGGCATTTCATTTATGGTGAAAATCTGTAGAAATTTAAGAGCCAAAACGGTCAGAAACGAAAAAAAAAATTTGCACTGTCCGTTAAACAATCGATTGTGGAATCGAAATAATCGATTGTTATGGAGTTTTTGAATTGTACTCGGAAATGACAAGAATCGATTGTGGGGATCTTGCAGGACCCAAACGGTAACAAATATTTGAATTGCTGACAAAAAATAATCGATTGTTGAATTATGGTAATCGATTGTTATGACACAGTGTGCAGAGTGATTTTCTGACTCGGAAAATAATCGGTTATACTTTTGAGACAATCGATTGGTTTAGGAAGGCAGTACTAAATGGCCAGGACGGTAATCGATTATACAATTAAAAAATCGATTATTAATTAACATCAAATACCTGCATATAAGCATATAACGTAAATAATCGATCAGTGATACTTGCTAATCGATTGTCCGGCACAGTAAACATGAGACATAAAGGAATGATAATCGATTATTTACTATAACAATCGATTGTTCTACACCATTGCCTTATATTCCCCCCTGCCTTTAGGGCGATACCTGCAAAAAAAAAAATAGACGTCTCTGACGCTCAAGTTAGTAATTTGTAAAGAAATAATGACTTAGATCAATGTGGAGTCAAGATGTTGGCCAATTGAGAACGTGATATCTTAAGAAGTGTGTCCTAAGGTGTTCTTAAGAGTGTTTCGAGTACTTACCTGTTGTTCAATGTCGCCAATTACCTGTTCGAGAGGATGGCCTTTGATTGTCCTCCATGCGTTAGGTAGTTTCGTTTCTTTTTCCAATTGCGGCGCTTCCTCCGATAATTGATCCAAGATTTCATCTTGAATTTCCTTAGGAGTTTCCTCTGGTACTTTGTCTTGAGGACTTATTGAGTGTAAAATACCTGCAGGATCAAAAACAGAATCCTTTCTCGCCAAGCGAGCGTTATTTTCGGAAAACACAATATGAGGGGATTCCTCCACAATTTCGGTTCTATTATTGAATACCCTATATGCTTTGCTACGTGATGAATAACCAATAAAAATTCCTTCATCGGATTTGGCATCAAATTTTCCCAAATTATCTTTACCATTGTTGTGAATAAAACATTTACAACTGAATACTCTAAGATGGGGGATGTTTGGTTTCCTTCCCTTATAGAGTTCATAGGGAGTTTTCATGAGTATTGGCCTTATGACTACTCTGTTTAAAACGTAGCATGCGGTACTCACGGCATCCGCCCAAAAATGTTTGGGAATCTTAGCCTCATCGAGCATGGTTCTAGCCATCTCTTCGAGACACCTATTTTTCCTTTCCACCACTCCATTTTGTTGTGGTGTGCGTGGAGCAGAGAAGGTGTGCTCGATACCGAGTTCGTCACAAAAGTCCGCGAAGAGATTGTGATCAAACTCTCCCCCATGATCACTTCTTATTGAAGTGACGGTTGTGTCCTTTTCATTTTGAACATGTTTAAGAAAACATTTAAAATTATGAAAAGCTTCACTTTTATGAGCAAGAAATAGTGTCCATGTAAATCTAGAATAATCATCAACAATAACAAAGGCATAACGATTTCTACCAAGACTGACTTTCAGTGCGAGATGGTCCAAAAAGGTCCATATGAAGGAGTTACAATGGTCTAGTAGTTGAAACAATATTTTTCGATTTAAAAGATGCTTTTGTTTGCTTCCCTTTTTGACAAGAATCGCAAATAGAGTCTTTTTCAAATTTCAAACTTGAAAGACCAATAACTAAATTTTGTGAAACCAATTTTTTTAAAAGATGCATGTTTATGTGAGCTACTCTACGATGCCATAACCACATATCATCTTCTTTGCTCATAAGACAATTCACATATTCAGAAGAAGAATTTTCGAGATCAACCATATAGATGTTATCCATTCTAAGTCCACAAAGGATAATTTTAAAATCGCTACGGCGAACAACTAAGCATTCATCTGAATCAAATAAAACAAGATTTCCGTTGTCACATAATTGACTTATGCTCAAGAGATTATGTTTTAGACCCTTAACTAGCAATATATGCTTAATGGAAGAAGGTTCATCCTTACCGACCGATCCAATGCCGATAATTTTTCCCTTGTTGTTATCTCCAAAGATAACGCTTCCTCCTTCTTTGTGTTCTAGTTGAAGGAACTTGGATTCATCTCCGGTCATGTGTTTGGAGCATCCACTATCAAGGTACCAAAGTACACTTGATCCCTTCAAACATACCTACAAGACAAATTAATGAGTCTTTGGTACCCAAGCTGTTTTGGGTCCTTGAGAGTTAGGTGTAACATGCTGTTGTGCTTGACATGCATTTAAGTGTCTATGTCTAGTGAAACAAGAAGGAGCAATATGTCCAATTCGATTGCAATAATGACAAATGACATTTGGATTATGCATTCGTCTAGGTTGATAGTAGTTGGACGGACGAAAATTGTTTACTCTATTTTCGACAATATGACTATTGCACATTTCATGAAAGTCATTTCTCCTACTATTTGTTCTAGGATATGCAACATTTCTAGAATAATTATTTCTAGGTTGAAAGCCATTTCTAGGAGTCCTAAAATGTTCACAGTTTCTTCTAGGATATGCATCATTTCTAGAATAGTTATTTCTAGGTTGAGGGCTATTTCTAGGTGTCCTAAAATGTTCAAAGTTTGGTCTAGCATGCATGTTGATTCTAGGATTGTTATTTCTAGAATGAACATTTGTTTTATTTATCCTAGGTTGAGCCTTAGGTGGTTGGGGTTTGGCTTCAACTTTTTCTTTAGGCTCGTTTTTAAAACCTATCCCATGTTTGGTCGATTTCAAATTAACAAGAACTTCATTCAAATTTTTATGAGAAGAATTGAACTTATCTAAGGTGCCCTTAAGTCTTTCTACCTCACCTTTTAGATGTATGCAAGAAGTACAATATTTACTAGAACTCTCGGGTTTGTCGGCGCTTCTCTTGCCGAAAAATTTGTTTTCTTCTTTCAACTTCTCATTTTCCAAATCCTTTTCTTTCAAAGAGAGTTGTTTTTTCAAAATCTTTTTCTTTCAAAGAGGCATTCTCCTTAATGATTTTAACAGTTTTGGAAGCTTTAATGAATTCACTATACAACTCATCAAAGGCATTTTGCATTTCCTCAAGAGAATAGAAGTTTTTGGAAGAAATTTGACATACCTCTTCTTGATTGTTTTCGTGAGCCATGAGACAAAGATTTGCGGCTTCGTCTTCTTCTTCCTCACTTGACTCGTCTCCGGAGTCGCCTCCCCAAGATATGTATGCTCGTTGTTTCTTGAAGGGTTTCTTCTCCTTTTTGGAATTTGGGCAATTTGATTTAATATGCCCGAATTCTCCGCACCCATAGCACTTTATTTGATCTCCTTGTTGTTTGCCTTTTCGTTGATACTCTTTTCGCATGAACTTTTGAAATCTCTTAATAACGAGTCCGAACTCGTTATCTCCGTCCTCATCATTTTGAGGTTGGCTTGTGCTTGCCTTGAGGGGAATTCTTTGTTTCCTTTGATCATTAACAAGAGGGTTAAGTATAGTAGATTCATAAGTTTTAAGATTACCTCTTAATCCATCGATGGTGACATTTGAGATGCCAATAGACTCTTGAATCGCGTCGGCCTTTGATTGCCATTCCGGAGTGAGACTTCGGAGGATTTTTCGGACAAGTTCCTTATCCGTGAAGGTCTTCTTAAGAGCATGTAAGTCATTAATGATTTTTGAAAATCGTTCGAACATGTCATCGACCCTTTCGCCTTCCTTCATGTGAAACAGTTCATATGCATGGGTTAGAAAATCAACTTTAGCCTCTCTTACCTGGTCCGTACCTTCGTACGTGATTACCAGCTTATCCCACATTTGCTTCGCCGTTGTGCAACATGATATTTTTCTGTAATCATCAGCATTTACAGCACAATATAATAAGTTGATGGCTTTAGCATTGTTCTGCACTTTTTGGATATCATCCGCATCGTACTCATCTTCGGATTTTGGAACCCATTCATTTTCAACCTTTTTGGTTGGAATTTGTTATCCCTTCATTATGACTTTCCACAAATGAAAGCTATTCGATTGAACGAATATCTCATCCTCTCCTTCCAGTACGTATAGTTTGTGCCATCGAATAGTGGTGGTCGGGTGGAGCATTGTCCTTCACCTATTCCTGCAAAAGAATCATGAGTAGAAGCCATAGATTGTTTCTATCAAACGGTTAAGTTTTTCAGAGAGTTGGGCTCTGATACCAATTGTTAGAATATACGCTTAACGCTAGGGGGGGGGGGGATGACTAGCGTTATAATAAAAAACAGCATAAACTTGCGGAATTTAAAAATTGCATGAATGAAATAAGTGCGATAAGTAAATAATAAAGAACGAACGCACCGATGTATCCTGGTTCACCACAACCCATGGCTAGTCCAGTCCCCGAGAGACTCTCTCGAGATTTCCACTAGCACTGTTAAGCTTACGGGTGCTCAACAAACCGTTACAAACTGAGAACTTGAGTCACACAAGTCTCAACAACCTTTGCTCAAAGTTACAACACTTCAAGACTTCAACCAAAGGAATCACAACGTTCCTTTTTACAATACAAGGGAATAACACTTTCCTTCAAGTGTATAAAAACACATTGCACTCAAAACAAGACTCTCCTTAAGAGTAGATATGAGTAAAATAAATACGCTCAAGAACGCAACAACTTTCGTCAATAATTTGGCTCTCAAAAACTTATGTAATGAATAGAAAATGATGAATAAGAGAGTATGCAAGCTTTAGCAATAATATGATCAGTTGTTGTGTTTAGAAGACTGATTTGAAGATGTATTTATAGTGTCAAAACCATGCATAACCGTTGCCTAATTGCCAATTAAGAATTGCTGATTTTGTGCTGCGACAATCGATTGTCAAGATGATACAATCGATTGTTTTCCAATCGTTCTAAAAATCATTCCCAGATTTTACGCAGCACAATCGATTATCAAAGACATATAATCGATTACTGGCAACGTTCAAAAAATCCTTTCCAGATTTTACCTAAAACAATCGATTGTCAGAAATATACAATTGATTACTTGGCAACGTTCAAAAAATCTTTTCCAGATTTTACTTAAAGCAATCGATTATTAAAAACATACAATCGATTACTTGACGGTGTTTGAAAATATTTTGACAACGGTCAGTTACATAATCGATTATACTATATGGACAATCGATTATTTATCAGTCTTTGAAAAATCAAATAGACATTGCCTCAATACAATCGATTGTCATAGGTTCACAATCAATTATTTTGTAGCTTTGAAGACACTGCCTCAACACAATCGATTGTCATATGTTCACAATCGATTATTTTGTAGCTTTGAAAAATCTGATGGACACTGCCTTAACACAATCGATTGTCATAAGGTTCACAATCGATTGTCATGTAGATTTGAAAAATCTGATGCACACTGCCTTAACACAATCGATTGTCATAAGGTACACAATCGATTGTCATGCAGCTGACTTAACATAATCGATTATCATAAGTACATAATCGATTATCTTAGTCCAGATTTTAGAGGCATGTTATTAAATCATTTTTCTAAAATGAATATGCATGATTTAAAATCATTTTGCTCTAAATTAAATATGCATGATTTGATAAAAATGATTTTACGAGAGAAGCCAAGTCTTGAGTTAAGTTGTCGGATCAAGATCACAATTAAAGAACGACTCATGTATAACTTTGTTTAGTCTTGATCTTTGTTTGTCTTGTGCTTGAACTTCGTTACATGACATTTGTGCGCTTGTGCTTGGACCTCGCCATATGTCAATTGCGCATCGCTTGTCATTTATCAAAACCTGCAAATATG